>CM066032.1:1695007436-1696229141 GCA_033557465.1 Ichthyophis bannanicus
AGGGGCAGGATGTGCGTACCAGGCAGAGGTCGAAACCAGGTGTGGGCAGGGGGTTGAGCGTGGGCTGCAGAGGAAAGAGGGAGCGGGTAGATAAGTGGAAGTGTTTAGATGAGTTTGCGGCCCGAGCGAGAATAGGTACATAGGATTGCAGATGGCACATCGCCGAATTAGTTGACCACTTAAGAGTTGCAGCTTGCTCAACGTATGATGCCCTGTACCCATGAGGAGACGGGGGGGGGGGCGGGATGGTGGGCTAGAGAGGGGTAGGGGGTTGGACAGTGGGGGTCGGTTGGGGGAGGGGAGGGGGGAAGAGTAGTGGGGGGTAGAGCGGTGGGTTGTTGCTGTTGTATCCTGTGTTGCTGTTGGTTGATGGGAGTTGGAAATTTAAATAAACATATAAAAAATTAAATAAACATATAAAAAAAAAAAAGACAACCTACAGCGCAGTCCAGTACGCATCCATAAGGCAATAGCAGACAGACAGTAGGGCTTGAAACGCCCAGCTGCCCCCCCACCACAATCTGACATTCCCCAGCAGCAAGCACAGTGAGTCTCCAGCCACTGCACAGTGTTCCAGCCACAAACATACAAACTGCAAACAGTCTGCTAGCTAGTCCATAGTGCATGCTACCGGAGGGGATGTGAGCACACCCACCAAGCAGATAACTCAGTGATTGGGCCCCAGAAAAGGGAACCCATATATATCACTTGAAAGAAATACTATAATAGCACTATGGTGGTACCTAGCCATGCCGTGGTCACTGCTCAGTCAGGGTGAGAGTGACCTCCCAGCAGGACATGCTGTGGCCACCCTGTCTGTGCAGGTGGTGGCCAGGCACTACAATGTCCCAGCCATTGACCTATGCCCTGTGCAGATGCATCCTGCCCAGGCCGCCCTGGTCCAGGATATACCCACAGTACCTTGCTCCTCATTATGCACATTGGCAGGCCAATACTGGCAACAAAGCTAGCAGTGTGGGCTGAGGAGGTTGTTGGCAGCCACCACACACTGGATAGACAGACACACACTCCCCACACCTATGCCAGCATTGTGCAACTATAGAGGTGTTTGGCAGCCCTGGCACCTGCACCAGTCCTGGACACAGTGCAGGCATGGCTATGGTGCACAATACTGTAGGAGACACTCCTCAGGGTGGTAAACACTGTCAGACACCAGACCTGAAGCACACTCCACAGACATCAGAAAGGTTGCTATGATGCAGCTCACTCAGCAAATTGTGCTTAGCTTAGGAATTGCTATCTGCCAGTAATCATCGCAACCTTTTGATAGATGTGTACCATATTCCCAGGTTTAGGGTGGCATTGCTAAGGTATGCAAGTGCTAGTATTGGGAGATGCATGCAGGGCCCAATGTCCTGCCTCTCCAGGAGGCATTGGATAACGGAGCCTGTGGGTGCGGGTATGTCTGCCCCTGTTGGCTGCTGCTTTACGGCAGAGGTTCCCAACTCCGGTCCTGGTGGGCTAAACACTGTTCGGGGTTTCATGCTGTCCCTACTGAATATGCATGAGACACATCTGCATACCATGGGGGCGGTGCATAGAGATGCAGCACAGCCATATTTAGTGGAGACAGCATGGAACCTGAATTGTGTTTGGCCCTCCAGGACTGCTTTTGGGAGACTCTGCTCTAAGTAATGCGCATGTTTATGCTGTCTGTGCTCTGTAGGGTAAAATGTAGGTGTTTTGGGCATGTTTACGTTATCTGCACTAACAGTTCTGTCTGTAATACTACATTTTAGTAGTGGTTAAAATATGGGGACTGGGTTGGCAGGAACCACAGCTGGGACTTGAACCTGTGACCTTCTGCTCCTGAACACACTGGCTATACACACTGCACCACTGTGTTGCCACAGAAATGATGCATTCCCTGGGGATTCCATGACTGTACATCAGACAGGGCCTGTCTGTGGTAGTGCACGGCACCCATCTACACAGGGCTAGGCCATGGTCTGCTGTGGGCAGCTGCCACTGCCCCCTCCATCACCAGTACCCCTCTGCCACCATGCTGACATGCCCTTCTGCTGGTGGTGCTGGTGGTGCGCCATCTCGGGCCATCCAGTGTGCGGGTAGGCGGCTGCCTATGGTGTGGGTTCTGGGGTAGGGGTGCCTGCAGAGATGTCCACGCTTCCCCCCCAACACCGCCTGCCAATGTTCTGTGCCCTTGGAGGTACCTGCTGGGTACTATCCCCTGTGACACTGTGATAAACACACTCGTGCCCATGTTGGGCCCTCATCAGTTGCTGTCTGGCTGCTGTACAGTTTCAGCATTCCTAAGTGACACCTAGGCATCTGCCTAGTCCGCACTGTGCCCCAGCTGCACCACAGCATGTGCCGCCTGCAGCCCTCTGTATCCCATTTCCAAGCATCTGTCCAGTTGGCCATTCCGACATGCCCGCCCTGCTGTTGCCGCACATGTGTACGCCATAGGAAACTTGTCTGATGGAGAGGAAAATCCTGCACGGCGCAATTTCACTGTGGGCTCATTCACCTTGTATGGTGACGGAGCATGGACCCTTCCAGAATTCATATCCTTTTTTTGGTGCCTTCTTGGGAGTGTTTTTTGATGATTCCCATTGAGATTACTATTGCCCAGCTTGGTTATTTTATTTTTCCATTTTCTGCTGGTCATGTTCACTGTTTATTTGCCCTTTTGTTCCGTGCACATTTATCACACTTATCACTTTTTTGTAGGTTTCCCTGGTTTTGCTGTACATTGCTGACAGAAATGGTTTCTCTTCCCTTTAAATCAGCTCTAACGCCAGGGTTTCACTGGCGTTAGTTTTGAGCCTTGTATTTCACAGCGTTAGTGTGCAGGGAGCCTCTCCCCTCCCACTCTCCACCCATTGACCCCTTCTCTCCGCCCCTGGGGAGCCTTCCTCCACCCTCCGGGAGCCTTTCTCCGCCTTCAGCGCTCGTTTGCGCCGCAGCGCGCGTTATCGCGCGCTAAGGTACCTTATCACATGATAGAGTGCCATTATCGCACGATAAGGTACCTTATCGCGTGATAACGTCACAGAGCGCACAATAAGACGGTTTAGTAAACATACCCCATAGTGTTAACCATGGGTTTGAGTTTCTCTCCAAGAGTCTGGAAGTCCCTGTGAACTGCAGAGGCACAGTTCACCCAAGTGGATGACAGCATCAGTTTTGGAGTGCTCACTTTCTGCACTAACTATACCAACAATTTGGTTCATATTCCTGCTGGCTGAAGAGCCTGGGAGGCATTTGACCATCTTCTGTCCTTTGAAATATGTTTCCAAGTTGGTGCCTCTGATGATGGAATTCCAAGTAGTAGTATTTTACTGATTTGTGATTTTTTTTCTTCATATTTGGTGCATTACAGTAGATTGAGCATTGACTCTCTAATTTAAGGGCACTTCAGTTTGTATGGATTGGGCACCCTTATTATCCAAGGCAGAGAAGGCATTATGCAGGGATATCTCTTGATGTATAGGGTATCTCTGAGTTACAGGTCACAACCTACCAGAGCCCACTGTGATCCATTTGTTCCTGGGCTCTTTGATTTTTTGTGCGAGCAGTGGTGGATTTTATTCAATTTGTACCCTAGAAACATAGAAACACAGAAATATGATGACAGAAAAAGACCATATGGCCTATCTAGTCTGTCCTTCCATATCAACAACTAAAACAGTCCCCTTTGTACCTTTAGAGATCCTCTGTGTTTGTCCCATGCTTTTTTGAATTCAGTTACTGTCCTCATCTCTACCACCTCCACTGGGAGACTATTCCACGGATCCACTACTCTTTCCATAAAGAAATATTTCCTCATATCACTCCTCAATCTCCCTTCACCCTCACCCCATGTCCCCTCGCAGCAGAACTTGCTTTCAATTGAAAGAGGCTCTCTCCCTGAACATTTATGCCACGGAGGTATTTAAACATCTCAATCATATCACCTCTATCCCACCTTTCCTCTAAGGTGTACATATTAAGATCCTTCAGTCTGCCCTCATATGCTTTATAATGAAGACCACTAATCATTTTAGTAGCCACCCTCTGCACCGACTCCATCCTGTTCACATCCTTTTGTAGGTGCGGTCTCCAGAATTGCACACTATACTCCAAATGAGGTCGCACCAAAGACTTATATAGAGGCATTATCACCTCCTTTTTTCTGCTAGCCATTCCTCTCTGTATGCACCCAAGCATCCTTTTAGCTTTTGCCGTCGCCTTTTCTACCTGTTTAGCTACTTTAAGATCATCAGACACAACCACGCCTAGGTCCCGCTCTTCTTTAGTGGACAAAAGTACTTCACCCCCTATACTATATTGCTCCCTTGGATTGCTGCAGCCCAAATGCATGACCTTACATTTTTTAACATTAAATCCCCAATTTCTACCCTAGAAGAGGTGTGTTTAATTACAGCTAATTCTTCCCTTAGTAGAGTCAATTCTTTATGCATAGCAACTAATTTGAGGCAAACAGGGCAAGCTCTTAGGTTCCAAATGATTATTCTCAGAATGAAAGCACCAGAATTATAGCATTGAATACATGAAATGCTGATTAAGCGGTACTTTAGGAACAGTAAATCCATTGCGAGGCATCCAGAAAGCAGCCGAAGCCTCCGTGTCTCTTGTACAAAATTGTAGCTGTAGCATAGTCAGATAGAGGGCGTCACACAGTCTGTGGCAGGGCTCTGAAGGCTGAGGTACATAGCAGTTGCTAAATGAAAAGGCTACACCTAGTGGCAAGTGATTGGGGTATGGCTGTGTTTAAAATGCAACAGAAAAGGTGAGTCACTTTTGTCGCTGGTTTTGATGACTTGTGACCAAAGTTCACAGCATACACGATGGGTTCTGAATGGGTACCTGCTCTTTAATAGGGCAGGCCCCAGAACCTTCCAGTTCCAGTTTCTCTTGGCAGGCTTGGGAAAGAAGTTTCAATGGCCATTCATCCTCACCATAGTGGTTATAAGTTTAGTAGGGTGACTTCTACAGTTTGTACCTGCATGATGTTGTTGTGGACAGTTCAAAGGTGAGCTATGAGACTGCTCTGTGCCTTGCCTAAAAGGGCCTGTTGTTAAAGGGTAAAGTAATCTAAAGGAAAAAAAGTGGACTGTTGTAGTTGTTGATATGGAAGGACAGACTAGATAGGCCATGTGGTCTTTTTCTGTTGTCATATTTCTCTGTTTCTATGTAAGTTAGTTTACAATGCATAACAAATTGAGTTATTTTACATTTCTATGCGGTGGTCTTAATATTCACCACATATGGTAATTGAGGGAGGAGTGGCCTAGTGGTTTGGGCAAGGTACTACAGGCCAGAAGGTCAGTGGTTCAAATCTCACTAGAGGGCAGCAACCTTGGGCCGGAAGGACTGGGGTTTCTAGTCCCACAGGTTCTCCTTGTGGTCTTGGGCAAGCCACTTAACCCTCCATTGCCCATGTTCCCTGTAAGTATTAGTGTATGTGTCTCATATCCCCTCATGTTAAATGTATCCCCCAACCGCCTTGACCCGGTGAAAAGCGGGATATAAATGCAGCTAAATAAATAAATTGATCTATTAATAAACTACTTCTGTTAACGGAGCATGAGTCATGTGGTAATTTTGTAAGATTATAAAAGGGGGATGTTTAGTGGGGGGGGGGGGGAACAAGATGACCAACTGCTGACTGCCATAGTTATGAAACGAGTGGCGTTCAGGTTACCCACCTCTCATTCTTGTCTGTTGCTCTCTGTCTGCATATTGCTTATTGTTACCTTACAGCTAATGGATGAATACACTGATTTGATTATGTCAAATTTTCCCCCATTTCCATTATGAAGTTGTTTAAGATTGAGGCCAAGGTGCCAGATAGAATCAAAGGCTTTTGTAAATTCAATGAAACATTCAAATATTCTACTTGAGGAGGTTTTTTTTGGTTTTGTTTTGTTTTTTTGCATGTTTATTGATCAGTGTCTGTAAGGTAAAGACAGTGTTTTGGAAGAACCCAGTTTGATTTCTGTGCAGACTTTTACTCTTCAATAGGAAGTTTACTATTTGTTTGTTGAGCATATTGCGGAACAGTTTGCTAAGTATTACCATTGACACAGATTCCTCTGCACTTATTTGGGTTACTGATGTCCCCTTGTTTATCGATTGATGTAATCAGCCTTTCTGACCAGAGTATACACAGTTTTGTCAGTGTTTCCTGGCTTTGTAGGTTGCTGTATCTGAGCATTGCATTTAATATTATATCAGAGCCAGATACTTTCCTGGGTTTAAGGGTCTGGAAGCGTTGATTTCCTGTATTGTTATATTTTTAATTTCCTATATTGCTAGTTTTTTAAAATAATTCTTTCCGGCATGTTTAATTTCTCCTGAGTGTAGTTTTGCATGTGTGTATGTTTTTTTAGGTTTGATCTCCTTAACAAAGTGCTGGACGTACTCAATTCAAATTTTACTGATTTAGTTTTGGAGTTACGCTTGTTATACATGTCCCAAAAGGAATTGCTATGGCCTCTTCAATTCTACATAGTTCTGTATTCGCGCATTCATATTTTTTCAATTTTAGGGTGGTCTTGTAATTTCTAAGGTTTTGAAGATAGGTGTTATGTAAATCCTCTCACAGAGGCTGTGTTTTAGACTGGATAATACTGACTTTTTGCTTTGGATTTTTACATTCCGAATCAATCCGGATTGTTTTAGGTGTGTTATGGTTGATCTGTTTTTTAAATTCTGGTTTGATAGTTACTGCTTCCCTTGCCACTCTTCAGAAGATTGCATTTAAATCTATTAGTTCCTGATTGCTGTCATGTGGGGAAACATTGTAAACCCTAGTCAGGAAGATGTTAATCTGTTTTTAATCTCAGTCTTCTCTAAAGATTTTTGGTATATTTCTTTACTTTGCTTACTACATATAGTTTTTGAAGAAAGTCTTTGGAGGTTTTGGGATGTGGTACTGCATGGTTAAATCTTTTTAAAATAAGCCCCCCCCCCCCACCCCGTTTAAGATGTAGGGAATCATATCACCGATCAGCATGAAAAGCTCATCACACATAATTTCATGTGTATTAGGTAACCTGTGATGAACAATGTTCAAAAACAGTTTTGTTTTTGTTGTATTTGATTATTCTACCAATATTGATTGCTATTTATTTTACTTTTCAAGTTATTTTGATTATGTATTTGGTAATAACAATTTATTTATTTTATTTTATTTACATTCTCTTATATACCGTGCTATTCTGTACCAGTGTGGTTTACACTGAGCAAACTGAAATTACATTGAACAGGGCATTATAACTTGGAGATAACTATTTTACAGGGAACATGGGTTATGGAGGGTTAAGTGGCTTGCCCAAGACCACAAGGAACACCAGTGGGACTAGAAACCCCAGTCCTTCTGGCCCAAGGTTGCTGTCCTGTAGTGGGATTTGAACCCCTGACCTTCCGGCCTGAAGTACCTTGCCCCAACCACTAGGCCACTCCTCCACTCCAGTTAGTGCAGCTGACTATCCCCGATCTTCTCTCTTACACACCCCGATACTAACCGCTTAGTATCGGGGTTTGTCATGGGCATTCTGGAGTGTGCCATGGGTGGCAGCAGAGGCTAACTGGGTAGTGGGTAGTGGCAATATGGCACCGCTACCCAGTTAGCTTCAACGGGTAAAAGATAAGCACTGACTTTCTTTACCCATAGAAGCTAACTGGGCAGCAGTGCAATATCATCACTACTTGGTTAGCCTCTGCGGCTTCCAGGCATGTGCGGTGACCCCGAATATTCAATGCCAGGGCCGCATATGACCTCAGCATTGAATATCCAGGGTTAGAGGATGGCGGCGACGGCTAGGCGCTGCACTCGAGCCAAGCCGTCCTAACTCAATATCAGGCCCTATATCCTTATAGCGGCTGAAATTCATCACTAACCCGATAATTCTTTGTTCTGCCCTGGCTCCACCCGAGAACTATCCCATTACCACTCCGGCACTTTCTGGATAGTCCTGAGACAGTCTAATAATACTCAGTGGCCCTATCTGGAGAATGCCCCAGAATATCACAGACAGCAGGGTTTATGCAATTAGCAGTTAATGCTAAGAGAATAAAGCCCACTGAATATGGAGCATCACACTTTAATATTAAACCTTCTTTTACATGTGCGTGCATAATCAAGGTAATTTCCAAAAGTCATTTCCCAAATGAATGGATTTTTATAAGGTAACTGGGCCACTTGAAAACTGTCCACCTGTTATATGGTAAATAAAAAATTAAAAAAATAATTGCCAGTCTTTGCGATGGGTAAGTGAATGTATGGATGGTTCTTTGAGTTTGTCAGGGGCTATTTTTTAGCTTTGACTGCAGATACTCTTTGTTCCCTACAAAAGCAGCCTCCCTAAATGACCTCCTCGTTTTCCTAATGGTTAAGCTGTCCCAGGTTGAAGACGAAATTAGTGTTTATCCGATCTTAACTTTTGTATAGGAGCTTCATTGGCGTAATACTTTTCGAATGGGTTTCAGCATGGATTCAGTTCTGGATTAATATGTCAGAGGGGATCATGAACAGCAAGCAGTTATATGCACTGGATTCATCTGCAGAACTGAGAGGGTCATGGCCAGTGGAAGAAATTCAAAATGATGGTCCCGAACAAAATACCAGAAAGGGCCCTCAGAGAAGGACGGAATCCACCTCAGAAAATATATGAGTGGCTATAAATGGGCCCCACTCTTTCTCTGCCCCTCCCCCGCATGGCAGAGGCGACTTGAGTAGAATTTACACCAATGGTAATGGCTGATTGTCATTGGTAAAACTGAAAGACCGAGTCTGTTTTCTGCATATTTATTTTCTATTTTGTTTGTTTTGTCATCAGTTAACCACATGATTCAAAAACTGTTGGAACCCTCTGTGCATGACCACTTCAAAGCAAAACCCCCAATTCTCTGTAGACTAACAGTGCTATGCTGTCAATAGTATTATTAATGCTACAGAGCATCTACCTCACCCACATCATCAATCTAGTTTATTTATAAATTGCCTTTCATGCACAATATAGCACTGTGCAAAAAGCAATAGATTAAAGAAAAAAGTATCAATGGCAGACAAATGAACAGGATAGAAGTAAACTGACTGTTCCAGAAAACTTCATTGAAAGAAAATACTAGAATCTTTATTGAAAGATTGATGACTTTGGTTCTGATCTACCAGTGTAAGAGAAGCTGTGACTTATCTAATGCCATTAGGCAAAGTATGACAATGATGTATTATGTTGTGAAAAGCCATTACAATAGCTGCTTTCAAGAAATGTACACTACTGTACAGAGAACTAAATATATAGGAAAACAAATAGACCTGTGTACTAGAACTCTTGTAAAAATGTTGCATTTGCATATGCTGAAACATTTAAAGAGTAATAATGAAAGCATTTTATACAAGTACAATAATTTGGTGCACAAAAGTAATCTGGGGAGAAAAAAGGTACAAACCTATATGAGTAAGTTTTTCATCAGGTAGTAATAGTTTTATTTTACTTTTTACTGAAAAAAACTTTGCTGTTGAAAATTACAGAGGAGGGAGGGGTTGGCACAACAGTGCACAGATTGTTACGCCTTTAAAATACACACTTAAAAAGCCACTTAGAGGCCAGTGTTGAACTTGCGGTAGGCAGCATTGTTTCAAATGCTGACCTCAATGGGAAAATTGAAACCTGATATTTGTCTGAAGCATCTGGATAGTGGCTTCCTCTGAATATCCGGATTCAGCGGTGACCACCACAGGCTATCTGGATAGCGATGATATTTAGCCAGCTGCATACAGTTAAGCCTGCTGTTTTGGTTACCTAACTTTATGCAGTTTGTACCTGTTTAGCAGACTAAAAATAGCTGCTAACTGGATATTGGTGGAGACCACTGTCACCCATCCAAATGACCACTCTGGCACTGCTTTGGCAGTCAGAGGAAATAGTGCCGCTGAATATCCCTCTCACTAGCACTTATCTGGTCAGCAAGTCATGCCTTTGAATTTTGGGCCCTTAGGGCCCAATTCCATCCTGGATGTTGATCCCCTCTGTACATCGGGTCTGAACCGGACCTACAGAGGGGACTGAGATTCTGATCCCGCAGAGCACATCTAGCCCTGCGGTATCAGAATTAACAGTCCTGCACATGTAGGCCGGAACTGCAATTCAGTTCGGCCTGCACATGCAGGACTGTCCCCGGCTAACTCAGTCAAGGCTCTTCAATGCAGCTGTGGCGCCATGGCAACATGTTGCCATAGCACCGCGGCTCCATTGAAGAGCCACGATGCAGGCCTCCGGAGATTAAAGCTAATTTCCCTCAGCCTGATCCCCGATCTGGCCTCCTATGGCCAGGATCGGGCTTTGGGTAATGTCCTCCGGTGCACCTGTATTTTTAAAAAATACACTAAAGGCACTGAGCAATTTACAAAGTATATGTTTACCTGTTTCCTGAAAAAGGCACCATCTGGTAGAAAGTATTTGTGCATATCTGTGTATATATTATTCGAGCCGTATGCATGATATGCATGCTGATGTTACAGGCACAGTGACATTGGCAAAATGGCTCTCAGGGGGCCAGAAGGCAAATTTTAGGGAGAGGGATAACACTCCTGCTGGCCCAACTTATAGTGGCCTGGCAGGAGAGGCTTTTCCCTTCCCTGGATCCACCTCCAAAGAGGTTTAATTGATGGGCATCCATCTGCAGAGAGGTAAGAGTTCACAAGGGGCTCCACTTACAAGCCACAGCATGGTCTTATTGTAGCAGCAGATAAGCATGCAATAAATAAAACCAGGAGTCTTTTCAAGGATCCAAGCCAGTTTAATGTGCACAGGCTCAAGCAATAATCAATTTCAAAATGGCTGAGCAATGGTTTCTAGCAAAACAACAACTTTTATACCGTTCTTCTCCATTCTAGACATAGGCAAACTTTTCATTGGTCCCAGTAACCCCTCTCACCCATCTATTGGTCCTGGTACCACTACGTAGCTATCCAATGAGGACCTTGATCTGGGCTCAGCACCTGGTTGCCCCCCTTTCAGTCCTCATTACAATGGACAGTTCTTAGACTTTCGATACTTCTCTCCTCCAAGGTCACTGGCTTGCTGGAATATGAGTGAGAGCGGGGCACTGTAACCTTGCTTTCTGCAGAGTTAATTAATTCCATAGAAGCTGTGCTCTCTTATCAGTACCAATTAGACTTGTTTTTCTATATTTTCTAAGTTTCGATTCTGCTTAGCTATACTAAATTGTGTTCAGTTAAGTTTCAATTCTACGGTGTCATCATTCAGGGGGTTTTCATTCCTCTGGGCCTAACTACAGGCTTCATTTACAGGTCAAGCTGCTTAGGCCTGTCTGTTTAGTTCAATTAGCATAGATCATAGGCCTTCGCCTACCACATTCCCCCCTTTGATTATTCTCACCCGCAAGTGAGAAAGGGTGAGAATCAAATCACATCATACTAGGTAAAGATATTACTCTGTGGTATAGGGTAGTAGTTTCACATAGCTAGTATCTTTGTAGCTGCCTTATGCTCTACAGAGTTAATAACTGAAGTTATCATTCGCAAGCAAAGTGGCAAGAAACAAGGGAGCAACAAGCAGATAGTCAAAGTCCATAGTTTGGCAAGAGTGGGAAAAAGAACTAAAGGATTAGAAGGTTCAGGAGCATTTATGCCGGACCACCAAGATGTCTTCTTTGTTGTGCTGTTGTAAATCTTCTGATTTAGACAGTCCAGCTGTCCGATCTTCATAGCAAATTGTGGTCCGGTCCGAACAAAACACAAACTGTCAACAATGGGGTGGGCCAATACCCACTCACTAGTAGTATTATGTAAATCAGTCTGATTGTATAGGATAGAATAGTTCAGTTCTTGGGCCTCCCAAGGCCATTAGTCTCCCATTGTTGTTCCTCCACAAGACAAGCAATGTGAAACATGAAGACCGAATGCCACTGCTCCTGCTAATTCAAGAAATAAGTTCTGGTGGCAGGAGGAACGTCAAAGTCTGATTTCATGGCTTCATAGAAAGAGTGATCTTTTGTCCTGTTCTGGTGGTGGTATGCAAGCTGCACAAGGGGGTAGGGCAAAAGTCATTTCAAAGCACCCCAAAACTGTTGCCAGAATAAAGCAATAATAAGAATTCATAATGGGCATAGTCTCTGGAAAATTGGTGGAACTGTCGACTTCCACAACAGATAACAGATGTAGGGTTGATTGTAGATCCTCAAGCTTCTGCCGTACGTAGACCTACCAGCTTTGTGGCGGAGGTAGGGCTGTAGATTCCAAAGTATCACTGTCCTCTGGGATGTCTCAATTTCTTACAATATCATAGCATAGTCTCTTAGGCTATTATTGCTTCCTTAGAGCAGTTCACTCTTTAGGAGATCAAAACAGTCTTTTCAGAGTATTTAGACACAGTCTCTTAGAAGATTCAATTTCTTAACACAACACAGTCTCTTTCTGATGATTGCAGTTTTTTTTTCCCAGATGCGAAGCTTACTTTCAGATAAACAGACAGTCTTGAAATAGTGCAGTTTCTGAGGGACCAATAAGTCTTAGGTCCGTGGCTGTTGTCATAGGGTGAGGTGCAATGGAGTCTCAGGATGCTGTACAGTAGTCCAGTGATCAGGTTCAAGAGCAGCTGCTGGCTTCACTTGATTATGATGGATCCAAGGTTCAAATTCTGCGACTTTTACTGCAGTTGGAGTTGACAGGATGACGACATAGGGTCCCTTCCAATGCGGGGCTAACAGTGTCTTTCTCCACTCTGTGATCCACACCGAGACTCCAGGCTTGAGAGGATGCAGGGGTTCAGACAAATTGATGAGTAATCGATTTTGTACCCAGGTATGAAGACTCTGCAAAACAGAACTTAAAACCAATAGTTCATGTCTAATAATTTCAGATCCTATCTGTCTCATATCTCCTTTTATTTCCTATACAATAGGCAGGGGTTGCCCATACAGAATCTCAAAAAGGGGAAACTCCTAAAGACTTAGCAGGGGTTAAGTATATCCTAAGAAGGGCTATGGGAAGAACCTGGGGCCACTTCAGGTAAACCTCTTGGCAAAGTTTGGACAACTGAGATTTCAGGGTTCTATTCATACATTCTACTTTTCCTAAATTCTGAGATCTATAGGCAGTATGTATCTGTTAATATCAATATCTTGGGGCTATGCTTAATGGGCTTGCTTCCTAAGGTTATCCACCCTCATTCTTTGTACAGGGCCCCATGTGCATGCAAGGTTGTAAGGGTATACAGTACTTGGAATCTGGGTATACATTTAGACAGGGCTCTTTTCCTATTGTTAGTGCTCTAGTGAGGGCTATCAGTTCAGCTTTCTGTGGTGAAGTTTCTGGGGCCAGGGCTGAGGACTCAACTACCAAATCAGGGGTCACCACTGCATATCTAGCACAACAATGTCCATTGATGATGAAACTGCCTTCAGCCACAAAGGAAGTCTGTTCAGGGTTCTCCAGAGGGACATCAGTCAAATCCAGGCGGCTTGAGAATACAGTGTCCATAATTTCTAAACAGTCATGATCAGGGGATCAAGACTAACTGATAACAACATAGCAGGATTGAAAGCTTGACTGACCCTTCAGTTGTATCTGGGGTTTTCACACAACATACTCTAATACTTCAACATTCATAGATTTGTTAGCTAGTAATTTCCTTTGTATTTCATATTGGTTAGAACAGAGTGTGGTACAGTAACTTGAAGATTCTGTCTCAAAGGGATTTTTCTTTTAGTTTTTGCTTACTAGGAAGGCTGTAGCTGTAACAGCTTCTCAAATAAGGTCCAAGAGATTGAGTCAACACTCCTAGAACATTTCCTTGTGACTCATGAACATAGAGACTGAAAGGTTTTCTGGACATCTGGTAGACCCAGAATTGGTGACAACATCAGAGTGTTTTTTTTTTTTTTTCAAAGATCAAAAGGCTGCATCCTGTTCAAGTCCCCATTCCAATGCAGACTTTTCCATTCCTTTGATAGCTTGATACAACGGTTTTGCTAGCAGCGCAAAATTGGGGATCCATATACAACATACTCTGTGGCACCCAAGAAGGCTCTCACTTGCCTCCTGGTGGTTGGAGTAGGAATACTGCATACAGCTTCTTTGCATTCTGGTCCCAGGCGTCGAATTCCGCTGGACAACTGGAATCCTAGGTGTTTAACTTGTTGGACATAATTGCACCTTGGCTCTTGAGACTTTGTATCCAGCCTCATTAAGAAGGTGCAAGAGTTCACTGGTGGCTTGTAGACATTCACTTTCTGAAACAGCAGCTATCAGCAGATCGTCCACGTATTGCAGTAGAATTCTTTCTCCTGGAATTACTGGATAACTTGTCAAATCTTTTGCTGAGTGAGGCGAGTTCTTGAATCCTTGATATAATCTTGTCCAGGTGCGTGGGCCCCGCCTTCCTGTAGTGGGGTCATGGGCTAAGCGTATGCAGAAAAACATTTTTTAAGTCCAGAATGATGAAATGTATAGCTTCAGCAGAGATCAGTTCCAAGAGAATATAAGGATTTTGGTACCACTGGTTGTATAGTTTCAGCTGCATCATTCATTCTTCTTAGATCCTGCACTGGGCGGTAGCCACCTGTCCCAGGCTTCTTGACTGGCTTGAGGGTGATAATGACAGGGGCTATGTTCTTTGCTAGGCCAGGTGGATTTTCTTCTGCCCATACTCCAGGTGGGGCTATAAGGTTGGTAGGTATACAGGAACTTGTTGACTTGACTGGAGGTGTGCTATAGAACCGCCACTCCTCTTCTCGGGGAACAGTCAGCACCATCAATCCAGCAGGTTTTGGGTTTACAGTCATTTGCATTTCTCCCTCTTCAGCAAAGGATATCTGTGCCTGAAGCTTTGCAAGCAGATCTCGGCTCCAAAAATGGAATAGGGCATTCAGGCATATACAGGAACTGGTACATTATTATTTTTTTTTATAGTTCACACATGCGGTTCTGCAGAAAAGGCGTTGTGGCCTTAGCCCCAGTAGCTCTGATAATGGTGGTGCATCTAGAAAAACACAGGGGCTACTGGCTTTAGTATTCTGCTCCTGTATCCCCCATAAAAGTCCATATATTGGTCCCCTATTTTTCAGACTGACTCCTGGGGACCCAGGGAAACTGGAGAGTCCGGTCTGGCCTAGTCTTCATCCATGCTGTAGCCCTCTTTAGCTGCCACTTACTCTATAGCTACTTCCTTCTCCTACTAGAACATTGTGCTTGGTTTATTGTTTTATGACTCTGCAATCAAGTACTCCCTCCTCCCCTCCTGGGGAGGAGTCAAGATACGGGCATTCACTTCTCTAATGTCCTTCTCCTCTGTAATGGGCGCACTCACACCCAGTTTTCACTTCCTCTGCTCCTTTGATTAGGAAAACCTCCTCCACATCATTCAACTAAAATATCAGCAAAAAGATCTGTTCTCTTTTTCCATCTTACAATTTTTACTTTCTCTGTCCCTCTTCAACAATCCACATATTTTCTGATCAACTTTCATTTAACTATCATGCCCGCAAATTCATCCAGTTTTCTATAATTTCTGTTCATTAGTTCAATCAAGTCCTAAAACTTCTCAGTGTATAATGCAGTTTTTTCAGTTCTAAACAGGTCTGGTCAGCTGACTTTCACTTCTGGTCCAGAGGGGGTGCACATCCCCCTGCTGCGGAAGTGGCTGGCAAACTAGGGAATCTGCAGGGAGGAGTCCCCCCCCCTTCTCCTGGGCTCTGTTTCTCCTAGCAACGCTCTATCCAGGAGGTTGTTTTTTTTTTTTTTTTTAAATGATCTACTTCTCTGCTGTGGGCACATTAGTTCACTTCTACCGGGGGGGGGGGGGGGTGGCATCATCGGTGGACTGGGCCCCATCCCCCCCTTAAGCACTCTGAACGGAGCTACTTACAGAGAGAGAGAAACTGATGGGACAGGATATCTAGAGATTCTGGGGCAAAATATGGTGAACAGCAGAAACCACTCCCTTTCACATAGCATTCCTAATTGGGACAGAGACATTTGATTACCATAGTCTTCAGTAAATCCCTTACTGAAATTCTTGATCATACTTGAAAGGACACTCATTAAAAAAACCTTATTACCGTAAACATAAGCTTAAATTGAGCACAGACATACAATTTAGATACAGTTCTTAAAATATCTTATAGAGAGAACTATAGCTATCTGTTACGTATGACTAAAATTAAATTTCTTAGCGAACTAACTGCCATCCGTAGTCTGCATCTGCAAAAGAAAATATTATTTTATTTTTATTAAATCTTACAGTTCAGAAAGCAGATATTCAAGAGACATGAAACGAATACTTTTCCATGGCTGTGGTGGATATCTAAAATGCATATACACTCTCTTTTTTGTTTTGTTTTGTTTTTTTAACAATAAATATGTCTTCTATCAGGTGCTTGCCACAGTAAATCAGGTAATAACGTCTTGGAATTTTAAAACAAATGAATTTATCTTGAATTGTAAAGGTCGTCATTAGTCACTAGTACAGATTTCAAAGATAAAATCCTAGCACAATTTTCTTATTCACTCAGAATTTAAACCATTCATTCTCAGGTTGCAATCTGATACACTTCCAACCCAGAATGCCGCACCATCCCCCAAGGTTCTTAACCTCTATTTTTGAGGGACAAAGGAAAAACACTTTATTTTCTCTCTCCTGTCTGTATCCGTTAGTTTTTGAAACAACAGATATACTTCCTTTATTTTACACAAGCAAGAGACTGCTCAATCGGGAACAGCTGTCTCATTCCCTAGTAAGCTGTGTGAGCCACACCCCTCCGCTCACTGGAAACGAAATGATCACAGTTTCACAGATACACAGAGACATGCTAGCAAGAATCATTTAAATCAGTGTCAAGTCGTGATCTAATAATTACTTTGTAGGTTTATAAGTCAAAGGAAATAAACCCAAAAACAGTTTGCTTAGTTTATCATTTCTGAAAGGTAACAATAAAAATACAGACAAAGCAGAGAATATAACTAAAAACAGTTTACGGAGCTCCGATGAGGCTAATTCGACCTTCAAAACTAAAATTCTAACTAAATATTCCTATCGAATGGTATATAATACCTGACCATAGTAGAAGGAACATCACCATTAAAACACAGTGAATAATTGCCCTAAAATAAGCTCCAATTAGCAAAGCAGCAGAACGTTGAAAACATGCCTTCATAGGGTTAAAAGGCACCTCTGCAGCAGACACGCCCCTTGTCAGCCTCACACTTACTGTAGGAAAGAACTGACTAAGTGAGACATGGTCTTGATTTTTCAGTGAGTCAAGTGGTAAATTGTCATAAATTACCCAACTGAATATAATCTTACATTAAACAAAGACACATAGACAAACGACACACATGCTAGCAACGTATTCCAGAATGCATTCATTTCTATCTATTCTGACTAGTCTCATGCAAGTTCCAAATGCTAGAAGACGGGGGTTTCGCCCTGCTTTACTTACGCAGGGGTAGTCGTCCCGTCTTGGAGAGCTCTCTTACCAAATGCAAATTCAAATTCCAAATTCCAAAAAGGCAGTGGGTTCACCTCGCGCATACTCATGCAAGGTTAATTGGACCGGCTTGAGAGGGGATCAGTGCTCTCATTACCAAATTCTAAGTTCCAAGTTCTCGAGATTACAAGTTACAAGTTTCAAATTCTTACCAAAGTTTCACAAGTTTCAAACTGCAGTTCTAACTCATCTGTCTAGACAGGTTTTCAAAACTATACTTACCGGATCCGGTCCCCGATACTTCACTAGCTTCTGAGTTGGATCCTGGACTCCCCCGGGTCGGAGGTGTTGGCCAGCTGGACCCAGTGCCTGCCGAGGCCAGGCAGAACCCCCTCCGATACAAGAGGATCGGTGGGCCCAGGGAAATTCCCCTGCGTCGGATTGGCATGGTTCCAACTGGACCAAACCTCAAGGCGAATTACGTGGATTTATTCACTTGAACACCATCCACCACTCGCACTTCCAGGCCGACGCACCAAGAAATGTAGCAGCAGATAAGCATGCAATAAATAAAACCAGGAGTCTTTTCAAGGATCCAAGCCAGTTTAATGTGCACAGGCTCAAGCAATAATCAATTTCAAAATGGCTGAGCAATGGTTTCTAGCAAAACAACAACTTTTATACCGTTCTTCTCCATTCTAGACATAGGCAAACTTTTCATTGGTCCCAGTAACCCCTCTCACCCATCTATTGGTCCTGGTACCACTACGTAGCTATCCAATGAGGACCTTGATCTGGGCTCAGCACCTGGTTGCCCCCCTTTCAGTCCTCATTACAATGGACAGTTCTTAGACTTTCGATACTTCTCTCCTCCAAGGTCACTGGCTTGCTGGAATATGAGTGAGAGCGGGGCACTGTAACCTTGCTTTCTGCAGAGTTAATTAATTCCATAGAAGCTGTGCTCTCTTATCAGTACCAATTAGACTTGTTTTTCTATATTTTCTAAGTTTCGATTCTGCTTAGCTATACTAAATTGTGTTCAGTTAAGTTTCAATACTACGGTGTCATCATTCAGGGGGGTTTTCATTCCTCTGGGCCTAACTACAGGCTTCATTTACAGGTTTTAGGATAATTTTGTTTAGTTCAATTAGCATAGATCATAGGCCTTCGCCTACCACATTATATCTGGATGGACAAGGAGTGTAGCCAGAAGGAAAAACTCCTTTGTAGCAACTAGGAGTCACATCTAGTAAGGACCCAGCTGGAACCTATGTCCTTTGTACATTTCAGGTGGAATAAGTATTTCCTTGTCCTCAGAGGACTTACAATCTAAGTTTGTAACTGAAGCAATAGGATGAGAAATGTCTAGCTCAATGTCTCAAGCAGCAACCATGGCTTTCCTGGTTTTTAGCCCACTTCTCTATCCAGCAGGATGCATTTCTATTTCCAAGCGATCTTTGGACATTTTAACCACAGCAGCAAAAGCAATAATCATTGTCCTACACCAGCAAAACATGCTCAGGAAACTGACAGGATCACCATGGGGCAGCATGTAGTCCGGGTTTGAGTTGCAAAACTAACATGGAGACCTGCACTAACTTTTTGATGCATGTGCTTCCATCACCTTACCATTAGCATATTGCTCCAAAACCCCCCTTTGTTTCTAAAATCCCTTGACCTAATATGTTTTGTCGGAACTGTTACCATGAGGAAAACCTCTTGAGGTACCATGTTCCTTTTTTCTCGTTTTTACGAGCCAAATACCAGCTCTACCTGTGTAAAATCACCATAAGGAAAGTGCTAAGAGCAAATCCCTTAAACCAAACAAAGTTATAAATGTTTGACCAGTTTGTATTAGAGAAGTATCAACTTATCTAGACATCGGGTTCTTAAACCCAGGCATTGCGTTATATCAAAGGCTCATCTCTCTTCCGCAATCTCCACTTTCAGGGCTGCTTGAAGGCACTTCCACTCCGTCTCTGAGCTCTTAATTCTCAGCATACAAATAAAAGTACAGTGCAGTGCTACATAGCGCCATGTTTCAAGCTTGGTCCATTTCCTGGCCCTTCATCAGGCATTTCCTTTGGTGTTAGATTTTTGTGCCCTTTGAGTGGTTACTTTTGTATGATTAGCATATTGCTAGCATACCGCACTATGCTAACCAACATGCCAGTGTACTTAGCACCATCTCTTGTGGTGGCGTTAAGTGAACCTGTGCTAACAGCAACATTCATGGTTAGTGCATGTCCAAAATACCTGTGCTAACCACCTTGTTCTACCAATGTCCACATTCTTCTCCTAACCTGCCAAGTCCCCAATCAGTCATGTGCTACCCAGTTAGCAGAGGGCCTGTGCAAACAGTACAGTGTGCTTACCGTGCAGCAAACCTCTCACATTGTTGTGTGTCCTTAGTTTAAAACCACAGGGTTGATTCATTATGTCAAACTAACATCACTTTTGAATGGAGGCACTATTTTTTTCTGTTAAGATTAAGGGGTAGGTTTACTAAATCTTCTTAACGTGCGCGCTGTGCAATTATCACGTGCTAAGGTACCTTAGCGCACGATAATGGTGCTTTACGGGGCACAAATGTGCCTTAGCGCGCGCTAACGCGCGCGGCGGCACAAATGAGCGCTGAAGGCGGGGAAAGGCTCCCGGAGGGCGGAGGAAGGTTCCCCAGGGGCGGAGAGAAGGGGTCAATGGGTGTAGAGTGGGAGGGGAGAGGCTCCCCGCACACTAACAATGTGAAATCCGAGGCCAAAACTAACGCAAGTGAAAACCTCACGTTAGAACTGATTTAAAGGGAAAAGAAACCATTTCTGTCAGCAATGTACAGCAAAACCAGGGAAACCTACAAAAAGTGATAAGCGTGATACATGTGTACGGAACAAAAGTACAAATAAACATTGAAAAGGACCCCAACAAAATATACAAAAAACATAACCAAGCTGGGCAATAGTGATAGTAATGGGAAACATCAAAAAACACTCCCAAGAAAGCCCCCCAAAAAAGATATGAATTTTGGAAGGGTCTATGCTCCATCCCCATACAAGGTGAATGATCCCACAGTGAAATAGCACTGATCAGGGTTTCCCTCTCCATTGGACAGGTTTCCTATGGCATGCACATGTTCCACAACAGCAGGGCGGGTATGTCGGAATGGGCAACTGGACAGATGCTGGGAAAGGGGATACAGAGGGCTGCAGGCTGCACATGCTGTGGTGCAGCTGGGGCACAGTGCGGACTAGGCAGATGCTTATGTGGCACTTAGGAATGCTGAAACTGTACAGCAGCCAGACAGCAACTGATGAGGGCCCAATATGGGCACGAGAGTGTTTATCACAGTGTCACAGGGGATAGTACCCAGCAGGTACCTCCAAGGGCACAGAACATTGGCAGGCGGTGTTGGGGGGAAGCGTGGACGTCTATGCAGGCACCCCTACCCCAGAATACGCACCATAGGCAGCCACCTACCTGCACACTGGATGGCTTGAGACTGCACACCACCATCACCACCAGCAGAAGGGCATGTCAGCATAGTGGCAGAGGGGTACTGGTGGTGGAGGGAGGCAGTGGCAGCTATCCAGAGCAGACCATGGCCTAGCCCTGTGTAGGTGGGTGCCATGCACTGCAACAGACAGGCCCTGCCAGACAAACAGTCATGGTATCACCAGGGAATGCACTGTCTCTGTGGCAACATGGTGGTGCAGTGCACACAACCAGTGTGTTTGGAGGCAGAAGGTCACAGGTTCAAGTCCCAGCTATGGTGCCTCCCAACCCAGTCCCCATATTTTGCCTACTACTACAACATGCTAATACAGACAGAACCTTTATTGCAGATGACGTAAACATGCCAAAAACATCTACATTTTACCCTACAGAGCAAAGACACCATAAACAGGCGCATTACCTAGAGCAGAGTCTCCCAAATGCAGTCTTGGAGGGCCCAACACCATTCAGGTTCCATGCTGCCTCTAATAAAGATGCCTGTGCTGCATATCTATGCACCACTTCCATGGTATGCAGATGTATCTCATGCATATTCATGAGGGACAGCATGAAAACCCGAACAGTGTTTGGCACACCAGGACTGGAGTTGGGAACCTCTGCCGTAAAGCAGCAGCCAACAGGGGCAGACACACCCACACCCACAGGCTCCATTAGCCAATGCCTCCTGGAGAGGCAGGACATTGGGCCCTGCGTGCATCTCCCAATACTAGCACTTGCATACCTTAGCAATGCCACCCTACACCTGGGAATACGGTACACAGCTATCAAACGTTTACTATGCTTACTGGCAGATAGCAATTCCTACGTTAAGCACAGTTTGCTGATTGAGCTCCATCATAGCGACCTTTCTGATGTCTGTGGAGTGTGCTTCAGGTCTGGTCTCTGAGAGTGTTTACCACCCTGGGGAGTGACCCCCAACAGTATTGCGTACCATATCCATGCCTGCACTGTGCCCAGGACTGGTGTGGTGGCCAGGGCTGCTAAACACCTCTATAGTAGCACAATGGGGAGTGGAGGAGTGGCCTAGTGATTGGGGCAAGGTACTTCAGGCCGGAAGGTCGGGGGTTCAAATCCCACTAGAGGACAGCAACCTTGGGCTGGAAGGACTGGGGTTTCTAGTCCCACAGGTGCTCCTTGTGGTCTTGGGCAAGCCACTTAACCCTCCATAGCCCATGTTCCCTGTAAAATAGTTACCTCCAAGTTATAATGCCCTGTTCAATGTAAACTGCACTGATGCAGAATAGTGCAGTATGTAAGAGAATGTAAATAAAATAAGAGAATATAAATAAATAGGTGTGGGAGTGTGTGTCTGTCTAACTCTATCCAGTGTTTGGTGGCTGCAAACACCCTCCACAGCCCACACTGCCAGCACTGTTGCCAGAATTGGCCTGCCAATGTGCATAATGAGGAGCAAGGTACTATGGGTATAGGCCAGACAGGGTGGCCTGGCCAGGATGCATGGGCATAGGGCACTGGCTGGGATATTGTAGTGCCCAGCCACAACCTGCACAGACAGGGTGGCCACAGCATGTTCTGCTGGGAGATCACTCTCACCCTGACTGAGCAGTGACCATGGCATGGCTAGGCTCCCCCATAGTACTTTTCTCATGTGATATTTATGGGTTCCCTTTTGGGGCCCAGTCACTGACGTATCTGCTTGGTGTGTATGCATTTCCACCAGGAACATGCACTATGGACTAGCTAGCAGACTGTCTGCAGCTCGTATGTGTCTTGATGGAACGCCTTGCAGGGTGCAGCGGCTGAAGGCTTGCTGCAGGAGAATATCAGATAGTGGTGGGGTGCAGCTTAGCATATCCAGGCCTATTGTCTGTCTGCTATTGTGTTAGGGATATGTACAGAGCTGCATTGACTGCCCTGTAGGGTGTCTGTTCCCTAGCAGGACTGGGGTTGATGGTCCCCTCTACTGCCACCATTGCAGGGAGGAAGAATGTGGATCTGTTGGTGGGAGACCCTGCTTACCACTTTCAGCCCTGGAGGAGGAGGGTGGTGGTACATAATCCTCCTAGGGGTCCATAGGGGCTAAACCTGACTGAGACATAAAGATATATCCAAGGTGTGTCTGCAGAAACTACCTATCTCACACATTAGCACTGCTGGGGACCTGCAGCATGTCCTATCTCTGCTGTGAACCTGGTGCTGGGCGCCCCACCTTACCCTCAGGGTGAGTGCAGTACCTGCACAATGTGATGGTGTGTAGCTACTCTGTGCCAGTACCACACACGGTCAGTTCCCCCTACCAGGCCAAGGTGCTGTGGGGGTGCATACCCAATCTTGTGATCATCTGTAGACTGCTGATTTGCATGTGCAGTGCATCATGGGTATGGGTGGGTTAACCCTATCCTGGTGACCACAGCAGACTGTTTGTGTGGTGACGTGCAGTCCTTCTGCAACCAGCCAGGGGCTTGCTAGCAGCTATGGAGCTGTAGCCCACTGGTTACTTCACTACTTGTGGAGCCAGAGGTCATGGGTTCAAACCCACATTAGGGGTTATTTGATAGGGCTGTCCAAAGCATTGCCTTTTTTTAATGTACATTAGTGCTGCCAGCAAAACACCCTCAGGGTACTGTAACCATAAGGTGCCTCAGAAGGCGCCCTATAAGGCACCTTATAGGGCACCCTATAAAGCGCCTTCTGAGGCACCTTATGGTTACAGTCCATATAAGGTGTCCTATGGAGCACCTTATAGGGTGCCCTATAAGGGACATTATAGGGTGCCGTGGCAGACAGTGCACTTTATAATGTGCCCTATGGGGTGCCTTATAGGGTGCCTTATGCGGCACCTTAGGTTACGGCACATGAGGGTGTGTTTGCTGGCAGCAATAATTAAAATGCCTCAGGAAACAATACTTACATGTCAAAGCTGCTGCCTTAGCCTGCCTTATGCATTAGGCACACTGGGGGACTGAACTCATGACCCCTGTATCATCAGTCAGTGTATTAACCATTGTGCTACACTTCTGTTTCTATGTTTGGATGTCTGTGCGCCTACTTAAGATTACCGCGCGGTAACGCGCTTAGTGGCGCTTTGCCCGATAATGTGCGCAGCAGCGCGCGTTATCACGCGGTAATCCCGTTTTGCTACTTTAAACTGAAACGCCCACTCCTTATATGGCATCCTGCACACTAACGCTGGGCGCACATTAAGAAGGTTTAGTAAACATACCCCTAAGAATGCCATTTTAGAAGGTTTATGTTACATTTACATGTATAATGGTATTTTTTACATATTTAAACAGCATACCCATGTAGACTGCAATTTTAGAAGCCTCTACTTGTGTGTGTAGACGCACAGCATGCACGGTTTTGAAGAGGCATGCTGTGGACATAGTTTGACTGGGCCTGAAAAGTATGCATATATTTCCAGTTTTGCAAAAGCAATATACCCATCCTTTACAAAATCCAGATATCTGCATTCATGCCTCCTTTGTCACCTAACTGCTTATTTAGAACTGAGATTTACTGGCCTCTCTGGTGTTTAAAACCACCTCCAAAATCCAAAATTTATAGTTTTATAGCTTGATGCCTTACTTGGTTTCCCTTGGACATCGAGTTTTGTAAAGCCCAGCATTAACAAGCATAAGTGGGTGGGGTAATTCACAGGAAAAATATGCACTTTCCCTTTCAAAACTGGTTTTAATTAGTTATGTATATACTTGCTGTATAGGTTAGGTGGCCTTTTTCAAAATTCCTCTCTGAAATGTTACCATGCATGCCTAGAAAATTAATCTTTAAGCAGTAATACTGTGTGTCCCCTTATTTACCATCTGTGAATCATTCTGCACATGTACAGTGATATTTTTCTCTAAGCTCTTCTCTTTCCCTTCCAAAATATACTAAAAACTAGTAGACAGCAGATTCATAAACAGCAACTTTTTAAAATTACAACCTAGGTTGTGCTTACTAAAATAGGTAAGCACCTTTCCACCCCCATCAGACTCTTCAGCTTTGGTAAAGGACTTAACTATCCAATCCCTCCAAGGTTTCCATATTTTCTTAACCTTATTAAGAGAGTCTTTCCTAATAACTGTTAATTTGGCTGAAACATAAACTCTCTAGCGGTAACTTCTGGCCTCCAATGACTGCTCTTCCTTACATTATGTTGCTGCAGTTTCCATATGAGCTGCATTTAGCAAGAAGGAACCAGAGCCCATTCTCTGAGGCTCAACCCCTCCAAGCCTTCCATAAGTTGATAGGTCCCAATTTGTAAAGTTAAGATAATTTTAAAAATGTTATTGAAACTTTGAATAACTCTCTAGAATTTCTCCATCTTTGGGCAGGTTCACCAATGATTCTCAAATGTACAGTGACCACCACATCTCCTCCAGCAAAGTTCTCTTGCATTGTTGTACAATAACTTATAACTGTTTTCTATCATATCCATCGAGATAAATCCCTTTGTAAGATTTCACAAGAATCACACCAATAGTTGCATTCTCTCTTCCCCATATTCTATTCCCAATCTAGCAGAAATTTAGGCTTCAATCAATCAAGGATATTGCTGAGAAATTGGTCTCTGTGCATTTACTCCGGGTAGGGTGAGATAGTGGCCCATGCAGCCCAGTAAGCTCCCTATATTTGGTGAGCCAGCCAGGAGTGATTGCAGCAACCTTGCCACCACTCAGTGCACAGTCAGATGGTCAGGGACTGACACATCACCCAGACCTGGAACCTCAGGACCAGAAGACTTTGGACAAGGTAGGTTTTAGTTTGTTTTCCCCTATTATCTTTACTTTCTTGTGCTAGGAAAAATGTTGCAAGCCCCGAATCTCACAGGACTCTTAGGGGTATATTTACTAAACCGTCTTAATGTAGCAGCAGTGACGTTATTGCGCGATAAGTGACATTATCGTGAGATAATGTTTACATTATTGTGTGATAACGTCATGTATCGTGCGATAACGTCTCCGGCGGCAGTGAGGTGTGCAGAGGGAGGAGAAAGGCACCCCAGAGGGTGGAGTAAGGCTCCCCAGGGGCGGAGAGAAGGGGGTCAATGGGCAGAGAGTGGGCGGGGAGTGGATCCATGCACACTAATGCAGTGAAATAAAACTCTGAAAATTAGCGCCAGTGAAAACCTCATGCTAGGCACATTTGCAGGACAGAGAAACCATTTCAATCAGCAATGCACAGCAAAGGCAGGGAAACCCAGAAAAGTGATAGTAGTGATACATGTGCAGGAACCAAAAAGGCAAATAAACATAGAAAATGACCAGAACCACATCTGAAATCCCAATAACCAAGCTGGCTGCAGGCAGCACATGCTGTGGTCCAGCTGGGGCACAGTGCGGGCTCGGCAGATGCCTAGATGGCACATAGGACTGTCAAAACTGTAAATCAGCAAGACAGCAACTGACGAGGGTCCAACATGGGCACGAGTGTGTGTACCACAGTGTCAGAGGGGATATTACCCATCAGGTACCCCCAAGGGCACATAACATTGGTAGGTGGTGCCGGGGGGAAGCTCGCATGTCCATGTAGGCACCCCTACCCGACAACCCACACCATAGGCAGCTGCCTACCGGCACACTGGATGGCCTGGGACTGCGCACCACCAGCACCACCGGCATAAGGGCATGTCAGCATGATGGTGGAGGGGTGCTGTTGGCGGAGGGGGCAGTGGCATCTGTCCAAGCAGACCATGGCCAAGCCCCATTTAGGTGGGTGCCATACACTGCAACAGACAAGGTTTGCCTGACGAACAGTCATGGTATCCCCAGGGAATGACCTGCACCTGTGGCAACAGTTTGGTGCAGTACACACAGCCAGTGTGTTCAGGGGCAGAAAGTCACAGGTTCAAGTCCCAGCTGTGGCTCCTGTCAACCTTGTGCCCATATTTTACCCAGTACTAAACCATGGAAATAAAGACGGAACCTTTATTGCAGATAGAATAAACATGCCTGAAACGCCTATATTTTACCCTACAGAGCACAGACACCATAAACATGTGCAATCCCTAGAGCAGAGTTTCCCAACTCCAGTCCTGGAGGGCCAAACACCATACAGGTTTCATGCTGTCCCTAATAAATATGCCTGTGCTGCATTTGTATGCACCGCTCCCATTGTATGCAAATGTACCTCATGCATATTCATTAGGGACAGTATGAAAACCTGAACAGTGTTTGGCCCACCAGGACTGGAGTTGGGAGCCTCTGCCCTAGAGCAGTGGCCAACAGGGACACACACCACCACACCCACAGACTCCACTATCCAAAGCCTCATGGAGAGTCAGGCTGTTGGGCCCTGCGCGGAGCAGCATCTCCCAATACTGGCACCTGCATACCTTAGCAATCCCATCCTAAACTTGGGAACATGTTCCACATATATCAAAAGGTTGCTATGATTAATGTTAGCTAACAAATCCTAAGTTAAACACGATTTATTGATAGAGATTCATCATAGCAACCTTTCTGATATCTGTGGAGTGTGTTTCAGTTATAGCTTTTGACAGTGTTTACCACCCCGTGGAGTGACCCCAACAGTATTGCGTACCATAGCAATGCCCGCACTGTGCCCAGGACTGGTGAGGTGGCCAGGGCTGCCACAAACCTCCATATTTGCACAATGCTGGCATAGGTGTGGGAGTGTGTGTATGTCTATCCAGTGTGTTGTGGCTGCCCACACCTTACTGAGCCCACACTGCTTGCACTGTTTCCAGTATTAGCCTGCCAATGTGCATAATGAGGAGCAAGGTACTGTGGGTATGGCCTGGACAGGGTAGCCTGGGCAGGATGCATCTGCACAGGGTATAGGGCAGGGGTAGGGAACCCTGGTCCTGGAGAGCCGCAGACCAGTCAGGTTTTCGAGATATCCCTAATGAATATGCATGAGATATATATGCATTAGAGATATCCTGCCAACCTGACTGGTTTGTGGCCCTCCAGGGCTGGATTTGGAGACCCCTGCCTTACACCTCTGTCATTTAAGATTGTGAGTGGGCAAGGTGCAGATGTCCAAGACATCAAAAAGGTTAGATAGAATGTGTCACATTCCTCCTCACTTTTCACCACCACCAAAATATTGTCTATTAGACAACTTTTTGGTGGTGGTGAGAATCGAGGAGGAATGTGACACATTCTATATACCCTTTCGAGGGCTGGAAAGGGGGGCTGTTACTTCTGGAGAGAAATCTGAAATTGTGAGTATATACTTCTGGGAATTTTTCTGAAAGGAATTGTTTTTCTTTTAAAGCTAATTAATCTGTGAACCCACTATTTTTTTTGTTAAATCAGTCAGGGCCTAGTAGCAACAGTTTAAGATTCAATTTAAAAACACAGAAGAGAACTTTCTGGTTACCTTTCATACCCAGTAGACAGCTGTAGTTTAAATTTCATAGTCACTCAGGGCCTAGCATCAGCAAAGTACTTTTAGTTTCAAATTAAAACACAGAAGAGAGCTTTCTGGTTAAATTTAGAATCCAGCAGAGAGCTTGTAGTTTAAATTTCATAATAGGTTAGAGCCTAGTAGCAGCAAAGAGCTATAATTTAAATCAAATCAGAATATAGTTTTCCTCAGCAGCACAGGACAAGGTACTGTGTAGCAGCCCTTTTTTAATAAGTGTTAGGCGTCCTTGTGGATACCATGTTAAAACCCTCGGCCCAGTGTGCAGCGGCGGCCAAGAGAGCAAATAGAATGCTAGGTATGATAAGGAAAGGAATGGAAAATAAAACAAAAGATATTATAATGCCTCTATATCGTTCCATGGTGAGATCGCACCTTGAATATTGTGTGCAATTCTGGTCGCCATATCTTAAAAAGGATATAGCAATTTTAGAAAAGGTTCAGAGAAGAGCCACCAAAATGGTAAAGGGGATGGAAGGCTACTCCTATGAAGAAAGGCTAAAAAGGTTGGGGCTCTTTAACCTGGAAAAGAGACGGCTGAGGGGAGATATGATAGAAGTCTATAAATTAATGAACGGAGTGGAACGGGTAAACGTAGATCGATTGTTTACCTTATCAGAATATAGAAAGACTAGGGGACATGCAATGAAGCTACAGGGTAAACTATTTAAGACTAATAAAAGAAAATATTTTTCACTCAACGTGTAATCAAACTCTGGAATTTGTTACCGGAGGATGTAGTAAAGGCTGTTAGTGTAGCTGGGTTTAAAAAAGGTTTGGACAAGTTCCTGGAGGAAAGGTCCATAAACCATTATTAAGAAGGGACCCAGGATATCAATGCTTGAACCAATACAAGCATTGTGGAACCTGTGTCCCTTGGGGAAACTGCTAGGTACGTATGACCTAGATTGGCCACTGTTGGAAACAGAATACTGGGCTTGATGGACCTTGGTCTGACCCAGTATGGCATATCTTATGTTCTTATGTTCTTATGTCACTCTAACCCTGACTGAGCAGTGACCATGACATGGTGAGGTTCCCCCATAGTGCTATACAGCAATTTTCTCAAGTGATATTTGTGGGTTCTCTTTTCTGGGGCCCAATCACTGACATATCTGCTTGGTATGTGTGCTCACATCCCATTTTTGGGTACACTCAGTTTCTTCAGGAATATGCACTATGTATTAGCTAGCAGACTTTCTACAGTTAGCATCTGTATGGTTGGAATGCCTTGCAGGGTGCAGTGAGTGGAGACTGACTGTGCCCTCTGCTGGTGAATGTCAGATAGTGGTGGGGGGCAACTGAGTTTCTCCAGTGTTCTGCCTGTCTGCCATTGCCTTATGTGAGACATACAGATAAGAACGTAAGATATGCCATACTGGATCAGACCAAGGTCCATCAAGCCCAGTATTCTGTTTCCAACAGTGGGCAATCTAGATCATGTGTACCTAACAGTTTCCCCAAAAGACACAGGTTCCACAATGCTTGTACTGGGTCAAGCATTGATATCCTGGGTCCCTTCTTAATAATGTTTGATGGACCTTTCCTCCAGGAACTTGTCCAAACCTTTTTTTAAACCCAGCTACACTAACAGCCTTTACTACATCCTCCGGTAACAAATTCCAGAGTTTGATTACACATTGAGTGAAAAAATATTTTCTTTTATTAGTCTTAAATAGTTTACTCTGTAGCTTCATTGCATATCCCCTAGTCTTTCTATATTCTGATAACGTAGACAATCAATCTAAGTTTACCCGTTCCACTCCATTCGTTAATTTATAGACTTCTATCATATCACCCCTCAGCCGTCTCTTTTCCAGGTTAAAGAACCTTAACCTTTTTAGCCTTTCTTCATAGGAGTATCCTTCCATCCCCTTTACCATTTTGAAAGGATACTCCTATGTATCTGCATTGACTGCCCTGTAGACTGGGGTTGATGGTCCTCTCTACTGCCACCATTGCAGAGATGTACAAAGGGGATCTGTTGGTGGGAGATCCTATCCCCCACCCTCACCTCACCCTCATCAATAGATTGCGGGTTGGGTGGTACTACTACATAATCCTCTTTTGGGTCCTATAACAGGTGACCATGGCACTCACACCAGATATGTACTACTCTGGGTGCATCATAGTTCACAAGGGCTGGACATGACTGGGAAACACAGATTGATACAGGTGCATCTGCAAGGACTACCTAGCAAACACTAGCACTGATGGGGACCTACAACACAGCCTATCTCCGCCAAGGCAGGTGCTGCGGACCTGGTGCTGCGTGCCCCACCTCACCATCAGGGTGAGCACAGGACCCGCACACTGTCACAGTCTGTAGCTACTCTGTGCCAGTAGCACACATGGTCGGTTCCCCCTACCAGACCTAGGTGCTGTGGGGGTGCATACCCCATTATGTGATCAGCTGTAGACTGCTGATCTGCATGTGCAGTGCATCATGGATACGGGTGAGTTTGCCCTATCCTGGTAACCACAGCAGAGAGTTTGTGTGGTGACCTGCAGTCTTGCTGTAGCCAGCCAGCAATGTAGTAGCAGCTATAGAGATATAGCCTACTGGTTATGTCAATGACTGTGGAGACAGAGATCATGGGTTGCAGTGGTGTAATCTAAAAAGGCTGTCTGAGGCATTTTCTTTTAATTTAAATCAGTGCTGCCAGCAGAAACACCCTTACAGTGCTGTAGCCTAAGGTGCCTCATAAGCGTTCTATAGGGCACATTATAGGGTGCCTTGTCAGACGGGGCACTTTATAGGGCGCCTTATGAGGCACCTTAGGTTACGGCACTGATTTAAATTGAAAGAAAATGACTCAGACAGCCTTTTTAGATTACACTACTACAGGATAGAACTCATGAGCTCTGTCTCCACAGTCATTGCAGTAACCAGTGGACTACATTGCTATAGCTTCTAACACTGCGCTGGCATGCACTTAGGGTTAACGCACGTTAACGTGCCATAGCGCCCACTATCGTGCGATACATATTCTTGCTACCTTAGGACTGGAATGCCCACTCCTTATATGGCATTCTTCACATGATCGATGCTACTAGCGCCGGTAACATTAGGACGGTTTAGTAAACATACTTCTTAGAATTTGTGGTTAAGACTTTCCTGCAGGCAGAAAAGCTTCTTAGAAAGTATAGTGACAAATGGAATACGGTTAGAAAAAAATTGACTACCCTGTGGCTCAAACAAGGGACTTATTCCCCAGCCAATTTTGTCAGCTATACAAACAGAGATTGAAGCCAAGACAAAATCTAGGCAGAAACATTTAGGGGTATGTTTACTAAACTGTGGTAATGTTAACCGCATTAGGTTCCACGGTAATGGTACAGATGCCCATATAAAGGTGTGGGCGGTGCATCCTTATGGCAAGCCATATCAGCTAATGCGCGTTACAAGGTGTCTTAGACTAACGTGCGTTACAAGGCGCCTCATAAGGCATCTTACAAGGCACATTACAAGGCGCCTTATAAGGCACCCTGTAAGGTGCCTTGTAAGTAAGGTGCCTTACAAGGTGCCTTGTAAGTAAGGTGCCTTTATAACTGTGGCGAGGGTATTATTTGCTGGCAGCACAGCTCTGCAAAAGTATGACTGTTACAGGCATGCAAACTATTTGAGTAGTTCAGGCATGAAAGTAGGGAACAATGAGGAATTGAACCTATGAACACTGCCGAGAATGGCATTGTACTAAACAGTAGGCTATACCTCCATGGTGTATCTCACAGCAATGGCTGGGTACAGAAGGACTGCAGGTCACCACACAAACTGTCTGCTGAGAGTGCCAGGATAGGGTAACCCCACCAGTACCCAAGATGCAATGCACATGCTGAATAGCTGTCTACAGCTGATCACCAAATGGGGTCTGCACCTCTCCGGTACCTCAGCTTGGATAGACGAACTGACAGTGCGTGATACTGGCACAGAATAGCTACAGACCATGCCATTGTGAAGGTTCTGTGTTCACCATGAGGGATAGGTTGGGCACCCAGACTAGGTCCGCAGTACATGTTGGGCTCGAGATAGGTCCTGCTGTATATTACCATCACTACCAGTGTGTGACAGGTGTTCCTTGCAGTGTATTTGAAAGTAATTTGGTGTCCATCTGTATTCTGCAATCACATGTGGCTTTCTGGGACCAGACACCACCCAGATTAGTGCGTACCCAGTGTTAGGGTCTGGCTGACATAGGCACCTGTTATCAGGGCAAAGGGGTTAACTAGACTTGCATAAGGTTTGTGTAGCAGTGCTACTACAGGTCAAAGTGGTATACACTATATACCCCAAAGGGCCACAATAACTCCTTTTGTATGTAAGGGACAGGTGTCTGAGCCCTCATGAAGCAACCTCCATTCTGCTGGCATAAGACAACCCTACAGTGTTGATGAGCCAGAACCATACCTGTGACTGGGGCAGTAGCAGACCAGCAGTAATGCTGGGATTAGGTCTGGAAAGCCTCAACTGCCTTACACCATGGCTTGCCATTCACCAACAGACTGTACCTGTAGCACTCTATAAGGTGTTTCAACCATGCACAGACTAACTGCAGACAGTCCACTAGCCAGTCCATAGTGCATGCTCATAGAGAAACTATGCGTACCAGGCAGGTAGCTCAAGGATGGTGCCTCAGCACAGGAAACACACAAGTATCATTAGAAACAGATAGTATAGAGCGCTGTGTGGGAACCTAGACATGCCATGGCCACTGCTCGGTCAGAGTGATAGCCCTCCCAGCATGCCATGCTGTGGCCACCCTGTCCATGCAGGTGGTGGTTGGGCACTACAGTGTCCCAGCCATTGCCCCACACCCTGTGAAGATGCATCCTGGCCAATTTGCCCTGTTCGGGCCATACCCACAATACCTTGCTCCTCATTATGCAGATATTCAGGCTAATGCTGGTAACAGTCGGATATTGTGGGCCCAGTGAGGTGTGGGCAGCCACAAAACAATGGATAGACATACACACACACTCCTATTGCAGCATTGTGCAAAGATAGGGGTGGTTGGCAACCCTGCCTGCCACACTGGTCCTGATCACAGTGCCGACATTGATAAACTGTGCAGGAAGTAGTAGTAGTGCTCTGGTCAGCCTGACTCTCCATGCATCTTTGGATTGTGGAGCCTGTGTGAGTGGGTGTTTGTACCCCTGTTCGCCGCTGCTTTAGGCTTTGCACATGTTGCTGTCGTATCTGCATTGTAGGGTAAAATGTAGGGACATGCTCTGCAGGATCCACAGCTGGGACTTGAACCTGTGACCCTCTGCTCTTGGACACACTGGCTGTGTGTACTGCACCACACATGCCTAGTAGTCTCTGGAGCTACCTGTACTTTTTCTCATCCAAAACATGCACTGCATACCACGTACTGGTACAGGGCATGGCCTAAGTCCACTTCAGACAGGTGCCACTGCCCTCTCCAGCACGGACACCCCCCCCCCCCCCGCCATGCTGACATGACCATATGCTGTTGGTGCTGGTAGTGTGCATTCCCAGGCCATCCACTGTGTGGGTAGGCGGTGGCCTAGGGAGCGGGGTCTGGGGTGGGGAGGCATACATGAGCTTTCTCACATCCCCCCCATCACCATCTACCAATAGTATGTCCCTTCTGCTTGGGGGAGGGTTGGCTGGGGGGATGTCTGGTCAGTGCCCTGGCAACTGTTAGCTAGGGTGGACCAGGTAGATATAGGTGGATTGTGTTTTTGCCTTTGTCAGCTTCTGTCCTGCTGATGTCCGGTTTCTATTTTCCTGTGTGCCACCTAGGCGACTGCCTAGTCCACCCTGTGCCCCAGCTGCCCCCACTACATGTCCCGCCCGTGGCCCCCTATGCCCCATTTGCACCATCATCATTGTGGCCTTTCATACTTGGGCACTATGCTATTGCTGCAAATGGAGCACTACCTATCACCTTTCTTGGGCTCCCTGCTTATGTTGTACATTGCTGACGCTGAAATGGTTTCACCCTCCTGCAAATGTGCATCTAACAACAGGTTTTCAGTACCCGGTAATGTTCGGCCCTTCATTTCCCTGCATTAGTGTAAAAGGAGCCTCTCCCCACCCACCCACTCCCCACCCATTGACCCCTTCTCTCCGCTCTCTCTCCACCCTCTGTGGGACTTACCGCGGCCGGCGATGTCAACGCGCACTAAGTAAACGTTAACGCGCATTAACGTTACTTAATGCGCGTTAACGTAGCCGCTGCTACGTTACCGCAGTTTAGTAAACATATCCCTTAGACAGTTTAAAACTGTATGTATAGGACAGACTAATCTACCCCTTATCCCTGCGAGGAAGCAGGCTGACTCGGAGGATCAGCCCCTCTCATCTTTGTGTCTCTGCTGAAAATTCTGAAGTAGAGATTTATAAATATTTTCACTGACTCCGGTAATGCAGGATTATTAGAATCTTCTTAGCTCTACTCTATCTCCATGAAAAGAGCTGGGATTTGAGCCTTTTCAAGTGTTATGTGTTCTTTCTGACTGCAGTCCAGAGCTAAGGTTTAAAAACGTTTCTTCTTGGCTCACTGCCAATGAAACCGTTTTTCTATACAAATGAGGAAAAGTGCAAGTTAAAATTAAATGTGCTACAGCAATCACAGGATGAGTAAATATTACTGTTTCTTTTGAATTTCTATTGCCCTTAAATTTGTTGAAATTTGGAGGGAGGCTGATTTTAAATTATATTATTTTTCAATTATAAAGACTATATTTAACAGAAAGATTGAACTGAGTTCCCAGAAAAATATGAGGATATTTCTTCTTTTTTTCTAAAACCTTCCATCCACAGATTTCTCCTTAGTACTGAAGAACAGGCAGAGAGAGGAAAAGCTACAGTCATTTAATAACACAGGTACACTAAAAAAATTTTTTTTTAAACTGCCTCTAATGTTTCGATTGATTTTTACGTTTTTTGGTGCGCTGAATCCAAATCTGGTAACCAATTTGCTCCATCACGTACAGATTTTTTGCTACATTGGGTTAGCAGTTTGAGGTGAACGTTTCAGATTGAGTGCGATCGAGATAAAAGTTTCTTGGATGAATTCTTTATACTAATTGTTTAGTAGTTATTCAAATAAGAATAAAGAAAATTGTAACAAGGCAGCACATAAGAATAGAGTAATGTCAACAAAACACACTGTGATGGTAGCAAAATTGTCTGCACTTAAAACAGCCACATACATGTGCACAAACATTGAGCATATAAGAGCGAGGTTAGACACAAAGCAAAGCAAAGAAATGTGCAAAAAATGTTGTACAGGTATGTATGTAAGAATAGAAAACGCAAACCGCACCATTGCAATACAAGAAGACAAACACCCGATGGTGTGAAAATAAAATTCTAATAAATGAGATCCGACACTGTGGTAATAACTAGCAAATTTTTATTTCAAAGTTTAGTAAAAACACGATATTTGTCAACACAGTTTAGATTTTAAAGTCATTCTTGGGTCAATCAATCTCCTGGTGGGCCCGTTTCTTCTTCCCCCGAATGCTTCTCTTGGTGCACTGCTTGGCGTATTTTTCATCTGGGGTTTCCCGCAGCAGCAACCAGCAGAAATCAGCCATCATAGTGGTGTTCCATCTTCCTTGGTACCTTCTCTCTGCGTCCTTGATGTCCTGGTGAAACCTTTCACCTTGTTCTTCACTGTACGCCCCCAAGTTTTCAGGAAAGTAGTTCACATGGGAGTGCAAGAAAGGGACTTTCAGGCTCATGTTACAGCCTTGTTCTTTGAAGGCATTGAGCATCCTGGCAACAATATCCTTATAGTTCTCATCCCGCCTGTTCCCCAAGAATTTGAGAACAACATCCTTGAAGGAATCCCAGGCTTCTTTTTCCTTCTCAGACATCGTTTCAGCGAATGCTCCATCTGAAATTAGTTTCCTTATATCAGGGCCAACAAACACTCCTTCCTTTAGCTTTGCTTCAGAAAGTCGGGGGAACTTTGAGCAAAGGTACCGAAAGCACTCACCATCTTTTGGAAGGGACTTGATGAATTGCTTAATGAGACCCAACTTAATGTGGAGAGGTGGTAATAGAATTTTATCACGAGGTACCAAGCTCTCATGAAGAACATTTTTCTTACCGGGTCTCAAATACTCCCGAATTGGCCAGTCTTTTTTCCCCCAGTGTAGGTCGCGGGCCCGGCTATCCCACAAGCAAAGGAAGCAGGGATATTTGGTGAAACCGGATTGCTGCCCTAATAGCATGGATAGAATTTTAAAGTCTCCACAAATCATCCACTTATGCTCATCATAACGAATCTTCTGAAAAATCAGGGCCAAATTCTTGTATTTTTCTTGGAGAATAACAGAGTGAGCAATAGGAACTGAAGCGAATGTGTTGCCATTGTGAAGAAGAACACCCTTTATGCTGTCTTTTGACGAATCAATGAACAGCCGCCATTCAGCAGGATCATACTTGAGTTTAAACTTTTCCATCACTCCGTATATATCGTTGCAAAATACCAAATCTTCCTCTTTGCTGAAATACTTCCAAAATTGTGTCTCGCGGTTGCGGTACCAATAAAAAGTTGTTCCTGGTGACAATAGATTTTTCTGTTTAAGCCGAGAACCTAGCAGTTGGGCAGCATCTTTTGGGAGTCCTAAATCCCGGACTAAATCATTCAATTCAGCTTGAGAGAAAAGTTCAGGTTTAGGATCTGGTTCAGTTTCAAACTCGGAAGTACTGGACTCATCGGGAAAAGCCATCTGATGAGTCTCATCATGATCAGAACCGTCCACACAAATATGATCCAAAGATTTTGGTGGTTCAGGCACAGGTACTTCGTTGCTATGAGGCATAGGCCTAATTGCTGAGGGAAGTTTGGGGTAACTTATTACGTTCTTATTTTTTAAGTTGTATCCCTTCACAATGCAAGAGCAAAAATAGCAGTCACTGCTGTGGTCTCTTTGTTCACGCCACATCATAGGTATTCCGAAACGAAATGCTTGTTTTTTACCTTTCATCCATAAGCGTAGATCTTCCTCACATGTCTTGCACACTTTGTGAGGAGCCCACGGTTTGTCTTGATCGCCTAACTTCAAACCGAAATAGGCAAAATATACTTTTTTAATAAATGCAGAAATGTTCCTCTGCCGCTTTTTCACGGTATATTCCCCACAAATAAACCAAAAACTGTCCAGAGAGTTGACGCAACCTCTGGCTCTGTGAGCCATCACAAATACACAGCACTGCAATCTACAACTGTAGTGTACCACTTCGGAATAAAGCTGGATTACGACTGAGCAAACAAATGGTAATAATGAACTTGCAAGAAACTGAAATTTGACAGGAATGTTCATATCGCAACCACCGTGTTTGAGCGAGGCGAACGAGGCGAGGCGAACAGGAAAGAACATGCGCCAGCGCGAGTACTGGATTTAGCCCCCCGCCTCCCAATTGTCCTGTTAATGTATAAAATGAATACAAACACTCTAAAATATCATGAGGGAGTGTTTCTAGTTAGTTAACCATTACAACCTCTATTTTGGGCCAAGAAAATAAACTGCAGTCGGCTAAAAAGAAATTATGTGAACATTCCTTATATGGGTAAGAAATCTAATTTTGCAAGAAAACGTGACGTGATGGAACATTTTGGCTATTTTTCCTGGATTCAGCACCCCAAAATCTATTGGAATCAGTTGCAAAACTGGAGGCAGTTTTTTGGTAGTGTACCTGTGTAATTGTCGTGTTATGCTTAATAGAGGTTTTTTTTATTTAGAGGGTTGCTATTTCAGCTTAAAGAACAATGTTAAGCTTTAACAAATGCTTGATAAGAGCCTTATACTCTCCTCTGTAACCCTAATATGTTGTATCCCGTTCCTCTAATTCCACAAGTCATCCAGCCCAGATACATGCTCAATAATTGGAAATGGAGAACAGCTGTGTGCACTTTGCATCCTGATGGGCATTGGAAAACCTTAGGCTGGCCATGTGATATTTCCAAATACTTATCCACATTTTGCCTCTGTGTGCCCTGGCCAGACACATAAAGGCAAAGGAGAAAGATATCTACACAAATTTTTATGAGATTGGTACAGTCCTAAATTTGCAAAAAATTGCAGGTATGTATATGCATGTCGTCTGTGACTTCTCTGATCTAGAAACAGTGTGGTTTTCCTCTCGTCCAGGTCTTTAGTTACCGAGTTGTTAAGGATTGACCGCTTTGTTTCTTGCAAGCAGCCTAAACTCTAAAAAAAAGAAAAAAGCTTGGCTGAAACTTGGTAATTAATTGTTGTGTCCTCATATGCTGATGTTCTTTCTTGGTAAATCAGAGCTGTATTTTGTCAGACTTATAAGTTGATACTTGAAATGTCTGTGTTCTTAGTCAGTAATGTGTAAAGACACATTTTTCTTGTTTGATTTCACTCTTGGGTCTTAGATAAGGTAATTTCAATTGTTTTTCTGTTGTGTCTCAGTATGAATGATTTCTGTGTATTCTAATTTTTTATTTTGTTTGGTAATCCTTAATTTAGAAAGTTTGAAGTCTTAGGGATATGTTTACTAAACCACAGTAAAATTACCAGCGGTAAGTGCAGTGTTAAGGTACCTGAAGCCATATAAGGCAGTGGGCAGGTAGGGGGCGTTGCAGCGTAAAGGGAGCAATGGGCTGTTTAACGTGTGTTAAAGGGCACCTTGGCAGTTTAACGGATGTTAACGGGACATTGCACGTTAAGGTGACAAAGAGCACATTAAGTGGTATGTTTACTAAACCGTCTTAATGTTACCGGCGCTAGTTGCAGCGTTAATGTGAAGAATGCCATATAAAGAGGTGGGCGTTATGGCGGCAAGGTAGCAAGAATCTGTATCGTGCAATAGAGGGTGCCTTGGCTCATTAATGTGCGTAAACCTTAAGTCCATGCCAGCGCTATGCTAGAAGCTATAGAAATATAGCCCACTGGCTATGACAATGACTGTGGAGGCAGAGGTAATGGATTTGATCCCGCAGTGATGGTATGTAAGAAGGCTGTCTGAGGCATTTCCTTTTAATTTAAATCAGTGCTGCCATCAAAAATACCCTCACAGTGCCGTAACCTAAGGTGCCACATAAGGCGCCCTATAAGGCACTCCATAGGGCGCATTATAAAGTGCCCTGTCCCCAAGGCACCTTATAATGTGCCCTATAGGGCGCTTTATAGGGTGCTTTAGGCTACGGCACTGTGAGGGTGTTTTTGCTGGGAGCATTGATGTAAATTTAAAGGAAAATCCTCAGACAGCCTTATTAAATAAGGCCCTAGTGGGATCAAACCCATGACCTCTGTCTCTACAATCATTGAAGTAACCAGTGGACTACATCTCTACAATGTGTAGCACACCACTGGCTGGCTACAGAAAGACTTCAGGTCACCACACAAACTGTCTGCTATGGTTACCAGGATAGGATAAACCCACTGGTACCCATGATACACTGCGCATACAGATCAGCAGCCTACATCTGATCACAAGATGGGCTATGCACCTCTATAACACCCCGGCCTGGTAGGGAGAACTGACCGTGTGTGTTACTGGCACAGAGTAGCTACAGACCGTGACATTGTGTGGTTCCTGTGCTCACCCTGAGGGTGAGGTGGGGCGCCCAGCACCAGGTCCGCAGCACCTAGCTTGGCTGAGATAGGCTGTGCTGCACATCCCCATCAGTGCCAGTGTGTGATAGGTAATTCTTGTAAATACATCTAGGATGCACCTGTGTCCATCTGTATTTCCCAGTCATGTCTAGCCTTTGTGGGCTATGATGCACCCAGAATAGTGTATATCCTGTGTGGTTATCATGGTCACAAAAGAAGGGTGGTGTTTGGACCCAAAAGCGGATTATGTAGTACCAAACAAACCCACCCTCTGTGGGTCAGGGTGGGGGACAGGATCGCCCACCAACAGATCCACATTCTACATTTCTGCAACAGTGACAGCAGAGGGGACCATCAACCCCAGTTCTGCTGGGGAATAGGCACCCTACAGGGCAGTCAATGCAGATCTGTACACATCACATAGGGCACTGGCAGACAGGCAGTAGGCCTGGAAAAGCTCAGCTGCTCCCCCCCACTATCTGACATTCACCAGCAGAGAGCACAGTCAGTCTCCGCCCTGCAAGGTTTTCTAGCCGTACACATGCTAACTGCAGACAATCTGCTAGCTAGCAGATAGTGCATGTTCCTGAGAAACTGTGTGCACCCAAAAAGGGAATGTGAGCACATACAACAAGCAGATATGTCAATGATAGGGCCCAAGAAAAAGAACACTATAGATACCACCTGAGAAAAATACCATAATCACACTATGGGGGAACCTAGCCATGCTATGGTCACTGCTCAGTCAGGGTGAGAGTGACCCCCCCCCACGCCACAATGACATGCTGTGGCCACCCTGTCCGTGCAGGTGGTGGTCCGCCACTACAATGTCCCAGTCATTGCCTTATGCCCTGTGCAGAGGCATCCTGCCCAGGCTGCCCTGTCTGGGCCATACCCACAGTACCTTGCTCTCATTATGCACATTGACAGGCTAACACTGGAAACAGTGCAAGCATTGTGGGCTCAGTAAGGTGTAGGAAGCCACAAAACACTGTATAGACATACACACACTCCCACACCTATTTCAGCATTGTGCAAATAGAGAGGTGGTTGGCAGCCCTTGCCGCCACACCAGTCCTGGGCACAGTGCAAGCATTGCTATGGTACTCAATACTGTTAGGGTCACTCCCCGGGGTGGTAAACACTGTCAGAAACAAAAACTGAAACACACTCCACAGATATCAGAAAGGTTGCTATGATGAATCTCTGTCAACAAATTGTGTTTAACTTAGGATTTGTTATCTGACTTTAATCATAGCAACCTTTTGATATATGTGGAACGTGTTTCCAAGTTTAAGACTTATTTTGTTTTTAGTGCGTCTATGAACGAGTTTCCCCTGAAGAACCTTTAGGTGAAACGCTCATGAACAGTGCGCTAGATGGCGTCGGGATTATGACATTCATCGATACTCAAGGATTTGGCGGGGCTCCTGTTTGATTGACTTGTGAGCCGTTTAAGAAAAGCTAAGTAACAGCGTTGCTGTCCTTTTTCAGAAGTCGCCAGCCTTGTTTGTTTATTCTGGACTGCACAAGATATTCACATTTGTTTGATAAAATTTTATAAAAAATTAGTGGTGGAAAGGGTGGTTGTAGGTCGTTGATGTACACAAGGGGTTCTGTTCAGTGAGCATTGAAATTAGCCATTGACAGCCCGAAAGTTCTGAGACCTCACGTTGCCACAACCACTGCTGTACAACTTGGTATATTATATGATGATATAATGACTTAAGACAAAATAAGTAATTTCTCATTTTCATCTTTACACTTTCTGGAACTAATTGAGAGTATATTTTTGATTATGCTTGGGTTTCCAAGTTTAAGACGGCATTGCTAAGGTATGCAGGTGCTAGTATTGGGAGCTGCTGCTCCACGCAGGGCCCAAAAGCCTGACTCTCCATGAGCCATTGGATAGTGGAGCCTGTGGGTGTGGGTTTTGTGCCCCTGTTGGCCGCTGCTCTAGGGCAGAGGTTCCCAACTCTGGTCCTGGTGGGTCAAACACGGTTCAGGTTTTCATGCTGTCCCTAATGAATATTCATGGATACATTTGCATACAATGGGGGTGGTGCATACATATGCATCACAGGCATATGTATTAGGGACAGCATGAACCCTGAATCGTGTTTGACCCTCCAGGACTGCAGTTGGGAAACTCTGCTCTAGGAATTGCATATATTTATGGTGTATGTGCTCTGTAGGGTAAAATATAGGCGTTAATGGCGTGTTTATTTTATCTGCAATAAAGGTTCTGTCTTTATTACCACGGTTTAGTACTTGGTAAAATGTGGGGACATGGTTTGCAGGAGCCACATCTGGGACTTGAACATGTGACCTTCTGCCCCTGAATATACTGGCTGTGTGTACTGCACCAAACTGTTGTCATAGTGACAGATTATTCCCTGAGGATACCATGACTGTTCATCAGACAGACCTTGCCTGTTGCAGTGCACGGCACCCACCTAAAAAGGGCTTGGCCTTAGTCTGCTGTGGGCAGATGCCACTGCCCCCTCTAACACCAGCACCCCTCCGCCACCATACTGACATGTCCTTGTGCCGGTGGTGCTAGTGGTATGCAGTCCCAGGCCATCCAGTGTGCTGGTAGGCAGCTGCCTATGGTGCGTGATATGGGGTAGGGATGCCTGCATAGACATCCACGCTTCCCCCCGGCACCGCCTGCCAATGTTATGTGCCATTTGGGGTACTTGCTGGGTACTCTCCAATGGGACACTGTGGGACACACACTCGTGGACATGTTTGCCCTTGGTCAGTTGCTGTCTTGCTGGTTTTCCATTTCTACATTCCTATGTGTCACCTAGGCATCTGCCCCACTGCATGTCCTGACTGCAGCCCCCTGTACCCTATTTTCAGCCTTACCATAGTGCCCTTTCATACGTGGGCACTATGCTGTTGCTGCACATGTATCACTACTATCACTTTTCTTGGTTTCCCGTCCTTTGCTGCATATTGCTGACTGAAATTGTTTCTTTCTCTTGCAAATGTGCCTCTAACGAGGTTTTCACTGGCATTCATTTTCAGACCTTCATTTCACAGCGTTAGTGTGGCTGGAGCCTCTCCCCGCTCACTCTCCGCCCATTGACCCCTTCTCTCCACCCTCTGGAGAGACTTACTCCATCTTCTGTGCGCCTTAACGCCGCCAGAGAAGTTCTCGCATGATAAGTAACATTATCGCATGGTAATTTAACATTATCACGCGATAGCGTTACTTATCGCGCGATAACGTCGCCGCTGTGACGTTAGCGCTGTTTAGTAAACATACCCCTAAGGCAGACAAGGCGCCCTAAGGCACATTAACTTAAGGCTCCTTAAGTCATAATGCCTTAAGGGCTTTAAGGTGCCTTAATCTAAGGTGCCTTAACCTAAGGAGCCTTAATCCCTTAGGACACCTTGAATTAAGGTGCCTTAGGTTAAGGTGCCTTGGGTTAAGACGCCTTAGGTAAAGGCGCCCTAAGGGCTTTAAGGTGGCTTAGCTTAATGCACCTTAGATTAAGGCACCTTAAAGCCCTTAGGGCACCTTAACATAAGGTACCTTAGGTTAAGGTGCCTTAAGTACGTTAAGGTGGCTTAAGTTAAGGCACCTTAGGTTAAGGCATCTTAAAGCCTCGACTTAAGTCACCTTAAGTTAAAAGCGCCCTAAGGGCTTTAAGGTGCCTTATCTTAAGGTTAAGGAACCTTAAAGCCCTTAGGGCACCTTAACCTAAGGTACCTTAGGTTAAGGTGCCCTAAGTACGTTAAGGTGGCTTAAGTTAAGGTGCTCTAAGGGCAGTAAGGTGCCTTAACGTAAGGTGCCCTAAGGGCTATAAGATGCTTCAAGTTGACAAGCATGAACTGTAAGGCAGAAAAATAGCTGTAACCCTAACACAGGATAGAGCACCAAGGAAAGGCAATGAACAAGTGATGGAAGGAAGGAGAGGTGGGAGCTGATGGACCTGCCATATCTGCAGGCATCCTATGTGGCAGCCAGTAAAGTGGACAAACATGTTGAGGGCAGCTGTACCGATGTACAGAGTGTTGGCAACGTAAAGTACTGCAATGACAGTGGGTGCAGAGGATGTGAATAAGTGTCCCCCAGTGGAGGCAGAGATGGCAGGATATTTGCAATAACAGGAGGAGAGAGGAGTACTGGTGCCATGCAGATCAGGCACAGGAGAAGCAAGCATGAAGAGCCGCATTGCAGAAAAGGGTACCAGCACAGGACATGGGGTAGCAGCCTGCACAAGAAGACAGGACTGTACACAGCTGACAGAGGCAGATAGATGGGTTGAAGGATGGTTGGCAACTGAGGTGAGGGTAGTATGGGCTGGCAGCACAGATCTGCAGAGATATGACTGTTACTGTTACAGGCATGAAAACGATTTGAGTAGGACAGCTATAGAAAAAGAGAACAAAGAGGAATTGAACCCAAGATTTTTGTCTAGGGAGTCATTGTACTAACCAGTAGGCTACACCTCCATGGTGCTTTGTACAGCAATGGCTGGGTACAAAAAGACTGCAGGTCACTGCACAAAATGTCTTCTGTGTGTGCCATAATAGAGTAAACCCGCCAGTACCCATGATGCAATGCACAGGCAGAACAGCAGTCTACAGCTGATCACCAAATGGAGAATGCACCTCTCCAGCACCTCCGCTTGGTAAGAAGAACTGACAGTGTATGAAACTGGCACAGAGCAGCTACAGACCATGCCACTGTGCAGATTCTGTGTTCACCCTGAGGGTGAGGATTAGCTCCCAGCACCAGGTCCACAGTACCTGGAGTGCTAGAGATAGGCTGTGGTACAGATCCCCATCACTGCCAGTGTGTGTTAAGTGTTTTCTCCAGTGGAGTTTAAAGTCACCCGGTGTCCATCTGTATTCCACAGTCACATTTAATCCTACTGGACCGGGACCCACCCAGAATAGTGCATACCCAGTGTTATAATGTGGCTGCCATAGCCACCTGTTGTCAGGGCAGAGAGGTGTCTAGACTTGCATGAGGTTTATATAGCAATTGCCAATGACCAGGAAGAGATCTGTACTTGTTACTAGGGCACTAGCAGACCAGCAGTAATGTAGGGAGAAGGCCTGGAAAACCACAGTTGCTTACCTACCAAAGTCTGACATTCACCAGCAGAAAGCATAGTCAGACTGTACCTGCTGTACCCCACCAGGTGTTCCAGCCATGCACATACTAACTGCAGACAATCTGCTAGCCAGTTTATATTGCATTTTCACAGAACTACATGCAGCCAGCAGATGCTTCAGTGATTGGGCCCCAGAACAGAGAGCATACAGATATCACTAAAGTTAAGTGCTATAATAGCACTATGTGGGAACATAGCTGTGCCATGCTCACTTTTCGGTCATAGTGAGAGTGCCATCTCAGCATGTCATACAGTGGCCACCCAGGCAATGCAGGTAGCAGACGGGCAAAATGGCATCTCAGCCAGTGACCTTACCATTGTGGCTTACACATCCAGGCCAATCTGCGCTGTTTCAGGCAATACCCACAATCCTCTGCCTCACCTTATTCACCTTTTCCAAACAGGCTGGGAAAAACTTGATCAATGACAGCCAAAGTGCAGTGCAGTGCAGAAAACCACAGGACAAAGAGGAGACACACACTCACACTCACTCATTCACTCACTGGTGCACTGAGCAAAAGTGGAGATGATTGGTATTCCTGTCTCAATATCAGCTCAAGGATTGATAACGTGTGCTCTGTTTGCATGTGCTATATTATAGTGCACTACCCTCACCACAGATTGATAACATGTGTAATGTTTGCATTTGCTAACAGCCTCCAACCAGCTGTGGATGGTGGAGCCTGTCAGTGCTGCTGGTGGGTGTTTCCACCCTTGCTGGCCATCTCCTTGGGGGCTGCACATGCTGAAGCTGTACTTACATTATCAGATAAACTTTGTCCACAGGAATATGCAGTACAGAAACCCCAGCAGGGACCTGAACCTGTGACTTTCCATACATATACACACCAACTGTCTGTGTTATACCACACGGCTGCCTTATTGCAACAGCAGCTCCTGTTGCTGACATACTTCTCTTCAGCTGACCTTCAGCACATGCTGCAATGCACATGGTGCACATGACCAGGGCAAGGCTTCTGTCTGCTGTATAGGCTAGGTGGCCTTCCCAAGCCACCACCAACACCCCACCATGCAGACATGTCCATGAACTGTCAGTGGTGATGGTCACATTCCCAGCATGTTAAACATGTGGGTATGGCAGGCACCTTGGGCAAAGGGTCCGGATGGGGGGAGGGGCACACATGGACGTCCATGCAGCCCTCCCACCAGCTGCCCATTCAGATTCCCCAATACCGTCTGCCACCGATACGTCTCGGGGGGAGGATGGCAGCCACTGCTGTAGTATTTCCCCAGGCAACTGCATTTTCCAGCTACCTGGAGGGCTACAGCATCTGGCACTATCAGCCTTTTCCCCCATAGCTGGGTTCTGCTGCAGTGTGTGTGTGGGGGGGGGGGGGGGAGGCAGCCTAGATCTCTGCCTGTGGTGCCAATACCCTTGGACCATCTTATGTGGTACATTGCCTTTCTGCAACAGTAGCAGGACTGTGTGCTGCCATTGCCACTGTGGGATCATGACGAATATCAGAGATGGTTCTGCGGATGGCATAATACCCCTTTGTGGAGAGGCTATAAAGGTTGGGGCTCATCAGCCTGGGGAAGAGATGGCTGAAGGGAGATATGATAGAGGTCTATAGATTATTGACTGGAGTGAAACAGGTTAATGTAAGTCACTTTTTTATGTCATCAGACTGTGGACAGACTAGGGGACCTGCAATGTGGCTACAGTGTAACCCATTTTGGTCTTCTAGGTGAAAATACTTTTTCAGTCCAAGCGTAATCATACCGGAGGCTGTGGTAAAAGCTATCAGTGTAGCTGGGTTTAAAATAGTTTGGATGGGTTCCTGGGTAACAGTCCATAAACCATTGCTAAACAGGATCTGAGCTATGCCCTGCTTGCCCCATTACAGTTATTGGGGATCCTGGGTGTCTTTTCGGGAAACTGTTAGGTTCTGTACTTGTGACCTAGATTGTTCACAGTTGGACATAGGATACTGGGCATGATGGACCTTGGTCTGACACATTTTGGCATATTTTGTAGTCTTATGTTCCTATGTTTCATCTAGGCAGCTGCCTGGTTCCCCCTGTGCACCAGCAGCCCACACTGCATGACCCATGTGCCACCTCCTTTGCCCCCATTTGCACCATCAACATAGGGGTATTTTACTAAACAGCATTAATGTTGCAGCGGTGACATTATCGTGCGATAATGGCGCATTACCGTGTGATAACATCATGTATCGCGTGATAACATCTCTGGCGGCGTTAAGGTGCACAGAGGGTGGAGTAAGGCTCCCTAGAGGGTGGAGATAAGGGGTCAATGGGCGAAGAGTGGTCGGGGAGAGGCTCCAGGCACACTAATGCTGTGAAATCAGGGTCTGAAAATTAACGCAATGAAAACCTCGCATTAGAGGCACATTTTCAGGAGAGAGAAACAATTTCAGTCAGCAATGTACAACAAAGGCAGGGAGACCAAGAAAAGTGATAGTAGTGATACATGTGCAGCAACAGCATAGTGCCCAAGTATGAAAGGGCACTATGGTGAGGCTACAAATGGGGTACAGGGGGCTGCAGGCGGGACATGCAGTGGGGCAGCTGGGGCACAGGGTGGACTAGGCAGATGCCTAGGTGACACATAGGAATGTAGAGACGGAAAACCAGCAAGACAGAACTGACCAAGGGCAAACATGTCCACGAGTGTGTGTCCCACAGTGCCACAATGGACAGTACCCAGCAAGTACCCCAAAGGGCACATAACATTGGCAGGCGGTGCCGGGGGGAAGCGTGGATGTCTATGCAGACACCCCTACCCCATATCAAGCACCATAGGCAGCCGCCTACTGGCACACTGGATGGCCTGGGACTGCGCACCACCAGCACCACCGGAATAAGGGCATGTCTGCATGGTGGCGGAGGGGTGCTGGTGGTAGAGGGGGCAGTGACATCTGCCCACAGCAGACCAAGGCCAAGCCCTGTTTAGATGGGTGCCGTGCATTGCAACAGACAAGGTCTGTCTGATGAACTGTAATGGTATCCCCAGGGAATGACCTGCCTCTGTGGCAACAGTCTGGTGTAGTACACACAGCCAGTGTGTTCAGGGGCAGAAGGTCACAGGTTTGAGTCGCAGCTGTGGCTCCTGCAGGCCATGTCCCTATATTTTACCAAGTACTAAACCATGGTAATAAAGACGGAACCTTTATTGCAGATAAAATAAACACGCCATAAACGCCTATATTTTACCCTGCAGAGCACATACACCATAAACATGTGCAAGCCCTAGAGCAGTTTCCCAATTGCAGTCCTGGAGGGCCAAACACCATTCAGGTTTCATGCTGTCCCTAATAAATATGCCAGTGATGCATTTGTATGCACTGTCCCCATTGTATGCAAATGTATCCATGCATATTCATTAGGGACAGCATGAAAACCTGAACCATGTTTGGCCCACCAGGACCGGAGTTGTGAACCTCTGCCCTAGAGCAGTGGCCAACAAGGGCACAAACACCCACACCCACAGGCTCCACTATCCAATGGCTCATGGAGAGTCAGGCTGTTGGGCCCTGCGCGGAGCAGCATCTACCAATACTAGCACCTGCATACCTTAGCAATGCCATCTTAAACTTGGAAACACGTTCCACATATATCAAAAGGATGCTATGATTAATGTCAGATAACAAATCCTAAGTTAAACACAATTTTTTGACAGAGATTCATCATAGCAACCTTTCTGATATCTGTGGAGTGTGTTTCAGTTTTTGTTTCTGACAGTGTTTACCACCCCGGGGAGTGACCCTAACAGTATTGAGTACCATAGCAATGCCTGCACTGTGCCCAGGACTGGTGTGGCGACCAGGGCTGCCAAACACCTATATATTTGCACAATGCTGAAATAGGTGTGGGAGTGTGTGTATGTCTGTCCAGTGTTTTGTGGCTGCCTACACTTTACTGAGCCCGGAATGCTTGCACTGTTTCCAATGTTAGCCTGCCAATGTGCATAATGAGGAGCAAGGTACTGTGGGTATGGTCCGGACAGGGTAGCCTGGGCAGGATGCATCTGCACAGGGCATAAGACAATGACTGGAACATTGTAGTGCCCGACCACCACCTGCACGGACAGGGTGGCCACAGCATGTCATTCTGGGGGCGGGGGGGGGGGTGTCTCTCTCACTCTGACTGAGCAGTGACCATGGCATGACTAGGTTCCCCTATAGTGTTGTGCAGCATTTTTCTCAAATGATATCTATGAGTTTTCTTTTTTGGGGCCCAATCACTGACATATCTGTGTGGTGTGTGTGTTTGCTCCTATCCCATTTTTGGATGCACACAGTTTTTCCAGGAACATGCACTACGTACTATCTAGCAGACTCTCTGCAGTTAGCATGTGTATGGCTGGAATGCCTTGCAGGGTGCAGCGGGTGGATGTCAGATAGTGGTGGGGGCAGCTGAGCTTTTCTAGGCCTACTGCCTGTCTGCCAGGACCCTATTTGATGTGCATGGATCTGTATTAACTGCCCTGTAGGGTGCCTATTCCCCAGCAGGACTTGGGTTGATGGTCCACTCTACTGCCACCATTGCAGAGATGTAGAATATGGATCTGTTGGTGGGAGATCCTGTTGCCCACCCTGATCCACAGAGAGCGGGTTGGGTGGTACTACATAATCCACTTTTGGGTCCAAACACCACCCTTCACTTTTAGCATGTGACAATGGCAAACACACAGGATATGAACTATTCTGGGTGCATCATAGGCCATAAGGACTAGAGATGACTGGAAATACAGATAGACACAGGTGTATCCTAGGTGTGTCTGCAAGGACTACCTATCACACAGTGGCACTGATGGGGACCTGCAACACAGCCTATCTCAACCACGACATGTGCTGCGGACCTGGTGCTGGGCTCCCCACCTCACCCTCAGGATGAGCACAGGAACCGCACAATGTCATGGTCTGTAGCTACTCTGTGCCAGTAACACACACAGTCAGTTCTCTCTACCAGGCTAGTGTGCTATAGAGACGCATACCCCATCTTGTGATCAGATGTAGGCTGCTGATATGCATGTGCAGTGCATCATGGGTACAGGAGGGTTTACCTTATCCTGTTAACCATAGCAGACAGTTTGTGTGGTGACCTGCAGTCTTTCTGTAGCCAGCCAGCCGTGGGTTAGATGCTATAGAGATGCAGCCCACTGGTTACTTCAGTGATTGCAAAGGCAGAGGTCATGGGTTTGATGCCACAGTGGTGTTATTTAATAATGCTGTCTGAGGCCTTTCCATTTAATTTAAATCAGTGCTGCCAGCAGAAACACTCTCACAGTGCCATAGCCTAAGGTGCCTCATAAGGCGCCCTGTACAGCGCCCTATAAAGTGCCCTATAGGGCACATTATAAGGTGCCTTGGCGGAAAGGGCACTTTATAATGTGCCCTATGGAGTGCTTTATGCAGCACCTTAGGTTATGGCACTGTGAGGGTATTTTTGCTGGCAGCACTGATTTAAATTAAAAGGAAATGTCTTAGACAGCATCTTACATAACACCACTGCAGGATCAAACCCATGACCTCTGCTTCCACAGTCATTGCAGTAACCAGTGGGCTATATATTTATAGCTTCTAACACTGCGCTGGCATGAACTTAGGGTTAACGTGCATTAACGTGTCACGGCGCACACTATCGCGGATACCGTTTCCTTGCAACCTTCCCTCCGGACCGCCCACTACCTTATATGGCATTCTTCACATTAACGCTACAACTAGCGCTGTTAACATTAAGTTGGTTTAGTAAACATACCCCATAGTGCCCTTTCATTCTTGGGCACTATGCTGTTGCTGCAAATGTAGCACTACTATCACTTTTCTTGGGCTCCCTGTCTGTGCTATACATTGCTGACACTGAAATGGTCTCTCTCTCCTGCAAGAGTGCATTTAGCGATGGGTTTTCACTGGCGGTAAAGTCCTGGTGTTACTGTTTCAATGTTAATGTAGCAGGGGCTTCTCCCCGCCCACTCCCTGCCCATTGACCCCTTCTCTCCGCCTTCTCTTCACCCTCTGGGACATTTACTGCTGCTGGTAACATTACTGCATGTTAACGTTACATTAGGTAGCGTTACCGTGCGTTAACGTTACTTTAGGTAACGTTACCGATGCTACATTACCGTGGTTTAGTAAACATATCCCTTATTCTGTAAGTATTAGTATGTTATGATGGTTTATACATGTATGTTAGCTGGTACTAGAATGTAGTTGATGATATGATCAAGTGATTAGAAGGTGTTGTGAGATATGATATTAATAGTAATTGAAGGATTTTTTTTGATAAATAGTAAATGGATTAGGGGGGTTTAATTTAATGAATATGGAAAGGGAGACAAGATTCTATTATGGATTTTGCAGTGTTCATGTATTTGGACAGGTAGTGGTTTTTTCGACCTGTATGAGATTGTACTGTAGTATGGAATGGATTTTCTGAGTCAATGGATTGGGATTGGAATGTATTGTACACTGAAGTAAGAACCTTAGAAGCAGACAGTACAGATAAGTCTGGAAGAGTTTGGTGTGTGTTTGCAGCAACTCTGTAGCAAGAGATATTGTCAATTATCTGGCGACAGGACCTTGAATGCAAGTTTTATTGGAAAAGTTTATTTAGGAAAAAAAAGTGCTTGTAATTGAAGCACAGTTTGAATGTTACTAATTCCTTTCTTTTATATTGTATGTGTGGAAAGAGTTAATGGTCTCTTGAAAACAACTTTATGTAAGATCTGCAGTGACTCTGCCTTGAACTGGTTCAAAGCTCTGCCTGTAGGGTTTTTTTTTCCCCCTTTGAAATAGTCCTTTGAAGAAATTCTCTCTGACTCCTCATCAGCTCCTGACTGGTAGAACTGCCTCTTTTCCACTCCTCTAAATTTCGTCTGGCAGCATCCAGGATGATGTCACTGCCTATGCTACCGCCTCCACTGCATGGACTCTCATAGACCACGCCTACAAGACACAATCACCACGCCTTAGTCCAGCCCCTGTGTGTAAAAAATAACTTAAAAAAATAGAGACTTTCTGCATTACTCTCAGTTTCACATAGTATATGAGCACTAATTGACTTTGCATTTGCTGAAAAAGAGAGGAAAAAAAAAGACTGAGCACTGCGTAGACTGCTAACTGAAACTATTAGTATAAGAGATTGCTTTCTAGAGTATGCTTACTTTATTTCTTCTTTGTTTTGCCATTTATCTAGTTTTTCTGTTCCTTATTCTGTTGTATGTACAATTGCTTAAGTATAGATAGACCTCATAATTTTCTAGTATCATTTTTCAACTCTTTGCACAATGCATATGTCTAGTGTTTTTTTTCTCTTTTTTTCCCTTTGCTGTCCTTTCCCACCAGAATGATACATTTGTTCCTTCGGATTACCACAAAATGTACACTTCTAACTCATGGTACAACTTATCAGCCCGACATGCTCAGTTACAGAATGCCTCTGATTGCGTAATCTATAGTTATTGTTTCCGTGCCTCTTTTATGACTACATTTTTCCTGACAGAGGAAGTAGATTTCCACGAATTTCCACGAATTTCCTTGTGCTCTCCTTAGCGTTTTTGGACAGAGGTTTGTGCGTTCACATTCATCTTTAAGAATGGCTTAATGGTATATGACCAAATGCAACTTTTCTTTCTCTCCTCTTCAACTAATACTAATTCTGACCTTCTCAATTTTGATTTGGTTGTTTCTAAACGCTGTGCTTCAGGCCCCCAGAATGGTTCATGGGATCCTGAAGGCCAAGCTTCCTGTAATACTACTTTTTCTCCTCCTTCCTTAGCATTCACCTGTACCTTTGCTTCACCTGATGCTCCTGACCTTGCTTCTCATCTTCTTACTGCTCCCCAGCATTCATATATGCACAGTTGGCTCTGCCCTTCAGCTTAACTTTAATACCTGTTTGCTAGGCCCTAGAGGTGGTCCATTTGTAGGTAATAATACACATTGTATTTCTTTGACCAACCTTTCTATACCTCATGCAGCATTTCACCTGGGGTAAAGAAAGAAGCATTCCCTACTTCAGTTAGAGAAAAGACAAAATTCATAGGATAGACAACTGGCAGACAACTGTTTACTCTTGTCCGCCAGTTAATTGGACAGGTATATGTTCCTTTGCTTTCTTAACATCTGCTATTGCTGCCTTTTCTTCCCAGAACTTTTCCTTTCTCTTATCTACTCCTATCACCATCAGGCTTGTTACACACGTTCACTGCGTGCTAAGCGTTCTAATTATTTTGGAAAAAATACTGTGCCCTATGAATTTCGTCTTTTCTCTAACTCTGAAGTAGGGTTTGCTTCTTTCTTTACCCCAGATGTACAAGCTGCTACCAATGCTAAATGACTGCAAAAAGTTTGATATGATTCGATATTATTAGTTAATTCTACTACTGATGGTTTTAATGCACTCTCTGCTGAACTTGCTTCTAATACTCTTATGACACAACAAAACAGACATGCCCTTGATTATCTTGTTGCGTCGACTGGAAGTGTCTGTGCTTTTGTAGGCAAGGCGTACTGTACCCCCCAGGCAACTTATCCTTTATTATTAAACAATAACATGCGCTTTCATCTAGAATGTATGCTGAGAGTGGAGTTCATCTCTCCATTGACAATTGGTTTAGTAATCTTTTCTCCTGGTTAACTGGCCTTAGTTCCTGGATAAAAAAAAATCTGTTATTTGAACTTTTAACTCTATTCCTTATTGTCATTCTGCTTTATATCCTTTGTTCCTGTTCTCTGTCTCTTTGCAAAAAATCAGTTACTCATATTATGGTTGCCAATAGCACTGCACCACACTTGGTCACTTTGGAATACATGGAGATTAGGGTTGCCAACTGGCCGGTTTTCAGCCGGCCTGGCCGGTTTTTCCATGGCCAGGCCGGCTGCCGGCGCAGAGGCAAAACCGGCCCTTGAAAAGCCGTTTTTTTTGCTCTGGCCGCAAGATCGGGAGCGGCCAGAGCAAAAAAAACGGCTTTTCTCCCAACCCGGAGGGCTTCAGAGGTAGCCGGGGAAGCCCGCGCGAGGCCCCGGCTCCCTCTGTACAGCCGCCAGCGTGAAGAGCCTTTACCTTCACGCTGGCGGCTGTTCCTGTGAAGCCACGATTGGTGGGAAAGGTTAAAAGCAATGCCCTTTAACCTTTCCCAGCATTCGCGGCTTCACAGGAACAGCCGCCAGCGTGAAGGAAATGGCTCTTCACGCTGGCAGCTGTTCAGAGGGAGCCGGGGCCTCGCGCGGGCTTCCCAAGCCCCCTCTAAAGCCTCAGACCGCCCTGGTTTGGGCGCGCACCCCAAGCACAGCCTGGCCTGTGATGGGGGGCGGGGGCCTGGACGGGAAAAGGGCTAGGAGGGGGAATTTGACTGGAAATGGGTTGTGATGGGGGGGGGGGGGGGGACCTGGACCGGAAAAGGGCTATGGGGGGGGGGGGACTTGGACTGGAAAGAAATGGGCTGTGATGGGAGGGGACCTGGACTGTAAAAGGGCTATGTGGGGGGGGGGAGACATGGACTGGAAATGGGTTTTGATGGGGAGGGGGACCTGGACTGGAAAAGGGCTGGGGGGAGGGACATGGACTGGAAATGGGTTGTGATGGGGAGGGGGACCTGGACTGGAAAAGGGCTATGGGGGGGGAACGTGGACTGGAAAAGGGCTATGGGGGGGGGGACTTGGACTGGAAATGGGCTTTGGTGGAGGGAGGGGGAAGGTGGAGTGGAAATAGGCGGTGATTAGGGGGTACGTGGAGTGGAAATGGGTTGTGAAGGGGGGGCAGACCTGGACTGGAAAAGGGCTATGGGGGGCATTGGACTGGAATGAAATGGGCTGTGATGGGGAGGGGGACCTGGACTGTAAAAGGGCTATGTGGGGGGGGGGGACATGGACTGGAAATGGGTTTTGATGGGGAGGGGGACCTGGACTGGAAAAGGGCTATGGGGGGGTGGGACATGGACTGGAAATGGGTTGTGATGGGGAGGGGGACCTGGACTGGAAAAAGGCTATGGGGGGGGAACGTGGACTGGAAATGGGCTATGGTGGAGGGAGGGGGAACTTGGACTGGAAATAGGCTGTGATTAGGGGGGCTAGGACTGCAAATGGACTGTGATGGTGGGGGGGGGGTAGGACTGCAAATGGGCTGTGATGGTGCGGGGGGACTCGGACTGCAAATGGGATGTGATGGGGGGGGGGGGCCTAGGACTGGAAATAGGCTGTGATGGGGGACTTGGACTGGAAATGGGCTGTGATGGGGGGGGCTAGCACTGGAAATGGTCTTTGATGTGAGGGCTAGCACTGGAAATGGGCTGATGAAGAGCTGGAATAGGACTGGAAATGGGCTGATGTGGGGCATGGGAGAATGGGATTAGAAGGGAGTGGATGCTGGGTGGGTCTAGAACTATAAGGGAACTGATTTTGGGGGAGGACTAGAATAGATGGGGAATGAGAATGGAGAGGGGAAAGAATATTTTGTGTGGAAGAAAAGTCTATGATGGGCTGGGTATTGGGAGAGTGAGGGGCTTGAGAATGGAAGGGTGAAATTTAAATGGATGATAAAGGAATAAGGAAAGAATTGGGGGAAAGAGCAAAAGGGAAACAATCAGTATGTTAAAGCAGAAATAGAGAGAGAATGGAAAACATCTAAAAGAGAAGAAAGGACAAATGGATAGCTCGCAGAAGACACGAAGAAACCAGAAGAAAGTGACTGGAGCAATTGCAACTGAAAATAAAACGCCCAAACAGAAGGTAGAAAAATACTTTTTATTTTGAATTTATTAGCTGGAATATGTTTGGTCTGGGAAGTGTGTATTGATAACATCTTTGCGTTTTTGTTTAGTGCAAGAGGAAATTACTTTATAGTTTTATTTCTCCAGTGTTGTACATTTCATGTTTGGATTTTGGGGTTCCCAGTTTAATTATTATATGACCAAGGAAGTTAGCCTACACGTATCCTCGGTAATTTTTGTGGGTGGGGCTGGGGGCGGGGCAGGGGTGGGACTAGGGGCGGAGAATGGGTGGAGCATGGCGAGCCACAGGTGTCGGGTTTTTCTCGGTGAAAAAGTTGGTAACCCTAATGGAGATGCATCCGATCACTCACTCTGCATAGTTCCCCTAGATCCCCACCCTGGCTGGAAGCAGATGATCAGCGTTGAGTCTGCTCTGCTTCTCAACCCTGAAGGAGGAGTTGCTGGGAATCCGAGCCGAGCTGGGACAGGCGGGGACAGAGCTTCTGTAGCTAGGCCTATGAAGGAGGCTAGATACAGGCCCCAGGCCTGCTTTGGACCCTTGACCACTGTTAGGCCAGAAAGAAGAATGAGGAGAAAAAATGAACTGCTGACAACAGCATGAGTAAATCCTGAGAGTCATACAAAATGTTGCTGATCTAGTGTGCTTTGCTGAGGAAACCAGGTAACACAAAATGAAACAAGAAAGAGACATGAGGGGGAACCAGGGAGTAAGATTTGACTAAGCACTGGCCTTGAGAAGGAGACATAATGTCTTCTTGCTAACCTTGGGAAAAATGAAAATGTGCTAATTCTGTGTAGAACAAAGTATCACTAAGAAATCCAGCTGTAGAAAAAGAACTGACCATTGCTATTCTGCCAGCCTTTCAGAAAAATGGTATAAAAAACAGACTGGGATAAAGGAGAAACCGGGGAATTTATTGAGCCTTGCCATGGAAGTGACAGTGTGCTGAATTGCCCCATTAACATGTCTCTTCTATCTATCCCTGTACAGTAGCTACCTTGTACCTGTAAGTGACTGTGTTAGAGAATTTGTGTGTGAAGAATTTAGTATTGCTGAGAAATTGGTCTCTGTTTACTTCCTCTGTGTAGGATGAGCTAGTGGCCCTTGCGGCCCTGTAGGCCTCCTACATAAGAAAATATTTTTATCTTCATATCCTTTTTCTGTGCTCATATCATAGTCAAGCTCAGTGTGCTTCCTTTGCCAAATTCCTAATGATAAAAAAGTAAAGACAGCAACTCTGCATATTGCAAAAGGGATGATGAAGTTTATGCATATCAGCTGAAAACTGGCATTATATTAGGCTAGGCAGAGCAGAGGCTGATTTAAGAAACATTGTCAGAAGGGTTTGAATAGTTTTTGGAGACGAGCAGAAGTTCTGAGCCAGGCTATTTTAACATAAGATGTAATATTTACTTAAAAATCAGCTCCAAAGAACAAGTCTAGACTACTCTATTTTACCATTGCTGGCTTCAGAGACTGGAAGGATGTCTCATCTGAAATGATCAATTAGGATTACTCTGTGGTAGGAATCTTAGATATGAGTGTTTAATTACTCACTTTTCCAAAACTGAGCTAAGGTGAGTTACATTCAGGCATAAGGGCTTGCAGTCAAAGCCTGGATTTACTAATAGGCATTAATTTCTGTTTAATGTGCTAATATGATTAGCAGGAGTTATTAGTGAAGAGGCCCCATTGGCTATAACGGGGCTTGCTTTAAATAACCAGCATTAAATCATAAAAGCATGTGTTAAAAAGTTAGCACATTTAGGGGTATGTTTACTAAGATCCCGTTAAAGTGCGGGCCGCGGTAGAGTGCGGATGCCATATAAGGAGTGGGCGTTCCGTCCTGAAAAAGAAAAGCCGGAATTTAAATATGCGCTAAGGTGCGCGGCGCCCTTGTGCGCCCCGCACCTTAGCGCATCAGATGGCTGTGCGGGAGGCATATGTGGTACGCTGATGGACAAACAGAAGAGCAGAGCCACAGCACAATGGTGAAGGCACCTACCAATAGTGCAGGGAGCAGGGGTTTGATCCCCCACAGTGCTCAATGATGCTGGCTGAGTTGTTAATTTATGAGGCAGAGAAATGCTGGGCCGCCTAAAGCTGGGCGCTGATGTTTTGGGCGGCATAAGGCAGCGCGCTGATGTTTTTGGCAGCAATCTAATACTGGGAGGTATAAGCAGTGTGCTGATGTGCAACTAGAAGAGCAGAGCCACAGCACAATGGTGAAGGCACTTACCAATGGTGCAGGGATCAGGGGCTCAATCCCCCACTGTGCTCAATGGCTGGCTGAGGTGATATTTTAGGAGGCATACAAAGAATGGGCAGCATAAGGCGGCGCGCAGATGGGCATTAGGTGGTGTGCTATTGATTTAGGAGGCTGTTCTATTATTGGGAGGCATAAGGTGGCACGTAGATGTGCAAGCACAAGATCAGAGCCACAGCACAATGGTTAAGACACTGACCAATAATGCAGCAATCAGGCATTTGATCCCCCACAGTGCCCAATGAACAAGGCTGGCTGAGGCATTGCGTGTTATGGGGAAGAGTGCTTTAGGGGGCATGTTATTTTTAGTTTAATTATCATTACTAGCAAACGCACCCTCAAAGCGTGTTAACATAAGGCACCCTATAAGGCACATATTAAAGTGCACTGTCCACCAAGGCACCCTAGAATGTTGCTTATAGGGCGCTTTAGAGGGTGCCGTATGAGGTACCGCAAGGTCAGAGTACTGTTTTTGATGGCAGCACTGTGCAGTTTAAGGAATGAAAAGCATACGTAGGTGCGCTGACATGCATGGAGGAGCAGCAGTGGAAAACAATGGTTAAGGCACTGACTGCTGATACTGGGGTCATGAGGTAGCTCCCCAGGGTGCCTAATACGTAAGGCTGGCTGTGGCATCAGCTTTGCAATGTACATATCTGTTCCTGCAGCACCGTATGTGTATGTTATTAATTGCTGCCAGCAAACACGCCCTCACGTGCCGTAATTGAAGGTGCCGTAAAAGGCACCCTATATGGCACTCCATAGGGCACATTATAAAGTGCACTGTCCGCCATGGCACCCTAATATATCCCCTATAGGGCACCCTATAAGTTGCATCACAGGATAATGTATAGTGCACCTTATATGGACGGGAACCATAAGGTGCCCTATAGGGTGCCCTATAAAGCGCTCTCAGAGGCACCCTATGGGTACAGTACGCTGAGGGTGTTTTTGCTGGCATCAAAATATGTACATTAAAGAAAAACAAAGCTTTGGACAACCCTTTCAAATAACCCCACTGTGGGTTTGAACCCATAACCTCTGCCTTCACAGACAGTGAAGCAACCATTAGGCTACAGCTCTATAGCTGCTAGCAAGCCCCTGGCTGGCTGCAGAGAGCCTGCACGTCACCACACAGACAGTCTGCTGTGGTCTCCAGGACAGGGTTAGCCCACCCGTACCCATGATGCACTGCACATGCAAATCAGCTGTCCACAGATGAACACAAGATGGGGAATGCACCCCCACAGCACCTCGGCCTGGTAGGGGGTATGGACCGGGTGTTTTACTGGCACAGAGTAGCTACACACTGTCACATTGTGCGGGTACTGTGTTCACCCTGAGTGTGCGATGAGGCGCCCAGGACCAGGTCCACAACACCTGCCATGGCTGATGGAGGCCATGCCAGAGGTCCAAAGCAGTGTTAATGTGTAAGCTAGGTAATTCTGCACAAACATCATGGATATCTCTGTCTGTCTCAGTCAGGTGTAGCCCCCAGGTGGGCCATGCACCACCCCCACCCCTGGGCAGCAAACATGGTCTCCCATCAATAGATCCACATTCTACCTCCCTGCAAAGGTGGCAGTAGAGGGGACCATCAACCCCAGTCCTGCTGAGGAATAGACACCCCACAGAGCAGTTAATGAAGCTCTATACACATCCATAACACAATAGCAGACAGACATTAGACAAGGTCATGGTAAGCTGCACCCCACCACTATCTGTTATTCTCCTGCAGCAAGCCATCAGCCACTGCACCCTGCAAGCCACTCCAGCAAGACACATACCAGCTACAAACAGTCTGCTAATTAGTCCATAGTGCATGCTCCCAGTGGAGATGCATGCACCCAGAACTGGGCTGTCAGCATACACAGCAAGCAGATATATCAGTGACTGGGCCCCAAAAGGAAACCCATAATTATCACCCAAGAGAAATACTATATAGCACTATGGGGGTGCCTAGCCATGCTGTGGTCACTACACAGTCAGGGTGAGAGTGATCTCTCAGCAGGACATACTGAGGTCACCCTGTCTGTGTAGGTGGTGGCCGGGCACTACAATGTCCCAGGCAGTGCCCTATGCACTGTGCAGATGCACCCTGGCCAGGCCACCCAGTCCAGCCTATACCCATGGTACCTTGCTCCTCATTATGCACATTGGTAGCCCAATACTGGCAACATTGCTGGTAGTGTGGGCTGTGGAAGGTGTTTGCAGCCACCACACACTGGATAGACAGACAGCCACCCCCACACCTATGCCAGCATTGTGCTATTATAGATGAGGTCAGCAGCCATAACCACCACACCAGTCCTGGGCACAGTACAGGCATGGATATGGTACTCAATACTGTTGGGGGTCACCCCCCAGGGTGGTAGACACTGTCAGGGACCAGACCTGCAACACACACCGCAAACATCAGAATGATTGTTATGGTGGAGCTCAATGACCAAAATGTGCTTAACGTAGGAATTGATATATGGCAGTTATCATAGGAAGCGTTTGATAGCTGTGTACCTTATACCCAGGTGTAGGGTGGCATTGCTAAGGTTTGCAACTGCTAGTATTGGGAGATACAGGCAGGGCCCAATGTCCTGCCTCTCCAGGAGGCATTGGCCAATGTGGCCTGTGGGGGGGGGGGGGGTCTGGCCCTGTTGGCTGCTGCTTTACGGCAGGGTTTCCCGACTCCAGTCCTGGTGTTCCAAACACTGTTCGGGTTTTTATGCTGTCCCTCATAAATATGCATGAGCTACATCTGCATACCATGGGGGTGGTGCATAGATATGCAGCACAGGCATCATTATTAGAGGCAGCATGGGACCTGAATGGTGTGGGGCCCTCCAGGACTGCATTTGCGAGACTCTGCTCTAGGTAATGCGCCTGTTTATGGTGTCTGTGATTGGAGTGGTAAAATATACGTGTATTAACAATGCATATGTTCTCAGATATACAGTTTTGTCCTTACTATCATGGTTTAGTTGTGGGAAAAATATGTGGACAGGTTTGGCAGTAGCCCCAGCTGGGCTTTGAACCTGTTCCCTTCTGTTCTTACACACACTGTCTGTGTGCACTGCACCACTGTGTTGCCACAGGTGTGCTGCATTCCCTGGGGAGGCCATGACTGTACATGTGACAGAGCCCGTCTGTTGCGGTGGACCGTGCCAGCCTGCACAGGCCTAGGCCACTGTGTGCTGTGGCTTGCAGCCACTGGTCCCTCCGCCACCTGTACCCTTCCGCCAACATGCTGACATGTTCTTATCTTGGAAAAAGCATGTGACCGGATTGAGTTGTGGCACTCCAGGATTGTATTTGGGGGTATTGGCTGTAGGTAATGGCCATTGGTATGGTTTGTGTGCAGTGTAAGGTAAAATATGGGTGTTTGCATCATGCTTATGTGCTCTGCAATACAGGGGTGTCCTGACTATCACTGTTTTGTGGTGGGTAAAACTATGGGGACTGGGTTGTCATGAGCCCTAGCTGGGATTTGAACCTGTGATCCTCTAGGCACTGGCTGTGTCTGCTACACCACACTGTGGCCACAGAGATGGTGCAGTCCCTGGAGAGATAACCTGACCGAACGGCTCAGAAAACCTTCTCTGCACAATTTTACTGTGGACTCATTCACCTTGTATGGTGACAAAAGGGCAAATAAACCTCAGAAATGACCTCAAAAAAAGGGGAAAACAAACATAACCAAGCTGGGCACCAGTAATATCAATGGGCAACATTAAAAACACTCCCAGGTAAGCTCCAAAAGAAGAAATGATTTTTGGAAGGGTCTACGCTCCGTAGACCCTTCCATAGATCATTCCTTTTTTTTTGGAGCTTTCCTGGGAGTGTTTTTATTGTTGGCCATTGATATCAATGTTGCCCAGCTGTATTATAATTTTTAAAGGTTTTTTTGTGGTCATTTCCATTGTTTATTTGACATTTTGTTCTGTGCACATGTATCACACTGCTCACGTATTTTTGGTTTCCCCGGTTTTGCTGTACATTGCTGACGGAAATGGTTTCTCTTCCCTTTAAATGCAGTCGCGGTAGTTTTTACTTGTAAATTCGGCCCCGCTCCTGTGCGGGGAGCCTCTCCCCTCCCACTTTCCACCCATTGACCCCGTCTCTCCGCCCCTCGGGGGCCTTCCTCCGCCCTCCTTTCGCCTTTCCCCGCCTCTATCGCACAGTACCGCACCGCACACGTGCGCGTGTTCGTCGCACGTGTGCGGGGCCCGTTAGTGTGACGCGCACTCGTGCGGGGCACTTAAGAGCACTTAAGTGCATCATTTTCGCACGCTCAAGTGCGCCCCGCACAATTGCGCGGTTTAGTAAACATACCCCTTAGTAAAGCTAGACCTTGTTAGGGAAATCAAAATCCTATATATGTGTCCTTTGTAATAATAATGCTTAGTTTAAGTGCATATACAAGAGGCCTGCACAGGAGAAATTAGAATCCTATAGAAATCAGAATCCTATGTGTGTGCCCTTTGTACATTCTGGTGGGTATGGGAAAAGGAATGTGCTGTGTAAGCTAAACTGATTGTTCTACTCAAGGATGACTTGTTTTTGCATTAGTTACTGATAAACTATGGTGGGCCCCCAGAAGATGGGTGAATGACGTATGACTATGTTTCTAAGAATGTATAAAGTACAGACAAGCCCTCCACCCTTTGGAATAAACTTGCATACTGTCCTTCTGTGTGGTCTGTGTGGTCTGTGTTGTTTATTCCCCTGGATTCCAGCCAGCCGGAGCAGCACACCGCAGATGAAGGGTTCCGGATTTCCTGGCCTGGAGTGACCAACAATAAGCAGACCCATTACATTTGGTGTCAGGAAGTGGGATTCTCCCGCTGGCCAGGGATCCCTGTGCTTTGGTAGCACGGTCTAAATTAGAACTGGTATTCTCCCTTTGGTTGGGAGTGTCCCTATTGCTTTGGTAGCATGGTTAAATGGTAATTAAGACTTTCCTGTTCCCTGGGGGGAATCGGTGGGAAAGCTATATTTCTTTTCTTTCTCATCTGCGGCTGCTGTGAGGGCTGTGTGTGTGCTTGTGTGTCTGGCCAGCCGTGTGTTTGTTGTGAATTAATTAGAGGATGGGGGGGTCCCAAGGTGAGGGGACCACTCCAGAATCCGCGTGAATGTATGTTCTGCTATATGTTGTGATAAGTTTTAAAACTGCAGCTAAAAAACAGCCATTTTACATAAATTGTCAGTGTAAGTTATAGGATTCTGCTGAAAAAGCCTGCTAGCATGTTTACTGTGCTTAGTTTATCTCTGTGCCTATACGACGCCCCCCCCCCCCCCTCTCTAGAACTGATGACTCCGTGTCCCTGGAATGTAAGTGACAAGTGCTGTTTGTTTATTCTTCCACTGCTTTGCTTTTCCCTCCCCCTCCCTTTCTGTTCTTTGTGTTCAAAGGCTACGGACAGGCAGACAGAACAGAAACTTAAAGTTAACCGGCATACTAAAACATAAATTATTATTTGTTTGCAGAGTGTCTATTTATTGCCAAGACAAGCTAAATAGAAAGAAAATTACTTTTGTACTCAACAACGGTATAACTGTCACTGAGATATGTAAAAGGGTGTGTCTGTATTTAGACACCCATTGCTATAGCAATGTACTGAATAATGAAATACTAAAAGAGCTCTTAATCTGCTTCACAATATCCCTCTCAGAGTCTCATTGGCCAGCTTGGCTAAAGGTGAATTGGCCACAGGTAAAGGTGTAAATAACAGCTGGGGCTCGCTGGGATTTTCCCACGGTGGAGTGATTCCTGCTGAGTGGAGGTGCGAAGACGCGTCCTGTTGATTTCAACAGTCTCACCTCCTTTTCTGCGGAGGGGTCTCTCTGCTAGCTGGTAATGATCCTAGGTGACTAGAGGTATTGTGAATCGGACTGTAACAGTGAATTAAAAAAAGCAGGCACTGCAGCACCCCAGTAAATTCTGTGCACAGATCGAGGTAAGGAAAAGGGGGACTTTGGTATCTACCTTGCTGGTTTCTATATTCTATTGGGAACTGAGACTGATTGTGTGTGAGTGAGATATATAATGTCAATAGTGGAGGAATTCGGGGAGTGGGGTGCGCTCCAAATATCCCGAGGGTCTAGTTCATTATGCAGGGCGAAATCTTTTAAGAAAGCACTTGTAAGCTTTGATTTGTCTCTTGTTTAAATAAGAACTGAAACATAAGTTTCCCAAATAAGTAACTCCTTAGGGGCATGTTTACTAAACATTCCTAAAGTGCGGGGCCGCGGTAGTGTGCCTGTGCCATATAAGGAGTGGGCGGTTCAGGCCGAAAAAGGAAAAAAAAAGACCGTATGTGTGCGCGTCGCGTTAATGTGCGGGGCCCACATTAGCGCGTGGGAAGGCTAAGTGGGGCGCAGCTGGGCACATATAGGAACAGAGCCGTAGCACAACAGTGAAGACAATAACCAATGGTGCAGGGGTCACAGGTTCAATCCCCCAGTGTGTACAGCCAAAAAAGGCTGGCTGAGGCACCACCTTGAATGTGGAAATGTGTGTCAGGAGGCAAAATAATTTTGGGGCGGCATAAGGCGGCGCACTGTTCATTTTGGGGCGGCATAAGGCGGCGCACTGTTCATTTTGGGGCGGCATAAGGCGGCACACTGTTCATATTGGGGCGGCATAAGGCGGCACACTGTTCATTGTGGGGCGGCATAAGGCGGCGCACTGTTCATTGTGCGCAGCAGGATGCGGCGCACTGTTAATTGTGGGCAGCAGGATGCGGCGCGCTGATGGCCACAAGGTGGCGCGCTGATGCTAAAGCAAAGGAACACAGCCACAGCACAATGATTAAGACACTGACCAATGGTGCAGGGACCAGGGGTTCAATCCCTCACAATGCCCATTGAAAAAGTCTAGCTGAGGCAGTATATTTTATGTTGTGGAGTGCTTTAGGAGGCTTTTTAATTCTATTTTGTGATAACTACTAGCAAACGCACTCTCACAGCATGTTAACATAAGGCGGACCATAAGGCACATGTTACAGTGCACCGTCCGCCAAGGCACCCTAGAATGTCCCCTATAGGGCAGCATGTATGTTGGGACACAGGATAATGTATAGTGTACCCTATATGGATGCCAACCATAAAGTGCCCTATAGGGCGCCCAATAAAGCACCCTCAGAGGCACCTTATGGGTACAGTACGCTGAGGGTGTTATTGCAGGCATCAACATATGTACAGTAAATGTAAAACATGCTTTGGAAAACCCTATCACAGAACCCCACTGTGGGTATGAATCCATGACCTCTGGCTGCACAGGCAGTGGCGTAACCATTGGGCTACACCTCTATATCTGTAAGCAAGCTCCTGCCTGGCTGCAGATAGCCTGCACGTCACATCACAGACAGTCTGCTTGTGTAAACAGGATAGGGTAAGGCCACCCGTACCCATGATGCACTGCACATGCAAATCAGCTGTCCACAGATGCACACAAGATGGGAACTGCACCCCTAAAGCTACCCGGCCTGGTAGGGGGAGGTGTCCTTGTGCACGCACACAGCACTTCGGCCTGGTAGGGTGTCGTGGGTGGACAAACGGCAAAGAGTAGCTAAACACCATCTCATTGTGCGGTTACTATGCCCACCCTGAGTGTGTGATGATGCGCCCAGGACCAGGTGCACAACACCTCGCATGGCTGAATGCGGCCATGCCAGAGCTCCAAAGCAGCAATAACCTGTGAAATAGGTAGGTGCTGCATAAACATCTTGGAGATTGCTGTCTGCCACAATTAGTGGAACACCCCCACCCCCGGTGGATAAAACAGGGTCTCCCACCAACAGATCCCCATACTATCCTCTTTCTCTCTCCCCCTCCCCTTCCCCCCCATGGCAATAGAGTCAACCATGAACCCCAGTCCTGCTTGGGAAGTAGACACCACCCCCACCCCCAGGCAGCCCAAGCAGCTCCACACACATCCATACACAATATCAGACAGACATTAAGCCTGGATATTCATAGATGCACCCCACCACTATCTGATATTCTCCTGCAGCAAGCCATCAGCCACTGCACCCTGCAAGGCACTCCATCAAGACACATACCATCTGTGCTCAGTCTGCTGGTTGGTCCTGATGGAAATACATGCACCCACAACTGGGGTAGCAGCACACACAAGCAGATAAGTCAGTGAAAAGGCCCCAACAGGAAACCCATATATATATCACATAAGAGAAACACAATACAGCACTATGGGTGTGCCTAGCCATGCTGCCATCACTGCACACTCAGGGTGAGAGTGATCCCCCAGCAGCACATACAGAGGTCCCCCTGTCTGTGTAGGTGGTGGCCGGGCACTACCATGTCCCTGCCAGTGCCCTATGCCCTGTGCAGCTGCATCCTGGTCAGCCCACCCTGTCTGAGATATACCCATGGTCCCTTGCTACTCATTATGCACATTAGCAGGCCAATACTGGCAACAGTGCTGGCAGTGTGGGCTGTGGAAGGGGCTTGCAGCCAGCACCCACTGTATAGACAGACACACACTTCCACACCTATGCCAGCATGGTGCTACTATTGAGGAGGTAATTAGCCTTGGCCACCAAACCTGTCCTAGGCTTGGCAAGGCATGGATATGGTACGCAGTACTGCTGGGGGTCACTCCCCAGGGTGGTAAACACCATCAGAGGCCAGTCCTGGAGCACGCCCCGCAAACACCTAACAGATTGTTCTGATGGGGTCAACTAGCAGTATGTGCGTAACGTATGGATATCTATCTGCCAGTACTCCTAGCAAACGTCTCAGAGCTGTGTACCGTATACCTCAGGTGTAGGGTGACATTGCTAAGGTATGCAGGTGCTAGTATTGGGAGATGCACGCAGGGTCCACTGTTCTGCCTCTCCAGGAGACATTGGCCAATGGGGCCTGTGGGTGTGGGTGTGGGTGTGTCTGCCCCTGTTGGCTGCTGCTTTACGACAGAGATTCCCAACCCCAGTCCAGGTCTGCATCACACTGTTCGTGTTTTCCTGCTGTCCCTCATGAATATGCATGAGCTATATCTACATGCCATGGGGGTGGTGCATAGATATGCAGCACAGGCATTTGTATGAGTGGCAGCATGGAACCTGACTGGTGTGTGGCACACCAGGAATGCATTTGGGAGAGTCTGCTCTAGGTACTGCCCCTGTTCATGGTGTCTGTGCTCAGTGGGGTAAAAGATAGACGTATTACCATTGCATATGTCCTCGACACGAAAGGTGTGTCCTTACTATCACTGTGTAGGTGTGGTAAAAATATGTGGCTAGGATTGGCAGAAGCCCCAGCTGGGCTTTGAATCTGTGACCTTCTGTTCTTGCATGTACTGTCTGTGTGCACTGCACCACTGTGTAGCCACAGATTGGCTGGTTTCCCTGGAACGTCCATGACTGTGGATCCGGCAGGGCCTGTCTGTTGCAGTGGACTGTGCCAGCCTGCACATGGCTAGGCCTCTGTCTTCTGTGGCTAGCAGCCACTGCTCCCTGCACCACATGTACTCGTCCGCCAACATGCTGGCATGAGCTTCTCTCAGAAACAGCAGATGACCAGATTGCAATGTGGCAGTACGGGACTGCATTTGGGGGATTTGACTGTAGGTAATGCCCATTGTTGTTGTGTTTTTGCAGTGTTGTGTAAAATATGGGTGTTTTCCCCATGCTTATGTTCCCTGCAATACAGGGGTGTCTGCGCTATCTTTGTTTAGTGGTGGGTAAAATATTGGGGCTGGGCTGGCATGTGCCCCAGCTGGGATTTGAACCTCTGATCCTTTGGTCTTAGAGGTATTGGCTCTGTCCGCTGCACCACACTATGGCCACAGAGACAATGTAGCCCCTGGAGGTAGTATACCTGGCAGGATGGAGTCACAAACCCTGCTCTACGCATTTTTACTGTGGGCACATGCACTCTGGTGACAAACGTGCACATAAACCCCGGAAATGACCACAGACACTGGGGGACAATATATCACCACGCTAGGCAAAAGTGATATTAATGGGCAACCATAGCAAACACTCCCAGGAAAGCTCCAAAAAGGACATTTGTTTTGGATGAGTCTCCGCTCCGTAGACCCTTCCAATATTCATTTCTTCTTTCTGGAGCTTTCCTGGGTGTGTTTTCTATATTTTCCCATTACTATAACTGTTCCCCAGCTGCATTACTATTTGTGATATTTTTGTTGTGGTCACTTTCTATTTTTATTTTCACTTTTGTGCTGTGCACATGTATCACACTGCTCACCTTTTTCAGGTTTCCCCGATTTTGCTGTACATTGCTGACGGAAATGGTTTCTCTTCCCTTTAAATGCCCTCTACCGCGAGTGTTTCACTCGCGGTAGTTTTGCTTTGGGATTCGGCCCCGATAATGTGCGGGGAGCCTCTCCCCTCCCCTTCCCTGCCCATTAAACCCATCTCTCCGCCCCTCAGGAACCTTCCTCCGCCCTCCGTTAGCCGTTCCACGCCTCTATCGGACATTTGCGGGCCTGTACTTGTGCGGGGCCCGTTATTGTGCCGCGCACCTGTGCGGGGGTGACACGCACGATTGCGGGGCATTTAAGCGCTCTTAAGTACCGCTTTTAGTGCGCTATTTTGCGGCGCGCAAATTAACGGTTTTTAGTAAACATGCCCCTAAGTTTCTAATAATTGTTTGATGTTCTTAGCAGCCTTGCCAAATAAGGATACACTAGTATGGTATAAAAAAGACAGAAGGACCTAGCATGTAGTTTGATGGAATGATGTAAGTGGAAAAAAAAGTGGTGTGGAGAGGAGTGTGATGGAATATTCATGTTGGAAAAGAGAACTCAGATTAACATCATAAAATGGTGAGGGTAAATTGAAATGTGAAATGATGTATCCGATGTATCCACCTAGAAAGAAAACTGACAATGAACAATATTTGATTATGCCATCCGCATTAACTCCAATTTTGAAAGTCATCTAGCTCAGAGATATACCCAATAATTGGAAATAGATACTTGGAGATAGGCTTAGTGCACTTTTCATCTTAATGAGCTTTGGGGAGACCCACACTGGCCATGTGGTGCTTTTCAGATGTTTTTATCCCTTTTTGCCTCTCTGTGTCCTGGCCCGACACATGAAGCTAAAGGAGGAAAGTTACTTACACAAATTTTTACAAATTGGTATAATTCTAAAATTGTGAAAAAATTTGAGGAAGTGTGGGCATCTTGTCAAAAATGTATTAGCTAAATTGAGTTGCTTAGGATTGGCTGTTGTGTGCAAACAGCAACCCACGAAGGGGGGAACCTCCGAAATCTTTAAAAAAAAACTTTGTAAAGACACTAAACTGTCTTGCCTTTGACTCTGTTCAAAAAACAAACAAACAACAACAAAAAAAAAAAATTGCCCTAAGGGAGTAGACTGAACTTTTTCTCCCTCTGAACTGTTATATGGAAGACTGCTTACCTTTTATACTCCTGAGCCTCACATTTGATCTCTTGTATTTCCTAGCAGCAGAGGCAACTCTCTTCCCTCCATAGGTATGCTCAGCAGGTCCAGTCCTTTCTGCTGGATGACTCAGCTCTTTTCTTTCAATCCGGAGACTGGATTCTGGTAAAGACATATCACCAGCACATGGTACAAGCCCCTTTTCCAGTATGGGACCGTTCCAAGTTCTTCTGATAACATCGATTACAGTGAAGGTGGCGGCTAAAAGATCCTGAAGCCATTGCCCTCGCTGGAAACATTCTCCATATACAGATCAGGCTTCAGGACCAGGATGAGAAGTAGCTGACGCCGGGGCAGCCAAGGCCCTAGCAACTGGAGAGGAGAGGAGAAGACTCCTGAAGAAAGGCAGCTTTCGGCCTAGAGGTACCGAACCAACATATCCCTTCAAGGTTGGTGACAGGTCAGAGCACCTCACAAGCACGGTACCTTAGACCCGCTCTACGGACCTCCAAACTACAGTGATCGCTATCACATGGTCAGCCATCCTGTGTGACTCCTCCCCTTCGTGGATCCATGCGTCAAGAATCAAGTGTGTATCATCTCTACTGACATCTTCGGTTCCAGCCTCCTGACCATCACGCACAAGACTGTGTTGACTCCTCCTACCACTCATGTGGTGCCTCCTTCAGTCCATTTCGGGAACTGTTAATACGGCAATACTACTTGCCCAGACTGCCTTACTTTTTGTGTGCGCAGCTCGCTACAAATTGAAGCTTTTCTCTCAACATGTCTCATTACTGTACCTTCTAATCTGTGTGAAATGTAGAAGTTTACTGTACTTGACAATTTAAACTGCACCCAGCCCCATGTTTCTTTTTCTACTTTTTGTATAAACATTGGTGTTAACTCGCCCCTCTTTGGGATATGACTAGGTCCCTTGCTCATTGTAAACTGTCTCTAGTTTTAATGCTACAGATTGTTTTATTGTTTCTGCTTTTAGCCTGTCTAATACTGCTCTATACTGTTCTTCAACTACAGGGAAGTTTCTATGTATCTTTCTTTGGGGTGGTCTCAAAGGACTGCTTATTGCCCTATTGAGTGGTTTTATAATTCTTGTTCTTTTTTGTTGTATATTCATTTGTTCTTGGCTGTTGTTGAAAGGCCCTACAAAGCTCTACCACTTTTATGTATTCCTATACTCCTGCTTTTATGGTGGCTGATGTACCTGAGCTGCCACATACAGATGTTCCATTAATAATGTCTGTTTAGTTATTTTGTAGTAGATTGTTAGGCTGTTCTTATAGTGGGCCTATGCAGGCCCAAAGGGGGGATTGTTAGGGAAATCAAAATCCTATATATGTGTCCTTTGTAATAATAATGCTTAGTTTAAGTGCATATACAAGAGGCCTGCACAAGAGAAATTAGAATCCTATAGAAATCAGAATCCTATGTGTGTGCCCTTTGTACATTCTGGTGGGTATGGGAAAAGGAATGTGCTGTGTAAGCTAAACTGATTGTTCTACTCAAGGATGACTTGTTTTTGCATTAGTTACTGATAAACTATGGTGGGCCCCCAGAAGATGGGTGAATGACGTATGACTATGTTTCTAAGAATGTATAAAATACGGACAAGCCCACCACCCTTTGGAATAAACTTGCATACTGTCCTTCTGTGTGGTCTGTGTGTGTTTATTCCCCTGGATTCCAGCCAGCTGGAGCAGCACACTGCAGATGAAGGGTTCGGGATTTCCTGGCCTGGAGTGACCAACAATAAGCAGACCCATTACAGACCTAAGTTTGCTCTTGAAGCAATGGAGGATGGAATGACTTGCCTGAGGTCACAAAGGGCAGCTGGATTTGAACCCTGGTTTCCTGATTTTCAGCCTGCTCCTCCAGTTATTAGGTCACTTCTCCCCAGGCATGAGGGTGTCCCTGCAGCAGCATGAGTGAGGCCTGTCTGATCTTCCAGACAGCATTCTTAAAGGTTAATTAGGCATGTGCATTTTGGGCTAAAAATGAAAAGTGCATCCAAATTGCTTGTGTGCATGTATACTTATGAATTAACACATACACAATGGTTCGTACATGCAAAAAAGATGCTGCATGGAAGGTGCAAGTAAGACGAATATGCACAGAAACATTAAAACCATTAAAACTTTGTTTGAAAGGAAATCAAACCAAAATGTTTTTTGACCCTGCACATATCTAATGTTAACATTTTTTTAAATTCTATATTTATATCAATTTAACACAAACACAAGTATACACTTGTATAAGTAACAAGAGTGTACAATCAAATGAATAATTAACAAAGGTGAAATAAAATAAAGCAAATTAAATACACCCTAACCTTAGACCACCATATCGAAGGGGGGTGAAGCATGTTAGATATGGGGAGATATAAATTAGGTAAACATAAAAAGTAAGTAGGCTTAGGCACAAAACCCTGGAAAACATACTACCTGCATCTACCACCCAAGGCCGGCCCGTCCATTGAGCAAGAATGTTTTTTGCACAGGGCCCCGCGTTTCAGGGGGACTCGCGCAAAAAACATTCTACATTAGCAAAAGCAGATTTAAAAAAAAAAATGGCTGCTGCTGGCCCTGCCGCTATGGCAGCGGCAGAATCAAATGTCTCGCCGCGGGGCCCCGCCTGTCGAATCCCTCCCAATGCGCTCCCAATGCTGCTGCCGAGTCCCTCCCAATGCTGCTGCCGAATGCCTCCCAATGGGCTGAGTTTCTCTGACCTCTCACAGCTCTGTTAATCCCACCGGGGCTGATGGGAAATCCCATCAGCCCCGGCGAGATTAACAGAGCCGCGAGAAGAAAGGGAAACTCATGGCTCTGAAAGCCCGCGCATTGGGAGGGACTCTGGAGCTGATGGTGAAGGGAGGCTCTGCCGGGCAGGCGGGGCCCCACGGCCGGACATTTGATTCTGCCGCTGCCACGGCGGCAGCGGCAGCAGCAGCCGGGTTTTTTTTTAAATCTGTCAGGGCTGATGAGGGGGAAGGGGGGTTAGGACCGGTAATGGGCTATGGGGGGTTATGACTACTAATGGGCTATGGGGGGGGGGGCTAAGACTGGAAGTGGGTTGATGGGGGGAGGGGGGCTAGGACTGGTAATGGGCTATGGAGGGTTTAGGACTACTAATGGGCTATGGGGGGGCTAAGACTGGAAGTGGGCTGATGGGGGGTTAGGACTGGAAATGGGCTGATGGGTTAGGATGTAATGGGCTATGGGGGGGCTAAGACTGGAAATGGGCTGATGGGGGTTAGGACTAGTAATGGGCTATGGGGGGGCTAGGACTGGAAATGGGCTATGGGGGGCTAAGACTGGTAATGGGCTATGGGGGGGCTAAGACTGAAAATGGGGTGATGGGGGGCTTAGGACTGGTAATGGGCTATGGGGGGCTAGGACTGGTAATGGGCTGGGGGGTGGCTTAGACTGGAAATGGGCTGAGTGGAAGGAGGGCTTGAACTACAAATAGCTGATGGGGACGGGGGCTTGGAATGGAAATGGGCTTTAAGGGGAGGGAGCTGGACTGGAAATGGGCTGAGTGAGGGGGGGCTAGGACAGGAAATGGGCTGATGGAGGGCTAGGATAGGATTGGAAATGGGCTGTTGGGGGGCATGGATTGAAATGGACTCATGGGGGGGGGCTAGAACTGAAAGTAGGCTCATGGGGGGCTTGGATTGGAAATGGGCTGAGTGGAGGGAAGCTAGGATTTGACATGGGCTGATGATGGTGGGGCTAGGAAAGGACTAGAAATGGGCTGATGGGGGGCTGGGATTGGAAATGAGCTGATGGAGGGACTCGGATGGGGGAGTTAGGACTTGAAGTGGGCTGATGGGGGTTAGGACTGGTAATGGGCTATGGGGGGCTAAGACTGAAAATGGGCTGATGGGGGGGCTTAGGACTGGAAGTGGGCTGATGGGGGGGCTTAGGACTGGAAGTGGGCTGATGGGGGGCTTAGAACTGGTAATGGGTTATGGGGGGCTTAGGACTGGTAATGGGCTATGGGGGGGCTAGGACTGGTAATGGGCTATGGGGGGGGGCTAGGACTGGAAATAGCTGATGGGGACGGGGGCTTGGAATGGAAATGGGCTGAGTGGAAGGAAGGAAGGCTTGAACTACAAATAGCTGATGGGGAGGGGGGCTTGGAATGGAAATGGGCTGTGAGGGGAGGGAGCTAGGACTGGAAATGGGTTGAGTGAGAGGGGGCTAGGACAGGAAATGGGCTGATGGAGGGCTAGGATAGGACTGGAAATGGGCTGTTGGGGGAGTTGGGATTGGAAATGAGCTGATGGAGGGACTCGGATGGGGGAGCTAGGACTGGAAATGGGCTGATGGTGGGGCTAGGATAGGACTAGAAATGGGCTTATGGGGGGCTGGGATTGGAAATGAGCTGATGGAGGGACTCGGATGGGGGAGCTAGGACTGGAAATGGGCTGATGCGGGGACTAGAAGGGAGCGGATGCTGGGTGGGGCTGGAACTAGAAGGGAGCTGATGTTGGGGGAGGATTAGAATGGGGTAGAGTTGGGAGAGTGAAATGGAGTGGTAAAAAATATTTTGTGTGGGAGGGAAGACAAATCTACAATTGGCCGGATATTGAGAGAGTAAGTGGGGATTGAGGATGGCGGGGTAAAATTTGAGTGAATGAAATAGGAATGAGGAAAGAGCAAAAGGAGAGAGAGATTAGTATGTTAAAGCAGATGTAGAGAGAGAGAATGGAAAAAAACCTAGAAGAGTGAAGAAAGGGCAAATGGACAGCAGACGGAGAGTTAGCAGAAGACACGAAGAAACCAGAAGAAAGTGGCTGGAGCAATTGCAACTGAAAAAAAATGCACAAAAGGTAGAAAAATATCTCTTTATTGAATTTATTAACTGAAATATGCCAGCTCTGGGAAATGTGCATCATTAACGTCTGCGCTTTGTTTAGTACAAGAGGAAATTAATTTATAGTTTTATTTCTACACTTTAGAGTTGATACCACTTTAGAGTTGATACGAGAACGGTGTCCGTGCCATTTGATCTATGTGGGAAAAACCACTCGTCCAATTAGGAAATGGTTGTTGGAACATTGTTCTCGTATCAACTCTAAAGTGGCATCGGCCCCGTTAGTCCCACATTGTCAGGCTAAGGGCCATACTTTTGCTGATTTACATTGGCGAATTTTGGATGTTGTACCTCCACTGCCTATGGGGGGAGACCGTCAAGCACAATTACATTTGAAGGAACAACAGTGGATTTTTCGCTTACGTTCGCTAACTCCTGAAGGTATGAACAGTGAAATCGATTGGTGGAGTTTGATTGGTGGATATCTTATCAGCTTGTGATGTCACTGCCCTTCTGACGTCTCTCTCAGCTGTGATTTAAATGGAACTGGACTGGAGCAAAGTTCATTCGCCTGAGGAAGAGCTGAGAAGCCACATGGCTTGAAACACTGATTGGTGTAGCGTGAACTTTGCGCTGGACTGATTTCCAACTGTACCATGAGAGTGAATGGATTATCTTGCACTACAAAAGGAAGATCTAATTTCTGCCAACCACGGAAGGATATTTCCAACTTAAGTGGAACGGATGTGGTGTCGGTTGGGACTACTGAGTTGTTAAATACAGAGTAGACAGCTAACTAGTGCTGCCGGTTCTGTTGTTCTGGCCTTCGGGTCACTTTTAAATTGAATAAAAAGGAGGGCTCACTTCGAGAGCAGGAAAGTTCCTGTTCACGGTGAGTGATCCGACAAAAATTGGTAATAAGGTATAGGATTTAAATTCACATAATAGAGTTTATGGTATTTTTGGGAAATAGAGAGGTGTTGCAGTTCCAATGAATATGGGTTCTAAATGGGCAGTGTTTGTAGTAGTTCCTAATGTGCCTGGCAGTTGGCACTGGACTATAGTAATGTAGAAACCTTTTAGTCTTTCTTTATCCATACACTCATTAAGAGGCATGTTTACTAAAAGTTAGTGTATAGTAAAATTATGCAAATATTTATGCAAATGAGGCCCTGCACCGAGTCTCCGCACATGGCCCCGCACCCCCCTTGCGCCGCCCCTGCTACCACTCCAAACCACTGCCTATGGGCCCCATTCTGAGATGCGGAGTGCGGGGCTGCAGCCTCACAAGCCATCCAGACCCTATTCCCCCTCCTGCTCTCCTTGCACTGCCGGAGCCACAGGATGGGGAGAGTCGTGGGGGTCGGGAGGGGGTGGGATCTGGATGAAGCAGGGCGGGCCGAGCAGGCAGGATGTACAGGGCTGATTCCATTGTCAGCCCTGTATGTCCTGTGGGGTCATGGCAGACGGTCTGCTTATTCCACCTCAGAGGTGGAATAAGAATGGGCTGCCCCCCCCCGATCCCGCCCGCCAGCCCCCCCAGGGTCAGCCCAGGGCGCTTGTTTATGTTTATGTTTATTGAATTTGATATACCGCCCTTAAATAAGCAGAGCGGTTTACAAAGTACAAAAATTAAAAAAGGGTGGCGCCAGGCCAGAAAAGGAAAGGAAGTTACAACTCATGATAGATAGGTAGTAAAAGAGAAGAAGAGTGCACAAGACACAGGGTTAGGTCACACAAAGGGGGAGGGAAAATCAAAGGCGAGGGAGAAGAAGTGGGTTTTTAGATTACGTTTAAAGGTAGGGAGGTGGGGCTCTAGACGAAGGGAAGTGGGGAGCGAGTTCCAGAGGGCGGGGCCTGCAAAGAAGAAGGCTGAGGAACGAGTGGACTGAAGGTGCGCAAGGGAGGGGGAGGGAAGGTGGAGGCGGTTAAGGTGAAATGAACGAGGTGTGTGTCTAGGGGTGTGGAAGGTGATGAGGTCTGCCAGATAATGCGGGGTGTTGGTGTGAAGTGCCTGGTGGACAAGAGCAAGTAGTTTGAACTGGGAGCATGTGGGTCCCCGCTGCCCGATCGGGGCACTGGCTGCCCCGATTGAGCACGGGTGGTAGGGAATCGGGGTCCTGGGTGTGCTGCACATGTGCTGCCACAGGAAGGATGTCCCCACGGCACTGGAAGGGACACTCCGGGAGATCCTTGGGCCCAATTCTGTGTGCCATGGGAATGTTTTGTTCCCACAGCACAGAATTGGGTCCAAATGGGCCTGTCTTGCTCAGGGCTGTCTGGAAGGCCCAGACGTGCCTCTTCGTGAATCAGACTCCACATCTACGTTTACTGAACCAAATTCTTCTTCAAATCTAAGAAAGTCCAGAACTGCTCAGGAGAAAAAAAATATACATATTACTGTATTTGTATAGGTAACAAAACATTTACAGGGATATCTCAGATGAAAGCTAGCTCCCAATGATAATGTTTCCTGTCTCATTAACAAGAACTGACACCACCGCTCCTGAGTAAGTTGGCTCACTTCAGGATATAATCTAAAAGTTTCACCCAGACATGAGACAGAAATTTTCTTAAAGAAGAGTTAAAGTATTCTAGATAAGTCAGCTTCAAATGCAAAATTGACAAATAAAGTTGCCCTCAGTATGACATTACTTAAAGGGTTCTCCAAAAAATCAGTTAAATTTAGTTCACCACGAGAATCAACATTTTGTTGTGAAATCTTCTCCATCGGTAAAAAATAAGCTTTATTAATCGCCGGTAAAGCAGCCTCTGGAATCTGGAGCATCTGCCGTAAATATTGCCTAAACTCCACCAATGGGGAGATATTTAGAATCTGAGGAAAATTTAACACTCTTAAATTTAAACTTCACAATTTGTTTTCAGATTGCTCCAAGGTTTTTGATGTATTAGAGTTTTATCATTAATCAAGTGATCAATGGTAGTTTTAGGGGTATGTTTACTAAAGAGCGGTAAGGGAGCACCAGATTATGAGTGTAAATGGCATTAGAGATGTTTGTGTGTGATAAAGGATGGGGCAGGGAGTAGGCGTACCTCGTTAAGGGAATAAGGCACCACTTATTGGCGCTAAGAAGACACCGGGCATTAAGATGCTAATCATGCACCTTTCTACCCGAAAAAGGTGGTCAACACAGAAAGAATCATGTATAATAATTATAATCTCATCCCTCTCACTTGGAGCCCCTATCTTTGGTCCATTACAGTGGCACAAGGAAAGGATAGGTGTCATGTCAAGGCGATGCAGTGCCTATGTGCCAAAGTTGATGGGCATGTCACAGATGCAGTATGCTGTAATAGAGCCTCCCTTGTAAGACAGCTGCACTATGTATGTTTGTCAATGGTGCACGGGGTGCATAGGAAACAATAGAAACATACAAACATAATGGCAGAAAAACAGCACATGGTGTATCTAGTCTGCCCATTCATACTACTCTGCTCTGCTCCTGCTGATTACACTGTACAGTGTACTGTTGTCTACTGTTTTCTCTGTTTCTTTCCTCCCAGGATACTCTGGTCCTTGTTGTGAACTTCCTGTGTTATCCGGAGCCCTTGCCGACACCCGGAAGTGACGCGACCGCGTTCCGCGGTCACGACCTTCCCAGGATACTCTGGTCCTTGTTGTGAACCTCCTGTGTTATCCGGAGCCCTTGCCGACACCCGGAAGTGACGCGACCGCGTTCCGCGGTCACGACCTTCCCAGGATACTCTGGTCCTTGTTGTGAACCTCCTGTGTTATCCGGAGCCCTTGCCGATGCCCAGAAGTGACGCGACTGCGTTCCGCGGTCACGACCTTCCCAGGTACTCAGCTACCTATTTAATCAAGCTGCCTGCGGCGCTTCAAGTGTCTGCTCTGCTCCTGCTGATTACAGTGTACAGTGTACTGTTGTCTACCGTTTTCTCTGTTTCTTTCCTCCCAGGATACTCTGGTCCTTGTTGTGAACCTCCTGTGTTATCCGGAGCCCTTGCCGACGCCCGGAAGTGACGCAACCGCGTTCCGCGGTCACAACCTTCCCAGGTACTCACCTACCTATTTAATCAAGCTGCCTGCGGTGTTTTGCGCTGCGGTGGCGTGCACCCAAGGAGCAGGTCCTGCTCCTTGGTCGAGCTCCTTGGGGCGAGCGAGGGGCGTAGTTTGTGTCTCCCTCTCTCGCAACGTTCCTTTGGAATATGGTTTTTAAGTCTCTCTTGTCTTGGTCTTCTTGGTCTTCTCATTCCTTTAGCTCTACTCTTCACTTGGGTAAGTCTTGGTTTCTTTGGATCAGTTTGTTGTCTTTCTGTGGTCTTGCTCTCTGCCTAGCCCCCAGGGTCATGACAGCTATCCCAGTTTTCTGGGGACGGTGTCCCCTGATCGCGCCTACTGCCCCTCCTGGTCCACTGGCTCATTGTCGTCTAACTTAGTTCCATGCAGATACACTAACACCTTGTCCTGGCAATGTCCTCTTCCCCCCAGACCTCTCACGGTTGCCTCTACCATAACGCTTAGCCTAGCTTTATTGAACTGTCGCTCTCTTCGGTCGAAATCCTTGCTGGTCCAGGATCTCATTTCTCATCATTCACTTGACCTTTGTTTCCTTACTGAGACTTGGCTCAAAGAAGGTGACAGTCCTATTCTGTCCAGCTCTCTTCCTCCAGGTTATTCAGCAATTTCATCTCCTAGATTGAGCAGGGGTGGGGGTGGAGTAGCCCTGCTCCATCGTGCCTCTGTTGATATTGAGGAACTTCAGTCTCTTTCCCTGAATCCCTTTTCCTTCACCTCCATTCTTCCTCCCCACTTTACTTCCTTCTCTTTTATCTTCCCCCTTCCCTTTCTGCTACACTCTGGGATGCAGCCCTACAAACACTTTCAGACACAACCTTACAGTTTCCTAATCTTATTGTTTTAGGTGATTTTAATGTTCATGTGGACAAACCTAGTAGGCTAAAAGATCGTGCCTTCCTCAATCTTCTGAATGATATCTCTCTCCGATAACATGTTATAGGCCCTACCCACGAAGCAGGCCATACTTTGGATTTAGTTCTCTCACCCTCTACGTTACTACCGGTGATCTCTTCTCCCACTGGGATGGACATTCCCTGGTCAGATCACTTTTGCATTTTCTTTACAGTCTCTTACTCCTCTCCAGAGACCATCTGTCCGCTAGCATCCTCCTCTCCTCCCCCTCTTCGCCGCCGGCTCACCTCTGACACCCTCCGGGCTTTTCCCCCTGCCCCTTCTCTCTTTCCCTTGGACTTTCCTCTGCGTTCGCCTGATAGTCAGGCTTCTCTTTGGAATTCTCTTCTCACTAATGCCTTGGATGGTTTAGCGCCGCTCTGCCCCTCTTCTAGATCCTGTAGTTCTGGGCACTCTCCCTGGTACCATACTTCCTTGCGTCTCCAATGGACTCAGCTCCGACAAGTGCAGCGTCATTGGTCTCATCACCCCTCTCCAGAATTACATCTTTGTTTCAAGCAGCTATTTGCTGACTATCATTCGGCCGTTCAGGCTGCTAAACGTACTTTTTACACTGCTAAGATTTCTGAAGCTGCGCATTCCTCCAGCCAGCTTTTCACAATCCTCCGTAAGCTTTCTATTACTGGTTCTAGTTGTTCCCCAGTATCCAAGACTCCGGACCCCCAACTTTTGGCCACTTTCTTCTCTGACAAAATATTGAATTTGTGTTCCTCATTTTCAAATCCCCCCCCACCTCCTCCACTATCCCCCTTGTCTCCCGCCCCTCCTTGTGGGCTTCCAAGTTCATAAGATCATAAGATATGCCATACTGGGTCAGACCAAGGTCCATCAAGCCCAGTATTCTGTTTCCAACAGCTGCTCTATCTCCTTTTTAAAGGTTAATGCCAGCAGCCTGGTTCCATCCCGGTTAAGGTGAAGCCCATGCCTTCGGAAGAGCCCCTCCTTTCCCCAGAATGTTCCCCAGTTGCTAACAAATCCAAACCCCCTCATCTCTGCACCATTGTCTCATCCACGCATTGAGACTCCGGAGCTCTGCCTGCCTTTTGGGTCCTGCGCGTGGAACGGGAAGCATTTCGGAGAATGCTACCCTGGAAGTTCTGGATTTCAACTTCCTACCTAAAAGCCTAAATTTAGCTTCCAGAACCTCCCTACCACATTTTCCTATGTCATTGGTACCGACATGTACCAAGACAGCAGACTCCTCCCCAGCACTATCTAAGACCTTATCTAGGTGGCGCGTGAGGTCCGCTACCTTTGCACCAGGCAGGCATGTTACCAGGCGATCCTCACGTCCACCAGCCACCCAGCTATCTACATGCCTAATGATCGAATCACCAACTATAACTGCTGTCCTAACCCTTCCCTCATGGGCACTTGGCCCTGTGTCGACCCTGTGTCAGTGCCCTCTTCTTCCCCTTCTAACCAAGCTCTCGCTCACACTTGGTCCTCTTTCCATCCAGTCGCTTCTGCAGAGTTACTACAGATGTTGTCTAAATCAAGGAAGACCACCTGCTTGTTAGACCCGATTCCGTCCCGTTGGCTATCTGAGCCTTCTTTACAACTTATACCAATCCTCACTATCATTATTAATTCTAGCTTTTCCTCTGGTCTTTTCCCCTCTCTGTGGAAATCTGCTGTTGTACGCCCCCTTCTGAAGCAGTCTTCCCTTGACCCCTCTATTTTGTCCCATTGGCGCCCTGTCTCGAACCTCCCTTTCCTAGCTAAACTTCTGGAACGGTTTGCTTTTGAACGATTAAACTCTCATGTTGAGGCCACTAATACTCTCCATCCTCGTCAAGCAGGCTTTCGACAAGGGCATAGTAACGAGACTTTTCTTTTGGCGCTTCTAAACGAATTGCATGTCGCCCATGACCGTGGTGATATCACTCTTATCATTTCCCTTGACCTCTCTGAAGCATTAGACCTGATTGATCACCGGACTCTCCTTTCTCATCTATCTGATATAGGGCTGTGGGGAACGGTCTTACAATGGTTTCGTTCCTTTCTCACGGCTCGCTCTTTCACTGTTCAATCTCATGGTCATTCCTCCTCTTCTCTTCCTCTCACCTGTGGTGTCCCTCAGGGCTCTGTCCTTTTCCCTCTGTTATTTAATATTTTTCTGGCTCCCTTGCCCCTTCTGATTCAACAGTATCCTGTATCCTCTTATATCTATGCAGACGACATCCTCCTCCTTTGTCATACCTCTCCGCTCACTCTGGATATCTCCCAATTTAACAACTGTCTCTCCCATATCGCTTCTTGGCTCTCTCAGAATTTCCTTATCTTAAACCCTTCAAAGTCTACAGCTATGTGGGTGTCCTTGAGTGGCTCTTGCCCTACCATTGCCCCAGTGATTGGTTCGACCCCCATTCCACTTGTCTCTTCTTTCCATTATTTGGGAGTAACTCTCGACTCATCGCTTTCTTTCCATAGCCATATCTCTTCCCTTACCCGTTGTTTGTTCGCAGTTTTATGTCAGATTAGAGCTGTCCGTTCCCTTCTTCCCTTTGGTTCCTAGCTTTGATTATCAGTAGACTTGATTATTGCAACATCCTCTTAGCTAATCTCCCGAGCTATCAGCTTCATCGCTTGCAGTCTATTCAAAATACTGCAGCTCGCCTTATCACTTCTACCCATCGTTTTGATCATATTACTCCCATTCTCCTTCGTTTGCATTGGCTGCCCCTCCGTTTTCATTTCCATTATAAGTTTCTCATCTTAACACACCGTACTATTTATACTGACAATCCTTTGTATCTTGCTGACCTTATTTCCCTCCATACCCCTTATCGTCAACTTCGGTCCCTCCATGCTAATCGTTTGTCCTGTGATAAGGAAGCTTATCATAGCTCAGGTAGGAGCTATAGAAAAGATGATGTGACTCTGAACAAGCAACCTGTCAGTTTTGGTAGAAGTAAGAAAACAGAGTTTTCACATAAAAGACTACCAGTCCCAGAATGCACCAGGTTTCCAGCAGCCATGAGAGGGGCTGAAGTGAGAAAACGTGTGTGCAATCAAGAGAGCTATGAGGTAATCCCTAAGCACTCATCTCAAAGGGCAGGGCCTGATTCAACACAGCTGCGCTGTGTTAGGGAGGAGCACACATTAGGACAGAATAAGAATAGAGCTTATTCTACAGATAATAGCTTCAGGAAAAGAGACAGCTTCAGACACAGATACAGCAACAGCTTCAAGCTCAAGCACCAACATCATCTCGAGAAGCAGAAGCCAAGCCAAGCGGATAGAGAGAGAAGGAAACTCTCTGGAAGGCAGAGAAGAAAGGCCATTGGAAGGTCTGGGAGATTCCAAGGCAGTACCTATACTGGGAGGTATTCCAAATGCCAGCAGAGTCCATTGGACTGGAGTCAGCCAGAGGAATGGAATGGCAGAGATAGGAATCACCAGTGGCTACCTGGAAGAGAGAAGACTGCACGTGGAAGGGACTTTCAGACCAAGGCCAGAAGGTATGTGAGAGGAGATCCAGTGTCCAGGGATCAAGATTGGAAGGCTGGACATCAGAATTGGATTACATACTGGCCAGGCTATACAGAGAGGAATTATGATAGCAGGAGAGGCTCAGGTATGAACACTGATCCAGACCCTATCTATAATAGTGAATGGCAGCAAGGGAATAAGCATTCTCATGATAGTGCCTTATTGAAAGACTCATCTGTGCCAATGTATGATAGTGACCCTATGCTGATTGATGAAGGGGGAGATACAGCAGATGAAACTATTAATTACATGGACTGTTCTCTATCTAAATGCTATTGCTAGCTTTCTGTGAGCAAACACAGCAGCCATCACAAAGAAACCTAACTTTGTTCTTTTTTTCCACTGCAAACAGCTCTTAAAGCAGGATTTAGGTTCACACAGTAGCAGCCAGCCAGCTAAAGGGTTTCAGCTGGTCAATTGATAGTAATTAAAGCTGCACCTGATTGTGTGTGTGAGCAAGGGAGAATCACTGCTGGGATCTGCGTGGAAAATAAGCAGAAGTTAACCTAACAAGCAAAGTTTATTCATTTCTTTGTGCCTTTTTATTTGGTAATTATTTGCTAAGAAAACATTAGCTAATTGCCTGACAGCTGAAGGTTGTTTTCTGTTTTGCTTTGTGACTTTATGTTATCCATTTAAACACTGCAAGCAAGTATCCTCATTTATATTGCTACCAAGCATATTTGTGCTGGGTGAATTAAACCCCATCAATAAAAGAAGTATTTTATTGGCCTTACCACTGGTATCACAACTCAATTATTGTCTTCAGCTGTGTTTGGGAGTGAATGAACTACATTACCCACAATACCTTGCAAGAATCATATGAATATATGCATCGTCAAGATTGTGTAAGTTCTCACCCTAGGCAGCCGTCTGACAGTCCTTACCCTCTCCGTCTCAAGCACGTCTGGAACAAACTTGGCATTTGGCTTTCTTTTTCCTTGGCCCGCTATTATGGAATGCATTACCACCTTCTCTCCGGCTAGAACCCTCTTATCCCCAGTTCAAAACACTACTCAAAACCCATCTGTTCCAGCAAGCCTTTGATCTTCCTCCTGGTACTCCTCCCTGAAGTTGTTGATGGTTTGTTTGTTCATTGTCCATTTTATGTCTTGTCTCCCTTTGATGGTTTGTTTGTTCATTGTCCATTGTATGTCTTGTCTCCCCTTGATTGTTTTCCCTGTTTTGATCTTTTGGAAGTCCTTGGTCTAAATGTGTGGGCATTAATTGCTTGCCCTGTCCTTTCTTTTGCTTTCCTGTTATTTTATGGCGTTCTTTTTTCTATAGTTTGCAGTGTTGACCTTAATTTTTAATGTACACCGTTTTAATGTCTCGGCCAAAGCGGTCTATCAAATGTTGAAATAAAGATAAAGATAAAAGATAAAGATATCAACTACAATAGTTGCTTTCTTTCTGTTACAGATTCTCTGGGCTTGTCACATGCTTGTTAGAATCCAGATACTGTCCTTGTCTCTACCACCTCCACTATTCCATGCATGTACCACTCTTTCTGTAAAGACATATTTTTGCATATTACCTCTGAGTCTATCCTCCTTCACCCTCATCCCATGTGGCAGTCAGAAAATGCTCAACACCCAAATCCTGTCAGGAAATTATCTGGGTGAGCAGGAGCATCCGCAGTACTGACATGTGTACTAACCTTAGGGTTACACAGGCATAATGTTGATCGAAGCTATGAGAACATGAATGTTACTAAATTGATCTGTTGTGTGACAGAAGTTAACACAGTCTCTGTCCTTGATATAGCTGAGGTGTGATATTGTACTGCAGCCCCTGCAGATGGCATAAAAGCAGCTGCAAATTTGGCACACCTGCATCAAATGTAGGAGCATGGCCTGCTGTGGCTTGCTGTGGTTTGCCTGGGGGGGAGGGAATCTGGGCTACATGTCTGAACCCTTGTAGTATGGCAACCTGACCAAATGCCATCAATATGGGATGAGCAAACTCAAATGCTTGTATGGGATGACTGAGAGGATCAGTCAAATGTATAGGAAATCATGAATGTGAACACTGACATGCATATTGCCTGCTGAGGGTTGTAAGCAGTCACTCACTGGTCACTGCAAAGAGCACATTTACAATCAGAGCTCATGTGTTCTGTCAACGATCAAAACTGAGACAACTGTATGCTACAACCCCTGATGATCAGGCTCTGCTCATGGAATGAAGACTGTTGCCCTGGCTGAACATGGTGATTCCATATCTTTATTAAGTGTCATGCTGTAACACCCATGTACCAACTTCCTCTGCTACATCTGTTGCAATGCAACTACCCCATACATGCACGGCTGGGAGTTCAAAACTGTAGAATGCCAAGCAGGGCTGGCCTACCCTTTAGTGAAACGACACAACTAGGTAGGACTGTAGGGTGAGTCATGACTCCAAGAAAAAAGGTTTTTCAAGCGCCAGCATTTCCAACATTGCAACTGGATCAATATTGTTGCATGTAGGTGCCCTCATAATCTGCCATTGATGCCCCTCCAAAAGAATATCCTGTCAGAAGGGGCTGGAAGTTGTGTAGGAACATCAGGGGTTGGGAGAGGCCGGCCCTGAGGGGAAATGCATGTAGCATATTGGCATGAATGAAGCTGATGGTGATTAAAAATACTTTGGCTTGGGGGGGGGGGGGGTGTCTGTGTGGAACACAGGTCATGGTGCTGTGTGCTGGAACTTGCAAGCCCTGGACCCCCGCAAGGCATTCAGTGGTGCATCTGTTCCATTGAACTATTTCTATTATGCCCCTTGTCTGAGATGAGATGATGTGCAGGGGTCTGTATTGAAGGCCTGCCAAGGATGTAAAATTTCATTAGGGCATCCTTGATGCCAATATCACATGTGTGCATATGTTACACATATGTCTGGCTCACAGTAGCATATGCTTTCTAATATAGGTGTGATGTGTAATGACCAAGGATGGGAAGAAGGGGCAAGGATTGTACAAATCTAGATGTGAACACCTTACAGTGGATGTCAAAGGCCATTGATAATGTGATAGGAATTGATGTTAATGCAGAGGACACTGCCAAATTGCTGATCACAGTATATTTAGAATGTATGATGCTTAGAGATCCTCAGATGTAAGACTATTCTATCAAATAGTCTGACAAGCATGGACCATGCCCCTGTGCCTCTGCATTCATGTCCTGGCTCTTTGTAGGTCATGTGAGCTCCATAATGTTGCTGTCATTTGATTCATTGTGTGCCACAAATTCTAGAAACCCTATGGGTCACATTGTCCTGCAGCATCTTCCCCACATATTTGCATTAGGTGCTCTAATAAGGAGAGAGTTAGTGGGACATACATGCATACACTGCCTGACAAATTAAGTAGACCATGATGACAGGAGATGATAATGACCAATATGTACATGTAGTATGCAAATACCAAATGTTCTGCAACAAAATAGAGTCTGGCTACATTGGGGTTGTTATTCCAGCAGCTGTACTGTGATACGTCATGGGGTCACAGACTCACTCGCATGAATTGACTCTACTGTTGTCCATTCATGTCTGTGAAATGAACTGTATGTCAAACTATCCATATGAAGAAAAGAAAGGATTTTATTTATTTTTTATTTATTTATCTATTTCTTCTATACCGCCCCTTCCAGAGATCAGGGGCGGTTTACATGGAACAATTTAACAGTTTTGTATACGTTCGTATAACATTACATTGAACAAAAAATTATTAACTTTTTACATATAACAGAGCATTAAACTGTTAGAACTATTTACAAGGTATATACTTTTTGTATACTTCTGTATCGTTATATTGATCAGAAGTTTCTAACTTTTTACAGGGAATAGGCAGCGAACTGCCATTGCTATTTACAGTTGATATTTACAAAAAGGTTAGGATACAATGAGTTATAGTGTAGAGTATTCGTCATTCAAGTGGGGGTGTGTATGTGTGTGTGTGGCGGAATTTATTTCCATTTTTATCGTGGATTTTTTGGTGTGTCTTTGGGAGAACTGTCTGAGAGAGGGCTGTGTATGTTCAATTAATTGTGTTTTTGCGGGCTTTTTGTTTGTGTGTCTGTGGACGCTGTGTGGCTGGACTTGGAGGGTAGGGGATTTCAAAGTGTTCGGAGAATAGGTATGTCTTGAGTTCTTTCCTAAATTGGGAGAGGTCTTTTATGATACGGATGTCTATTGGGAGATCATTCCAAAGTGTGGGAGCAGTGAATGTGAAGGCTCTGGCACTGGTGGATTTTTTAGTCTTCGTGAATGTTTTTGGTAACTCCAGTGAGTGGGTTGCGTTTAGTCTGCGGGCTCTTGAATCAGTTGGGGCGTGAAGTAGTGTGGATAGATGTGAAGGGGCAATATCGTTTAGGAGCTTGAAGGTTGTTAGTAGAATTTTGTATTTGATTCGGCTATTTATAGGGAGCCAGTGTAGTTCTAGCAGTATAGGGGTTACATGGTCTGCTAGGCGGGCTTTAGTGACTACTTTTGCACAAATGTTCTGGGCTCTTTGTAATAGGTAGATATTTTTTTGTGGGAGGCCGATTAGGAGACAGTTACAATAGTCAAAGTGAGGGGTGATGAGTGAGCTAACAACTGATCTGAAGTCATGCGTGTCAAGAAGGGGCCTTAAGTGTTGAATAGTTTTGAGTTTGTAGAATATGGTTTTTACTGTCTGCTTTATGTGTGGTAGCATGGTGAGTGTATGATCAATTATTACACCTAGGTATTTTACCTCTTTTTTAACATGTATAGTTGTGTTATTGATTGAGATTGCTGTTGGGTAAGTGTCTTCGGCAACGGGTGATCTTGTTACGAACATTGCTTCAGTTTTTTTGAGATTGATGCTGAGGTAGTTGGTTTCCATCCAGGATGTGGTTTCCGCCATGCATTCGGATAGAGTGTTATAAGTGGGGTTTTTCGTGGTTATGGGGAGAGCGAGCATGATGTCGTCAGCATAGATAAAATGATTGATCTTGTGTTTTCTAAATATTTGTGTGATGGGTTGTAGGTACAGGTTGAAGAGGAGAGCAGAAAGGGCTGATCCTTGGGGTATTCCTTGTCCTTGGGGGAAGGTTTCTGATGCTTCTTGGTTTAATTGAACACGCATTAGTCTGTGTGTGATGTAGGACTTGAACCATTTGAGGACAGTCCCGCCTATTCCTAAGTTTTCTAATCTGTTGATCAATGTAAGATGGTTGATGTTGTCAAAGGCGGCGGAAATGTCTATGAAAAGGAGTAGGAGGCCTTGACTGTTATCATCTGTATGTTTTATGAGGAAGTCCATCAGTGTAATTAAAAGGGTTTCTACACCATGGAAGGGGCGGAAACCAAATTGGTGTGAGTCAAGGGAATTGTGCTCATCAATATGTTCTTGCAATTGTAGTTGAACTGTTTTTTCTATTATTTTAGCCATAAATGGAATGCTGGCTATCGGTCTGTATGAGTTTGGGTCTTTTGGGTCGAGTTTATTGTTTTTTATTATTGGACGGATCGTTGTGAGTTTTAGGGCATCGGGCATAATGCCTTGGGAGAGGGATTGGTTTACTATGTATTGAATGTTACCAGCTAATTCTTCTTTAGTACTTTTGATCCATGACACAGGGCAAGGATCGAGTGGAGAAGTTGTGGTGTTGATAATTGTTATGATCCTGAGGAGGTGTTTTTGATCTATCGTGTGGAAGGTTGTCCAGTTGTTATTAATTTCGGTGTTTAAGGGTAGTATTGTTGGTGTAGTTTAAGTTTGCACTTTAGTTTTTCTGCAAAGTGGGTTGCTAGGGTTTGAATACTTATTGCTGATTGTTTTGGCTCTGGGTTTTTGACTTTTGTCAGTGTTTTTACAATTGCAAATAGTTCTCTAGGGCGGTTGATAGCTAGGTTTATTACCTTGGAGTGGTAATCCCTTTTTGATTTGTTAATCGCATTTTTGTATTCGTTGAGTGAGTTCAAGTATTGGGATTTATTTTCATCAGATTTAGTTTTCCTCCATCTCTTTTCTTGTTTTCTCAGTTGTTTTTTTAGGTTCGCTAGTTCTTTCGTGAACCATTTTTCTGTCTTTTTTAATTGTCTATGTTTTGATTGTGTGGTGTCAGCTGCTTTTTGAACTCTAAGGTTCCAGTGATTAAAGTTGGAGATGATGTCTGGGATGTTTGTGTTGAGTATGGGCACTACTTTGTCAAGGAAGGTATCTTTGTTGAAGTGTGCAAAGCGTGATATATGGGGTGTGTGGTGTGTCGTATTCAGTGTTGCTTGTGCTGGGAGGTGGAGTGTAATGAGGTGATGGTCGGACCATGGTACTTCTGTTATTGTTGGAGGGGTGTGTTGTTGGTGGTTAATAAAGGAGAAAGGGAGGAAGATGAGATCTAAAGTGTTGCCTTTTGTGTGGGTAGGGGCATGTACTATCTGTGTATATCCCATTTGGGTCATAGCATCCATGAAGTTGTTTGATTGGGAATCGTTCAGGGAAGGGAGGTTTAAATCACCTAGAATTATGAGTGGTTTGTTTGGTGATGTTGTGCAAGCAAGTTCGAGGATGGGGGAGAGGTTTTTTTGATCAGTTGTAGGGGGTCTATATATGAGGGTGAGTGCAAGGGTTCTATTTTCTATGTTGATAATGTCCATTCCGTCTATATTATTTAAACTTATTAAGGTGTATTGTAGGTCTTTTTTGGCGAGTATGAGGGCGACACCTCCTCTCTTTGCATCCCGATGACAGCTGAATATGTCATACTGATGTGTGATTAGTTGGTTTAGTAGTACGGTGTCTGTGGGAGAGAGCCATGTTTCGGTAATGCATATGATTTTAGGGTTTTTTTCTTTTATCATGTCATTGATTATTGGTATTTTGTTTCGTATGGATCGAATGTTTATTAGGATGAGCTTTGTTTTGGTGTCTATATTAGTAACATTGTCAGTTATACCTCTATATGGTTGATGCTTTATTTGTATGAGCCTTCGATGGTGTGTTTGTCTGAGTCGTGGCGTGAATAATGATTGTGAGAGTGTGTTGAGCTATGTGATGGGTTTTGGAAAGGAACCTGTATGATGGGGTTAATGTTATGTGGGCTTCGGTAGTGATTATGGATGATGGGGATGTTATTGTAGGGGCTTTGATTGGTTTTGTACGTGTAGATATGTTGTATTAGGAGTGTTATTAGAAGGAGAGTGAAGGGGATGTTTATTTGTTTTGTAGGAGGCATTGTGTGTATTTCTGAGGGGATTTTGGGTGTGATGGTGCTCTGTGTATGGGGAATTAGTGGATGAGTAAAGGGGGTTGAAGGTTACGAACAACAGTATGGTGTTGTATGAAGGATGGGTAGGAGGATTTGATTGTTACTGACAACAGGATGTGTGAATATGTTTGCAGCTTATCATCACAGGAGTGGGATGTTTCAGTGTGTACTGAATATATGTGAAGGAAGCAAAGTCCTTGGCCTGCAGGTGTCTTGCACTATCACTGCCATATCAAATTCAGGTGTCTGGACAAATAGCCTGCAGGAGCAATCCAGTCACAATATGCTGCATGAGCCGCCATACAGTCATGCAGTCTGCAGGTCATGATTGTGATGTCCATATTTTCAGACACTATGTGCTGTCCAAACAAACTATGAAGGCAAGACCCTAAGCATTTATATGTCCTGATGTCAGTAAGGAACCCTGCAGAGACAGAAGCCCCTTCCCTCTATTGATACCTGGAATGTGACAGAGTAGTCTGTGGTCTCCTCAAATGCAATGGAAGTCTAAGAGTTTGGTCTCTGGGCACCATGAGTGCTACTGGGAATCCAACATCTGTCCCTGCTGTGAAGCAGCCTATGGCAGAAACAAGAGGCAAATCAGCATATGTGATCTATGAATTACATGCATACAACAATCAGAGCTGCATCGTTGTAGGGAGCCTGGATCTGTTTGCAGCAAGGAATGGCAGTCAGTGAGACTCATGTCTGATTACAACTATACCTGTTATGTTGCTCCATCATCTGTGAAGAAACATGAGCATTACTGTTGGTTGTCTGAAATCCACAGTACATAGAGAAACCGTGTAACACTGTGCATTTCTGGGCTGAAGGCATCTAACTGATTGCTCATACATCCTGACAGGAGCAATGTGCAGTTGTGTACACACATTATTTGATATGGAGTTTATGTGCATTCATTGTACATTTGACAAACCTCTGTGGTCAGAAATATGTCTGCTACCTATAATTTGCTGTCAGCATGCAGTTTCAATACCTTGGGATGGCAGTGCCATGAGTGAGTAGGAGGGTAAGTGATGCAGTGTCATGCAGTATCTCAGTAAATGCCATGTCATATGTATCACATGTCAGATGCAGCACTTTACATCTTGTGAATCAGAGGAGGCATTGCAATAAATGATGTGGTCTGCCTAAGGGACAATATCCTCTCTGACTTTGCAAGGGATTGCCAGGTGAATGCATGCATGGTGATGGGCTGCTGCATAGGATTGTGAAGGTGTATCTACAACAGATGTCATGCCAATCTTTCAACATGCAGTAAAGGTGTGCCATACTGGGTCCAGGAAAACATTTGTCATGGACATACTGCTGAGTAAGGAGTGAGTAGACAGTCAAGATATCAAGAGTATGCAAATCTACATGTGTGCCAAGTTTGTTAGGAGGGTGTCATGTTTGCAAGTCCACGTCTGGGTGCAGTTTCATACATGTCACTCACAAGGACTGGATCATGTCAATATACCTGCTGATGTATGTCCCAGTATGCTACAGCTACCAGTATGCATTCACCTATTAAAAGGTATACTGAATGGACACCATTATGTGTGTCTCAAATTAGTGCATATCGCATCACCAGATACCATTTGCCATGTGTGTAAAAAAGTGAACAGAAATGAACCCAATGAAGCACACATGTGAGACAAGAATCTAAAAATATAGAAACATATTTATTTCAATCCTATTTACAACTACTCTGGCAAATCAACACAAACATATGAATGGAAATATATGGGTGGGGTAATCAAGGGAGGGACAGGTCATATGAGGTGATATCCAAAACTATCAGCATGTGTTGTGATGCTGTAGAACAACATTTATTGCTCCATGATGATATCAGGCATGCACTGACATAGTTATATGTGTCCATTTGCTGAATGTGGTGAGCCTGCATCTGAACAGTATGTTGCAGTAATCCCATGATGGTGGGTGTTCTGTTAAAGCAGACTGTGACATAGATGATGACTGCCAATTTGAGTTCAACTCTGCGTGAGTTATGGAGATGCTCACAAAGAAATGTAAGTCAAATTACATCTAGTGTATGGGGATGGATGCCGGAGTTGTGACCCACTCCATGACTGGTTGAAACGTGTTCAGGATGTTTGCCAAAGTCTGCACATTGACAAATGTTCTGGAAGGCCCCACATGAGCAGGACTGAAGACAAAGTTGAAGTACTGTGTGCTGCATTATGCACTTGCTGAGAATATGGAAAGCATTTTCTGCTGTGCAAAGTGCAGTCATATTGTCACTTTGTGAATGAGATGTGTGTCTGAAGAGTCTCTGCAGAAAGTCTTGGACCCTGTACAAAATGAAGATAGCCTGCCAGAAGCTAGGGAGTTGTCAGAATATGCATAAAATGACACTGTGTCAATCCAAATAATTATCAGTGGTCAATTATTCATGGATGTCTAGTTATGACTCAAAACGTAAGGGTCAATCCTCACAATGCAAAACTCCAGGATCTCCCAAACTTGATAATGGATGCAAGGGGAGAAGCTATGTTATTGTCATGATCACAGTTTTTGTGGAGTAGCAGCGTCTTGTTCAGCATGAATACAGTTGTGGTCAACAATATTGGCAAACTTTCAGTTCAACCCCTAATTGTCAAATATCTCCTAAAGAAAAGTGGTTAGTGAAATGGCTTGGGATGATATTTGCACAGATATGGGACACTTTAAAGAAGCCAATAAAACAAGGCCAATTAAAAGAGTCATTAGTCAGAAAGACTGGAAAAACTGTGACATTGCCAGTTATTATTATTATTCATTTATAGAGCACTACAAGGCATATGCAGTGCTATACAGACCTGCAAGTAGACAGTCCCTGCTTGTGGAATTTACAGTCTAGAAGATAAACATACAGTACAATACAATACTATGCAAGAATTAGGGTGGACATGCCATAATGTTGTGTGTCCCTTTTGCTGCCTTATGAACTGGAGGCCGGAAACGTATACAAGGACTACCAAGTTTTTTCCGAGTGGAATGTGCTTCCTAGTGTCAGAAAACTATGTCTGGGTTTCCTATAACAGCACAATGACCACAGGACATATATCACAAAGTACAAAATTATAATTTCATAGGATCAAATTGACTCTGAAAATGGCCAGCAATGAGTCCTAATCTCAATCCAATTGAGAACCTTTGGAAAGAGATGATATCTGGCATTGGTAAATGGAATACCAGAAACATTCATTGGCTCAAAGATATCTCAGTTGAAGAGTGGGAGACACTATAAGCAGACAGATGTAAGAAACTTAAACATGGCTACCATAAAAGTTTGCAGGCTGTCATCACTGTCAAGGGTTGTGTCACCAAATATCAGTGAAGGATGGCAGTAATATTGTCTATGTCATCATGTGTGTTATACTCAGAAAGCGCGACATCTCGATTGCACAGACATCTCTCTTATGTTGTTGTGTACCTTCGAACATACTCCTAAAACATTATGATGACATACAGTTAGAATATTTCCAATTCTATCTCAAGATATTATACACAACCTATCGAAAATGTAAGGTGCCAATAAAGTCGACCACAATTGTATGCACAAAAAGGCGCAGTTGTCAATATGGAGTATCACATCCCACTTTGGACGTGTTGCAGAGATGACTTTTTTCTTGTAAGACGCCAGAGTGCATCAGGAATGGTGAATGGTAGCTCCATTATGATATGCCCCAACTCATGCATCACATCTTGCCCAGCATTTGTTGAAAAACACCAATTCAGTGCAAACGCCTACAGCCTAGATACATGTCCTGATAGTTTTTAATGGCTCCTCGCATGGCATAGAACCCCTGGATGAAGAGGAGCCCTAAGGGATATTGCCCAATAGGCCTCACTCCTGGGCCTCTGGCTTCCCATGTGGGGACAGTTGATGGTTTGGAGAAGCCCAACTGCCATTCTCCAGCCTCTCCAGATGATAAGCCACCCTCGCCACATAGATGGTCAGCTGCTCCACAGACATTGTCAGAGCCAAAACTCCACATATATGGGGTTTTGGTGGCATAGATGGCTGCCTGTCAGACCCCTGTGTACTGTGGAGTAGCTGGCTCTGCTCTCCAGGGTCCTCTGTAGCCAGGGGTCTTTGAACTGAGGGGGAAGGCAGGATGGGGATGCGTGTTGCATCCTTGGTCATGCAGGTTGGCCTCTCTGGTGTGGCCGATGTGATGTGGTCATGGGCCTCCTCCTCCATGACCCTGTCCAGAGTCTCCTCCAGGCCCACCCCCTCCTCCTTTGGCCCAGCATTCTCTCATTCCGGGATGTCCAATCCCTCTTGAGGACAGTTATCCTCCTCCTCCTCTGCCTCCTCTGCTGGGGCCATTGAGTCTTCCTCAGGTGTTGCATTGAGATCCTGAGCTGTGCTGCTCCCCACAGCTGCTGTAAAAGGTCTGGTCTCTGTGAAAATAGAACATACAGGAAAGCATGAGCTGCATCACACATGAGGGTTCTGGTCTTCAATTGTCACCTGACCATGTGACATGCTTAACATAAAACAATCACTTTGGCAGCTCACAACAATTTCCGAAGGACTAGCAAATGTGATGAAATCAGTGCATATGATGCTGGCACCTGCTGAGTCAAATAGTCATATGAGAAGCACCCTTGTACTGCAGATGTGTCACAGTCAATAATGTAGACACATGAGGCATGCAAATGGCCTCATCTTGTATCCGGAAGAACAGAAATGTGGAGTTAATAGTTGATTGTTTGCTGTGACTGCCTAGAATCATTATATCCAGAATCCAGCTGTTAGGTAGGTAATGTCTGGAAGATGGCCTGCCACGATCTGTCATTGTACATGACTTCACAGTCAGTACGCATATGTATTGTTTGGAAAGGGTGGTTTATGCTCATTGCATGTACTGGATACAACGCAGTAGCAGATGTACAATAGCAAACACTCATGTCTGTACTCTTCCTCAAGTTAACCTGATTCCCTCATAGAACACCACCAATTACAAGAGCAGCTCAATCTCTTAGAAGCATCTGCACATCAGCCTTCTTACTTGTATGGTATGAAAACTTCAAAGTAGACCTCACACTGTGAGCAACATGTACACCTATGACCAGGATTTGCATCTTGAACATGTTCATGCCATTCCACACTAACTACAAGATTGCACATCTTTGTACCTGGGACTGTTTCTCTTGCCTGTGAGATATATGCCACTCCAAGGAATAATGCCAGCAGCTCATGTAAGCCACCAGTCATCGCTGTTGCATTGACAGAAATGGAAGGCAGCACACCACCACCACAGTTATGACTCTGGCCGTGATCCCTTGTCCAAACCCTGGACCATTTGTCTCAATGCAATCAGCAAAAAAAAAGCCTATTGGGAACATGTCCTACAGTATATGTGTTCTGAAATGCAGTATTGTAGCCAAGGCCGATATGTATACATTCAACAGAACTGCTGACGTGTTGGAAAATGGGAGGTGAGAGGACAATATCCATGTAGATGTAGGGTCAGCTCTGAGCTTGGAGGCAAAATGACATAATGTTATAACTGTCCTTCTACATCTGTTCTGGGGCACATAGGCTAACGATCACATAATTTCCCCATGTTCTGCTCACATGATTATGAGTTATCACTATTGTGAGACACCACTGAAGGGACACTGATGTAGAAGAATTAACTTTGTGTCTGTAAGATGGCTGCAGGGATCTGGGTGGACATAAATGTGCTAACCTCTAACACCTGACCCCAATTGCATGTGCATCAATAAATCAATTGCCACAATCACTAAGAAGATGTTGCCTCTATGGGCCATGCTGCAAATGAATGTGGGAAAGTATGACAGAACTTGGGCAAAAAAGATATCCACACACATACCTTAAATAGCACCCTAATGCTGTGATAATGGAAGACCTCTGTGGCATGGCAATATTCATCCAAAGAAATGTCAATCACGATATGTGAGCACTGTGTTTACTGGTTGGTGGGTCTATACAGCTGGAGAACATTATGTGCATGTAAGGATTTGTGATAGAGAATGTCTCGTGTGTTGGTGTCACAGCTGCAGGTTTGTCATCACCTTAGCAAACATACATCACAGGTGTTGACTTGTGGACTGTAAGTGTGTTACATGAAGATGTACATCACTTGAATGCCTATCCAGTCATGTGGGGGGGATAGTGCCTGTGCGACAATGTGTATGATATTAGTCTGATTGTGTACATGTAATCCCTTAGGCCAAGACATAATTGCCATGCTGCAGTCAGTATGGTATGTGTTTGAAAAGGTAGCTCTACATATACTCCCATGAGAACAAATGGTCATAGGAGTCCACATGTCATCCACATATACATTCACAAACAATGAAAAAGCAAGGTCAGTAATTTTCAACCCTGCCTCAGGTCGATATGATACGGCAGTTGCAAAGCTTCAATTTGATCCATTTGAGATAAGGCTCCTTAAATATCATGGAACAGCATCTGACGTCAATTATGGCAAAAACAGCATTTTGGATCATGTACCGATTGACCCCAGAAGAGGAGATTGGGTTCAAAAACTTCAAAAACTGAAACAAAAGTGGATTTTCTCTTTGGGCACTGTTCACTCAGCGGGCTTAAATGCCCAAATAGATTGGCATATGATCATTTAAACACTAATCTTCATATTCTTTGGCTTAAGAATATTACAATTATATATTTTAGCAGATTTCCATCAAAACCTTATGATTGGCTAGCTTTATCTGTCAATCATTGTAATTGCATTTGGTTGGCTTCTTGATTAAGGGGGATTCCTTGACAGTGGGTTTCCCCCTTTCTGATTAGCCTTTACGATAGAACCACTTTGAATGGTTCATTATGCTTGCTGTTTTTGTCATAAGTGACTTCAGATGCTGTTCCATGATATTTAAGGAGCCTTTTCTCAATGGATCAAATTGAAGCTTTGCAACTACCGTATCATATCGACCTGAGGCAGGGTTGAAAATTACTGACCCGAAACGTGACACGTCGTTATTTCTGGACTTTTTCGGCGGTTCTTACAAGCTCGACAAAAGCTAAGTACAAGCTTCAAAATCTTTTTTGCTTGTTTCAAATAAATAATTAATTAAAATGGAGGAGCCACAGCGGTGGGACAGATTCTATTCTGCCCACTTTGTCAAGGCAGCTCCAACAAAAATATTGTAAGAGGAGAGAAAGCTTTTCCTTTTTTCAAATGAGGTCAGAATCTTTTTCTTTAGTTGTTTATTTTATTCTGACAGAAGGGTACTGCTGTTCTGAGGTAATAGATAACATAATAAGCTGTGGTCTATGATGCACCTCAATGTAATATTATGTATGTGAATCTGGCTGCATAAGAATAGATGCAGTGTTCCAGCATGTATTGATCTTGGAATGTTCAGGTGCTGTGCAAAGTGAGAAGATTCCTTATCTTCATAGGACTGTGATACATGGCAATAGTAGCCATTATGCTCTTGTCAGCACATCTGGCATAAAACTGAAGGGCTGCATTGTTACACCGAGTCACTCAAGGGATCATGTCACATGGTAAACATGCAACTGACATGTATTATAAGAATTCTCGGTGTATGACCCATGAGAAATTGCACATATTTGCCTTATGACTAGATGTGACAAATATAGCTCAGTCAAAAGAGAATGTGTCTATGTGCTCGGATGATGGGGGCCCCAATCATAGCCACAGTCAATACTGTGTGACATGTCTGTCTATCTAGTCAATGCACCGTACATGTCTGTGTGGCAGGTCTGGATGTAAAAGCTGGTCTTTCCTGATATTACTGTTCAGTTCAGACTTTGTTTCCTAACTGTGATTAGGATAGAACACTCCTCAGTGGTGTTGCTCAAAAAACACGTCTTAGGGGTAGTGTGTGATAACAGCACAGAGTGTGGTTGAATTCTACAGTGATGTATGTATATGTGTGTGTTTGTCACTAGTAAAGCCATTGGGAGGGCCAGCAGTAAGGGCTTTAGTTTGAGCTCTAAGGGTGTCACCTGTGATATACATGATTGGGACATCAGATCATCTGGAATGTATTGCCCAGTCTTTTCCCACTTGGGTACAAATGACCTGGCTAGAAACAGTGCCTCCGGGAGAGAAACTCAAGTCCACTGCTAACACTACAGCATTCTCAGATGTTGTACCTGTTTATGGTAAGGGGGCAGAAAGGCTGCATCACATAAACAACATCAATACATGACTTCAAACCTGGTGCAAACAAGAAGGATTTAGATATATAGGCGACTGGGGAAACAGATGGATCAACATGAGACTATACTGTGCTGATGGACTACATCTCTCCATCGCAGGGAAAGTGATTCTAAGTGAAAAATTTAGGCAGTATGTGGACAGACATTTAAACTAGGGAAAGGGGGTGATGGATGGGGAAGGACAAGTTCAGTACGTCACGCCCAACAAAAGCAAAACAACATTGGAAACAGCCACACTTTTGAATCATACATCAATGGCAAGCGGGAAGGGGAGTGTAGAACAAAATCCATGCAAAAAGCAGGCAAGCCAGTCAACAAATGCTGGAAAGCAATGAGCACAAATGCTCAAAGCCCAGCCAACAAAGTTCCTGATCTAAAAGCCCTAATGGTGGATATGGACTTGGACATTGTGGCCATTACAGAAACATGGTTTAATGAGTCGCATGAATGGGATATAGCCATAGCTGGCTATAATCCATTTAGAAGAGATAGAGAGGGCAGAAAAAGAGCTAGAAGTAGCTCTATATGTCAAAAGCAATATTAAAGCTGATGAAATGCAGGGGATGTGGGGAAAAGAAGAAGCGCTGTGGATTGTGTTGGAAAGAGGCGATGGCACTGTCATCCATACTGGTGCGGTCTACAGGCCTCCAACTCAAATCGAAGAAATGGATAGTGAATTGATTGTTGATATTACAAATATGGCCATGGAGGGGGAAGTGATCATACTGGGTGACTTTAATCTACCCGATGTGGATTGGAGTGTTCGTTCTGCAAATCTGGAAAGAAGTAAAAAAATTGTGGATGCCTTCCAAGATGCATTACTTAAACAAATGGTGATGGAACCAACCAGGGAGAGCTCCGTGCTGGATTTAGTGGTCAACAACGGAGATAATATGTCGAATATCCAGGTGTGTGCCCATGTGAGCAGCAACGTTCATCACACGGTGTGGTTTGAGATAAAAGCCAAGGTAGAATCCATTCACTGCAAGCTCCGTCCTGGACTTCAAAAACACTGACTTCAGTAAAATGGCCAAGTACCTGAAGGAGGAGTTGGCAGGGTGGGAGGAAATACAGGAAGTGGACTTGCAGTGGGCTAAGCAAAAGGAGACAATAAAAGGTGCAACAGATACATATGTAAGGAAAGTAAATAAAAACAAGAGGAAAAGGAAACCTATTTGGTTCTCCAAAGAAGTGGCTGCACAAATAAAAGCAAAAAACACAGCTTTCACAAAATTCAGGAGCCTGCAAACAGAGGAACACAGAAAAGAATACAAGATCAAACTAAAAGAGACAAAAAAAGAAATAAGGATAGCAAAATCAAAGGCAGAAGAAAAGATGGCTAAAGATGTGAAGTGTGGCGACAAAACTTTTTTCAGCTATATTCGGGAGAGGAGGAAAATCAGAGATGGAATTGCAGGACTCAAACGTGCTGGGAACGGATTCGTGGAAAGTGACATTGAAAAAGCAAAAATGCTATACTAGTGAAAATCCTGGAGAAGTACCAACTTTGATTGACATATATACAAATGAGAATGGAGTAGATACCATACCAGTCACAAAAGATGATGTGTTAGAACAGCTTGCAAAACTGAAAGTGGACAAGGCTATGAGACCAGATGGGATACATTCCAGGATACTGAAAGAGCTCAGAGAGGTTCTTGCAGGGCTGTTAAGGGATGTTTTTAATAGATCCTTGGAGACAGGAGAAGTTCCACAGGACTGGAGAAGGGCTGATGTGGTACCTCTTCTCATAAGTGGTAGTTGGGAAGAAGTGACAAACTACAGGCCAGTAAGTCTTACCTCAATGGTGGGAAAAGTAATGGGGGTGCTCCTGAAAGAGCGAATAGAGGACTTCCTCAAAACCTACAGGTTGCATGATCCGAGGTAATATGTTTTTGCCAAAGGACAATCTTGCCAAACAAATCTGATTGAGTTCTTGGACTGAGGTACCAGAGAACTAGATCAAGGGCATGGGGTGGATGTGATGTACCTAGATTTCAGCAAAGCCTTTGATACTGTTCCTCAGAGGAGTCTTATCAATAAACTCAACAGCTTGGTGATGGGTCCCAAGGTGGTGAACTGGATCAGAAATTGGTTGACTGACAGATGACAGAAGGTGACGGTAAACGGAACTCACTCGGATGAAAGGAAGGTGATTAGCGGTGTGCCCCAGGGTTTGGTACTGGGACCGGTAATGTTCAATATATTTGTGAATGATATTGCTGAAGGACTGAATGGAAACGTCTGTCTTTTTGCAGATGACATGAAAATTTGCAACAGAGTGGACTCCCCTGAGGGAGTGGATAACATGAGGAAAGATCTACAAAAGCTGGAAGAATGGTCTAATGCTTAGCAGTTAAGATTTAATGTGAAGAAGTGCAGTGTCATGCACTTGGGAAGAAGAAATCCAAGGGAAATGTATGCAATAGGGGGCGAGAGGTTAGTATGCATGGACCAGGAGAAGGACCTCGGTGTGATTGTTTCTGAGGATCTCAAGGTGGCGAAACACTGTGACATGGTGGTGTCAAAAAACAGAAGGATACTGGGTTGCATACAGAGAGGAATTACCAGCAGAAAGGAAGAGGTACTAATACCACTGTACAAGTCGCTGGTGAGGCCTCACTTGGAATATTGTGTTCAGTTTTGGAGACCATATCTCGCAAAGGATATAAAAAGGCTGGAAGCAGTTCAGTGGAGGGCGACCAAACTGATTTGGAGCCTGCATCAGAAAACTTATGAGAAGAGACTTGAAGATCTAAACATGCACACTTTGGAGGAGAGGAGGGACAGGGGAGATATGATTCAAACCTTTAAATACTTAAAGAGAATTAGTGAACAAACGACTTCCAAAGATGGGGATGCTGTAAACTAGAGGGCATAACATGAAGCTGCAAGAGGGTAAACTGAAAGGCAATGTCAGGAAATACTTTTTCACTGAAAGGGTGGTAGATGCTTGGAATGCCATCCCGATGGAAGTGGTGGGGGCAAATACAGTGATTGAATTCAAAATGGCATGGGACAGACACAGTGGATCCCTTTACAGCAAGAGGATACAATCAAAATAAACATAACTATCTCTTATATCTGAACAAATAGGGGTGACCTACATGGAGCGATGGGTACACCCCTGAACAAAGGTATGGTGAGGGGTGACCTGTACATAGCGGCAGGTGCACCTACTCTTGCCACCTTGTTGGGCAGGCTAGATGGACCATACTGGTCTTTATCTGCCGTCATAAACTATGTTACTATGAATATTTCTATGTGTCTGTTGTAAACTCAATTTTCAACTGAGGCATAAGACATGATGTTCTCATATGTGAAAGTGTGACATGAATTACCCAACACAATTGTCTCTCCCTTCACCCTTCATTGGGAATTCTGCTCTCCTGCCAAATAGGGTCTATCTGTGCCCTCTCTGCTATTGCAAACTCCTCACTTTGCTCCTTTCACCTTGCTGCTCTGAGGCTGGGCGTTGTGCTCCTTCTCTGGCCCCTATCAGATCCAGGCTTCAAAATCACCTCCATTCTGCTGCTCCTGAAACATGATTTGCCCAATCTCCTTTGTGTTTCCTTCCCATTTCCCCTAGCCATATACTGTGTCTACAGCTACTGTGTTGTCTGTCCTGACTAGATGGTAAGCTCTGTGGAGCAGGGCCTGTCTCTTAGAACATAAGAACATAAGATATGCCATACTGGGTCAGACCAAGGTCCATCAAGCCCAGTATTCTGTTTCCAAAAGTGGCCAATCTAGGTCATATGTACCTAGCAGTTTCCCCAAGGGACACAGGTTCCACAATGCTTGTATTGGTTCAAGCATTGATATCCTGGGTCCCTTCTTAATAATGGTTTATGGACCTTTCCTCCAGGAACTTGTCCAAACCTTTTTTAAAACCAGCTACACTAACAGCCTTTACTACATCCTCCGGTAACAAATTCAAGAGTTTGATTACACTTTGAGTGAAAAAATATTTTCTTTTATTAGTCTTAAATATTTACCCTGTAGCTTCATTGCATGTCCCCTAGTCTTTCTATATTCTGATAAGGCAAGCAATCGATCTACGTTTACCCATTCCACTCCGTTCATTAATTTATAGACTTCTATCATATCTCCCCTCAGCCGTCTCTTTTCCAGGTTAAAGAGCCCTAACCTTTTTAGCCTTTCTTCATAGGAGTATCCTTCCATCCCCTTTACCATTTTGGTGGCTCTTCTCTGAACCTTTTCTAAAATTGCTATATCCTTTTTAAGATACGGCGCCCAGAATTGCACACAATATTGAAGGTGCGGTCTCACCATGGAACGATATAGAAGCATTATAATATCTTTTGTTTTATTTTCCATTCCTTTCCTTATCATACCTAGCATTCTATTTGCTCTCTTGGCCGCTGCTGCACACTGGGCCGAGGGTTTTAACATGGTATCCACAATGACGCCTAAATCTTTTTCCTGGGTGGTAGTTCCTAATGTGGAACCTTGCATCGTGTAACCATAGTTTGGGTTGTTCTTCCCTAGGTGCATAACCTTGCACTTGTCCACATTAAATTTCATCTGCCATTTTGATGCCCAGTCTTCCAATTTATCTAGATCCTCTTGCAATTTTCCACAATCCTCTTGGGTTTTAACAACTTCAAATAGTTTTGTGTCATCTGCAAATTTGATAACCTCACTCGTTATTCCACTTTCCAGGTCATTTATGAATATGTCAAAAAGCAGCGGACCCAGCACAGATCCCTGGGGTACACCACTATTCACCTTTCTCCATTGGGAAAATTGGCCATTTAGCCCTACCCTCTGCTTTCTATCTTTTAACCAGTTCCTGATCCACAATAGTACACTGCCTCCTATCCCATGACTCTTTAGTTTTGCCAAAAGTCTCTCATGAGGGACCTTGTCAAAGGCTTTCTGAAAGTCCAGATACACAATATCAACCGACTCACCTTTGTCCACCTGATTATTCACTCCTTCAAAAAAACATAACAGATTAGTAAGACAAGATCTTCCTTGTCTAAAGCCATGTTGGCTGTCTCCCATTAGGTCATTCCAAAAATTGTATGTCTATTTCCACAGTGCTCAGACCATTACTTGACACTTCATCTCGAAACAATACAGGACATCGTCCTTGTGGAGAGTGTAACATATGTTGTATTTCGGAAGATATTATGGATTTTGAGTACAATCATATGACGTATCATTTGCGGCATCAAACTTCCTGCACTACTAGTTTTGTCATCTACGGTATTAAATGTCCTTGCCAATTATTGTACATTGGCAAAACGATTAGACCATTCAAGGTTCGCATGAATGAACATCGCAGTCATCTGCGATGTAAAGTACAGGAAGCCCCGATTGTTGCACATTGTTTACAGTATCAACATGAATTTGGGGAACTCAGATGTTTTTGTCTGGACAGAGTTTTAACTGGACAGAATGGTAAGACCATAGAACAATCATTGATTATTAGAGAGCAGCGCTGGATATATCGTTTAGGAACAGTATCCCCTGGAGGTCTAAATAACGCTATAGAGTGGGGGGGCATGCCTCTAAGTGATTGATAGGATGTATCACATGCTCAAGAGCTGGAAACATTTAAATGGCTACGGTCTGCATCATCACGCATGCGCGGCGTTTTTTGAAGCTGAATAGCTCGATGACCTATACGCAAGATAGTGCTAGCAAGAGTAGTTTCTGCAATTTAATGACGTATGTGTAGGAACGCTGAAAATATTTAAGAGATTTTGTTGTTCCGTCTTGGCATTACATGGAAGATGTGTTTATTTACAGCATTTCATTGAACTCCTGATGAAACTTACGTGAAACACAAATGCGGTGCCGAATGGTGGCATCGGGGAAAGTCAAGTTAAACATAAAGACAAGACAAATTACAAGATAAGTTTCTTCTACTTACTGCATTCATGTACAGTTTATAGAAATACACCAGCGTGATCTTCAGAATTAAAACATAGTGACAATTAGTACATCATGAATGCAAGTGTTATGAAACTTAACATGAACTGTGGTCGTTGATGCGAAGCTAGTACAACGGGGAGTTAATCCCGTAATATGTACTGATAACAGTCTGAGACCAAGTTCTAATTAAGCTCAAATGTGAGATGTAGAAAGAGAGTAGTTGTGGTAACTGCACAACTAATTAAGTAAATAGCCTTAGACACTTTTGAGGAGTAGATTATACATATAGCAGATCCCATTAGGTCATGACTATCTACATACTGAGTAATTTTATTCTTTATGATGGTTTCTACCATTTTTCCCGGTACTGACGTCAGGCTCACCGGTCTGTAGTTTCCCGGATCACCCCTGGAACCCTTTTTAAAAATTGGTGTTACATTGGCGATCCTCCAATCTTCAGGTATTAGAGATGATTTTAATGATAGTTCACAGATTACTAATAGCAGGTCTGCAATCTCATATTTCAGTTCTTTCAACACCCTTGGATGTATACCATCCGGCCCAGGTAATTTGCTACTCTTCAGTTTATCTAATAGTTGTAATACATCTTCCCGATGTATCGATATTTCCTTCAATTCTTCCGTACCTTTAAATACCACTTCAGTCATGGGTAACATCCCTACATCTTCCTCAGTAAAGACCGAAGCAAAGAATTCATTCAGTCTCTCTGCTATCGCCTTGTCACCTCTTAGTGCTCCTTTAACCCCTTTATCATCTAATGGACCAACTGACTCACAGGTTTTTTGCTACGAATGTACTTGAAAAGGTCTTTACTTCGCGTTTTTGCTTCCGCAGCAAGCTTCTTCTCAAATTCTCCCTTTGCCTGCCTTATCAATGCCCTGCATTTGACTTGCCAGTGCTTGTGCTGTTTCCAGGTTTCGTCGTTTGGCTCTTTTTTCCATTTCCTGAAAGATGATTTTTTGGCAGCAACAGCCTCTCTGACCTCACCTTTAAACCATGCTGGCAGTTTTTTGGACTTCTTTCCACTTTTCTTAAAGCATGGAATACAGCTGGTCTGGGCTTCCAAGATAGTATTTTTCAACAACAGCCAAGCCTGATGTACGTCTTTAACCTTTGCAACTGCTCCTTTTAGTTTTTTCTTAACTGTTTTCCTCATTTTATCATAGTCTCCCTTTCGAAAGTTAAAAGGTAGTACTGTGGATTTCCTTACTATCCCTCCTCCACTAATTAAATCAAAGGCAATCATGCTATGATCACTATTGCCAAGTGGCCCCAACAACCTTATCTCTTGCACTAGATCTGGTGTTCCACTAAGGACTAGGTCTAATATGGCTTCCCCTCTGGTCGGTTCATGAACCAGCTGCTCCAAGAAGCAGTCATTTATTTCATCTAGGAACTTTATCTCCCTAGCATGTCCTGACGCGACACTGACCCTATCAATACCGGGGTAGTTGAAATCACCCATTATTATTACTGCGCTGTAACTTTTGTTAGCTTCCTTGATTTCTTTGAACATTTCATCATCCATTTGGTCATTCTGGCCAGGCGGTCGATAGTACACCCCCACTGCCATCGCCTTCCCCCTTTTACATGGAATTTCAATCCATATAGATTCTACAGCAGATTTTGTTTCCTGCAAAACTTTAATCCTTTCTGACTCAATGCCCTCTCTAACATAAAGAGCAACCCCTCCACCAATTTGATTAGCTCTATCATTACGATATAGTTTGTACCCAGGGATCACAGTGTCCCACTGGTTGTCCTCCTTCCACCATGTCTCTGATATTCCAATCATATCTAACCTTTCATTTAGTGCTATATATTCTAACTCTCCCATCTTATTTTTTAAACTTCTAGCATTTGCATACAAGCATTTTAGAGAATGTATTTTATTCATATTAATTTGGCTATTGTTAGACATAGGTAATTTGGGATATTTAAGCTCTGTCTGCTCCATACTTGAGGGCATTTGGGCTAGTTTACTCTTTTGTGGAACCTCTCTGCTTTTGGTAGTATCCTTCAAAGATACATTCTTCTGAACCATCCGCTCTTGGGCGACTGTCGGCTTTCCCCTAATATCTAGTTTAAAAGCTGCTCTATCTCCTTTTTAAAGGTTAATGATAGCAGCCTGGTTCCATCTCGGTTAAGGTGAAGCCCATCCCTTCGGAAGAGCCCCTCCTTTCCCCAGAATGTTCCCCAGTTCCTAACAAATCCAAAACCCTCATCTCTGCACCATTGTCTCATCCACGCATTGGAACAGGAAGCATTTTGGAGAACGCTACCCTGGAAGTCCTGGATTTCAACTTCCTACCTAAAAGCCTAAATTTAGCCTCCAGAACCTCCCTACCACATTTTCCTATGTCATTGGTACCGACATGTACCAAGACAGCAGACTCCTCCTCAGCACTATCTAAGACCTTATCTAGGTGGCGCATGAGGTCCGCTACCTTCGCATCAGGCAGGTATGTTACCAGGCGATCCTCACGTCCATCAGCCACCCAGCTATCTACATGCCTAATTATCGAATCACCAACTATAACGGCTGTCCAAACCCTTCCCTCATGGGCACATGGCCCTGGAGAAACGTCCTCGGTGCGAGAGGGTTTTACATCACCTGGAGGACAGGTCCTAGTTACAGGATCACTTCCTGCCACACCAGGGTGATTCTCTCCTGTCACGTGACCTCTCTCCTCCATGGCAACAGGGATGCTGCCAGATTGGAGGTGGGACTTCAGAACTATATCCCTGTAGGTCTCGTCTATGTACCTCTCTGTCTGTCTTATGCTTTCCAAGTCTGCTACTTTAGCCTCTAGAGAACGGACTCGTTCCCTGAGAGCAAAGAGCTCCTTGCACCTAGTGCACACGTAAGACCTCTCGCCAACTGGGAGAAAATCATACATGTGACACTCAATGCAAAAGACTGGAAAGCCCCCATCCCGCTGCTGGACTGCTGTCTGCATCTTAGTTTTAAGTTTGTGTTTAGATCTAAGTTCTTTACTTACTAAGGGTTGCTATGGATATTTATACTAATAAAACTGTACCTAATACGTGTAATATACCTTGTTCACCTGAAGAGCTTCACCTGAAGAGCTTCACCTGAAGAGCTTCACCTGAGAGCACCTCCTTCCTTTTAAGATGTGTAAGTAACTATAAAGCTACCATTATCCCAGGGGTGGGTGGGTGTGGGGAGGGAGGGAGGGAAATAACACTTATTAAAAGAGGGCTGCTACACAGTACTCTGTCTTGTGCTGCTGAGGTAAGCTATATTCTGATTTGATTTAAATTATAGCTCTTAGCTGCTGCTAGGCTCTAACTTCTTATGAAATTTAAACTACAAGCTCTCTGCTGGGTTCTAAATTTAACCAGAAAGCTCTCTTCTGTGTTTTAAATTTAAGCTAAAAGTACTTTGCTGATGCTAGGCCCTGAGTGACTATTAAATGTAAACTACAAGCTCTCTGCTGGGTATGAAATGTAACCAGAAAGTTCTCCTCTGTGTTTTAAAACTAAAAGTACGTTTCTGATGCTAGGCCCTGAGTGACTATTAAATGTAAACTACAAGCTCTCTGCTGGGTTCCAAATGTAACCAGAATGCTCTCTTCTGTGTTTTAAATTTAAACTAAAAGTACTTTGCTGATGCTAGGCCCTGAGTGACTATTAAATTTAAACTACAAGCTCTCTGCTGGGTATGAAATGTAACCAGAAAGTTCTCCTCTGTGTTTTAAATTTAAACTTAAACTGCTGCTACTAGGCCCTGACTGATTTAACAAAAAATAGTGGGTTCACAGATTAATTAGCTTTAATACAAAGAATTCCTTTTAGAAAATTACCAGAAGTATATACTCACAGTTGCAGATCTCTCTCCAGAAGTAACAGTCCCTTTTTCTAGTCCTTCAAGATAGAGGATCACAGAGCTCTTGTTGAGCTATTTATGCCTGTGCTGCTGAAGTAAGCTGTGACCAACTTCCTGGGTAATTAACAATCCTTGCTTGGATAGGAGGAGTCTTTCAAAATGGCCTTTTGATCTGCCACCTGGTGTTAACACAGTTGCAGATCTCTCTCCAGAGGTAACAGTCCCTTTTTCTAGTCCTTCAAGACAGAGGATCACAGAGCTCTGGTTGAGCTATTTATGCCTGTGCTGCTGAAGTAAGCTGTGACCAACTTCCTGGGTAATTAACAGTCCTTGCTTGGATAGGAGGTGTCTTTCAAAATGGCCTTTTGATCTGCCACCTGGTGTTAACACAGTTGCAGATCTCTCTCCAGAAGTAACAGTCCCTTTTTCTAGTCCTTCATGTCTCTTACATGTGTCTGTGCTGTGCTGCGTATGTCTAGATGTGCTATACAAATGTGCATCAGTAGTAGTAGTCATAGCAATGAGATAATGAGAATGTGTCCAGTGTGTCAACCCTGTGAGATAAATTTGCTACACATCTCATACCAATAGCTGCCCATTATCAACATCCTGGTGCTGCTATGGGAGTGTGCACAAATACTAGCCTCTCTGATTGAGTAGCCCTCTTTTGGAGGTTCTGTCATCATTGTTATGCATATGTGATACATCATATGATTCCTGAGTTCCCATCTGTTGTGGTGGGTAACATAGTAACATAGTAAGTGACGGCAGATAAAGACCAGCATGGTCCATCTAGTCTGCCCAGCAAGATGTCAAGAGTAGGTGCACCTGTCGCTCTGTGCAGGCCACCCCTCCTCATGTTTTTGTTTCTGTTTAGGGGTGAACCCACCACTCCATGTAGGACACCCTTATTTGTTCAGATGCTAGATAGTTCAGAAGTTAGATGGTACCGTTTATTTTGCTTTTATCCTGTTGCTGTAAAGGGATCCACTGTGTTTGTCCCATGCTGTTTTGAATTCCATCACCGTGTTTGCCCCCACCACTTCCATTGGGAGGGCATTCCAAGCATCCACCACCCTTTCAGTGAAGAAATATTTCCTGACATTGCCTTTCAATTTACCACCTTGCAGCTTCATGTTATGCCCTCTAGTTTTACAGCTTCCCCGTCTTTGGAGGAGGTTTGTTTGTTCATCATTTCTCTTTAAGTATTTAAAGGTCTGAATCATATCTCCCCTGTCCCTCCTCTCCTCCAAAGTGTACATATTTAGGTCTTCAAGTCTCTTCTCATAAGGCTTCTGACGCAGGCTCCAAATCATTTTGGTCGCCTTTCTCTGAACAGTTTCCAGTCTTTTTACATCTTTTGCAAGATATGGTCTCCAAAACTGAACACAGTATTCCAAGTGAGGCCTCACCAGTGACTTGTACAGTGGCATAAGTACCTCTTCCTTTCTGCTGGTAATCCTTCTTTGTATGCAGCCCAACATCCTCCTGGCTTTTGCCACCGCCTTGTCGCACTGTTTTGCCACCTTGAGATCATCAGAGATAATCACACCAAAGTCTTTCTCCTGAACCATGCATACCAACCTCTCACCCCCTATTGTGTACTTTTCCCTTGGATTTCTGCTACCCAAGTGCATGACACTGCACTTTTTCACATTAAATCGTAGTTGCCAAGCATTAGACCAGTCTTCCAGCTTTTGTAGATCTTTCCTCATGGTATCCACTCCCTCGGGGGAGTCCACTCTGTTGCAAATTTTTGTGTCATCTGCAAAAAGACAGACTTTTCCATTCAGTCCTTCAGCAATATCTCTCACAAATATATTGAACAGTGCCGGGCCCAGGACCGAACCCTGAGGCACCCCGCTAATCACCTTCCTCTCATCCGAGTGAGCTCCATGTACCATCACCCTCTGTTGTCTGTCAGTCAACCAATTTCTAATCCAGTTTACTATCTTGGGACCCATCCCCAAGCTACTGAGTTTGTTGACAAGCCTCCTATGAGGAACAGTATCAAAGGCTTTGCTGAAATCCAGATAGATGACATCCATTGCATGCCCCAGATCTAGTTCCTTGGTCACCCAATCAAAGAACTCAATCAGATTTGTTTGGCAAGACCGTCCTTCGGTAAAACCATGTTGCCTTGGATCTTGCAACCTGTTGGTTTTGAGAAAGTTCATTATTCGTTCTTTCAGGAGCGCCTCCATTACTTTTCCTGCCACCAAGGTAAGGCTCACGGGCCTGTAATTTGACACTTCTTCCCTGTCGCCACTTTTGTGTAGAGGTACAACATTAGCCATTCTCCAGTCCTGAGGAACCACTCCTGTTTCCAAGGATCTGTTGAAGACATCCTTTAATGGTCCTGCAAGAACCTCTCTGAGCTCTTTCAGTATCCTGGGATGTATCCCATCTGGTCCCATGGCTTTGTCCACTTTCAGTTTAGCAAGTTGTTCTAACACCTCATCTTCTGTGAATGCTGTGGTATCTACTTCAGTCCTATTTTTATATTTGGGAGTCACAGCTGGTCCATCTCCAGGATCTTCTTTAGTAAAAACAGAGCAGAAGTATTTGTTTAGCAATTTCGCTTTTTCAGTGTCACTTTCCACGAGTCCTTTCCCAGCACTTTTGAGTCCTGCAATTCCAACTCTGATCTTCTTCCTTTCCTGAATATACCTGAAGAAAGTTTTGTTGCCACCCTTAACATTTTTAGCCATCTTTTCTTTTGCCTTTGATTTTGCTATCCTTATTACTCTTTTAGACTCTTTGAGTTGGATCCTGTATTCATTTCTGTGTTCTTCTGTTTGCAAGCTTTTGAATTTTGCGAAAGCTGTGTTTTTTGCCTTTATTTGAGCAGCCACCTCTTTGGAAAACCAAATAGGTTTCCTTCTCCTCTTGTTTTTATTTATTTTTCTTACATATTTATCTGTTGCCCCTTTTATTGCCGCCTTTAGTTTAGTCCATTGCAATTCCACTTCCCTTATCTCCTTCCACCCCGTCATCTCCTCCTTTAAGTGCTCGGCCATTTTATTGAAGTCAGTGTTTTTGAAGTTTAGGACTTTGAGCTTGCTATGATTGGCCTGTGCCATGGCTTTTATCTCAAACCACACCGTGTGATGGTCGCTGTTGCTCACAGGGGCACTCACGCAGACATTCGACACGTTATCACTGTTGGTGAGCACTACATCCAGCGTTGAGCTTTCCCTGGTTGCTTCCATCACCATTTGTCTAAGTAATGCATCTTGGAGAGCATCCACAATTTTTTTGCTTCTTTCCAGATGTGCAGAAGGAGTAATCCAATCCACATCAGGTAGATTAAAGTCACCCAATATGATCGCTTCCCCCTTTGTTGCTATCTTGGCAATATCTATAATCAATTCGTTATCTCTCTCTTCAATTTGAGTCAGAGGTCTGTAGACTACAGCAATATGGATGACAGTGCCATCTCCTCTTTCCAACGCAATCCAGAGCGCTTCATCTTTTCCCCATGTTCCCTGCATTTCAGTAGCTTTAATACTGCTTTTGACATACAAGGCTACTCCCCCTCCTTTTCCATTTTCTCTGTCTCTTCTGAATAGATTATAGCCAGCTATGGCTATATCCCAATCATGTGATTCATTAAGCCATGTTTCCATAACAGCCACGATGTCCAAATCCGTTTCCACCATTAGGGCTTCCAGGTCTGAAATTTTTTTGGCTAAGCTTCGAGCATTTGTGCTCATTGCTTTCCAGCATTTACCTGGCTTGTGTGTATTTTGCATTGATTTTATTCTGCCCACTTCTTCCCACTTGTTTTTGATGTGTGGTTTTAGAGTGTGGCTGTTTCTGATGTTGTTCTGCTTTTGCAGGGGGTGGCATGCAGATGTTGACCTTCCACATCCGTCATCCCCTTTTCCTAGTTTAAATACATATCCACATACTGCCTGAATTTTTCACTTAGATTTCTTTTCCCTGCGACAGAGAGATGTAGTCCATCAGCACAGTATAGTCTCTTGTTGGTCCCATCTGTTGCCCCAGTTGCCAATAAATCTGAATCCTTCTTGTTTGCACCAGGTCTGGAGTCATGTATTAAAGTTGTTAATGTGATGCAGCCTTTTTGTCCCCTTACCAAGAACAGGTAGAACTTCTGAGAATGCAACAGTGTTAACAATGGGCTTGAGTTTCTCTCCCAGAGATTGGAAGTCCTTTTGGGCTGTAGAGGCACTGTTTCTAGCCAGGTCATTTGTGCCCAAGTGGATAATAACATCTGGTTTGGAGTGCTCACTTTTTGCGCTAAGTATTTCAACAACTTGGTTTGCATTCCTGCTGGCTGAAGAGCCTGGTAGGCACATGACTATCTTCTCTCCTTTGAACTGTGTTCCCAAGTTGGTGCCTCTGATGATGGAATCTCCAAGTAGTAATAGTTTTCTGTTTGGTGAGGTTTTCTTCATATTTGGTGCTTTAGCAGGAGATTGGGCATTGTCTGACTCATTTAAGGGCCCTTCAGTTTCTTTGGGTTGAGCATCCTCATTAGCCAAGGCAGAGAAGGCACTTTGCAGGGATATCTCTTGATGTGTAGGATGTCTCTGCGTTACAGGTCGCAATCTTCCGGAACCCACTGTGATCCATTTGTTCCTGGGGTGTTTGATTCTTTGTGGGAGTGGTGGTGGACTTTGTTCAGTTTGTATCCTAGAAGAGGTGCGCTTCATTGCAGCCAGTTCCTCCCTCAGTAGAGACACTTCTTTATGGATGGCTGCTAGGTCTTTCCTTAGTAGAGTCAGTTCTTCGTGCATGGCAGCTGACTTTAGGCATGGTGTACATCTGCTTGTGTATCAAGCACATTGTTGGCTGCATGAGATGTGTAAATGGCTTGCAGCAGTGCAAGGGAAAACACACAAATAGTTTGCCCAGTATGCAATGGATGGAATATTGGCTTGCATATGCTACCTTACCCACATCTTCTGGTCTGTGAAAACCATGCTTATATCCATCACCTATGTGAACAGATGTATCCCTGGGACCTCAAATGTTAGCAGTCCTTTCTACTGTATATGCATATATGTCAGGATAGTTGGCCGAAGCATACATATGTGACAGCTGGTGTGATATCTCTCTCTGAGCTCCCTACTAAAACCCTCATCCATTCCCTAATCACCTCCCGTCTTGATTATTGTAACCTCCTTCTTGCTGTTCTCCCTCACTCTCATCTATTCCCTCTTCAGTCTATTCAGCACTCCACTGCCCATTTGATTTTCCGTCAGCCTCGTTTTGCCCACATCACTCCTCTCCTCAGATCTCTTCACTGGCTCCCTATCCGTTTCCGTATTCACTTTAAGCTTCTCCTTCTCACCTATAAGTGCATTCACGCTGTGGCTCCTCAGTACCTTTCTTCTCTCATTTCTCCCTATTTCCCCCCTCGTGTACTCCGTTCTTCTTCCCAGTTGCTTCTTGCTATACCCTTCTCCTCTATTGCCAACTCCAGATTCCGCTCTTTTCACCTTGCTGCTCCTTACGCTTGGAATAAACTTCCTTTGTCTATACGTCAGGCATCTTCTTTGCCCCTCTTCAAACTCAAGTTAAAAGCTCATCTTTTTGCCTCTGCCTTTGGCTCTTGATTTTGCTGTTCTCCTTCCTTCCCTTCTTTTATTTCACCTTTCTTTTTCCTCTTACACTTTTTCTTACCTCTTTCCTTTGTCCTGTCTCTCCTGCTCTTGTCTCTTTGCCCTTGTTCTTATCTTTTTTCTACTCCTTTTCTTGCTTTGTCTTTTTAGATTGTAAGCTCTTTTGACCAAGGGCTGTCTTTTTGTGTTTTCATTGTACAGTGCTGCGTGTGCCTGGTAGCGCTTTATAAATGCTTAGTAGTAGTAGTAGTAGTAGTTGTAGATCTCTGCTGATGGTTCTGATAATGGCAGCAGATGTACTAAAATGTGGGAGCTATGTGCAATCTATCCTTTCCCAAAAAAACACCTCACTGCCCAGTCTTCACCTGTAGTCAGTTATCTCACATGTGCAGAACTGTCATGTTGGTATCTCTGGTCTTCCCCAACAACACCTTTGCTGCTGAGGAGGGAGGAGTGGCTCAGTGGTTGGGACAGATTACCTCAGGCTAGAAGGCCAGGGGTTCAATTCCTGCATAGGGACAGGTAACCTCAGGTCAGAGGGACTGGGGCCTCCAGTCCCATGGACACTCCTTGTGGCCTTGGGCAAGTCACTTAACCCTCCATTGCCTCAGGTATGCTTAGATTGTGATCCCTTTGGGGCCAAGGGAATAAAAAGTGCCTGTTAACATATATCTGTAGACTGCTTTGACCTGGTGACAAGTGGTATATAAGCACAGCTCAATAAATAAACAATGGAATGGTCATACTGATGGTTGGATCATGCCACATGCTCTGACAATGTTTCTCTGCTGCTCAATGATATCCACTGCCTGCCTATCAAATGTCATATCCATTGCAAGATACTCACTCTAGTTTAGAGGTCAATTAATATGCACCCCCCACAATACCTGTTTGATTGTCATCTGTTTCATGACCCCTCCAGTAGTCTCTGCTCTGGTCATATCAGTCATCTGCATCATCTGCCAACCTCACGTGCATGCCTTGAGTCAAGGCCCCCTGCTGCCATCTTCTTCCTGGGTACCCTCCTCTGGAACGCGCTCCCCACAGTTCTCTGTAAGGGGCATCCTCTCCAGACCTTCAAGATTAATCCTTTTTTTTTTTTTAGATTATCAACTTCTTTTATTGAAATAAAGTCAAGAATTACAATAAGTCCTTGTCAAGAGGGTAGCTACTCATAATATCATATATAATGATCACAAACCAAGAAATACTACCGGAGAAGTGATCCAAAACACCATAATCCCCAAAATTATACATATCCCTTAACTAAATCAGGAATAACAAAAATCAAGTGAAAAACACAATTAATTAATACCTGCTGGACAAGAATGCCGCTAGTTGGAGAGGATCAAAGTATACGTAGAGCTTTCTGGACGTCCTTGATGAAGACAGGCCCATTTGGACCCGATTCTGGACCATGGGAACTAAATGCAAGGACATCCTCCCTCAAAGTGCCCCAGACTCCTGTGGCTTTGGCCCCCTCTTCCCTACCGCACAACCCACGGCTGGCCTGCTGGGGCCTGGATCGGGCAGCGTAGAACCCCCACACCTTGCCCCTGACCCTGGGGAGATCCATAGGTCTGATCGCCGAGTTGGTGCTGCTTATTCCATCTCAAAGGTGGAATAAGCAGCACAACCCCTTTGACCCAGCAGGACGTACAGGGCCATGACCTGAACTTATATGTCCTGCTGTGCTGGTCCACTCCCACTCTGCCCAGATCCTGCACCCTCCCGCTCCCCGCCTTCTCTCCCTGTCCTGCTGCTCAGGACGTACTGGAAGAGCTAGAGGTAGAATTGTGCCCGGATGGCTTGTGGGGCTGCACGTTTCACCGGACGTGCAGCTCTGCAACCCACATCCCAGAATCGGGCCTATAGTCAACAGTTTGATTAGATAGCAAACATTTGCATGGCTATTTTAAGAAAAACATTGCCCCTAGGGATTTTATATTGGTTACATTGGATGTAACCGCGTTATACACTAATATTAACCAAACTGAAGCTTTGTCTTTGCTACCTAATCTCTTTGCATATTTACCCTCCCGCCTCCCTCGGAAGTTTCTTTTGGAATTAATTGAGCTTCTTTTGGAATTAATTGTGCTTGTTTTGACACATAATTACTTCTTATCTGAAGGGAAGTTTTATCAACAAATCTCTGGGATTGCAATGGGGACATCGGCAGCACCCTCTATTGCTACCTTTTACATGGCCGATTTTGAAGAGAAATTTTTATATGGTTCAGGTTATTTTGAACATGTTGTCTTCTGGAAATGGTTTTTAGATGATATATTTTTTTTGTGGAATGGTACCTGTCCTGATTTACAAGAATTCCTCTCCTGGTTGAATAATTTAAAACCAAATCTAACATTTATAGCACATATTGAGGAAAGTCAAATAGAATTTTTGAATATGCTAATTTCTAAGGAAGAAGGTTGCTTTCGAGCTTCATTATATCGGAAGAGTGTACAACGTAATAGTTTACTTAAATACCAGATTTTTCATCCTGGACCACTACGTAAAGGTCTTGCATTTGGCCAATTTTTACGCTCAGACATCTCTGTTCATCCCTTGTGGATTTTAAATATCAAGCAATGGATTTGCGTACATGACTACTTCAAAGGGACTATCCTACGAAAGTGGTGTGGACAGCATATCGTCGGGCATTACATATACATCGTGAATGGCTGTTGGATGATAACTTGAGAGGTGGGATAACTGAGGAGACCCTGGAAGCCTTTGTTGGAGTCCTACCTTATATGAGTCTTAGTACAAAAGTGGTTGGAATACTGAAGAAACACTGGCATATCTTGGGGTTGTACCCATGTTTCAAAAAACCCCTTATGATAGCATATTCTCGTGGGCCAAATTTAAAAGACCTGCTGGTCCGGTCTACAGCCTTGATAGATAGACCTCCTTTGCACCCCTACAGAATCGGGGGCATACTCGTTGTGAGTCGTGTGTATATTGTAATACAGCTTTGACCGGCAGAGAATGGTCACATCCAAAAACAGGACAGACATTTTATCGTAGGTGGGAAACTGATTGTAGTTCCTCTTTTGTAGTGTATATCTTACAATGTCCCTGTTCTCTCTTATATGTAGGCAGGACTACTCGGGTGATAAAAACCCGTTTGGGTGAACATGCGTCTCAAGTTCGTCAAAGGTTATTGTCTGCCCCAATTGTCAAACACTGTATAATGCATAATCATGATTTTGCTGAATTTCAAAGGTCGGTAATTGATCACATCCCCCCAGATCCTAGGGGGGGGGGGGGTTGATCGAACCGCCTTACTTCAACGATGGAAACAGGCCTGGATATTCAAGTTAAATACGGTGATTCCTTTGGGTCTCAACAAAGAAATTGATTGGGCTAGTCTCTTTTGATGTCATTTGTGACGTGATGGAGTTCCCCTGACTCAGTGGGGTTTTCCCGCCGTCTGATTGGAGTTCTATAGTCGAGTGAAGGATAATATTAGCCAATAATGAATAAGACAATCCCTTTTTTTTTTTTTTTTTAAACTTTTATTTTCATTTTGCAACAAACAAAAGAAACAACACACCAAAAGAGACAAAACAAGTATACAATAAGGAAAAGTAAACCCATTACCCCCCACCCCGATGCTTCTTCTCTACCCGATTATATCAGCATGTGAGCGCTTCCAATTAACAGTGATTATACATCAAACGATCAAAAGAGTATCTACAATACAGCATGATCATGGGACAGAGATATATACAAAGTTAGACAGTCAGATGAGAGCATTTAGCAAAATGTACATAGGCATTGAGCATCTTCCATTGAGACCAATGAGAAGGAGTCTGAATGGAGGAAGCGAACAGACGAGGTATTTGTTCATATTTACTGCAAAGACAGGCATGATTCCACCATTCATTGGGGCTCAGATGGGAGCTAATTTTCCAGTATTACTTAATTAGGGAAATAGCAATGCCAAGCATAAAGTTCGAAAGGAGATAAGCCATTTTTGGGAGAGAGGGGATCCCCGCAACTGGGCGAAGTCCCACTATCCTCCAAGAAAGAGGCTCCTGAGAGTGCGAGATAGACTAAATACGACCCCAGACCCGACGCCAGTAATACTGTAGTGCGGGATATTCATGCATAACATGAGGCAATAAACCAATGGCCGCAGGACGTGTCCAGCAACCATTGCCCTGAGTAGTGTTCCATTTGTCTAATCTGTGAGGAATGTAAAAACACCGGTGGGCTAGAAAGAAGAGGGTCTGAGTGAGTGAGGCGGATCGGGAACCCGTGTCCTCTACTCCAGATAAGGCTCCATTGCTCCGAGGTCAAAGTCACATGCAATTCTCTCTCCCATACTTTCTGCGCTATAGGGGTATCTCTAGTTATAGCATTACATAAGGTTTAGTAAAATTGGATGCTACACCCGGTGAATTACCGAGAGATCGGAAAGTCTCCAATCAACCTTATGTAGAGAATGCCGATGGCGGGAGTACTCTAGTGCTCCGAAGGCGATGCCGAAGTTGCACTGACCAGAGTCGGGAGTCTAAAGATTGCATAAGAGTATTAAAGGCACCTAAAGTGGCTAAAAGCATTGGTGGATAGGGGGAGTCTGATGGGAGAGTCATACCAGGGAGAAAGGTAAGAGGAATCGGTTTGCAAAGGCCCGCTTCTATATCTAGCCACACAGGTCTACTCGGTACTGGATCTTCCAACCAACGAGCACCTTGTTTGAGAAGAAAAGATTGAGGGAACACTTGAGTAAAATCGCCACCAAGTATTAATGGAGCATTGGCAGAGGCCAAGGCCAACTGCGCAATACTTGCATAGTAAGCAGGGTTGTCCACATTCGGGGCATAATGCAAATACACGTGAATTCACTATCTCCAACCTCAAGGTGTACACGGGCCCATCTACCCTCCTTGTCAGCGCTAATATCAGGTACAGTAGCGTGCAAAGACTTCTTAACCAGAATGGCTATCCCGTACCATTTGGAAACGGTGGGAGAATAGGCAGCTACCATGTGAGGCTTAGCATTGAGTTTCAGTGTTTCAGCAGAGTTTAAATGCGTTTCCTGAAGAAACACTAAATCAACATGCTCATGGCTAAGATAGCTAAGGATTTTCTTTCCTTTGAGTGGACCATTAATGCCTTTGACGGTGAATGATAAGATTTTACATAAGGCCATTCAGAAAAGTTAAAAATTCTGAGCATGATAGCACACATAATTTCACTATGTCCCTCAAACTGACTGTATCTGGCTGTACACATGACATAGGAAAAATAAGCTAATATAATACAATGAAGCGCCCCACATTAACAAAGAAAACCGCAGTACGGTAGAGGAGAAGCAAAACCCCAAAATTACTGGCGACCATGTGTCTGCGGGGAGAAACCCCAGAGAAGGCCGAAATTGAAAAAACACATAACCTGTAGGACTGTGCGTGCTCCGAATCCGACCGAGGCACACATCATGAAGGGATAGGAGACCAAAAAACAAAAGTCATATAGAGAAAGAAAGAAAGTCCAGGCTATTTCTGTGCTTGGCTATGACCGCCGCATCGGGCCCTTCAAAATGGCGGATAGAGCCGGCAGATAAGAGTCCAAGATTTGGGATTAGCGCATCTGCTCTGCTTCTTTGGAGTCTAAAAATGTTGATAGTAGATCAGGATCTTCGAACGTCCTGGTTTGGTTGTGGAGAGTCACTCGGAGCTTCGCTGGATACAACAGGCCAAAGCGAGCCTGTAGCTGTTGAAGTCGAGGGCGAAAAGCAAGGAGTTTCTTCCGACGGTCAACGGTAGGCTTTGCCAAATCAGGAAAGAAGGAGACCTTACGACCTTCAAATTCCAAATGATGATTCGCTCGGGCAGCATGTAAAATTTGTTCCACTTGTTGATATCGTAGCAAGCTAAAGATAATAGGCCGGGGGGTCGTGCGGTTGAGCGCCATGTGGGCAGGAACACGGTGTGCTCGATCGATTTCCAGTTCTCTGTGAAAAGTGATCTTCAGCAAGGAGGGAAGAGTTTTGAGCAAGAATTCTCTTATATCTCCTGCTTCCACCCCCTCCGGCATTCCGAGGAGCCTCACATTGTTGCGACGGGCTCGATTATTGCTATCTTCTAACTCCTTTTGAAGATTCTGTATCTGGCGCTCAGCCTTGTCCAGTTTGCCCAAGCGCACCTCGTGCGAGTCGAGGACCCCCGCCATGTTGTCCTGCCGTAATGAAAGACTTTCAAGTCGGTCCTGGAGCACTCCAAAGTCTTCTCGCATGGCTCGAAGCGCTTCTCCATTGGACTGCACCAATTCCTTCACGCCGCGTATTTCCTCCAAAATCTCCAGGTGCATTTCGGGGTTTTCACGAAATGGAACCATCTTCTGTGGGGAGGACACCTCTGTTTTGGAGCGTTTTCCGTGAGAAGAAGAAGGAGACCCGAAGTCCAAGCGCGCTGGTTTATGGGCCGCCATCCCCCCCGAGGTGCCCCGGTCAGCTCGGAGCGAAATAGTAAATTTGTATAGGTATTAAGTCAGGATTCTAAGTAGGCCTCTCGGGAGCTTCAACGCAAAGCGTCCTACCCGCTGGACATCAGGCTCCGCCCCCCAAGACAATCCCTTTAAAACTGCCGAGTATGTGAGCTTGGTGAAATATGGCAGTTTACATGAGTTGATGGAAGCAGCACTTGATACAGGGAGAGGATCCCGAAACGTGCACGTCATGCTTAATTTTGGATACCGCATCGAGGGAGTTTTAATGAAGCCCTTATAATGAGCTAAGTTTTTTGAAAAAGTTTATACTTATGAATAAAATTGAGGCAGCCGTCTAGGGGGTTAGACAAAAAATTCTGGCCTCCCTTGTCTACTTCCGATAAAAATAAATTTATTTTTGGTTTTGGAGGGTTTTGTTTGGTGATTGTCTACTGTTAGGCTATAAACACAGGCATATTTGAAGATGGTGGTGCATCATCTGTATGATGGACATAATATAGACATATGTGTAAAGGGTTCCTGTGCACATGTACTTACTGTCTGTGGGTAGTCACTGCTGGCATTGAAGTGCTCCCCCACATGCTGCCACAAGCGCTGCAGCTTTCCCGGGTCATGGTGTGCACCAGATGTGGAGAAGAGCCTTTTCTGCTTGCAGCAGAAGAGGCTGGCCAATAGGTGCAGGTCCTTATCACTGAAGCACAGTTTCCTAGATCGGCTTACCATGCTTTTCTCGTGCAGTATACAATTGCCTCACTGATGTCAGACATTCTGCATGTCGGTAACGCACATTGGGAGCAACAAAACATGTTATGCAGCCACAAAGCATGTTGTGCTGACGTAAAGCTGTTGTAACCAGCACACAATTGATGGAAGTATTCCTTGAGTGAACAGCCAGTACAGAGTGTGTGACCAGCAAAGTTTAAGTAGCCTGGGAAGGTAGATTTCAACTCACAAATGCTTTTTGAACAATTTCCAAATACATTAGTGCATGCAAGGCCTCACAATACCTGCATAGCTTCCCTCCTGACACAGCCTATATGTGTCACTGATGCCTATGCATAACAACTGTCTCCTCATGCTGGCCATAGGCATGAACTGGTATTGGGATGACACCATTGCATGCAGGCACATAGTTGTATGTGTTTAGCATTGCACTGCCTGTGAACATATGATAACTGGTTTGACCGGGTGAAAAGTGGAATATATGTAAATACAGCTAAATAAATAAATAAACTGGTAACAAACATTTTAGGAATGCTATGAAATACTACTTGTATGTGGAACAATGGTGGCTTTGCACACATTAACAAGATCACCATTGTCTGTCAGCCATTCACCTTTTCTGGATCTGCCAACACACATAACCTCCTAAATCATCCACATGATATGTTTCTGCCAACACATCACAATCCCCAGCCAGTTGTCTTGGTGCCTCCTGCAAAGGCAGCAAGCACTTAGGCCTTGTGTCAACTTCCATATTTGGGCTGGGGTAGACAGGCAGCTACCAGCATACAGTTGTGTCAAAGTATGAACACATAGCTCATATTACATCCCACAGCTACCAAACATGAGCAGCTATAGGGGAACCTATGCAAACTTTTAATTCTGGGGAACAGAAGTGGCCCAGTGAAGATTCAAGGGTCAGGCCTCTCCAAACCATTCTCTATCTCAGATAGAGACACAGCATGGAAATCACACAGAATAGGACTCAGTGGATTCTTACTCATAACAGGCGCAGTTGCAGTTCATGCTTGCTGTGTGATCATTTCATGGGGTGATGTGTGCAAACAAGATATGATAGTGTAGATATGTTGTTCATGTCCCTCACTATGCCCACAATCCTCATGTCACAGACATCATGGCGTTCATTGGGCGTAAAAGGCAGGATGTCTTACACCTTGTCTGTACAAACAGTTGATGTCTATGACATCACTGAAGCACATGTCACTTAAGAAAAGAGAGCAGCCATCAGAAAATGTAGTGTGCCCATGGTGGGACATTTGTGGAGATGGTCAGATACACTGAGCACATTCACTGAAGCGCTGGGTGAACAGGAGGCATGTGCACAGCTTATAGAGCAAAACAGTGTCAGACCATAGACAATGAATATTGCAACATGAGCTGGAGAGCAGCAGGCCTCAGGAGAGAAACAAAATGGGCCTGGTGAAGGTATTACATGGCATTTTCTCATTCAGTGACAGGGTCTGCTCAACAGATAGGGTTGACAACAGTCTCTAGATACCTCAGACAGGCTTGATACAGTCCTGGATTTAGCCTATTGTATGCAGGGACTTATAGTCTTGCTTCTCTATGTGGTGTAATAGAGAAATCAGAATACATGTCCCTACATGCAATGGTGTAAACCCAAGACTGGATCAAGCCTGTCAGCTGCATCTGGAACCAGTTGGCAATCCTATTTACAAGTAGGATACAAAATGCCACACATGCTTCCACAAAGGGCATACTTACATGCAGACATAGCCTGTGACAAGCACATAACTCATGCCATTGGAGTGCTGGTTGAAGCCACTATGCATGGACATTGCAGCACAACAGGAAATGTGGGTTTTGCACATCACGCCCTTTTTTGCTCGAAACCAAGCTGGTGTGCATCCCATAAGGAGGCTTCAGAGGTCCACAGAAACTAATGAGATATCTCCATCCAGGCCTCTGATCAAAACCCCATATGCAGTTGTCAACACATAATCTGCCTAACAACAAGGCAGGTACCTTACCTCATCCTGATTAGCACCTTTGTTGGAATGATTTTATATTGTTAGCAGCTTTGATGGGAGGGGAGCCAATGCACACCTGCAGCACATACTTGGCAGGGTAACGTGCTGCACTTATGAGATGAGCTCCACCCTCTAGCACAAAACTGATGGCACTTTCCCCAGCTGGACAGCATGGAAGCCAACTGTTCCACCATCTGCAACTGGTCCCACATAGTGCTCATACTGGCCACCCTGAAAACCTGGCAAGGTATACCACAACAGCATCCCAGAGCATAGTCTGTATGTTGGGTCTACATTGTCTCTAAGACATTCAGCAGGGACTGTCAGCTACATCTACATGGAATAGAGGACATGTCAAGGAATTGGGAGGTGGGTCAAACCACAGCATCCATGTATGGTGTTCCCTGATTCCAATGTCCACCTCCCAAGGAAAAACAGCAGTTCCTTATGCTGGAGATGTGACCATGAAGTGCATGTTTGTAATAAACACAGTCTCGGAACCTCAATGAAAGGGTCCTGATGGAGCCAACCATAGAGAATATAAATGGGTTCAGCGTTTGACTATACTGTTGAGATACACCCCAGGAAAGGCACATGCATTGTGGCACTGCAGACCCTCTGCAGGCAGAAGAAAATGTTTTAAACTCAGAAAAAAGAGGCAGACACCGGCTGCAGCATCACGAGGAGCCATATAGGGGGAGCAAGAGGGACCTCTGGGGGACTGAGGAACCATGCCCTAGAGCCAATGATGCAATACCGGCCTGCACCCAATCCAGAAAGGGAAGGATTCCTTTTAAAAGTCCAGATGACTGGAGAAAGTCAGACTGGCAGGGAGTTGTGCAAGGAGTTCCAGTTCCAGATTCGCATGGAGATCCAGATCCAGATCCAGGAAGGAAGCTAACTTTGGAAGGAGAAAGGAGAGCTTTCCTGGAAGGAGAGGAGGACCTAGGAATAGGAGTCCTGACAGATGGAACCGGCCTAGCAGACTCAGCAGAGCCAGGTGAAGAAACTTGCTTTAGATATCTCAAAAGGGGAGACGACACACTTTCCAGGAGGGAAAGATACCGTGTGGAAGCTAACCCTGGAAGGAGAAGGAATGTACCAGAGAGTCCAAGGCCTGAGTTTGGCAAGGGCCAGCAAGTATTGAAAGGCGCAACAGAGAGTAACCAGGAAAGAGGTGAAAGAGGAATTTTGAAAGGCAACTTTCAAGGCCCTGGGAGAAAGAAGCTTTGGTGCCAGTGCGGCTTAACCCCAGCAGAAGGCCGACCTGAGAACCGGAGGCCTACTTGGGTGCCAGAGAAGCCAAGCCCCAGCAGGAACAGGCCTCAGCCCTCACCTCACTGTGCTAACCTTAGGAGAAAAGGTAATTACTATTTTACTGACTATGATTTTACGAATGCTGTGAAGCAGAAGGAGAAAGGCACTGGAGAATGCTGTCCTTCTAGATGCATTCATGCTACAAAATACAATCCTGTACCAAACAGGAGACTTTCTAGAGAAGGACCAGTGTGCAGGAGAGACTGTCCACATGCTAAAAGTGTACCAAGCAAAGGCTTACCTTTAGATGCTGAACATTGGGGCATCATACAAGCATTATACAAAAAGCCTGAAGGCAAGACCCTAGACATTCCAGACTGCGAGCCAATGCAGGTGGAATTCACAGATGATCCCTCGGACCTCCCGATGGATTGTAGCTATTGCCTGGCTGAAAGAATTGAGCCCTTAGCGGAGGAATAGCTGTGGTCTGGGGTAAAAGCTTGATTCTGTATTCCGTTTGGTATTGCTGTGAAGTTAACAAGTTTTCTTCAGTTCATGTTTTCTTTTAACCTGGAGCAAGGACATTCTTTTGTGTTGATGTAAGCTGTGCTATTTGAACCTATTTGCAACACGGGAAATAAAAGCCTTAATTTTTCCCTACCCTCAGACTGTGATATTCTTGGGAGCTTTTAGTTACACAGAAGGCTACCAGGCCTATAAAAATCTGGGCCCTGTAATTGAGCTAAACTCCTCCACAAACAAACTTTGCATGTCCACCCCCTTTCTGCTGTGACCCGCCATGTGTGACAGCATGTGTGTGTCCTGTGTGTCAATGCAGTTGTCACCCCTTCCCCCTGCCCTGGTTGAGCTGGAGGACCAGAGTCATGTTGGACTCACCAGTTTGCAATTTATGAACCACCTCTATTGTGTTTCACAAATCCCGCAACACAAACACTTATGTAGTCACAACATTAGTGAATAGGGTGTCAGACCAATGGGCATCTACCCTTGTTTGCGGGACCTAGTATGTGACCAATGATAAGTATTGCCAGTAAGCAGTCAGCATGTGGTGAGTGAGGCAGGGAGCAGTCACAGGCCCCTGATGCCTCCTAACCACGGTTCACGTTTGACAGCAAAACCATGCAGAGCACTGCTGTCTGTGACCACACACCACACATTGACACACAGGACCCTGTGCACATAGATTGTAAACTGTTGTCACTAAGAGGTACTGGAGCCATCCAGGCAGATCAGTGCAGGGAGGTAAAGGAGACCTCAGTGCAGCTATATTAAAGGCATTGGCATCTGTGGTGTGAGGTATGGTACTACACACCAAGGTGGCTGGAGGGAATGGCCAGATGAAAAACAAAGTTCCACTTATCACTGCAGATCTGTGAATACACAGCACAATGCCTGTACACACTAACAGACAATATAGGATCTACATAGACAAAGTGCAAGCTGTGGAGGGGTGAGGGCATAATGTGAGTGCAAACACAGTTACAGCAAGTGTTGGTCTGCACATGCAAATCACCTGTATCCAGTGCTGCAGTCTCAAAGGCAGGTGGGTCATTCAGAGCCCACAACAGCTATGATAACTGTACAATGGCCTAATCCCTGCATGTATGTGCTCTTCCCTCAGCTCCCTCAAAACTGTAAGCAACATGAAATCATCAAAGCATACCGAATGTCACCTATTGCAGGAGAGGTGGTATGTGTGAGATTTGTGTGGGAACCCTGGTACAGAATGTCAGCTACAATCTGGTGGTGCAGAACAGGCACAGTACCACAGTGCCAAGTGTCTGATAAACATGTCCATTGGCTCTCCAGATCCCGCCATGGCACATGAGTGTTCACCAGGCTGTGAGGTAGCAAATACCGGTTGCAAGATTCTGTGCTGTGCCAAATAATGCATTCATCAGACACAGTGAAATACCTATTTCACAGTGGGCAGGTAGGACACACACACATAGGTTTGCCAACAGTCCAAATCCTGGCCTTGGTTTACCCCATAGTTTGTGTGGACCTGTAGTTTGCATTGGGGATCAGAGGGCTCCAAAGCCCTGTATACAATGGAGTAAGGCATAGACTGGATCAGGTCTGGTGGGAACATCTAGACTCATGTAGCTAATCCTCATACACACCTCTAGGGTAGCTGAAACTGCCATCACAATGGACACACAAATATGGGAACATTATCAGAACAAAGTTGATCTGCTTAGCTCTGCTGCATGGCAGGCCAATGTGATAGCAGGGAAATCCATTTAAATTGGCCAAGCACTGAGCGGTAATTCCCTGTTCATATGATGGCAATGAGAGAGCGCAAATGGGCGTTGTTTGTACAGGCTCATGTAGCAAGCACACATAGCACCTGTTACTTTAAATTGGGAGTTCTTGCTGGCTTATACTGTCCCAGCACCAGCAAAGATGGAGAGCGATGGACCCAATTGGTGGACAAGAAAAGGATGGTGGAAGAGCTGAGGCTGAGCAGCACCCTGCAACTCCCCAGGCTAAAGAACAACCAGATGAACATTCTCCTCAAGACGTGTCAGTACAGGAGAGAAGCAGGGTGGAAGGCCAGGACAACGAGTAGCCAGTGACATCCTGTGGATGTCAGCCTGCCCAACAGAGCCCATCCACAAGACAGGTAGTTGAGGGACAGCCTCTGAAGAAGAGAAAGAAGAAGAGAGTCCTAGATGAGTCCCATAAGAGGGCACCCAGATTTGAATCTGAGGAAAATGAGGTGCTGCTAGAGAAGGTACTAGACAACTATGAGCATCTGTTTGGGCGCTTCAGTCAGCTCACGGCATGCCATTTGGGATAGTGTGAGGGAGGCTGTAGCAGCTGTGGGGAGTCCTGAGTGGGACACAAAAAGTATACACAAGAGATTTAATGACATTAAAAGATCACTGCAGTTCCATCTCAGTGCTGAGAGGGCACACACCCAGGACACTGGTTATGGGGGGCCCATGAAGATCCAACACACCCCCATGGAGGAGCGCTTGGTCCAGTGGCTGGGCATCATCTATATTGCAGGACTGCAGCCTGAGATGGACACCAACCTTCAGGAATCAGGTATTTTGACATCCAGAAATACTTGTATATTAGTCTGTACTTTGAGATGTGTATTGTTTCCATGTACATTTGGTGATGGTTTGTGTTGTTTAACCCTTTCCAGGCCGAGCCCAAAACTCTCGGAATCCAAAATTCTGACTAAATATTCCTATCAAATGGTATATAATACATGACCATAGCAGAAGGAAAATCACTATTAGAACATATTGAATAAGACAGGTACAATTTTCCTGAAATATGCAAAAATTAACCTGGCTGCAGAATGTGGATTAAAAATTTAAACCTGGCCTTGAAAGGGTTAATAGCTCCCCACCTATGTCTATGGCCTCAGTTGCAAGGTTACTGCGTTCCAGGAGGCCTCATTGATTCCACTACTGGGTAACATATGGCTTAGCTGTTGAATATGCAATGTGCTGTCCATGCCTTTCCCCTTTGGAATCAGGGCTGCACATCCCATACTGCACCATCACGAGCTGCACATAAGTCCATGACAGGCTGCCCATCTCATACATGACTATGGCTAACAGTGCAACCCTGCAACTGCCACCCACTGTCTGCCTATGAAATGTGACCCCAGCTGGATGCCATACCTGCTGTCTCTTAGCTTGTTACCCTGATTTACACCCCACAGAAACATATGGCCTCATGGTTCCAAATGTAAAAATGCTAATTCCTCCTCCCCTACCCCCCTACTGTATCTAAGTGTGTTTATTCTGAACTGTGGTTCTTATCCCAACTGCTGAAGCTATTCTAACACCCAAAATGCATTCCTGCTACATCCCTGTCATTAACCTCTAGGACAACACTGTCCCTGCATCATTCTGGCCTCTGACTCATCCCCAATGGTTATGAGGTACATAGTGTGGAGCTTTTGCATCCATGTGTCAGCATGCGTCCTTGAAACTAGCCAGCATGAAAACATATCCGTGCACAAGTGCCGTGGGGACAGATGTCATGGTTTTGAGCTGTGATGCCCTCATTCCTAGTACTATCCATACCAGGCATGGCAAACTCCAGTCCTGGCATGCCACAATCCAGCTGGGTTTTCAGGATGTCCATAGTGAATATTAATGAAATATATATTCATCCATTTCCTCCCATTATATGCAAATACATCACATAGATATTCACGAGGGACACCAGAAAACCAGGCAGCACTGCTGCACTCCAGGGCTGGGGTTCACAACCCTTTCCCTACACTGCACTGTTGGGGAATTTGGGGACATCACAATGTCACTGGAGTGTGGGGTATCATGTGGACAGTCATGTCACCACTGTCAGGATGTCAATGAGAGATGCAGAATAGGTTTCAGTCTCTCATCCTAAGAACAGCACTGTGACACAAAGGGAAGTATCATACATACCTCAGCCTGTGAAGGTCTGGGTATCATATCATCTCTGTATGTGCTGCTATGCTATTCACTCAATCACTAAGACAAGTGGATAAGGCAAGCAGTTCTGCTTCTCATGATATATATGAGGTTTTTCCTGATGGGAACGGGACACAGCACCTTCTCTGAGCCTTGCACAAATATAGCCACATATCCCACATTGCTACTCCTGAGCTGGTTCACTGACATCTTCACCTTGCTGCCACTCTGTGACTGCTTCCCCTCTCTGCAATGATAGTCCTCCTGCCTGCAGCTATGCCACCTCAATGTGTGTAACTGTCAGCTGTGCCCCTCAGTCTCCCTCTATCACCCTTCTATTTATCCCCCCATCCTTCCCTAACATCCTGCCAGTAGCCCACACTTTACACAGTCTGCATGCATTTGCCATGCAGCTTCATTTCTCACATCCCTGCTATGTTCGCTGGGGAGATGATCCATAGAGGCACAGAGGACTGTTCTAAGTAATCCTCCTCATTTGTCCCAAGGTGCATTATCTCTTTGCTGTTATTGTCCCAGGCCATTCCCCTGTGATGAAGATTGGCTCACTTAATGTGTAACTCTGAGAATCAAATGGTCATGCAGGAGAAACCTGTAAGCACATGGGCAATATTCTGAGGTGTCATCAGGAAAGCTCCCACTGCAGTGTAGACAGTGGCAGCAGGTGAGGGGTGGTTGGCTGAACACTGATGCAGTCCAGCTGAGATGCATATGTGAAACTGAGGTGCACAGGTGATGAATGATTGCTTCTAAGATAGAAGATCCACCAAGGCTGTTTCTGTGACATTAGACAACAGTTAATGCATATCCCCTTGCTTGTAGTTGACCTATGTGAGGTGAACACTGTCCTGGTACTGTAGCTTCAGCTATGACTGCTGCTCAGGACAGGAACTGTCTTTCACATTGTGGGGCATCAGAACATACACATGGAGGTCAATTCCATTGTGTGTGTCCCCTGCCTGTCTGGCTGGTCTGGTGCATCTGATTCTGATCCTGCAGGAGCTAGTCTTGCCTACAGGATCAGAATTGAGTCTATCAGCCTGGATGTGCAGGTTGTGCCCCGATTTTAACTGCCTGGACTTCCAGTAACTCCCCGGCTAGCCCAGCTTGGCTCCTGCATGGCATCCTGCATGGCATCCTGTTGCCATGTCACCTCAGCTCCATGCAGGGGCCACAATCCCCAGTTGCAATGGCAATGTTCTTTTCCCTGCAGCCCAATCCCCATTTGGGCTGCTATGGCCAGGGTCACACTACAGGGAACCCCCTGCACCACTGCCTTCACAGCCCTGGATCCATCGTCCTCCTCTGTCTCCACTTCCAAGATGGAATTAGTCCCCCGTACAAATGGCTGACCTCAGAATCAACTCTTTACATCCAGGGTCATGGTGCTGCCCATGGCCCGCCCCCTCCCGCCCACAAACAGAGTTCCCCACACAGGACATGCAGGCCAAGTGTTTAGCTTCAATGATGCACCCATATATCTCTTTGATGCTGACATGCACAAAGCCTCTCACTATTTCTGATGTGAGCTCTCCTGTATGGGTCATGTGGCCTGACATATGGTCTTTTACACCCACCTCTAAGGGACTTGAGTGATAGTCAATTGAGATTCAATGCCATAACCCCACTGCCATGTGCTCCTGGGGCCAATATACATATTCACAGATAGGGGAGACACCCTTATGTTCACTGACATACATTATTTACTATCTGATGACCCTGTAGACATTCCCAACTGGCCTAATATGTCTGGCCTTTGCAAGGCCATGAGACTGGGAGACATGTCTTTGTTGGGTACATATGACAGAATCCTTGATTGCTTATGTGACACTGTCATGCCCTTGAAACCAGCCTGCAACCTCCTGTGGCTTATATCACTAGCATTGTGCTTCTATATTAGGGGTCCCCTCCCTTAACTTTGGGCATTGAACATGGAGGAGCAGATGGCAGGCAATGTGAGGGTGTATTGAGTCCCGTGTCAGCGGGACCGGAAGATTGCGGGTTGAGAGTGGTGCAGCAGTAGTGGAGCGGCCACACCCCAGTGACGACATCAGCTGGGAGAGGTTCCCACAGAGCTTTAAGCTGCCCAAGAGGCCTAGTCCACTGGAGGTGCAGATGGCTGTGTGAGGGCGTGTTGAGTCCTGTGTCGGGTCCTGTATCGGGACCAAAAGATCGCGGGGCGAGAGTGGTGCAGCAGGCAGTGGAGTGGCCACCCCCCCAGTGATGACAATGGCTGCCATAGGAGGTGCAGACGGCTATGTGAGGGCATGTTGAGTCCCGTGTCGGCAGGACCGGATGATTGAAGGGTGACAGTGGCACAGCAGGCAGTGGAGCAGCCACCCTCCCAGTGATGACATCCACTGAGAAAGGTTCCTGCAGAGCTTTAAGCCACCCAAGAGGGCCTTGGACCATGGCCTGAAGGGACGTGACCCAAAGGGACTTGTCACGCCCCTTCGGAGCACCGATGGAGGACCAAGAATGGTGGACGTAGTGTGGCCTAATTTTCCAGGTACTGTTTTTTAAGTGGTATATTTTTATAATGGGGAAAAGGAAAGGAAAGATTATATCCAAGACTCTGATCCCTAGTCAGTGGGGAAGGTAGTGGGGCCATTGGACAACATATTTTCAGCCAACACTATGCCACAGTTCTCTATGGAGGGAGAGTCTCTTAGCCCTGCTGAAAGGATACCTCTGCCTTTCCCTCAACCGCAATTGTCCTCTACGATGTTGTAACTCTCTACTGGACAGTTGGTATCTCCCTAGGCCCCAGGTCCTCTTCTGAAGCCTTTATCAATACCTGATTAGGGACAGTCATCAGTGGTTGTGCCTCAAGATATTTATTTGAAAGGCTTGTGGGTTGCTATTACAAATATTGACTTTAAATTGACTGGTACAGTATCCTCTCTCTGTACCTTCTCCCAGGAAACAGTTCAGAAGTTACAGAATTGGATAATAGGTTGATGCATGTGGATAAAAATGTTTCTAGAAGAGAGGTGTTGTTAGCTTCGGTGCAACAAGCTAATACTTTATTTATAAAGGATTCAGTTTCTTTACACTTCAAGTTGGAAACCCTTGAGAAAGTCTCTAAGGTTAACAATTTGAGGTTTTTGAATTTTTCTTTGACACACCTGTTATCCGCTGAAATCTTGTTAAGTAAATATTTCAAAGAGGTACTCTTATTGAAGGAAGATGTCCCAGTTCAGAAATGTTTATATTTGCATACTAAGGGGTATGTTTACTAAACTGCGTTAGTGCGATTCACGTTAGGAGCCGCGGTAGAGACAGAAACCCCAAATAAGGATATGGGCGGTACATCGTTGCCGAGAATGCGCTGAGAACGCGCGCTACAAGGCACCATAAATGAACGAGCGCTACAGGGCATGTTACCGCGCGTTAATGTTAAGAAGGCTCGCAGGCATACAATCACAGCAACAGAGCTGTAGCACAATGGTTACAACACTGACTGATGATACAGGGGTCATGGGTACAATTCCCCAGGGGGCCTAATGTATAAGGCTGGCTGAGGCAGCACCCTTTACATTTAAGTAGTGATTGTTGAGGCATTTGACATGTATTTTAATTTGTGCTGCCAGCAAACACACCCTCATGGTGGCATAACCTAAGGTGCTGCATAAGGCACCCCATAACGCACTCCATAGGGCACATTATAAAGTGTACTGTCTGCCAAGGCACCCTATAATGTCCCCTATAGGACACCTTATAAGGCTGTGAGCAAAGCCCTGGCTGGCTGCAGGACTGCACGTCACCACACAAACTGTCTGCTGTGGTTACCAGGATAGGGTTAACCCACCCGTACCCATGATGCACTGCACATGCAAATCAGCAGTCAAGAGATGGGCACAAAATTGGGTATGCACCCCCACAGCACCTCGGCCAGGTAGGGGGAACAGACCGTGTGTGGTACTGCCACAGAGTAGCCACAGACAGTCACATTGTGTGGGTACTGTGCCCACCCTGAGGTTGAGGTGGGGCGCCCAGCACCAGGTCCACAGCACCTTTCATGGCTGAAATATGCCATGCTGCAGGTCCCCATCAGTGTGTGATAGGTAGTTCCGTTAGATACACCTAGGATACATCTGTGCCCTGCTGTATGTCTCAGTCATGTCTAGTCCTTATGGGCAATGATACACCCAGAATAGTGCATATCCTATGTTGGTGCCATGGTTACCTGCTGTGGGGGGGGAGGGGTTGGGTTGGGGGGGGAGGGGTTGGGGGGGGAGGGGTGGGGTTGGGTTGGGAGGGGTGGGGTGGGGGGGAGGGGGGGGAGGGGTGGGGTTGGGTTGGGGGAGGGGGGGAGGGGGGGAGGGGTGGGGTTGGGTTGGGGGGGTGGGGAGGGGGGGAGGGGGGGAGGGGAGGGGTGGGGGGGAGGTGGGGAGGGGTGGGGGGAGGGGTGGGGGGGGGGGAGGGGGGGTGTATGGACCCATGGGCAGATTATGTACCACCACACAACCTGTGTTGGTGCCATGGTTACCTGCTGTGGGGGGGGAGGGGTTGGGGGGGAGGGGTGGGGTGGGGGGGAGGGGTTGGGTGGGGTGGGGTGGGGGGAGGGGTGGGGTGGGGGGGAGGGGGGTGGGGAGGGGTGGGGTGGGGGGAGGGGGGGAGGGGGGAGGGGTGAGGGGTGGGGGGGTGAGGGGTGAGGGGTGGGGGAGGGGTGAGGGGTGGGGGGTGGGGGGAGGGGGGGAGGGGTGGGGGAGGGGTGGGGGGGAGGTGGGGAGGGGAGGGGGGGAGGGGTGGGGGGGAGGGGGGTGTATGGACCCATGGGCAGATTATGTACCACCACACAACCCACCCTCTGGGGCTCAGGGTGGGAAACAGGATCACCCACCAATAGATCCACAGTCTACCTCCCTGCAATGGTAGCAGTAGAGGGGACCATCAACCCCAGTTCTGCTGGGGAACAGACAGAGCGGTACACATCCGTAACTCAATAGCAGACAGACAGCAGGCCTGAAAATGCTCAGCTGTCCCCCACCCTTATCTGACATTCTCCAGCAGCAAGCCTCCAGCCGCTGCACCCTTCAAGGTGTCCCAGCAAGACACATACTAGCTGCAGACAGTCTGCCAGCTAGTCCATAGAGCATGGTCCTGGAGGAGCTGCATGTACCCAGAACAAGAACGTCAGCATACACACCAAGCAGATAATTCAGTGATTGGGCCCCAAAAGAAAACCCATACATACCACATGAGAGAAACACTATATAGCACTATGGGGGAACCTAGCCATGCCATGGTCACTGCACAGTCAGGTTGAGAGTGACCGCCCAGCAGGACATGCTATGGCCACCCTGTCCGTGCAGGTGGTACCGGGCACTACAATGTCCGAGCCATTGCCCTATGCCCTGTGCAGATGCGGCCAGGCCAGGCCACCCTATCCAGGCTTTTCCCACGGTACCTTGCTCCTCATTATGCACATTGGCAGGCCAATACTGGCAACAGAGCTAGTAGTGTGGGCTGTGGAGGGTGTTGGCAGCCACCACACACTGGATAGACAGACACACACTCCCCACACCTATGCCAGCATTGTACAACTATAGAGGTGTTGGGCAGCCCAGGCCACCACACCAGTCCTGGGCACAGGGCAGGCATGGCTATGGTACGCAATACTGTAGGAGTCACTCCCAGGTTGGTAAACACTGTCAGACACAAGACCTGTAGCACACTCCACAGACATCATAAAGGTTGCTATGACGCAGCTCAATCAGAATATTGTACTTAACCTAGGAATTGCTATCTGCCAGTAATCATAGCAACCTCTTTAAGGATGTGTACCATATTCCCAGGTTTAGGGTGGCATTACTAAGGTATGTAAGTGCTAGTATTGGGAGATGCACGCAGAGCCCAAAGTCCTGCCTCTTCAGGAGGCTTTGGATAATGGGGCCTGTGGGTGCGGGTGTGTCTGCCCCTGTTGGCTGCTGCTTTACGGCAGAGGTTCCCAACTCCAGTCCTGCGGTGCCAAACACTGTTCGGGTTTTCATGCTGTCCCTCATGAATCAAGCGTAAAAATCAAGAACCGTATTGGATTATAAAATACACAACACCCATAACACAATCCAATCAAATTAGGGAAAACAACAAGGCTGAAACCATTTCATATGTCGGAGTATGTCAGCCCAGTGTCAGGGAAACATCCCGCAGACACTACTGTGACCACTCACTTTATTATAAATTATTTTTGTTTGTTTAAAAATGTGCAAAAGTGCAAAAGTAGAGCTGTAAACTTAGCTTCTTAAGTAGAGCACCGCCAAAGTGCCTTCATCAATTAGATTGACAACATGGTCCACGTTTCGGGTTGTAGCAATTCTAACCCTGCTTCAGGTCCTGCTTCTCGGCATTCAATCGCCATTTGCCGAGAAGCAGGACCTGAAGCAGGGTTAGAATTGCTATAACCCGAAACGTGGACCATGTTGTCAATCTAATTGATGAAGGCACTTTGGCGGTGCTCTACTTAAGAAGCTAAGTTTACAGCTCTACTTTTGCACTTTTGCACATTTTTAAACAAACAAAAATAATTTATAATAAAGTGAGTGGTCACAGTAGTGTCTGCGGGATGTTTCCCTGACACTGGGCTGACATACTCCGACATATGAAATGGTTTCAGCCTTGTTGTTTTCCCTAATTTGATTGGATTGTGTTATGGGTGTTGTCCCTCATGAATATGCATGAGATACATCTGCATACCATGGGGGTGGCGCATAGAAATGCAGCACAGGCATCTTTATCAGAGGCAGCATGGAACCGGAATGGTGTTTGGCCCTCCAGGACTGCATTTGGGAGACTCTGCTCTAGGTAATGTGCATGTATATGGTGTCCGTGCTCTGTAGGGTAAAATGTGGGTTTCTTGGGCATGTTTACGTCATCTGCAATAAAGGTGCTGTCTGTATTAGTGTAGCAGCAGATAAACATGCAATAAATAAAACCAGGAGTCTTTTCAAGGATCCAAGCCAGTTTAATGTGCACAGGCTCAAGCAATAATCAATTTCAAAATGGCTGAGCAATGGTTTCTAGCAAAACAGCAACTTTTATAGACTTCTTCTCCATTCTAGACATAGGCAAAATTTTCATTGGTCCCAGTAACCCCTCTCACCCATCTATTGGTCCCGGTACCATTACGTAGCTATCCAATGGGGACCCTTGACTGGGCTCAGTACCTGGTTGCCCCCCTTCCAGTCCCAATTACAATGGTCAGTTCACTAACTTTGATACTTCTCTCCTCCAAGGTCGCTATCCAGCTGGAATATGTGGGAAAGCAGGGCACTGTAACCTTTCTTACAGCAAGTTAATTAATTCCATAGAAGCTTCTCACATCCTTATCAATACCAATTAGAGCTGTTTTCTGTCTTTTCTAAGTTTCGTTTCTGCTTAGCTATGTTCAGTTAAGCTGAGTTAAGTTTCAATTCTATGGTGTCATCATTCAGGGGGGTTTTCATTCCTCTGGGCCTAACTACAGGCTTCAGTTACAGGTCAAGCTGCTTAGGCCTGTCTGTTTAGTTCAATTAGCATGGATCATAGGCCTTCGCCTACCACATTCCCCCCTTTGATTATTCTCACCCGCAAGTGAGAAAGGGTGAGAAGCAAATCACATAATACTAGATAAAGATATCACTCTGTGGTATAGGGTAGTAGTTTCACATAGCTGGTAGCTTTATAGCTGCCTTATGCTCTACAGTGTTAATAACTGGAGTTATCATTCGCAAGCAAAGTGGCAAGAAACAAGGGAGCAACAAGCAGATAGTCAAAGTCCATAGTTTGGCAAGAGTGGGAAAAAGAACTAAAATAATTAGAAGGTTCAGGAGCATTTATGCCGGACCACCAAGATGTCTTCTTTGTTGTGCTGTTGTAAAACTTCTGATTTAGACAGTCCAGCTGTCCGATCTTCATAGCAAATTGTGGTCCTGTGGCAGGTGCAGGCCTGTGACCCACGGTGTCTGACATAGGCAGGCCAGCATGGCTAGCTTGACCTGTAAATGAGGCCTGTGGAGAGGCATATAGGATTGCACATCCCCCAATATGCTGCTATTGTAAGAAAGAACTCAGTAGAAATATTGAATTAGCTTAGGTAAGCAGAACTGCAGAATTAAGAAATGGAAAAATACAGAAAAGACATGTTTAAAAGTTACTGATAAGAAAAAGTACATTTGCAGAGAAATAATGAGGAGTGCTGACAGATGAGTTACAGAACCTTGCTCTTCTGCACGCACAAATGGTCCCATAACCTTGAAAGTGTTAAAGTAACAAGTTGATGAACTGACCATTGTAATTGGGACTAGAAGGGGGGCAGGCAGGTGTCATGCCCACAGAAGCCCACAGAAGGAACATAATTGGAGAAACTTATCAGTACCGGGACCAATAGAAGGGCTACGGGAGGTACGGGAGAGTACCGGGACCAATGAAATGTTTTTCTATACCTAGAATGGAACAGAAGTCTATAAAAGTTGTTGTAATGCTTGAAAACTTTGCTCAGCCATTTTGAAATTGCCTTGCTTGAGACTTGTGCACAAATAAATGATTTGGACCTTCTGAACAGACTCCTGGTATCATTGGTTTGTCTGCGCTTTGCTGCTACATATTCCTTGGTGCGTTGGCCGGGAAGTTGTGGAATCAAAGTGTATATAGGGCAATATACCACGACTTTCCGCCTCTATAGGCTTGGTCCTGCCGGGATCGCGCCCTTCCGACGAGGGCCGCTCCCTGGCGCCACCGGTCCCTTGTATCGGAGGGAGCTGGTCGGACCTCGGCGGGTGCCGGGCCCGGTTGGAGCCAACGCCTCGAACCCGAGTGAGGGGAGTCCGAGGTCCAACTCATGCGCCTGCTTGGGAAGTTTGAGGACCGGATCCGGTGAGTATAGTTTTGATTTTGGGTCTAGACAGAAATAGAAAGAGCAGTACTGCCATTGGAATTTGGAATTTGTAATCTCGAGATATTGGGAATTGGTAAGAGAGCATGATCAACTCTCAAGGAAGAGCCGAGTAGCCTGGCATGGGAATTCGCTAGGTGAAACCCTCATCCTTTTTGTAATTGGGAAAAGACTAGTCAGAACAGATAGAAACGAATGCATTCTGGGATACGTTGCTAGCATGATTGTGTGAACGAAGTGTGAATGAGAGGTCTGGCAGCACGGACCAAGTGAAGGCGGACCCCTGATTAGCGCATTTCCTGACCGGGCGACCGCGTTCAGGTCGCGAAAAGGGGGAAGCGATTGTCGTCTTGTCTTGTTATTTGTATTCCCTATACGTTTCCAGGGCCGTGAGGACCCCTTACCCACGGTCCGCTCTCCTTTTCCTTTCTGTCTGTTGTTGCGCGCACACATCGAAATGGGAGGGGCGGGGTCTACTAGAAACACTCCATTAGAATGTATGATCGCACATTTTAAAGAGGGATATTCAGGAGATTATGGTATTAAAATGACAGCAGCCCGTTTGCAGATTTTGTGTACTAGGGAGTGGCCCGATCTAGACCCCATCTGGCCCCGAGAGGGAACGTTCACTGTAGAGATTATTCAGTCAATACATCGTAGAGTGCGGGTAGCGCACCCCGATCAGTACCCCTATATAGATTCCTGGTTAAGTATTTGTGAAGATCCGCCCTCCTGGGCGCAGCGCTGTTATGAGGAACAGTGCAGAATAATGTTAGCTACAACAGATTCTAGACAGAAAAAGGAACAGCCTAGAATGAAAGAGCAGGATAAGAAAGCCACGAAGAAACCCATCCTGGCAGATCCTGATTCCCCAGAAGTAGTCCTCAGGCAGCCCCGAACCCCAGGTCCAGTAAGGGTAGCCCGGCGTCGTCCTGCCCCAGAACCCCAGAGACGGCGAGAGCCGAGGCGAGACCCAACCCCTGGCCCCCCTCCTCCTGGAGAAGAGAAAGAGGGAGAATTAGTGGAAAGAGAAGTGGAGGACGTAAAAAGTGAGTCAGAAGCGGAGATAGAAGGAGGAGAAGAAGGGAATTCCCCAGAAGAAGAGGAGGACAGTGTACAAATAATTGAGAAAGCCAGCGCTAGCACTAGCACGCCAGCGAAAGAGAAGCCCAAAGCAAAACCAGTTGAGAAAAAGAAAGCGACTCCTGCAAAGGCAACGACAATAACTCTTAGATCCCAAACAACGCCTGGGACAGCCAAACTGTTTCCCTTAAGGCAAGTCCCGGGAGTGCCCGTAAAGAATGATAATGATGAAGTGGTAGCGGGACCCTTAACTTATGTGTATATCCCTTTCTCTACAACTGATTTATTAAATTGGAGGTCGCATTATGCCTCCTATACTAGCAAGCCCCAGGAGCTGACAGAATTAGTAACTAGTATTATGGAAACTCACCAACCCACTTGGCCAGATTGTCGTCAGCTCCTGACCACCCTATTTACTACAGAAGAACGAGCGAGAATTAGAAAAGCAGCTATTGAATGGATGGCAGAAAACCCTGCAGCTCCGGCGCAGGGGCAGAATATAATAGATCGTAGAGAAGCAGCTCAGAGAGAATTCCCGAATGAAGACCCCCAATGGGATCCAAATACAGATGAAGGATCCACAGCCCTAGCCCGCTTTCGCCAAGGCTTTTTACAAGGCCTGAGAAGGGGGGGCCAAAAAGCTATGAACCTTTCCAAAGTCACAGGAGTTATCCAAGGGATAGATGAGAGCCCAGCAGATTATTATGAAAGATTAACTGAAGCCTACAGAATGTATACTCCCTATGATCCCGAGGCACCAGGAAGTTTATGCATAGTGAATTCTGCTTTTGTAAACCAGTCTCAACCAGACATTAGACGTAAATTACAGAAATTAGAAGGGTTTGCGGGCATGAATGCAACACAGTTATTGGAAGTCGCTCATAAAGTGTATGTGAATCGTGATACTGAAAGACAGAGAGAGAATGTGATAGAAAGATGAAGAAGAAAGCTGATTTTTTGGCTGCGGCCATAGTTGAAAAGAAAAGGGGAGGTGTCCCTAGTCGAAGGAGCAGAGGAAGAGGGTGGGGTCAAGGCGGAGGCCGGACCCAGAGACTAGGCGTGAACCAATGCGCCTATTGCAGAGAAGAAGGACATTGGAGAGATACGTGCCCGCAACTCGAAGACGCCCAGCAGGATGACGACAACGATCATCAGTGGCGAGAAGAAAGACGAGGCCGTCCCCGAGGCCGAGGAGGAGCCAATCAAGAACAATTCCAGCGAGAGAGAGGAGGAGCCATTCAAGCATTGGCCACACAAGCCCATGATGAGGATGACGTGGATTAGGACAGACCGGGCTCCAAGTTTGCTTTAGGTCTCCAGGAGCCTATGGTCGGAATACAAATAGGAGACCAAATTATGAACTTTATGGTTGATACTGGAGCAGAACATTCAGTAATAGACAAAAAGATAGCCCCATTCACTACAAAAGCAGTCACCATTATAGGAGCAACTGGTGCCAAAGCCACAAAATCTTTTCTTCAAAACCGAATATGCAGTCTAGGAGGACAGCAAGTAACTCATCAATTCCTTTACATGCCCGAATGTCCAGTACCACTACTGGGACGAGATATGCTAGCCAAGCTTCAAGCACAAATATCTTTCTCTGAACAAGGAGAAATGCAAATGACAGTGAATTCTCAAGCCAAACCAGCAGGAGTAATGCTGCTGACAGTTCCCCAAGAAGAAGAATGGAGATATTACATTGATGATTCTGTCCAAGATACCTATTTTGAACAAACTTTAAAGAACATTCATGCACCACCTGGAGTATGGGCAGAAGGCAGTCCCCCAGGCCTAGCCAAGCATATAGCTCCAGTGATTGTAACCCTCAAGCCTAGTGCTACACCAGTGCACGTCAAACAGTACCCTCTCCCAAGAGCCGCAATTGAAGGCATCCATCGCCACCTACAGAGATTGCTCGAATATGGCCTATTAAAAGTATGTCAATCCCCATGGAACACTCCACTTTTGCCAGTAAAGAAACCTGGGACAGATGATTATCGCCCAGTGCAAGATTTGAGAAGAGTGAATGATGCAGCTGAAACCATACATCCAGTTGTGCCCAATCCTTACACTCTTCTAGGACTGATACCTGCTGAAGCTACCCATTTCACTGTACTGGATTTAAAAGATGCATTCTTTTGCATAAGATTAGCCCCTGTAAGCCAAATATTGTTTGCATTTGAATGGCAGGACCCCATCTCTGGAAGAGGGGGCCAACTCACCTGGACAAGATTACCCCAAGGATTCAAGAATTCACCTACCATCTTTAGTGCTGCACTAAATCAAGACCTTTCAAGCTATCCAGTAGCCCCGGGAAAGAGAGTGCTTCTCCAGTATGTGGATGATCTGTTGATAGCTGCCGTATCAGAAAGAGAATGTATATTAGCCACCAAAGATCTCTTGCAGTTACTAGATGAAGCTGGATACAAAGTTTCCAGAGCCAAAGCACAGCTATGTCAAAAAGAAGTGAAATACTTGGGTTTTCGTATCACCCAAGGAAGCAGAAGATTAGGCAGAGAAAGAAAAGAAGCAGTATGCAGAATTCCAACTCCAACAACCAGAAAGCAAGTCAGAGCCTTTCTGGGAGCAGCAGGATATTGCCGAATCTGGATACCCAACTTTGCCCAAATTGCCAAACCACTGTATGAAGCCACAAAAGGAGAAGAGAAGTCACCACTGGAGTGGGGACTTGAGCAGGATACAGCCTTCCAGAAGTTAAAAGAAGAATTGATGTCATCACCAGCACTTGGACTACCAGATGTCCACAAACCTTTCCACTTGTTTGTACATGAAGCACAGGGAAATGCCTTAGGCATGTTGACTCAGAAATTAGGAAATTGGGAGCGACCTGTAGCCTACCTATCGAAACAATTGGACCCTGTGGCCAAAGGATGGCCACCTTGCTTGAGAGCAGTTGCAGCTACAGCGCTACTAGTGAGTGAAGCAGACAAACTCACACTAGGACAAAACATACGAGTCACTGTGCCACATGCAGTCCTTGCCCTTATGGAACAAAAAGCAAATTATTGGCTCACCAATTCCCGAATGTTGAAATACCAGAGTATGTTATGTGAAAACCCACAAATACAACTTGAAGTGAGCCATGCCTTGAATCCAGCTACCTTGATACCCATCAGTGAAGAACTCCCAGAACATGACTGTATCGAAGTCATGGAAACTGTGTTCTCTAGTCGACCTGACCTAACAGATGTGCCCATAGACAATCCTGACCAGATCTATTATGTTGATGGGAGCAGTCTCATCCTTGACGGACGACGCTGTGCCGGATATGCAGTCGTCACTCAACACGAAGTAGTTGAATCATCAGCTCTAGCCTCAGGCACATCAGCCCAGAAAGCCGAATTGATAGCACTCACCAGAGCTTTGTTGTTAGGAGAAAAACTTGTGCTAAATGTATATACAGATTCCAAATATGCCTTCACCACCTTGCATGCCCATGGAGCTCTCTATAAAGAAAGAGGACTCATCACATCTGGAGGAAAATCAGTCAAGTATGGTCCCGAGATATTGATGTTACTTGATGCAGTCTGGGCCCCAACACGTGTAGCTGTCATGCATTGTAGAGGACATCAAGCAGGAAAAGGAGAAGTTGCCCGAGGAAATAGATTTGCAGATGCCTCAGCACGACAAGCAGCTATGACAGGACAGATTGCCCCACAAGCTATGCCAATGCAAGCAGCATTGTTTCCAGTACCTTTGAATCTATGGACCCCACGATATACCACCAAAGAACTGGATTACTATTGTGACAAAGAAAATGGAGTATTGAAAGACGGATGGATTGAGCTGCCACCAGAAGAGGGCAGTCAACCTCCGGGACGAATAGTAATTCCTGAACTGTTAGGACCATCCTTTGTCAAAGCTTTCCACGAAGCCACACACTATGGGAAGAGTGCTATGGAAAAAGCACTCAGACCACATTTCTACATTCCTCTGATGACAACCATATCAGCCTCAGTAGCACGTCAATGTGTAACTTGTGCCAAAAATAATGCCAAGCAAGGCCTTATTACAGCACCCCGAGTTCAGTCAGGAGGTGTCACCCCATGCACAACCTCCAAGTTGATTTTACCGAAATGCCAAAAGCCAATGGATACCATTACCTACTAGTATTAGTTTGTACTTTCTCTGGGTGGGTAGAAGCATTCCCAACCAGAACTGAGAAAGCCCGAGAAGTTACCAAAGCCTTAATGAGAGAGATTGTCCCCAGATTTGGAATTCCAGCAGTAATAGGGTCAGACAATGGACCCTCATTTGTCTCCCAAGTTACTCAGCAGTTAGCAAAAGCTTTGCAGATACAGTGGAAACTCCACACTGCATACAGACCCCAGAGTTCAGGGAAAGTTGAGCGAATGAATCGTACCTTGAAAGCCCAAATGTCTAAGCTTTGTCAGGAGACACACTTGAAATGGCCCCAAGTGCTCCCCATAGCTTTACTCAGAATACGCTCAGCCCCTGTAAAATCAACAGGATTTTCCCCTTTTGAAGTTTTGTATGGTAAACCCCCACCAATAGTGCAGGGAGTCAAAGGAAATTTAGCCCAGATTGGTTCAGAAGTAACCAGACAAGAACTCCTAGCTCTTAGTTTTGTTCTGCAGACTCTCCATGCGTGGATCCAAGACCAGTTGCCTATCAACTTGACGGAACCCTTGCATCCTTTCAAGCCTGGAACTTCGGTGTGGATCAAAGATTGGAAGAAGATACCGTTGGAACCCCATTGGAAGGGACCGTACACCGTCATCCTGTCTACCCCAACTGCAGTAAAGGTAGCCGAGATCGACGCCTGGATCCACCACAGCAGAGTCAAGCCCGCCGCCGATCCTGAACCAGAGCGGTGGACAGCAGAGCAGCACCCTGATGTACCCTTGCGAGTTACTCTGAGACGGCAACCAGCAGCATAGACACTTCATCACAAGTGCTTTGCAGTAGCCAAGTCTTTCGAAGAGGATTGCTGTTTTTCCATGCAGCAACAGTTTTGTTTCAACGAACCTGATTTGTGTGTGATTTGACACACTACTTTGAGACTACATTGACTAAGCCAGACTTCACAAGCCAACTGAATTGCTAAGTTGGTTAATGTATGCTGGACATCTTGAGGATCTTCAATCAACACTCAGCAACCGTTAAATTGCTTCATTAGCAAACGGGACGAAGGATAATAGACCGTCGTGATCAAGATCAGCAAGCTGAGGATTCAGAAGAACTCCAATCAACATCAACATGTATCTTTGCTTCTGCTTTGCCTTGGTTGCCTTCTTTGGAGGTTTTGAACAGACTTATGCTCTACCTCCATGCACTGCTTGCATTACCTCTACTAGAACTGGACTGAAAGTAACTCAGACTTTGCTTTACCATTCTTACTATACCTGCAAGGGAACAATAACTCGGTGTATCTATAACACCACTGAACTAAATGTTTGCACTCATGGCAAAATCAAAGCATGCTATAATCCGCATCAGAATCCATCCTATTACACGTTGGAAATAAGGTGGAAGGATGCAGATGGACCTATATTAGCTGCTACACCCCCACTTAAGGACATTACTAAACCTGCTGTTTTGAATTTTGATGCATGTAATGCTATTAATAGAGATAGTCAGTCCACCTGTGGTACATGGGAGAAAGCGTATCGAAATGACCATAAGTATATGTGTCCAGAAAGTGCCACAAATTGGTTGGAAGTGTACAGGTAAAAACAGGATCAGGGTATAGTACTGCTACAGCGGCAGATTACTATTGCCCATATTGGGAATGTGTTTTCTATGCTACCTGGAACACTGGTATAACTGATGAGAAAATAGATAAGCGGATGGCTACTCTAACCAAGCCAACCACAAATGATAAATGTCAGAAAGATGCTTGCAACCCCTTACACTTGCGTGTACATAATCCCCATGCATGGAAACAAGGATATAAGTTTGGTTTACGAATTGCTGGAGGGGGAACAGATCCAGGGACCATTGTGTATATTAGATTGAATACTCAAGCCCACAAGTCATCTAAATATCATATTCATAATACCTTTTATGAAGCTATGCATGTAAATAAGTTTGAGATCCCTCACCCTTCACAGAATTTGTTTCTAGAATTAGCCGGAGCAGTAGTATCTAGTCTTAAGATCACAGATTGTTATTTCTGTGGAGGAACCCAAATGGGAGACCAATAGCCCTGGGAAGCCCAAGAATTGAATTATTCCATGATTTACAATCAGACTGAATTACACAAGACTACCAGTGAATGGGTGTTAGCGCACTCAATCGTTGGACGTCTTTGCTTTGCCAGAACTGGACCCCAGTTCACCCAAAAGGTAGGACAGCTGGTCTGTCTTAGCCAGAAATACTATAATGCCACGACCAAAAAGACAGCATGGTGGTCAGGAATCAGACATCCTGAACCTCCTAACCCATTAGCTAGATTTCCTGAACTTGCAGGTCTATGGACTAACCTTGCCAAAGTCCAAGCCTGGCAAGCCCCACCTGGCCTATATTGGATCTGTGGAAACCGAGCATATGCGCAACTCCCGCCACAATGGGGAGGAGCATGTGTCTTAGGAACCATCAGACCTTCTTTCTTCCTGTTAAACACTGAACATGGAGAACAATTAGGATACCCTGTATACACAACCCACAAACACAAAGGAGCATCAAGACAGAAAAGAGAAGCCTTACAGATAGGCAAGTGGGAGAAGTGGCGAGGTGATGATTGGCCACCAGAAAGAATTATTGAGTATTATGGACCTGCCACTTGGAATGATGATGGTATGTATGGTTACCGTACCCCAATTTATATGATTAATCGTATTATTCGCTTACAAGCAGTAGTTGAAATAATAACCAATGAAACTAGTCATGGTCTTACGCTCTTAGCTAGACAAAGTACTCAGATGCGCACTGCCATATACCAGAATCGCTTAGCACTTGATTATTTGTTAGCAGCTGAAGGAGGAGTATGTGGTAAACTGAATTTAACTAATTGCTGTTTGAAAATAGATGATAAAGGTCAAGTAGTTGAAGAAATTGCTAAAGATATGCAAAGACATGCTTATGTGCCGGTACAGACATGGCACGCATTGAAATTTCCTAACTGGTTTGCTAACCTTTTCTCTTGGCTGGGAGGATTTAAGACTTTCGTTATCTTAGTACTAATCCTTGTTGCTGTTATCCTCTGCTTACCATGTTTAATCCCATGTTGTATGCGTTCCATTCATAGTGCTATTGATAGTACAGTAGAGCGGAAGACCGCAACTAAAATAATGGCTTTATACAAAGCTAGCCCTAGTGGAACTAGTAAGAATCCTTTAATCAGGATGTGATTCTTCTAAAAGTGATTTAATTCTCACACCTTATTAAGTAATAGGGTGAGATTAATCAAAGGGGGGAATGTGGCAGGTGCAGGCCTGTGACCCACGGTGTCTGACATAGGCAGGCCAGCATGGCTAGCTTGACCTGTAAATGAGGCCTGTGGAGAGGCATATAGGATTGCACATCCCCCAATATGCTGCTATTGTAAGAAAGAACTCAGTAGAAATATTGAATTAGCTTAGGTAAGCAGAACTGCAGAATTAAGAAATGGAAAAATACAGAAAAGACATGTTTAAAAGTTACTGATAAGAAAAAGTACATTTGCAGAGAAATAATGAGGAGTGCTGACAGATGAGTTACAGAACCTTGCTCTTCTGCACGCACAAATGGTCCCATAACCTTGAAAGTGTGAAAGTAACAAGTTGATGAACTGACCATTGTAATTGGGACTAGAAGGGGGGCAGGCAGGTGTCATGCCCACAGAAGCCCACAGAAGGAACATAATTGGAGAAACTTATCAGTACCGGGACCAATAGAAGGGCTACGGGAGGTACGGGAGAGTACCGGGACCAATGAAATGTTTTTCTATACCTAGAATGGAACAGAAGTCTATAAAAGTTGTTGTAATGCTTGAAAACTTTGCTCAGCCATTTTGAAATTGCCTTGCTTGAGACTTGTGCACAAATACATGATTTGGACCTTCTGAACAGACTCCTGGTATCATTGGTTTGTCTGCGCTTTGCTGCTACAGTCCAGTGCGAACAAAACACAAACTGTCAACAATGGGGTGGGCCAATACCCACTCACTAGTAGTATTATGTAAATCAGTCTGATTGTAGTTGATGGAGTAATTCAGTTCTTGCGTCTCCCAGGGCCACTGATCTCCCATCTTAGTTCCTCCACAAAAGAAACAGTCAGAAGTGTGGAGACTAGATGCTATTGCTCCAGCAAGTTCAAGAAACAAGTTCTGGGAGGCATGAGGAGTTGCAACGGTGGCTTGCATAGCCTTGTAGAAAGTCAAGATCTAGAACAGGGGTCTCAAACTCAAATTGCTTTGAGGGCCAAATGAGGACTTGTAGAGTAACCCGGGGGCCGCACAAGACGCAGGCCTCATTTGCATAAGGGCATCATTTGCATAAATATTTGCATAATGTTACCATACACTAACTTTTAGTAAACATGCCTCTTAATGAGTGTATGGATAAAGAAAGACTAAAAGATTTCTACATTACTATAAACCAGTGCCAACCGCCAGGCACATTAGGAACTACTAGAAACACTGCTCATTTAGAACCCATAGCAAACCTGCCGTGTCCTAACAGCACTACCAGGACTCACAAAGCACCATACCCTAACTATCAAAAGGCAACACTGCAAATATTAAATCAACACATTTCAGAGAATAACAATACATGACCTACTCGGGAAAGAGAACAAGTGGCAATGTCAAATAGGAATTACATAAACAGAATACCTCAGCTCAGTTACACATGCAGAACATACACCATCACCAAACAAGGAATCACAATTTAGAAACAGGAAGACAATTAAACTGGGAACCCCAAAAGCCAAACTTAGAATGTACAACACTGTAGAAATAAAACTATACATTGATTTCTTCTTGTATTAAATAAAGTGCAGACGTTAAAGATGCACATTTCCAAGAGCTGACATATTTCAGTTAATAAATTCAAAATAAAGAGATATTTTTCTACCTTTTGTGCATTTTTTTTTCAGTTGCAATTGTTCCATTCACTTTCTTCTGGTTTCTTTGTGTCTTCTGCTAACTCTCCATCGTCTGCTGTCCATTTGTCCTTTCTTCTTTCCTAGTTTTTTTCCATTCTCTCTACATCTGCTTTAACATACTAATCATTCTCCTTTTGCTCTTTCCTCATTCCTATTTCATCCACTCAAATTTTACCCCTCCATCCTCAATCCCCACTTACTCTCCCAATACCCGGCCAATTGTAGATTTTTCTTCCCTCCCACACAAAATATATTTCCCCTCTCCATTTCACTCTCCCAGCCCCATCCCATTCTAATCGTCCCCCAACATCAACTCCCTTCTAGCTCCTGCCCCACCCAGCATCCGCTCCCTTCTAGTCCCCGCATCATCAGCCCATTTCCAGTCCTAGCTCCCTCCCCTCACAGCCCATTTCCTTTCCAAGCCCCCCCTCCCCATCAGCCCATTTCCATTCCAAGCCCCCTTCCACTCAGCCCATTACCATTCCAAGACCCTGTCCCCATCAGCTATTTGCAGTTCAAGCTCCCCCTTCTACTCGGCCCATTTCCAGTCATAGCACCCCCCCCAGTCCATTACCAGTTCTAGCCCCCCCCTAGCCCATTATCGGTCCTAAGCCCCCAACAGCCCACTTCCAGGCCTAACCCTTCCATCACCCTATCTTCATTCTTAGCCCCCCCATAACCCCATTTCAGTCTTAGCCCCCCAATCAGACCACCTCCAGTCCTAACCCCCATCTGTCCATTACCAGTCCTAACCCCCATCACCCCATTTTCAGTACTACCCCCCCAGCCACACATCAAGTCCTGCTCCCCCCCCACATCAAGTCCTGCCCCCCCCACATCAAGTCCTGCTCCCCCCCCGTCCTGCTCCCCCCATCAAGTCCTGCTCCCTCCCTCCCTCCCTCCCTCCCCCCCCCCCGGGAAAATTAAACTTTAAAAAAAAAACAGCTTCTGCTGCTGCTGCCGCCGCTGCCGTGGCCGGCAATAGCAGCAATATCGCAAGTCCCGCGGGCTCCGTTCCCCCCCCCTCCCTTCCTTCCTTCCTTCCTGCTTGCCTGCCAGTTCTCCGCTTCGGCTTCGGCTTTCCCATCTGCCCCAGCGGGCTGAACAGAGTCGCGAGGGAGAAGCTCTCCCTTCGCGGCTCTGAAAGGCGAAGCCGAAGCGGAGAACTGGCAGTCAAGCAGGAAGGAAGGGGGGGGGAGCGGAGCCCGCGGGACTTGCGATATTGCTGCTATTGCCGGCCACGGCAGCGGCGGCAGCAGCAGCAGAAGCCGGGGTGTTTTTTTTTTCCCCCTATGCATCGCGGGCCGCACAAAGGTCTCTCGCGGGCCGCATGCGGCCCGCGGGCCGCGTGTTTGAGACCCCTGATCTAGAACAACTTTTGGATTGGAGAGTATACCAATGCAAGTATAGGAAGAATGATAAAACAAGGTCCGAGTGACCTTCGGTCCAGTTCATGTTGTACTTATACAGGCTGCCCAGGGAGGTAAGGCAAAAGTCATCTCAAAGCACCCCAAGGCTGCTGCCAGAATAAAGCAATAATAAGGATTCACAATGAGCACAGTCTCTGGAAAATTGGTGGAACTGTCGACTTCCACAACAGATAACAGATGTAGGGTTGATTGTAGATCCTCAAGCTTCTGCCGTACGTAGACCTACCAGCTTTGTGGCAGGAGTAGGGCTGTAGATCCCAAAGTATCACTGTCCTCTGGGATGTCTCAGGTTCTTAAAATATCATAGTACAGTCTCTCAGGCTATTATTGCCTCCTTAGAGCATTTCACTTCTTCAGAAGATCAAAATAGTCTTTTCAGAGCATATAAACACAGTCTCTTAGAAGACTCAATTTCTTAACACAACACAGTCTATTTTTGATGATTGCAGCTTTCTCCAGATGCGAGGCTTATCTTCAGATAAACAGATAGTCTTGAAATAGTGCAGTTTCTGAGGGACCAATAAGCCTTAGGTCCGTGGCTGTTGTCGTAGGGTGAGGCGCAATGGAGTCTCAGGATGCTGTACAGTAGTCCAGTGATCAGGTTCAGAAGCAGTTGCTGGCTTTTACTCGACTATATTGGATCCAAGGTTTGAATTCTGCGACTTTTACTGCAGTTGGAGTTGACAAGATGACAACATAGGGTCCCTTCCAATGCAGGGCTAACGGTATCCTTCTTCACTCTTTGATCCACACCGAGACTCCAGGCTTGAAAGGATGCAGGGGTTCAGGCAAATTAATGGGTAGTCAATTTTTGTACCTAGGTATGAAGACTCTGCTAAACAGAACTTAAAACCAATAATTCATGTCTAATAATTTCAGATCCTATCTGTCTCATATCTCCTTTTATTTCCTATACAACAGGCAGGGATTGCCCATACAGAATCTCAAAAAGGGGAAACTCCTAAAGACTTAGCAGGGGCTAAGTATATCCTAAGAAGGGCTATGGGAAGAACCTGGGGCCACTTCAGGTAAACCTCTTGGCAAAGTTTGGACAACTGAGATTTCAGGGTTCTATTCATACATTCTACTTTTCCTAAATTCTGAGATCTATAGGCAGTATGTATCTGTTAATATCAATATCTTGGGGCTATACTTAATGGACTTGCTTCCTAAGGTTATCCACCCTCATTCTTTGTACAGGGCCCCATGTACATGCAAGGTTGTAAGGGCATACTTGGAATCTGGGTATACATTTAGACAGGGCTCTTTTCCTATTGTTAGTGCTCTAGTGAGGGCTATCAGTTCAGCTTTCTGTGGTGAAGTTTCTGGGGCCAGGGCTGAGGACTCAACTACCAAATCAGGGGTCACCACTGCATATCTAGCACAACAATGTCTATTGATGATGAAACTGCCTTCAGCCACAAAGAAAGTCTGTTCAGGGTTCTCCAGAGGGACATCAGTCAAATCCAAGCGGCTTGAGAATACAGTGTCCATAATTTCTAAACAGTCATGATCTGGGGGTCAAGACCAACTGGTAACAACATAACAGGATTCAAAGCTTGACTGACCTTCAATTGGAGCTGGGGGGTTTTACGCAACATACTCTGTGGCACCCAAGAAGGCTCTCACTTGCCTCCTGGTGGTTGGAGTAGGAATACTGCATACAGCTTCTTTGCATTCTGGTCCCAGGCGTCGAATTCCGCTGGACAACTGGAATCCTAGGTGTTTAACTTGTTGGACATAATTGCACCTTGGCTCTTGAGACTTTGTATCCAGCCTCATTAAGAAGGTGCAAGAGTTCACTGGTGGCTTGTAGACATTCATTTTCTGAAACAGCAGCTATCAGCAGATCGTCCACGTATTGCAGTAGAATTCTTTCCACTGGAATTACTGGATAACTTGTCAAATCTTTTGCTGAGTGAGGCGAGTTCTTGATTCCTTGATGTAATCTTGTCCAGGTGCGTGGGCCCCGCCTTCCTGTAGTGGGGTCATGGGCTAAGCGTATGCAGAAAAACATTTTTTAAGTCCGAATGATGAAATGTATAGCTTCAGCAGAGATCAGTTCCAAGAGAATATAAGGATTTTGGTACCACTGGTTGTATAGTTTCAGCTGCATCATTCATTCTTCTTAGATCCTGCACTGGGCGGTAGCCACCTGTCCCAGGCTTCTTGACTGGCTTGAGGGTGACAATGACAGGGGCTATGTTCTTCGCTAGGCCAGGTGGATTATCTTCTGCCCATACTCCAGGTGGGGCTATAAGGTTGGTAGGTATACAGGAACTTGTTGACTTGACTGGAGTTGTGCTATAGAACCGCCACTCCTCTTCTCGGGGAACAGTCAGCACCATCAATCCAGCAGGTTTTGGGTTTACAGTCATTTGCATTTCTCCCTCTTCAGCAAAGGATATCTGTGCCTGAAGCTTTGCAAGCAGATCTCGGCCCCAAAAGTGGAATAAGGCACTCAGGCATATACAGGAACTGGTGCATTATTTTCTGTCCCCCTAGTTCACACATGCGGTTCTGCAGGAAAGGCTTTGCGGACTTAGCCCCAATAGCTCTGATAATGGTGATGCATCTGGCCTAGTCTTTATCCATGCTGTAGCCCTCTTTAGCTGCCACTTACTCTATAGCTACTTCCTTCTCCTACTAAAACATTGTGCTTGGTTTATTGTTTTATGACTCTGCAATCAAGTACTCCCTCCTCCCCTCCTGGGGAGGAGTCAAGATACGGGCATTCACTTCTCTAATGTCCTTCTCCTCTGTAATGGGCGCACTCACACCCAGTTTTCACTTCCTCTGCTCCTTTGATTAGGAAAACCTCCTCCACATCATTCAACTAAAATATCAGCAAAAAGATCTGTTCTCCTTTTCCATCTTACAATTTTTACTTTCTCTGTCCCTCTTCAACAATCCATATATTTTCTGATCAACTTTCATTTAACTATCATGCCCGCAAATTCATCCAGTTTTCTATAATTTCTGTTCATTAGTTCAATCAAGTCCTAAAACTTCTCAGTGTATAATGCAGTTTTTTCAGTTCTAAACAAGTCTGGTCAGCTGACTTTCACTTCTGGTCCAGAGGGTGTGCACATCCCCCTGCTGCGGAGGTGGCTGGCAAACTAGGGAATCTGCAGGGAGGAGTCCCCCCCCCCTTCTCCTGGGCTCTGTTTCTCCTAGCAACGCTCTATCCAGGAAGTTTTTTTTTTTTTTTTTTTTTTAAATGATCTACTTCTCTGCTGTAGGCACATTAGTTCACGCCCACCGGGGGGGGGGGGGGGGTGGCATCATCGGTGGACTGGGCCCCATCCCCACCTTAAGCACTCTGAACGGAGCTACTTACAGAGAGAGAAACTGATGGGACAGGATATCTAGAGATTCTGGGGCAAAATATGGTGAACAGCAGAAACCACTCCCTTTCACATAGCATTCCTAATTGGGACAGAGACATTTGATTACCATAGTCTTCAGTAAATCCCTTACTGAAATTCTTGATCATACTTGAAAGGACACTCATTAAAAAACCTTATTACCGTAAACATAAGCTTAAATTGAGCACAGACATACAATTTAGATTACAGTTCTTAAAATATCTTATAGAGAGAACTATAGCTATCTGTTACGTATGACTAAAATTAAATTTCTTAGCGAACTAACTGCCAGCCGTAGTCTGCATCTGCAAAAGAAAATATTATTTTATTTTTATTAAATCTTACAGTTCAGAAAGCAGATATTCAAGAGACATGAAACGAATACTTTTCCATGGCTGTGGTGGATATCTAAAATGCATATACACCCTCTTTTTTGTTTTGTTTTGTTTTTTTTTAACAATAAATATGTCTTCTATCAGGTGCTTGCCACAGTAAATCAGGTAATAACGTCTTGGAATTTTAAAACAAATGAATTTATCTTGAATTGTAAAGGTCGTCATTAGTCACTAGTACAGATTTAAAAGATAAAATCCTAACACAATTTTCTTATTCACTCAGAATTTAAACCATTCATTCTCAGGTTGCAATCTGATACACTTCCAACCCAGAATGCCGCACCATCCCCCAAGGTTCTTAACCTCTATTTTTGAGGGACAAAGGAAAAACACTTTATTTTCTCTCTCCTGTCTGTGTCCGTTAGTTTTTGAAACAACAGATATACTTCCTTTATTTTACACAAGCAAGAGACTGCTCAATCGGGAACGGCTGTCTCATTCCCTAGTAAGCTGTGTGAGCCACACCCCTCCGCTCAATGGAAACGAAATGATCACAGTTTCACAGACACACAGAGACATGCTAGCAAGAATCATTTAAATCAGTGTCAAGTCGTGATCTAATAATTACTTTGTAGGTTTATAAGTCAAAGGAAATAAACCCAAAAACAGTTTGCTTAGTTTATCATTTCTGAAAGGTAACAATAAAAATACAGACAAAGCAGAGAATATAACTAAAAACAGTTTACGGAGCTCCGATGAGGTTAATTCGACCTTCGAAACTAAAATTCTGACTAAATATTCCTATCGAATGGTATATAATACCTGACCATAGTAGAAGGAACATCACCATTAAAACACAGTGAATAATTGCCCTAAAATAAGCTCCAATTAGCAAAGCAGCAGAACGTTGAAAACATGCCTTCATAGGGTTAAAAGGCACCTCTGCAGCAGACACGCCCCTTGTCAGCCTCACACTTACTGTAGGAAAGAACTGACTAAGTGAGACATGGTCTTGATTTTTCAGTGAGTCAAGCGGTAAATTGTCATAAATTACCCAACTGAATATAATCTTACATTAAACAAAGACACATAGACAAACGACACACATGCTAGCAACGTATTCCAGAATGCATTCATTTCTATCTATTCTGACTAGTCTCATGCAAGTTCCAAATGCTAGAAGACGGGGGTTTCGCCCTGCTTTACTTACGCAGGGGTAGTCGGCCCGTCTTGGAGAGCTCTCTTACCAAATGCAAATTCAAATTCCAAAAAGGCAGTGGGTTCACCTCGCGCATACTCATGCAAGGTTAATTGGACCGCCTTTGAGAGGGGATCAGTGCTCTCTTTTCCAAGTTCCAAGTTCTCGAGATTACAAGTTACAAGTTTCAAATTCTTACTAAAAGTTTCACAAGTTTCAAACTGCAGTTCTAACTCATCTGTCTAGACAGGTTTTCAAAACTATACTTACCGGATCCGGTCCCCGATACTTCACTAGCTTCTGAGTTGGATCCTGGACTCCCCCGGGTCGGAGGTGTTGGCCAGCTGGACCCAGTGCCTGCCGAGGCCAGGCAGAACCCCCTCCGATTCAAGAGGATCGGTGGGCCCAGGGAAATTCCCCTGCGTCGGATTGGCATGGTTCCAACTGGACCAAACCTCAAGGCGAATTACATGGATTTATTCACTTGAACACCATCCACCACTCGCATTTCCCGGCCAATGCACCAAGAAATGTAGCAGCAGATAAGCATGCAATAAATAAAACCAGGAGTCTTTTCAAGGATCCAAGCCAGTTAAATGTGCACAGGCTCAAGCAATAATCAATTTCAAAATGGCTGAGCAATGGTTTCTAGCAAAACAGCAACTTTTATAGACTTCTTCTCCATTCTAGACATAGGCAAGCTTTTCATTGGTCCCAGTAACCCCTCTCACCCATCTATTGGTCCCGGTACCATTACGTAGCTATCCAATGGGGACCCTTGACTGGGCTCAGCACCTGGTTGCCCTCCTTCCAGTCCCAATTACAATGGTCAGTTCACTAACTTTGATACTTCTCTCCTCCAATGTCGCTATCCAGCTGGAATATGTGGGAAAGCAGGGCACTGTAACCTTTCTTACAGCAAGTTAATTAATTCCATAGAAGCTTCTCACATCCTTATCAATACCAATTAGAGCTGTTTTCTGTCTTTTCTAAGTTTCGTTTCTGCTTAGCTATGTTCAGTTAAGCTGAGTTAAGTTTCAATTCTATGGTGTCATCATTCAGGGGGGTTTTCATTCCTCTGGGCCTAACTACAGGCTTCAGTTACAGGTCAAGCTGCTTAGGCCTGTCTGTTTAGTTCAATTAGCATGGATCATAGGCCTTCGCCTACCACATTAGCACGTTGTAGTGTGGTAGGTGAAGGCCTATGCTCCATGCTAATTGAACTAATCAGACAGGCCTAACTAGCTTGACCTGTAAATGAAGCCTGTGAAGAGGCCCATAGGAATTGCACATCCCCCAATATGCTGCTATTATAGAATTAGAACTCAGTAAAGCAATTGAATTAGCTTAGACAAGCAGAACTGAACCTGGAAAAATACAGAAAAATATGTTTAAAAGCCACTGATAAGAAAATACAGCTGTAAGGGATTTAATTAAAACTGCTGACAGAAAGGTTACAGAGCCCTGCTACCCTGCACGTATTAACTAGCCCAATGACCTTGGAGGAGAGATGTAACAAGTTAGAGACACTGACCATTGTAATTGGGACTAGAAGGGGGGTGAGCAGGTGCTGGGCCCAGACCAGAGTCCCATTTGGATAGCCATATCAGTACCGGGACCAATAGAAGGTGAGGAGGATCCAAGATGGCATTCTGAAGGGTGTGCTGTGTGGCCGTGTTTCCTGATTTATGGAGAAAAGGAAAGCTAAAGGGGCTAAGAAGCCCTCCTCTACCCCAGCGACCTCGACCCCGTTACCTTCTGCGGTTGGTCCGCTTGATTCTTTTCTGGTCCCGCTGCGGCGGTAAGGACAACCGGCGGTAGCTGGCCCTAGGGACCTCTCGGCTGATTTGAGTTCGGCGGGAGGCTCCGGGCCTGATATCTCCTCGCCGGAGCAGTGGAGGCCCCTTAAAGTGCCTTTGTTGGAAGGGAGTCCGGTGCCGACGGCAAGCCCTCCCCTGGTTCTTGGAGGGGGAGCGGAGAGCAGAGGGACGCCGGCTCTACGGAGCGGCAGGTTTGCCGCACTAAGCCCCTCTACACCTAGTGAATCATCTCTGGGGGCCTTGGGGTTCCCTGCTGCCTCGGAGGTTGAGCAACGGACAATGGAGGTTGGAGCGGAGGGTGCAGCTGTTTCGCTTTCTCTTCCTTTTCAGAAACCCGCGGAGTTTACTCTCGAGACAATTTGGTCTGCAATTGTCAAGTTGGGTGAACTTTTGGCTCCTTAGATTTCAGCTTTATCATCTCAACAACAGGATCATACCGGTCTTTTGCAACAACACACGCTGGAAATTTCGGCAGTGCAGAGTTCTGTTTCAGAGTTGCAGCAGAAAATAACTCAGGTTGAAGATTTGGGACAAGGTTATCAAAAGGACCTTATGGCAATGCAGTTGCGGTTAGAAATGTTGGAAAATCAATCTCGTTACTCTAATTTGCGTTTAGTTAACTTTCCTAAGGCCCCTTCTGTGGGTTCGAAGGAAATGTTTAAGAAATATACGATGGAAATATTGGGGGTACCTGTAGAGTCGCATCCACCTCTGGTTAAGGTGTATTATTTGCCTTTTAAGAAAAAAGTAGAGGGTGGTGGAAATATACCCAGGGTGATGTATCTGCTTTGTTGGAAACTTCTTTAGTTGATACTGTTACACCTGCTACATTAATTGTAACCTTTTCATTAGCCTCAGATAGGGACTGGTTCCTTAAAATGTTTTTTCGTAAACGGGATATTGCCTTTCTGGGTCTGACTGTGCGGGTCTTTCCTGATCTTTCTAGAGAGACCCAGAAATGTAGACGGGACTTTCTGCTCTTACGTCCTGCTGTATTGTTGCTGGGAGGTCAGTTTTTTCTTAAATTTCCCTCAAAATGCACTGTTAAATTGAGTTCCGCTACATTTGCTTTTTATGATCCATCCCAACTGCTCGCCTTCATTAGTGCCCGCCGCCCCCCCCCCCACCCCGATGCAGTGTAGGTTCTACTGCATAGGATATTACCTGGCTGTTACCTTTCAGTTTATTTTCCTCACTTATAGTGTATTGTTATATCTTAGTTGGATCCCCCAATTTTTTTGAGGGCTGTAGAAGGAACAGGTTTTGTTTAATTTCCTGCTATGTTTGATTTCCTACTGGGTTGGATGTTTTACTGACCTTTGTTATCTGTATCCTTATTTCCATTCAAGTTTGTATACTTGGATTATTTGCAAAAAAGCAATAAATAGAAATTTAAAAAAAAAATGAAAACCTGTCGTTAGATGCACATTTGCAGAAGAGAGAAACCATTTAAGTGTCAGCAATGTACAGCATAGGCAGGGAGCCCAAGAAAAGTGAGAGTAGTGCTCCATTTGCAGTAACAGCATAGTGCCCAAGCATGAAAGGCCACTATGGCAATGGTGCAAATGGGGCATAGGAGCTACAGGCGGAACATGTAGCAGGGGCAGCTGGGGTACAGGGTGGACTAGGCGGGTGCCTATGTGGCACATAGGAACATAGAAACCGGAAATCAGCAAGACAGCAGCTGACAAAGGCTAAACACAAGCCACCTACATCTACCTGATCCACCCGAACAAACAGTTGCCAGGGCACTGACCTAACATCCCTCCAGCCAACCCTCCCCCAAGCGGAAGGGACATACTATTGGTAGGTGGTGATGGGGGGGATGTGAGGATGCTCATGTATGCCCACTGCCCCGGACCCAGCTCCCTAGGCGGCCGCCTACCCACACGGTGGATGGCCTGGGACTGCGCACTACCAGCACCAACAGCATATGGTCATGTCAGCATGGCAGGGGTGTGTGTGCCCTTGCTGGAGGGGGCAGTGGCACCTGCCTGCTGTGGACCTAGGCCATGCCCTATACCAGTACGTGGTGTGCAGTGCAACATAAAAGGTCTGGCTAAGGAAAAGTACAGGTAGCTCCGGGGACTCCCATGCATCTGTGGCAACAGTGTGGTGCAGTACACCCAGCCAGTGTGTCAGAAGCAGAGATTCAAGTCCCAGCTGTGGTTCCTGCAGAGCATATCCCTGTATTTTACCCTACAATACAGATACAACAGCAGCATGTGCAAAGCCCAAAGCAGCGGCGAACAGGGGTACAAACACCCACTCACACAGGCTCCACAATCCAAAGCTGCATGGAGAGTCAGGTTGTTAGCCCCAGCACTGAGCTGCAGTTATCACCAGAGCACTACCACTACCTCCTGCACAGTTTATCAATGTCGACACTATGATCAGGACCAGTGTGGCGGGCAGGGTTGCCAACCACCCCTATCTTTGCACAATGCTGCCATAGGAGTGTGTGAGTGTGTGTATGTTTATCCATTGTTCTGTGGCTACCCACACCTCACTGGGCCCACAATGTCCCACTGTTACCAGCGTTAGCCTGAATATGTGCATAATGAGGAGCAAGGTATTGTGGGTATGGCCCAGATAGGGTGGCTTGGCAAGGATGTATCTTTTCAGGGTGTGGGGCAATGGCTGGGACACTGTAGTGCCCAACTACCGCCTGCATGGACAGGGTGGCCACAGCATGGCATGCTGGGAGGGCACTCACTCTGACCGAGCAGTGACCATGGCATGTCTAGGTTCCCACATAGTGCTACTTTTGTGTTTTCAGTGGTGGGGCCTAATCACTGGGGCTTGCACCTGCTTGGTGCACATAGTTTCTCTGTGCGCATGCACTGTAGACTTTCTGCAGTTAGACTGCTCATGGTTGAAACACCTATAGCAGGGGTGGGGAACCCTGGTCCTGGAGAGCTGCAGACCAGTCAGGTTTTTGGGATATCCCTAATGAATATGTATGAGATATATATGCATTAGAGATATCCTGCCAATCTGACTGGTTTGTGGCCCTCCAGGGCTGGATTTGGAGACCCCTGCCTTACACCTCTGTCATATAAGATTGTGAGTGGGCAAGGTGCAGATGTCCAAGACATCAAAAAGGTTAGATAGAATGTGTCACATTCCTCCTCACTTCTCACCACCACCAAAATATTGTCTATTAGACAACTTTTTGGTGGTGGTGAGAATCGAGGAGGAATGTGACACATTCTATGTACCCTTTCGATGTCACTTCTCACCACCACCAAAATATTGTCTATTAGACAACCTTTTGGTGGTGGTGAGAATCGAGGAGGAATGTGACACATTCTATATACCCTTTCGATGTCTAGGACATCTGCACCTTGCCCACTTACAATCTTAAATGACAGAGGTGTAAGGCAGGGGTCTCCAAATCCAGCCCTGGAGGGCCACAAACCAGTCAGGTTGGCAGGATATCTCTAATGCATATATATCTCATGCATATTCATTAGGGATATCCCGAAAACCTGACTGGTCTGTGGCTCTCCAGGACCAGGGTTCCCCACCCCTGACCTATAGGGTACTGCAGGTGCGATCTGACTGTGCTGTCTGCTGGTGACTGACAGATGGTGGTGTGAGGCAGTTGGGGTTTTCCAGCCCTAGTCCCAGCTTTACTACTGGTCTGCCACTGCCCTAGTCACAAGTATGGCTCTGGCCCACCAACCCTGGAGGGCTGTCTTATACCAGCAGGATCAAGGTTGCGTCACCAGGACTCAGACACCTGTTCTGTACCTATGAAAAGGATGATAGTGGGACCTTTGGTATATATAGTGTATACCACTTTGACCTGTAAGGGCACTGATACACATGCCTTCTGCAAGTCTAGAAACCCCTCTTCCCTGATAACAGGTGCCCATGTTAGCCAGCCTCTAACATGGGGTACGCACTAATCTGGGTGGTGTCATGTCCCAGAGAGCTACATGTGACTGCAGAATACAAATGCACTGTAAGGAACACCTGTTATACACTGGTAACAATAGAGATGTACAGCAGGATCTATCTCTAGCACCACATGTACTGTGGACCTAGTGCTGCGTGCCCATCCTATCCCTCGGGGTGAACACAGAACCTGCACACTGGCATGGTCTGTAGCTACTCTGTGCCAGTATCATGCACTGTCAGTTCATCTTTCCAAGCTGAGGTACCGGAGAGGTGCAGACCCCATTTGGTGATCAGCTGTAGACAACTATTCAGCATGTGCATTGCATCACGGGTACTGGTGGGGTTACCCTATCCGGCACTTAGAGCAGACAGTTTGTGCGGTGACCTGAAGTCTTTCTGTACCCAGCCATTGCTGTGAGATACACCAGAGAAGTATAGCCTACTGGTTAGTACAATGCCATTCTCAATAGTGTTCCTGGGTTCATTTCCTCATTGTTTCCCCCCTTTCATGCCTGTCCTACTCAAATAGTTTGTATGCCTGTAACAGTCATATTTTTGCAGATTTGTGCTGCCAGCCCATAATACCCTCACCACAATTGTCAACATTCCTTCGGTCAGTCTATCTCCGTCTGTCAGCTGTGTAGAGTCCTGTCTGCCTGTGCAGGCTGCCACCCCATGTCCTGCACTGCTACCCTTTCCTGCATTGTGCCTCATCATGCTTGCCTTGCCTGTGCCCACCCATCATTGTAACTATCCTGCCACCTCCACCTCCACTGGGGCACCTGTATTCCCATTGTCTGCCACCAACTGTCTTTCCAGTACTTTACATTGCCAACACCCTGTGCTGTGGTACAGTTGCCCCTACCATGTTTATCAACAGTACTGGCAGCCACATGGGATGCCCGCAGATATGGCAGGTCCAGCGGCTCCAAGCTCTCCCTCCTTCACTCACCTGTTCATTGCCTTTCCTCAGTGCTCTATCTAGTGTTAGGGCTACATCTGTCTCTGTGCCTCACAGATCATGCATGTCACCCTGAAGCAACTTGAAGCCTTTAGGGCACACTAACCTAGGGCACCGTAACCTTGTTAGGCCACCTTAACCTATGGTTCCATAGCCCAGAGTGCCTTCTACGGTGCCTTGTCCAGGGGTGCCTAATACGGTGCTTAACCTAAGGAGTCCTATAGGGCGCCTTTCGAGGCACCTTATAAGGCACCCAAGAAGGCACCTTATAAGGCGCCTTACAAGGCACCTTATAAGGCATCTTACTTATAAGGCACCTTACAAGGCACCTTGTAATGTGCCTTATAAGGCGCCTTGTAACGCGCTTTAGTCTAAGGCGCCTTGTAACGTGCGTTAGCTGATACGGCTTGCTGTAACGATGTACTACCCATGCCTTTATATGGGCATCTCTACCTTTACCGCGGAACCTAACGCGGGTGACATTATCGCAGTTTAGTAAACATACCCCTATATGTTTGAACATGTATGTTTAGTCAACATATTCACCCCTGACCACGTGTAACTTTCTTACTCTAATCTATTCAGGCCCTCCAAATACAACTCTGTTGGTTGCTCTGCAAACCACTCTTCAGCAGCAAAGCTTTAAGATGTTCGTTCCGTCAATTCTTTTTGGAGGTTAGGGTACAGATGATAGTCAATAGGGGCCAGGTCAGGCGAGTATGCCTGGTGTTACAGCAATTCAAAGCATTGATCAGCAAGTGTCTGCTGCTTGCTGGCTGCAGTGTGAGTAGAGACATTGTGCTGCAGACCCCAGACACATCTTGCAAGCTTTCATAGACATGTGGAGACTATTTCCCTCTTCAATTTGTCCAGAAGAGAAACATAGTAGTTTGCCATATGGGTTCCCCCTTTTGCAGGTGATCAACAAGAACAATTCCCTCTTTGTCCCAACAGACAGATGCCATCAGCTTGCTTGCTGGTGTCAGAGTCTGGAACCTCTGATGACCTGGGTAACCACTGCATCTGCACTCTTTGCATTGTTATTTGATGTCTGGATGATACATTTGGATCCAGCTTGCATTCCTAGTGGCAATCCAATCAAGGTATCCCACAGCATTCAAATGGCATCTGTCAAAGATGGCATCTGCAGCAGGAAATCATTCACTCTTTAGGCCAGCATTGAGGCATTTGGGAACCCATATGGCTGAGAACTTCGTAATATCTATAGTGTTATGGATGATATAGGCCACATGTTCTGGTGGTCTCTTCAGTGTCTATGCTATGTTGTTAGATGATATTCGGAAATCCTCCAGGAACATGTGAAGACCAACATCCATGTATTCTGGTATTGCCACTTCACTTGACCTCTCAGGATGTTATACATGTTCATAGCCGCAATGTCCTGTCTTCAGCTTGACAACCCAGTTATTGACTAGAGTAAGAGGGACCTTATCACCTTCTGTGACATCCACATCATCATCATGAACTGTTTTTGCTAAACTCTCTTATAAGGACAGATATTTCATCACTGCTTATCACTCTTTTGTCATGATATTTCTGTTGTTTTATGACTGCCTGGTCTCACACCAGCAGACCAAACAGAATATATGAGTTTTAATCATTCATTTTGGAATGGTCACATTGAAAACACTGACATGTAACACAATAGAGTTCTGTTACATTTTAGAGGATGGTGGAATTGGGTCAGCAAAAGGCACATCTGGAACCCCTCATATGTCGAGAAGCAGTCAAAATGGCACATGTGAGCTCTTTATGCTACATTGTCTCGTCTTATTCTGCTTGACTCATCATCCCTGTCAACACTTGACAATGTAACTGGCCCTACAGAACATAACAGCTGCAGGCATATGGTCACAAGTTAAGTGTGGCATTCTTTAATCAAAGCACTTGCCCTTGTGATTCTTAAACATCTGAAAGAAACCCTAATAGCCATTAGTGGTTTGCAATGGCAGACAATGCTTGGCATGTACTATACACAGAATTATATGCCTTCATGCCAGTCCAATCTACCATCCAAACTGTTGTGTTATACAGCAGCAATGACCGTTAGACAGGCATGCTGCTTCAATATGTCCTTATGCCCTCTGTATAGTGTGTGTTAAATGCGCATTGTGGATGGTTATAATCTGTTTTGTGCATATACCTTCTACAATGGCTTATCCTGATGGCCGTGTGGCAGATCAGATCTCATGAACACTGCATGTTTGTGAGCTTCAATACACCCTGTAGAGAAACATTTGGTAGTCCATTAGAAGTATGCATATCTGTGTCAATGAGATACTTTGACATTTTTCCACAAAGATTCTGAGCATCTCCATCTGGTGACTCTGGCCACATTCACAGTTATGTGGCAAATCACATTTCTATGGGTATTTTCCTACATCACAGTCTGTGTGAGCCCCTACCAAGACATATTGCACTATGCCAATGCTTTGACACTTGAACACCTCATAACATGTACTGCTTAGAAACTGGGTAGACATACATATACACAGCAGTGTTTGTTATCAAAGTAGTTAGTGATGAGCACTTTATCACAGGGCACTATACCCCTCAACTGCTATTCCACATCATGACCGTGATGTAGCCTCATGGAGTTCACCACTTCCTAAGATGTATTGCAATTGTTGAACATCTTGTCATTTCACTGCCATGTCAAAGAGACATCTGCGGGTAAAACAGAGCTGTCAAATGCCATTCACATCCCACATTGCAAAAATTGCCAGACGTGCTTCCTCAGAGCTTTCGTGCAGGAAGCCTTCCAGCCCATCAGCGCTCACCACTGCCCAATCGCGGCACAGCTCTCCTTTTAAAAAGCGGCGCGATCAGGCGCACGATCCTCTTTCAAGCGCTCCAGGAGGAGCTGGACATCATCCGCTGCTGCACCATCGACAGAGAGCCCTCTCCCTGCCCGGAGACCAACCGCTGAAGCAACAGACCAGTCGGGTCACTCACCATCGCAGAGGAGCTCACCAGAGAGACGAACAGCTGATTCAGCAGGCTATTCTGCACACGTGCTTCCTCAGAGCTTTCGTGCAGGAAGCCTTCCAGCCCATCAGCGCTCACCACTGCCCAATCGCGGCACAGCTCTCCTTTTAAAAAGCGGCGCGATCAGGCGCACGATCCTCTTTCAAGCGCTCCAGGAGGAGCTGGACATCATCCGCTGCTGCACCATCGACAGAGAGCCCTCTCCCTGCCTGGAGACCAACCGCTGAAGCAACAGACCAGTCGGGTCACTCACCATCGCAGAGGAGCTCACCAGAGAGACGAACAGCTGATTCAGCAGGCTATTCTGCACACGTGCTTCCTCAGAGCTTTCGTGCAGGAAGCCTTCCAGCCCATCAGCGTTCACCACTGCCCAATCGCGGCACAGCTCTCCTTTTAAAAAGCGGCGCGATCAGGCGCACCCGCGCCTTGCGGGCCCGCGCCTGAGGGCCGCGCAAGAGGGCCCTTTGGCACGGCCCTTAGGCTAAGGCAAATAGGCTACTCCTCCCATACGGCAACATCGAAGAAACAGTCAACGTGGAACCAGCATCTACAACCAAGTACAGCTGAGCTCCCCCAGGGTTGAGCTCGCGTATTTCATCTCCTCACAGATCTTTCACAACTGCAAGTATACCCTCAGCAAACTCTAGTTCTGACTCTTTACAGCCCAATATCTCAATTTTATCATACCACTATGATTAATCTGATAAACTGTAGTAGGTGTTTGTGTTAATTGATATATGTTTATCATCTAGATATACTCTAACTACTGTTGTCAGTAGCCTCCCCACATGTAATTAGACTAATTGGTAATCATCAATCAGTACTGTCGTCAGTAACTAGTACTGATCCTACATTTGTATACTGCAGCAAGTAGTAATCATTCTGTTTTAGTAATTTGTTAGCAGTAGCCTCATAACTGTTGCCAGTTATATATCCTCAAGAAGTACAGTTGTCTGTAGCAATTCATCACTGTATTCATTCTGTTCTAGTAGTTTATGTTGCTAATAGTAGCCATTACTGTTGTCAGTAGTATATTTCAATAAGTACAGTTGACTATACGATCATACTATTCTCTAACTTACCAGTAGCACCTCCTCAATTATCAGTAGCTCTTGATATCTACTGTTGCCAGTAGCTATTAAACAACCTCACACAATTAGGTTCAATACAGTGTCCAGCTGCTCTCCCCCTACCTTCTACATAACACTACGTTTCAGTGATCTATTCGCTCATACTATTCTACCTTGGTATTTTATTGCTTAGCTCTTCCAACAACACCTCATTTAAAATGCTACGCACAAATACCACACTAATGAAACTATCATACATTTGTATAGTTTTAACAATATTAATCATCGACCTAACATTAAGCTTAGATAGCAAAAGTCATAAAACAATACCTATAATTCATACACGTACCCGCAACAACTATCATATAGGACACACTTATACAAACAACATTCCTAGAACAAATTTCCATAGACTAATTCACATAAAACATACAAACTTACGTCAAACGCCTAAGGGAACATGTACCAACTACTTAACATCTCTTACATGCATACTTATCAATGCACGATCGATGAAAAACAAGCTTCCCATATTTAATGACCTAATATCTGATTTAAAGCCAGACATATTATGTGTCACTGAAACCTGGCTCTCAGAGACCGATACAGTCTACCTAAATCAACTGGATAACGAAAATTACGACACATTCTACAAACACAGAAATAATAAAAGAGGCGGAGGAGTATTAATGATGACAAAAAAAGAATTAAATGCCAAAACAATCCAGTCAAACATCTCAAACAATATAGACTCTCTACTTATAAAAATTGGACTCCTGAAACTCTGTCTAGTCTATAGACCCCCAGACCAAAAAGCAGACTGCCTTGATTCTTTTATTGAACTACTCAGCTCATCCTCCGATCAACACCCTATAATCATGCTAGGCGACTTTAATCTCCCCTCGCTACCAACACTAGACTCCAAACTATTCTTTGATGCTATATTGGACATGGACTACCACCAAATAATAAACAAATCAACTCACACCAAAGGTGGAACACTCGATATTGTCCTTCTACCTAATTCTCTCTTCGAACTTATCAACCCAGATGCTGTAGAATGTACACAGATACCCTGGTCGGATCACTATATTGTCAAATTCAACATCACATATCCTGTCACTAGCACTAATAACTCCACTAGAGCTATCCCAACTACAAGATTTAAAAAGTTTAATAACACTGAATTCATTGACTTAACAGTCCCACACCTGTTATCATCTGCAACGAACCTGGATGATACTGTCAAAAACTGGTACGAAACCATTAACAACCCAGCCAAAATTAATCATATGAATAAAAAGAGCATCTACTCTAAGTCTAACACCAAACCCTGGTTTAATACTACTCTAAAACAAATGAAAAAGAATCTTAGAAAATCAGAATTCATCTGGCTCAAATCTAAACTGACAATACACAAAGAAATATACAACAACCACCTTAATAAATACAAAGAAACCCTAGACAGCACAAAGAAAGAATACTACTCTGAAATTCTGTCAAAATCTTACAACAGACCAAGAGAGTTATTCTCCATGGTCAGAAACCTAACCAACCCACAAACTTCCGGCACTGAAATTACAGACATCACAGTACAAACTTTAGCTTGTCATTATCAAAACAAAGCAAACACACCATCAATGATTATAGACCCCATCAATACATCCCACCAGCCATCAGACGAATGGACAGACTTTCATCCCATAACTAAAGAGACACTAAAAAACATCATCACTAGCCTAAACACTACAACTTCTTATCTAGACCCATGTCCAGTAACATGGATAAAAAACACACTGCCAATTTTATTACCCTACATCCTCTCAATAGTTAACCTCTCACTAACTCAAGGTTATCTCCCATCATCACTCAAACATGCACAAATCCGCCCAATCCTTAAGAACAACAAACTCGATAAAACATCCCCAACATCATATAGACCCATATCCAGCATCCCATTCTTAGCTAAAATAATTGAAAAAGTGGTCCAACTTCAGACACAAGATTTCCTAGACTCATCTTACCCGCTTGATGAGCAACAATATGGCTTTCGCCCCCGCCACGGAGTAGAATCACTCCTTACAGTTCTATTAGATGCGCTCCTAAGAGGCATTGACAACCAAAAGCAGGCTTTCATACTACTTTTCATTGATATATCAGCGGCGTTTGATAGCGTACACCACACAATAATGCTCAACAGCTTGAGACAAATAGGTTTAAACTCCATAGTACACAAATGGTTCTCGTCCTACCTAAACAATAGAACACAAAATGTAAGAATTGGAAATCAAACCTCCACCACATATAAACAAGAAATAGGATTACCACAAGGTTCAGCATTATCAGCTCTACTTTTCAATATTTACATAAAACCCGTTTGCAAAATATTCAAAAAATGTGGAGTACAATATCATCTATATGCAGATGATATCATGATGTACATTCCATTCACGATACCCAATCTACCGCTCCAACTCCTATCGGACTGCTATAATGAAATCACAACTTGGCTTAAAGCTCAAAATCTCCACATAAATCACGCCAAAACAGAAGTCTTAATTGTGACTAAAAACAAATCATATACCCCACCAACACACATAAGACTCCAAAATCAGGAAATTAAAATAAAAAATGAAATAAGATACCTAGGCATTATACTAGACACACATCTCACCATGGAAACTCATATCAGCAATACGATAAAGAAAATTTACTTCAAACTAAAAACGCTCAAACAACTACGTCCTCTTGTATTCTCACAAGATTTCATTAATATAATCCAGGCTACTATAACTCCTCACTTTGATTTTGCCAATATAATACTCATGGGCATATCAAAACAAAACATCAAACGTATACAATTAGCACAAAATGCAGCTGCAAGAATTATATTGAAAGTTAACTCACTCCAACACATAACACCAATACTAGCTTCCCTCCATTGGCTTCCAATTCAAAGCAGAATAATTTACAAAATAATAATTACTTCATTCAAAACCTTATACGATTTAGCTCCAACCACACTATGCAACCTAATACACAAAGAACCACCTAAACCTACACAAAGAAAAGGCCAATTAAACAAACTAAAAACCCCAAAAGATTACACAAGAGCTCACAAATCAACAAACCACAGAGCATTTTCCCACGTAGCCCCCACCATCTGGAATTCCCTCCCCGAGGAGCTACGAACACTAACCGAGATCACGGAATTCCGCAAGAATTTGAAAACTCATCTGTTCACCAAATACTATAACAACACAGAGACTCTCCCATCTGCTTTAGATAAAGGCTAAACAGGCTTCTGGCTGTTCCAATTAAAATCCTTTCACCCAACACAGCTCTTATAGTTACGCCCCTTGATGACCCCACATCTTATGCCCTTTTACTCCCATAGGTGTATGTATGTGTATATGTAGGCATATGTGTGTATGTATATGTATATATATATATATATATATATGTATATATATATGTATATATGTGTGTATATGTATATATATTTTTATGTGTGTATACACATCTATATATATATATATCTGTAAATAGTTTATTCTGTTATGTTCTGTTCACATTGTTAGAATTATATTATGACGTTCCTTGTAAATTTATATTCGGTTAATTATACTAACATTGACGTTCCTTGTAAAACAACTTGCGTTGTCAAGTGTTAAGTTTTGTTCTCTGTAAACCGCAACTGATCTGTGGAAGATGCGGTATATAAATGTTTATAAAATAAATAAATAAAAATAAATGTACATGGAAATCCATACTTCAAATGCTGTAGCAAGACACATTACACTATGGGGTATGTTTACTAAAGTGCGTTAGTGCGATTCGCGTTAGGAGCCGCGGTAGAGACAGAAACCCTAAATAAGGACATGGGCGGTACATCGTTCCCGCTAACGCACGTTCCAAAAACTAACGAGCGTTACAGGGCGCCGTGGCGCGTTACCGCGCGTTAACCATAAGAAGGCGCACAGACACAAATCACTGAAACAGAGCTGTAGCACAATGGGTACTTCACTGACCGCTGATACAGGCAGCATGGGTTCGAGTCCCCAGTGTGCCTAATGCAGAAGGCTGGCCCAGGCATCACCCTGTACATTGCGTGGTGAATGAGGAGGCAAGTTTTTGCTTATGTCCAGTAGTGTTGCCAGCAAACACACCCTCACAGTGGCGTAACCAAAGGTGCCGCAGAAGGCACCCCATAATGCACTTCACAGGCTACATTATAAAGTGCACTGTCTGCTGAGGCACACCAAAATGTCCCCTATAAAACACCCTATAAGGCAACTTAAAGGGTGCCAGATAAGGTGCCGCACGGGGCGCCTTATGAGGCACTGTAAGGTTATATTACGCTGAGGGGCTGTCGCTGGCAGCACTAATGTGCATTAAAAATATACAATGCTGCAGACAGCCCAATAAAATAAGCCCACTGTGGGTTTGAACCCATGACCACTGGCCCCACAGGGAATGAAGGAACCACTGGGCTGCAGCCCCATAGCTGCTAACAACCCCCTGGCTGGCTACTGAAGGGCATTAGGACAGCACCCAAACCGCCTGCTGTGTTGGCTAGGATCTGTCTCAATGCAAGCATACCCATGGTGCAATGCACATGCAGATCAGCAGTCCAGAGATGAACACAAGAAGGGGTATGTACCCACACAGCCCCCTGGCACGGTAGGGCGAAATGACTGTGTGCGTCACTGTCACATAGTAGCAACAGACAGTAGCACAACAGGGTGCCCCATAAGAAGTTACAAAAGGTGTCCCCTAAGGCAGCTTGATCCGTAGCCCAATGGTTAAGACATTGACAGATGGTGCAAGGTCTGTGAGTTCAATTCTCCCTATGGGTCTAAGGACTAAAGCTGCCTGCAACATTACTCTCCACAAACCATAGTCATTGATTTGTATAACCAGTCACCACTCTGTTAAAACCATAGATATCCTCCATTTTTGTCGGCCACAACCAACCTGAGAGGTGGGAGAAAATGCCCACCTCCCCTCATTGGGAGTGCCCATTTAATCAAGAGAGCCTCAGCCCTCCAAAGAAGAAAATAGTGTGAATCTGCAGCCAGAACCGGGTGTGAGAAATGTACAAAGTCAAATATATCCCAAAATCATGTAATAAAGGAAATAAAACGTCAAACCGTGCTGGAAACAAGGCAGGTAAGAACCCAATTGTCTTGCCACCGTACTCCAGCAGCAAACGCCAGCATGACATGCATTGTTTGGCCCAACTCTGGGCCCTGTACCAAGTGAATGTGTCCCTGCCAGGCAGGGGTATCTGTGGATGAGTCTGCGACATTACCCTTACACTAATGCAGTGATGTCAGAAGTAGTTTGTTTTGTACGTCTAACAAGTTCTGCTGGCAAACACACACTCACAGGGCTATAACCCGAAGGTGTCGCATAGGGCACCCTACAAGGCACACCAGAGGGTAAAGGTTAATGTGCACTGTCTGCCAGGGCACCCTATAGGGCGTGTTACAGAGCGCCCCATAGGGCATGTTAAAGGGTTCCCGATGAGGCACCATGAGGAGTCTGCACTGTGAGGGTGGTGCTGCTGTCAGCACCAATGTAAAGCAAAATAACAAAATGCCCCCCAAAGGGCCACCAAACAATCCACTGTGGGCTGAAACCCATGACCTAGGGGCCCCCACAGGCATTGAAGTAGCTATTTGCTCATATTGCTAGTGCAAATAACACAGTCCCAATAATGAGGTGGCTAGCTCATGGAGCAGAACTGTGAAATGCCCCAAACCCCCACACCAGATCCACAGCAGTTGCAATACATACATACAAAGAATGCTTGGCAATGAAAAAAACCAAGGTCTCAGCAAACAAGGGCATATGGCAAACACAATCAAGACCAAGGCCAAGATCATTACCAAATATAAAAGGCCCAATAACATCACAGACCTTTTTCCTAAAACTGAAAGCCACTGGCAAAAGCAAAAGCAAACCCGAACATACTATGAATATGTGGAGAAAGAATATGCAGACGTCTGTACCACCAGAATCAATAACCCCCTGACTGGCCACCGAGGGGTGCCATGTCACCACCCAAAGTGCCTGCTGGGGTGTTAAGGATATGGGTGTATGCAACAATACCCATGGTGCACTGCACATGTACATCAGCAGTCCCGAGATGACCATAGGAGGGGGTAGGCACCCCCACAGCACCTGGCCCGGAAGGGAGAAATGAATTTGTATGTCACTGCCATAGAGCAGCAAAAGACAGTAGCCCAACAGTGTGCCCAAGAAGAAGCCTGAAAATGTGACCAGTACGGTGTCTAGACGGGTGTCCCAAGCTAAGTGCAATATGAGGTACATAGGGATAAGAGAGTGCAGATGGAACCCTGGCCCATAGAACCATATGGCACGGTGCTCCAAAAAGGGTATGTTGGCCAATGTCAGTGTGCCCTAGGGACTGCAAGTTGCATCTGGAGGACCTGCAGGACCTGCGTGGAACAGAGACAGATGTAGTACGAACACCACATAGAACCCACAGTAAAGACAATGAACAGGTGACTGACGGAGGGAGAGTAGGGAGTTACTGGACCCTCATCCCTGCGGGCATACCATGTGTCTGGCAGCAGCACAGACAAACATGGTGGTGGCAACAGCACCACAGCAAAGGGTGTTGGCACCCTAGAGTACCAGAAAAACAGTGTGTGGCAGGTGAGGAGAATATGTGTCCCCCAGTGGAGGTGGAGGTGGCCAGAGGAGTGGTCCTGCCACGCAGAACAGGCACAGGCCCGCCAAGCACAAAGAGATGCAATGCAGACAAGGGTAGCAGGGTAGGATAATGCAGACAAGGGTAGCAGGGGTGACAGTGCACAGCAACATACAGGACATCTCACAGCAGACTGATGCAGATAGATGGACCAAAGGATGGACCGCAAATGTGATGAGGATAATATGAGCGGCCAGGACATAGAAGCCAAGAGATGACTGTTACAGCGACCACAGGTACCAGTGCAGGAAAGGCATCAAAACAGGAGAACAGAGAGAGTGCAAAGCCATGACCACTAGGATGGAAAGCACTGCAGAAAATAATTGACTACAATAACACCTTTAGGCACACAGAAATGGATGCAGACAGGACCACAGCATGTCACCATACAAAACTACAGCTGTGTGTCAGGTGAGGGCACCCCAGAGAGTAACCAAGATGCAGTACACATGTAGAGCAGGGGTCCACACCCAACATCACAGTCCACAGGTGGGATGGGAGGCACATATGAACAGGTCCACACACACACCAGGAAATATAATGCAGTGTAAACAACATGCAATAGATCAGGGGAGTGACACATGAGGGGTAGAAGGGGCCAGGCCAATGGAAAGCCATGTGGATGGGCTGTGGTCAAGGGCAATGGACTGAAAGAGGAGCATGTGAATGACCAACCAGATCAGTGATGTGACCCAGACCAACCGGCAGCAGCAGTCCCAATACACAGGCAGCCCAGTCACATGCCCCACCCCAGGAGGAAAACTACAATTAGTCCAGACAATGTGGCAGAGAGGCTGCAAACAGGCCACACTGACATGCACAGCTCAACCATGGAAGGGTGGGCGGAGATGTGATGGGGCTGCACACAGCATATGGGCAAGTAAGCAGCAAACAAGGAAGGAAAAGATAAATGCCAGGTGTTACCCAAACTGGCAAGCACCCGAGTGGCAATGAAATTGGGTGATCAATATACCAAATATCCAAAAAAACGAAAGTGCAAACATTCGTCCACAAAAGGCAGTCACCAGACCGAAGCAGACATTGTATCCTGCATCCCAGTGCACCATATGACCTGTAGAAAGACATGGGGCCTGTGTGGCAGCCAACGTCGCAAGCACACACCCAACCCATGTTGCGAGGCCACCCACCTGTTGCTGCCCGTGGAGCCTACATACCCTGACCACCCCCCACTGGTGTCACCCCAAATCCTATGCCGCATCTCATCAGCTGTCGCAAACAGACAGTAATATGTGATGTGGAGGGTTTCACCATGACATGTCCCCACAGTGTTCGCACCCACCGTATGCACAGCAGTCACCATCCCCAGCCACCAAAAGAACCTGGTGAAAGCATGCAGAGTGACAAGGCAACATGCCATGTCAACATTGACGTATCAGGGCTACATATCCATGTACAGCTCATCCCCCCCCCCTACTGCAAGAAATGAAACACCCAGACAGTTCATGGCAGCAACGGTGGGCCAGTCCCCCCAGTGACAGTCAAAATAGGCCATCAATGAGTTCTAAAAAAAGGCCTGTGTCCAAATTGCAGAGATCCATCTCCCTGTGTCAACAACATCCAGGGACAGTCTCACAGGGGTGCTGTGTCCAAGCACATATGGATGACGGGATCTCCAGATGCAGTGTAGTACATGTGTCATGTATGTCGTCTGTGTCCTGTGTGAAACGATGTAGATATCAGGTAAGGGAATGGCACACCCACCCACGACCCCTGTAGGTCAGAAAGGAGACAGTGAGATAGAAAGAGTTCCCCCCAGAATGCATAGATAGCACCACATGACATGGCCACAACACTGAGCACAGTGCACATGGACCACTGCAGGAGATGTCCCTGAAGACCAGGACACCATCCCAATATGTTCATGTAAATGCACATGACACACAGGCACCCCAGGGGTCCAGAGCATGTCCAGCAGTGGTGGCGCACAGAGACAACAACGAAAGACATGTTGATAGCAACAGGCCAAATGCAGCAGCAGCATGTGGTGTATGTCCCAGAGGATGGAAGCTGAGGCCAACCTGAAAGGTAGAGCAGTGGCCTGACTGGGAATGTCCGTGTCAGGCAAGAGCACAAAGAGCCCCAATAGAGGCTGCAGACATCAATGGACTGCGGACATCACCACGTCTGAATGGGCAGCTGTGAGTGGAACATGTCCAAGGTGCGTTGTGTTGTGCGGAAACAAAATGTTGATGTACATCGGTCCACCAGCAAACCTGAGACACATCTGAAAAGAATATATGACACATGCGCACAATGTACAGTAGCCCACAAGCAGAAGGTAAAAGAGGGATGAGGGAACATCACTGGAGAGGTGGCCATACACATCCCTGAAACACACATAGGCAGGGTGGTGCAGAATGATCGGTCATGTAGACAGGTCAAGCAGACACAGAGACATACACTGTGAGACAAAGTATGCATGCCAGAAGGTGCAGATGGCAGGACCCCCGACAATCAGCGACAAGTGGAGACCCCCATCACAGTACATGCATGAGTGCCACAAATCTTGCAAATACCACAATGGCAGTGAGTGTTCAACATGCTCTCAAACAATACAATGCCCTGTGCCTGTGTACACACACAGCCTGACATTATGTGCTGCAGATACACCATTAAGACTCCCAAGATGTGCACAGGTAATGGCTACATGTGTGACAAACAGAAGCTAAGGGTGATGGAGCAGTGGGCCAAAGATATGTGCAGCACCATAGGAGCAGTGGAGAGAAATCAACATATATGTGTCAAACCGTGACAACAGCAATGCAAACCTCACTGTATGCCAGGGGTCACCAACCTCCAGAGGGCCGCGGGCCGCACAGCCAACTACCAGCAGACTCATGGGCCGCACCCCCCCCCGCGCGAAACCCCCCCCCCAAAAAAAAACCTGCTCATACCTATATTTTATGTCAGCTCCCTCCCTTCTTCTGCAGCCGCGGCTCCCTGCCTCTTAGGGAACCGCGGCTGTGCTTGTAAAATCATCGCAGCTCCGTGCAGCATTGTCCCGCCTCTAAAGGAAGTGGTAAACAACTTCCTTTAGAGGCGGGACAATGCTGCACGGAGCCGCGATGATTTTACAAGCACAGCCGCGGTTCCCTAAGAGGCAGGGAGCCGCGGCTGCAGAAGAAGGGAGAGAGCTGACATGAAGGAATCCGTGAGTTTGCCTTGGCGGGCCGCACCGGGGTAGTGTCTCGCGGGCCGCAGGTTGGTGACCCCTGCTGTATGCCAACTCAGCCGAGTCACCTGCATGTTGCAGTGATGTACACACGCTCCCCACAAGCAGCACAGCATTGGGCAGTATGGTCAGCCAATCCCTGGGGGCCTGGAACACAGAAGCTCATCCTGGGGAGGCAAAAACACATCAGACATATCGAGACATGTCACGGTAGTGCTGCACAATCCATACACCAGCTCACACATGGCGAACCCAGAGACACGTCCCCAGCACAAGCAGAACTTACAGGAAAAGAGCTCCTCGATCAGATGTTGCCTGGCCGCCATCCCCGCACGTGTGTCACCATGGCCAGGTGCAGGAGGGCACACAGGATCCACCCCGAGATCCTCATTAATATCGACTGGAACATTGTGCCTGAGAGCAATGTTGTGGAGGATGCAACAGGCTAGGATGATCTTTGCCCCAGTCAGGGGTCCGTACTGTAAGGCCCCGCCAGTCCTATCCAGACACCTGAAGCGACTTTTGAGAACACCAAAGGTGCGCTCAATGACTGAGTGGCTGGAGGCATGGGCCTCATTGTACCATATCTCTGCACCTGGCTGAGGGAGACGCACAGGGGTAAGTAGCCAGGTGCGACACCCATATCCTGCATCACCTGCAGAAAACAATGGTGCAAAGTTACATGTGTGAAGATGCACCAATGGAATTACTGATGTGGCAAAATAGAACTGGACAGCCAAGAGGCCGTGCACACAGATATGACGCAAAATCAGTGCACACAGTGGCAGTGCAGCAGAGGCTGTTGATGCCAGAGGCAAAGCACCATGGAATGCCAATAGGGGCAGTGCACATCCATGTTACCGTGTCCCAGGACATGTCCCAAAAACTGTGCCCAGAAAGCAGTGGTGGGAGCTGTGAGCTCATATGTCCGACAGTGGCAAAGCACACCCGGGGGTGCAGGGATGCACAGGTGTGCAAGTAGGTGACCGGCATGATCCGGCGCACACAGAGCAGAGGCCAATCAAACACATCCCGGGGGGGGGGGGGCCCACCAGGTGGGGGTGGCAGTGGACACCGAAGAAGGTGCCCAGACATGCAGCAGACATGTGTCATAGCAGAAGCGCCAACAATACATGTCACGTGTAGCCCCCAGCATGGCCAGAGAGAGGAGGTCGCACATACAGAATGACCACCATGTGGATGTGTCTGTGTCCCCATCCACCCCCAAACAAGATGGCACACGAAAAACATGCAACATATGGGGTGGGCGAGTGACTCACACTGCAGGCAGACATATGTACAACTGCCAGTGCAGTATGCCTGTGGCCAGGTGTGGAAGCCATGGGCAAGCTGCAGGTGTTGCCCACAGGCATGGAGGGGACACATCATATGCAGCACGAGTGCCCCTGGACACTGTAACCATGAAAATGAATGGCGCAGGCAGGGAACAGGCCACACCACATGCCCGCTGTGACACACAGGTGAGAAGAACCACACACACATGGTAGACAGAGAGATGTGTGGCAGGGCACAGATGTCTGTGATCCAATCCCCAGTGACAGGGCGTGATGTAGTGTGATGGCCCCAATAGGCTGCACCCAGAAATAACACCGCAAGGTCAGGCATGCAGTGGACAATGGTGACAATGGTGTCCCGCCAACCACCTACAGTAGGTGCATGTTATACACTTTGAATACCCACCCAGCAGGACATAGTCCTCATATTGCCTGGCCTCAAACTGGCTGAACAGTGCCGAGTTCTGCAGGATATAGGAGTCATGGGCAGACCCTGGGAACCACGGGACCACATTCAGGATATGCATACTTGCATCACAAACAACCTGCACATTGAGGGAATGGAAGTGTTTGCGGTTGCGGTACACAACCTCCCTGTCACATGGCGGGACAAGGGCAACATGTGTGCAATCTATTGCGCCCATCACGTGTGGTATCCCTGCAATCCTATGGAATGCCTGTGCCAGGGTCGCCCAATGTTGCCTACCATTGGGAATTGCAATGTAATTCCCAACCCAGCTGACCATGGCCCACAGTACCTGGTGGAGACAGCGAGAGAAGGTTGGCCTACTCATCCCACCTACTGCTGCCACCGAGGATTGGAAACAGCCAGAGGCAAAGAAATGTAGGGCAGCCAGGAGCTTGGCCATACCCGGTATAGCATGTGACCGGGCAGTCAGGGGCTCTAGGTCAGGTCTGAGTTCCTCATAGAGCTCCCTAATGGCCCCTGTGTCCAGCCGGTAGAGGGAGATTACCTGGCCCTCTCTCAAGTCCTGGAGCAAGGCCCTGGGCCTGTAGAGGCGGGGTCGTGCCTCAGCACACCTACGGCGCAGTTGGTCAGCCACACCCACCTGTGGAGCCACACCCGCCTGTGGAGCCCCAGGAACAGCATCCCCCTCCTCCGGAAAATGCAGCCCAGCCAGCTTGAGCAATGCAACCACTGCACCACCTGCATGCGCAGTCTGAGCCATGATAGACACAGGATGGAGGATAGCTGGGTTGGAAATAGGAATTGGGGTGGGGATGGACATCACATGAACGATACACACCTGGTGAGACAGAAAATTGCAGAATACAGCAAACAGAAAACATACCTGTGTGCAAGGGCACCGCGCGCGGGAGCGCGCATTCCCATAAAGCACCCGAGGACAGTCATCTATGTGAGTCCCTGAGATGAAGCAGGGTGTAAAGAAACTGCGTATCACACTCGAAACCACACCCAGACGCCAAAGTAGGACAGACGTACAACAAACATGTCCACGAGCGGAGAACGCAAGAGGCGTTGCAACGCGCGTAACGAAGCGTGCAACATCTGTATGATGTAGCGTGTGCGTCACATTTTGCCACAGCTCCAGCGCAACTGGTAACGTGCAAACAATATAATATATCGAAACTTGGAGCATATGGGCCAGCAGTACAGACCACAATAGTGTTAGGAAAGCACGTGTAAGGTGGATTACTGAGATTCTGTCTGCTGCCAATACGAGCGCAGTTAGATGACGTCACCTCCAGCGGGTAGCTGCGTGCGCGTGTTCAACGTGCGTCACAACGCGCGTCGCTTTTCGCATAGACAACGCCCCACGACCCACACCCAAGCTATACCTATACGTATGATAAGCTCAGTATGGCAAACTCCCTAGCACAACCACACGCGATGGTATGGAGTGCAGCAATGGAGGTGACCAGGACGGTGCAGTGGACCATACAGCACACCCACCAGTGCAAAACACATCTGCTGATGATGAGGTGCCAGGGCCATCTAGTGCAAATCAGAACACCAGTGCACAGTCAAGTGGTGCAGGGAGACAAAGGCAGCACAGGGCCCCAGTACCTGCAGAGGTCCGGAGGAGGGCGGTGCGCTTCAGCCAGGAGGAAAATGATCTCTTCCTGGCAAGCATCCTTGACAGGTACGACCTACTTTTTGGACGCCAAAGCTCTACCATCACGATAGCCACATGCACCAGGGCATGGGCCGAGGTCCAGGCAGCAGTGGCAGCAGCAGAGGGCCCACATCGTGATATCGAGAGCCTGAGGAAGCGATACTGTGACATCAAGAGAGGCATTAGAAACGAGCTTGCCAGGGAGCGACGTGGGGCCCAAGGCACTGGAGGGGGCCCAGCACAACTAGCAAACCTCTCTGCCTTGGAGCATCGCCTTGCTGAGAGACTCGGACCTATGTATATCCATGGCCTTCCCCCTGCTTTGGACACAGCACATCCACAAGCAGGTAGGTGTGAGTGTGGTCCAACAGTGGGAGATAGCACAGGCACATGGGTTGGGGCACACCAAAGGGGGGGGGAGTACGTGGCTGGTCGGTAATCAGGGGGCAACTGAGGCACAGAGGCAGCATCCATTCACGAGCCATGGTGGGGGGACATGTCAATGGTGGGCAGTGGGCAGCACAGGTAAGTGAATGGGTGCCTGTGCAGGGGGGGCAGGCCCACAGTGGCAGCAGAGGTTGACTACATGTAGCATGGCTCACGGTGCAGGACTGGCAGGAGCAGCAGGGCCACACGGGTAGGGAGGCGGGCAACCAGGAGGCACACTGCACCTGCATCGACCATGCTGAGTGGTGGCATGGATGAGGGTGGTGATGGGCATGCATGGGGTGTGTGGCAGCATCCGGGGGTGGGGGGGCCCAGGGAAGCAGGGCACAGGGGCTACTGGCATGGGGAGTGCACAAACATTGTGGGTTGGTACAGGGGCCCTGGACCAGACCCATGTGGCTCACCAACACATATATGCCTGTGGGGGGATGTGACGGGGTGGACAGGCAGTCAGGCCCCATCTGACCTATACAACATTGTGACACACAGGTGACATCTGCGCCATTGAGGCACAAGAGGAGGTGCAAGAGGAGACAGCCCCAGGCCCGTGCAGCCTGGTGGACCCTGTGGTGGAGGTGGCCCAGGTGGGAGCGGGGGGGCTAGCTGCACCCCTGGGGGACGAGAACATGCAGGGCTCACAGCCTGCAGAGAGCATTACACCACCCACCACTGCAGGCACGGGGGAGGTGCCTGCAGATGAGGCAGCGCAAGCCAGAAACAAGGCACTGGCTGCAGTGGAAAACGTGATTGGGGAAATGCAGGCACACTCTGCGGCAGCCCAGAGAGATGCAGAGGGTGAGTGTCCTAATGTGCTATGGTGGCTATGCCTCTGTACAGGTGTTGGATGACCCCCTGTCTCACATTGCACTATGGGCTCTCCCCACAGGTATACGGCATGTACTGTGGTCGGTGGTCCGGCCACAGCGGCGCCAGCTACGGTTGTCACGTCGCCTCCAGCGGACCATGTCTGGGGTCCTTGCGGGGGTGGACCGCATGGCCACAGCAGCAGAGAGGATGGCTGACAGCCTGGAGCGGCTGGTGTCAGGCGGAGGTGCACTCCCCGGGCAGCTGCATCCAGCACCACTACCACCATCGGCAGCAGCACCAGCGGCAGCAGGGTTGCAACCAGCACCAAGGGTTGGATGGGGCCGCGCAATGCGTGGCAGGGGGAGGGGCTAATAAAGGGCTACACAGGCAGCCTTTGATGGAGACATGTGTTCTGGGTCTCATTTGAGGGTCCGACACTCACACAAACCCCCCCCGGCCCGTGACCAGGGGATGACACTGTGGCACTGACGCAACCAGCCCTTGCCCCCCCCTCCCCAGCCATGTCCACCATGGGTAGGCAGCCGATCACTTAACTTGCAATGCTGGAGCACCACTCCCATGCCTGGGTGGTGCGCTGTGTGCCTTGGGAGTGCACACACCCCGTGGACCCATACCCTGTGGCGCCCTGACCCACCTTTTGTCTCTGTGCCGAGGTAGGTGCACTGTATGTGCCGCATGGGGAGCCACATGGGCCGCTTCCATCACACTCGACCCCAACAGTCTGTGCACTGGACATGTCACATACTCATGGTCACAAGGCACCCCTATCCCCCCACCATGGCATCTCCCGTGACACATGTCCACTGTGTGCCCCTAAACACACCCTTACAGCTTCCCAGACCATAGGGTGCCCCCCCGTTACAGCCCACCCACCACCCTGTGCACCCGTGGCCCCACCATACACCTACCCCCCCATGTCCCCCATCAAGCACCTCCCGATACCATAGTAGGCTCCATAGGCTATATCCATGAACTCACCTGTCACCTGCCGCACCATCCACACTGCGCTCCACCCCATCCATGGCCATGGCACACTGTGGCACTCCACAGACCATCAGCCCACCAATACCCCCCTCCCCACCCTCTGCTGTGCCCACCCCCAGACCCCCACCCCAATGTGGGTGCCACCACAGATGGGCCAATGCACTCCACAGACAGTATGGTCTAGCACCCCCTAGGGGCAGCCGTTACACCCGTCACTCCATGGACCGAGGTGGGCCCGCGCCCTTCAGCAAACCATTGCGGGACCCCAGTCTCATCCCCCTTTCTCACCCTGCATGCTGGTATACGTGATTGCCATCTAGCCAACCACTGCCGGAGCCTACACGACCTCAGCTGCCGTCACCGCTCCCTCCACCCCCTACTCAGGCACCAGCTTCACCACTTCCTGAGGTGCACCCTCTGTGTTCTTACCCTAACCACACCCCTGCGCAGACCCTTCGGCCGTCCTACCTTTCCCACCGCAACTTAACACTATGGGGTTAAGTCGGATACGCTACACAGGCCTTCCACCGTCCCCCACCATATGCACCATTGTCCCCCTGTGTTGCGCACCCCACACCTTCATGGACATCTGCTGTCGTAAGTCCCTCCTGCAGGCCACTCTCCCCCCTGCTCGTTTCCCCAACCTCATGGCAACGTAGCTGTGATATGTCTGTGGAGGTGCTGTCACCGCAGCCCTTACCTGGTCCACGTCCTCCCTCACCTCTCTGAGTGCACACTGACACACCCATCACTCGCACAGCACTGTCACATAGCAATGAGGAACATCTGACCACCAGTGTTAAATTCTGAACATAGAACCTTTATTACAGGTGCCCTCTTTGAACTGGGCCGCACATGTCACATAGCGACATAGTAACATAGTAAATAATGGCAGATAAAGACCAGCATGGTCCAACTAGTATACCCAGCAACACTGCGTTGGGCACACCCATCCCTGTCAACGTGGTGTTGGGCAGGCAATGGCACGGTCCGTCACAGGGCAGGTGTGCCATTGTGTCCCCACACTACACACCCCGGGGACCCCTGTCAAATGGTGGCTGTCCGGGTGCGGCACCGGAAAATGCGCTTGTCGAGCTCACGCAGCCGGTCAGCCACCATGGACAGGGTCACCAGCACCTGCCCCTGGATGAGGGCGAACTGCCTCTGGGCATGCGCCTGGGCACGCACAGCCGCAGCCAGGCGCAGCCCGCACATACAGCCGCACAGACACACATCTTCCCGTGTCTGTGTGGCTGCATGCACGGTACACCTGTCTGCGGCTATGTGTGGCAGACACACGTCCAGAAGGCGTGCTTTGCCAACATCAGGGGGCAGGTGGCTGGTGCCCCCGTTGCCCTGTGGCGGAGCGTACCATTGGGGACCTGCCCCCCATCCCCGCACCCAATACATCCCCTCCCCCCTGCCCCCTCCACCCTCTCCACATCCCCTTCCCCCTCCTCCCCCTCCCTTTCCCTGCCACCCACATCCTCCCCCTCCCTTCCCCTGTCCCCACCTCCTCCCCCTCCCTTCCCCTGTCCCCCACATCCTCCCCCTCCCTTCCCCCGTCCCACAACTCCACCCCCTCAATTTCCCTGTCCTCCACCTCCTCCCCATCCCCTTCCACATGCCCCTCATCCTCCATATCCCCTCCTCTCCCTCGGTGAGGGCTGGGGATCCCCCCTCGTGGCCTCCATCGCCATCTTCATCCACAAGGTGCTCCTGGCCTTCGCCACCCTCCAGGCCCACATCAGCGATGGCCTCCTCCCAGCCCGCAGCACCATCCAGCTCCTCCGGCCCCACTGGCTCCATGGCAGCACGTGCATCAGCTGTGGGAGAGGGGAACACATATCATCTCCATGGTCACACATCAGATACCGCAGTCACAGTGGTCCTGTGGTTCTGCCACTCAGTGCCCCACAGGGCCATGTCACATTACTCACCATTCCTTTGCGCCATCCGTTCGCACTGTACTCTTGCCACAAAGTGCGGGTAACGTGCCCTCAGCTCCCTGGCCTTCTTACGCAGGTCCTCCACCTGTAGGGTTGACAACGAACATTGACATTAGCTACCGCAAGGACACTTTGGAGTCCTCTGCCACAACACCTATCTATCCCTTCATACAAGAGGTGCCTGCCCCTATTGAGTGACACATTCATGCCCCATGATTTCCCAAGGGACAGCCCCATGTGTGCCCCACGCACACGCCTGTCCAGCCAGGGCCCCATGTGCCCTTTGTGTGCACCCCAGTGGACATGACACAGCACATCTCTGTGTGCCACCTCCACACATCTGCCAGTGCCCATCAGCCACTGCTGGGGTGGGTGGTTGTCACCTGCAGTGCTCCCTGGGGAATCCTTTGGCTATGGTGTGTCTTTTGGAATCCGAAACAGGGCCTGTTTCCATAGCACCAGGATGGGGGATGGGGCCCTCTTTTGTGACCTGCAGCATCCTGGAGCTATGGTTTGTCTTTTGGAATCCCAAACAGGGCCAGATAACAGTGGACATGGATGGGGGATGGAGCCCTCTCTTGGGGCCTGCAGCATCCTGGGGCTATGGTTTGTCTTTTGGGATCCCAAACAGGGCCAGGTAACAGTGGACATGGATGGGGGATGGAGCCCTCTCTTGGGGCCTGCAGCATCCTGGGGCTATGGTTTGTCTTTTGGAATTCCAAACAGGGCCTGTTTCCATAGCACCAGGATGGGGGATGGGGCCCTCTTTTGGGGCCTGCAGCATCCTGGGGCTATGGTTTGTCTTTTGGGATCCCAAACAGGGCCAGATAACAGTGGACATGGATGGGGGATGGAGCCCTCTCTTGGGACCTGCAGTATCCTGGGGCTATGGTTTGTCTTTTCGTTTCCCAAACAGGGCCAGATAACAGTGGACATGGATGGGGGATGGAGCCCTCTCTTGGGGCCTGCAGCATCCTGGGGCTATGGTTTGTCTTTTAGGATCCCAAACAGGGCCAGATAACAGTGGACATGGATGGGGGATGGAGCCCTCTCTTGGGGCCTGCAGCATCCTGGGGCTATGGTTTGTCTTTTGGAATCCCAAACAGGGCCTGTTTCCATAGCACCAGGATGGGGGATGGGGCCCTCTTTTGGGGCCTGCAGCATCCTGGGGCTATGGTTTGTCTTTTGGGATCCCAAACAGGGCCAGATAACAGTGGACATGGATGGGGGATGGAGCCCTCTCTTGGGGCCTGCAGCATCCTGGGGCTATGGTTTGTCTTTTGGAATCCCAAACAGGGCCTGTTTCCATAGGACCTGGTGGGGGTAGGAGCCCTCTTTTGGGGCCTGCACAATCCAGGGGCTATGGTTTGTCTTTTATGATCACAAACAGGGCCAGATAACATTGCACATGGATGGGGGATGGAGCTCCCCTTTGGGGCCTGCACCATCCTGGGGCTATGGTTTGTCTTTTGTGATCAGAATAAGGGCCTGTTTCCATAGGACCAGGTGGGGGTAGTAGCCCTCTTTTGGGGCCTGCACCATCCTGGGGCTATAGTTTGTCTTTTGTGATCACAATAAGGGCCTGTTTCCATAGGACCAGGATGGGGGATGGGGCTCTCCTTTGGGGCCTGCACCATCCTGGGGCTATGGTTTGTCTTTTGTGATCACAATAAGGGCCTGTTTCCATAGGACCAGGATGGGGGATGGGGCTTTCCTTTGGGGCCTGCACCATCCTGGGGCTATGGTTTGTCTTTTGTGATCACAATAAGGGCCTGTTTCCATAGGACCAGGATGGGGGTAGGAGCCCTCTTTTGGGGCCTGCACCATCCTGGGGCTATGGTTTGTCTTTTGTGATCACAAACAGGGCCAGATAACATTGCACATGGATGGGGGATGGAGCCCTCTCATGGGGCCTGCAGCATCCGCGGATGTATTTGGGCCTTGTGTTAGTTGACAGGGGCAAGTGACAGACCCCTGTTTGTCTCTTGGCCTGAGTGGTGGGCCTGTGGTTTCCTGTGGATAGGGCATATCCTTGGGCTGCAACAGCGCCCCATACCATAACAATGTGGTCTGTAGTGCACCCCTGCCATGTTTGCAGCTACCCCCTTGGGGCTGGGGGGTTTGTTTTTGGGTGTGTGCCAGACCTTGCTACCAGCTGGACACGGCAACACCTGACATTCCGTGGCAGTGCATAGTTTCTTTGTGCTTTGGTTACAGGGTGTTTTTTTCCACATCATCAGTTGGGGTGCCGGTCCCCATGCACTTACCTCACGTGGGTAGTCTGAGCTCCTGTTGTATCGGTGAGACAGACGCTCCCAGGCCCTCCTGACCCTGGCTAAATTCTGCCTATGGATGAGCCCGGAAATAAGCGCTGCTGGCGGAGGCAGAACAGCTCAGTGAGGAGATAGAGGTCCCTCTGTGTGAAAGCTGGCTTCCTCGACATGGCTTCCATTTGCTCTGACTGTATCAGTGCTGCGTAGCCACGTGCGTTGGTGGGGGCGTATCCACGTGCGTTGGTGAGGGCGTAGCCACGTGCATACCCACATGTTGTTATGGGCGTGTCACCGCGTGTGGATACGTGCGTTAGTTCCGGCATGGGCGAGCGTTACTACGTACGTTGGTTCAGGTGTGGGCACTGTAGATTACATATCCTTGAGGGTGTATTGGGGGGGGGGGATTATGATCCACCACACAACCCACCCTCCGGGGCTCAGGGTGCAGAACAGGTTCAGCCACCAATAGATCCACAGTCTACCTCACTGCAATGGTAGCAGTAGAGGGGACCATCATCCCCAGTCCTGTTGGGGGACAGACAGAGTGCTACACATCCATAGATCAATAGTCGACAAATGGCAGGCTTGGAAATGCACAGCTGCCCCCCAACATTATCTGACATTCTCCAGCAGCACGCCTCCAGCCACTGCACCCTGCGAGGTGTTCCAGCAAGATACATACTAGCTGCAGACAGTCCGCCAGCTAGTCCGGAGTGCATGGTCCTGTATGAGATGCAGGCACCCAGAACAGGGGTGTCAGCATACACACCAAGCAGATAAGTCAATGATTGGGCCCCAAAAGGGAACCCATATATATCACATGAGAAAAATGCCATAGAGCACTATGGGGGAACCTAGCCATGCAGTGGTCACTGCTCAGTCAGGGTGAGAGTGACCTCCCAGCAGGACATGCTATGGTCACCCTGTTCATGCAGGTGGAGGCCGGGCACTACAATATCCGAGCCATTGCCCTATGCCTTGAGATGATGCAGCCAGGTCAGGTCACCCTATACAGCCTATTCCCACAGTACCTTGCTCCTCATTATGCACATTGGCAGGCCAATACTGGCAACAGTGCTAGCACTGAGGGCTGTGGGGGGTGTTTGCCGACACCGCACACTTGATAGACAGACACACACTCCCCACACCTATGCCAGCATTGTGCAGCTATGGAGGTGTTGGGCAGCCCTGCCCCCCCCCCCCAACGGTCCGGGGCACAGTGCAGGAATGGCTGTGGTACGCAAAACTGTAGGTGTCACTGCACAGGTTGGTAAACACTGTCAGACACAGGACCTGTAGCACACTCCACAGACATCAGAAAGGTTGCTATGCTGCAGCTCACTCAGAGAAAACTTGTACTTGAGCTAGGAATTGCTATCTGCCAGTAATCATAGCAACCTTTTTTAAGATGTGTACCATATTCCGAGGTTTATGGTGGCATTATTATGGTATGCAGGTGCTCGTATTGGGAGATGCACGCAAAGCCAAAAGTCCTGCCTTTCCAGGTGGCTTTGGATGATGGGGCCTGTGGGTGTGGGTGTGTCTGCCCCTGTTGGCTGCTGCTTTACGGCAGTGTTTCCCAAATCCAGTCCTGGTGTGCCAAACACTGTTCAGGTTTTCATGCTGTCCCTCATGGCTATACAAGAGATACATCTACATACCATGGGGGTGGTGCATAGATATGCAGCACAGGCATCTTTATTAGAGGCAGCATGGAACCTGAATGGTGTTTGGCCCTCAAGGACTGCATTTGGGAGACTCTGCTGTAGGTAATGCACCTGTTTATGGAGTCTGTGGTCTGTAGGGTAAAATGTAGGTGTTTTGGGCATGTTTACGTCATCTGCAAATAAGGTTCTGTCTGTATTAGGACTTTGTAGTAGTGGGTAAAATATGCAGAGTGGGTTGGCGGAATCTACAGCTGGGACTTGAACCTGTGACCTTCTGCTTACAGTGGTTTTGTACACTGCACCACCATGTTATCACAGAGATGGTGCATTCCCTGGTGGTACCTTGACATGTGCTGCCTGCGGCCCTCTGTATCCCCTTCTCCAGCATCTGTCCACTTGCCATTCCAACATGCTCGCCCTGCTGTTGCGGGACATGTGCATGTCATAGGCACCCTGTCTGGTGGTGGAGGAAACCCTGAGCAGCGCTATTTCACTGTGGGTCCATTCACCTTGTATGGGGACGGATTATAGACCCTTCCACGGTTTCTATCTGTTCTATGGAGCTTACTCGGGGGGGAGGGGGGGGTGTTTCTCATTGATACCACTGTTGACCAAATTGGTTATTGTTTTTATCCAGTTTGTTGGGGTCATTTTCAGTGTTTCTGTGCCCTTTTGTTCTGTGCACATGTATCACACTTATCACTTACTTTGGGTTTTCCTGTCTGGGCTGTACATTGCTGACACCTAAATGGTTTCTCTCCCTTTTAATGTGCCTTTAACGGCAGGTTTTCATTCGCATTGGATTTGAGCTCTGAAATTCAGCGCGTTAGTGTGAGGGGAGCCTCTCCCTGCCCACTCTCCGCCCATTGACCCCTTCTCTCCGCCCTCTCTCCACCTTCTGAGTTGTTTTACCGCGCTGTGGGGCTATACGATCGTTAACTACGGTTAACGCGCGTAGTATGATGTTAACGCTCGTTGGCGCGTGATTACGCGCGTTATACTGCACTTATGATCGTTAACATCGTACAACGCGCGTTATTCACGTTTACCGCACTTTAGTAAACATACCCCTATGTTTTGGGGCAGCTATTAGAAAGTGCATCAGCAGTATTTATTTATTTAAACAGTTTTTATACCGCTTTGTCCTTCAATCAGAGCGGTTTACATTATAACAAGCATTATACATGGAACAACTGAACAGTAAACAGTATTATCTAACATTATAACATTATACAAAGAACAATTGGATCTTAAAAGGCAAGGTAGCGTGGGAAACTATGTACATGGTCATGAATATATGACAACTATTTACAATTTTATCATTTTATTTAGTGGTTATTAGTTCATTGCTATGAGTCAATAGTCAGTCAATAGTCAGTGACTTGGATCATGTTATTGTTTATATGGTTAGGTTATATGTCCATAGTGAGTTGAGTAGAGATGCGTTTTTAGTTTTTATTCGAAAGTCCTTGATGTCTGATGTTGCCCTCAAGTCATCTGGGAGAGAGTTCCAAATTGATGGAGAACAGAGTGATAGTGCTCTTTCTGATGTGTTTTGTATGGTCTTTTGGTACCCAAGGAGTCTGATAATCATATTATTTTTGTTTTCTTCTAGGTCGGGTACTTGTGTCCCTTGTTATAGTGTCTTGTAAGATGAATGCTGATAGTTGGTGAATGATCTGGAATATGATTAAAGTTGATTTGTATCTGATACGGGAGTGGATTGGGAGCCAGTGTAATTTATTAAGTATTGGTGTGATGTGGTCATGTAAACCTGTTCCTGTGATTAGACGAGCTGCAGTATTCTGCACTAGTTGGAGTGGTAATATAGTTTGCTTGACAGATGGTTCGGAAGTGATCCTGGTCTAGAAATGGTTTTAGGGGCATGTTTACTAAACATTCCTAACGTGCGGGGCCGCGGTAGTGTGCCTGTGCCATATAAGGAGTGGGCGGTTCAGGCCGAAAAAGGAAAAAAAAAGACCGTATGTGTGCGCGTCGCGTTAATGTGTGGGGCCCACATTAGCGCGTGGGAAGGCTGGCTGAGGCACCACCTTGAACATGGAAATGTGTGTCAGGAAGCAAAATAATTTTGGGGCGGCATAAGGCAGCGCACTGTTCATTTTGGGGCGGCATAAGGCGGCGCACTGTTCATTTTGGGGCGGCATAAGGCGGCGCACTGTTCATTGTGGGGCGGCATAAGGCGGCGCACTGTTCATTGTGGGGCGGCATAAGGTGGCGCACTGTTCATTGTGGGGCGGCATAAGGCGGCACACTGTTCATTGTGGGCAGCAGGATGCGGCGCACTGTTAATTGTGGGCAGCAGGATGCGGCGCACTGTTAATTGTGGGCAGCAGGATGCGGCGCGCTGATGGCCACAAGGCGGCGCACTGATGCTAAAGCAAAGGAACACAGCCACAGCACAATGGTTAAGACACTGACCAATGGTGCAGGGACCAGGGGTTCAATCCCTCACAATGCCCATTGAAAAAGGCTAGCTGAGGCAGTATATTTTATGTTGTGGAGTGCTTTAGGAGGCTTTTTAATTCTATTTTGTGATAACTACTAGCAAACGCACTCTCACAGCATGTTAACATAAGGCGGACCATAAGGCACATGTTACAGTGCACCGTCCGCCAAGGCACCCTAGAATGTCCCCTATAGGGCAGCATGTATGTTGCGACACAGGATAATGTATAGTGCACCCTATATGGATGCCAACCATAAAGTGCCCTATAGGGCGCCCAATAAAGCACCCTCAGAGGCACCTTATGGGTACAGTACGCTGAGGGTGTTATTGCAGGCATCAACATATGTACAGTAAATGTAAAAAATGCTTTGGAAAACCCTATCACAGAACCCCACTGTGGGTATGAACCCATGACCTCTGGCTGCACAGGCAGTAGCGTAACCATTGGGCTACACCTCTACAGCTGTAAGCAAGCTCCTGCCTGGCTGCAGATAGCCTGTACTTCACATCACAGGCAGTCTGCTGGTGTAAACAGGATAGGGTTAGGCCACCCGTACCCATGATGCACTGCACATGCAAATAAGCTGTCCACAGATGCACACAAGATGGGAACTGCACCCCTAAAGCTACCCGGCCTGGTAGGGGGAGGTGTCCTTGTGCACCCACACAGCACCTCGGCCTGGTAGGGTGTCCTGAGTGGGTGGACAAATGGCAAAGAGTAGCTAAACACCATCACATTGTGCGGTTACTATGCCCACCCTGAGTGTGTGATGATGCGCCCAGGACCAGGTGCACAACATCTCGCATGGCTGAATGCGGCCATACCAGAGCTCTAAAGCAGCAATAACCTGTGAAATAGGTAGGTACTGCATAAACATCTTGGAGATTGCTGTCTGCCACAGTTAGTGGAACACCCCCCCCCCCTGTGGACAAAACAGGGTCTCCCACCAACAGATACCCATACTATCTTTTCCTCCCCTCATGGCAGTAGAGTCAACCATCAACCCCAGTCCTGCTGGGGAAATAGACCCCCCCCCCCCCCCCCAAGCAGCTCCACACACATCCATAACACAATATCAGACAGACAATAGGCCTGGATCTTCATAGATGCACCCCACCACTATCTGATATTCTCCTGCAGCAAGCCATCGGCCACTGCACCCTGCAAGGCACTCCATCAAGACACATACCATCTGTGCTCAGTCTGCTGGTTGGTTCTGATGGAAATGCATGCACCCACAACTGGGGTGGCAGCACACACAAGCAGATAAGTCAGTGAAAAGGCCCCAACAGGAAACCCATATATACCACATGAGAGAAACACAATACAGCACTATGGGTATGCCTAGCCATGCTGCCATCACTGCACACTCATGGTGAGAGTGATCCCCCAGCAGCACATACAGAGGTCCCCCTGTCTGTGTAGGTGGTGGCCGGGCACTACCATGTCCCTGCCAGTGCCCTATGCCCTGTGCAGCTGCATCCTGGTCAGCCCACCCTGTGAGATATACCCATGGTCCCTTGCTACTCATTATGCACATTAGCAGGCCAATACTGGCAACAGTGCTGGCAGTGTGGGCTGTGGAAGGGGCTTGCAGCCAGCACCCACTGTATAGACAGACACACACTTCCACACCTATGCCAGCATGGTGCTACTATTGAGGAGGTAATTAGCCTTGGCCACCAAACCTGTCCTAGGCACGGCAAGGCATGGATATGGTACGCAGTACTGCTGGGGGTCACTCCCCAGGGTGGTAAACACCGTCAGAGGCCAGTCCTGGAGCACGCCCCGCAAACACCTAACAGATTGTTCTGATGGGGTCAACTAGCAGTATGTGCATAACGTATGGATATCTATCTGCCAGTAGTCCTAGCAAACGTCTCAGAGCTGTGTACCGTATACCTCAGGTGTAGGGTGACATTGCTAAGGTATGCAGGTGCTAGTATTGGGAGATGCACGCAGGGTCCACTGTTCTGCCTCTCCACGAGACATTGGCCAATGGGGCCTGTGGGTGTGGGTGTGTCTGCCCCTGTTGGCTGCTGCTTTACGGCAGAGATTCCCAACCCCAGTCCAGGTCTGCATCACACTGTTCGTGTTTTCCTGCTGTCCCTCATGAATATGCATGAGCTACATCTACATGCCATGGGGGTGGTGCATATACAGCACAGGCATTTGTATGAGTGGCAGCATGGAACCTGACTGGTGTGTGGCACACCAGGAATGCATTTGGGAGAGTCTGCTCTAGGTACTGCCCCTGTTCATGGTGTCTGTGCTCAGTGGGGTAAAAGATAGATGTATTACCATTGCATATGGAGTGGAGGAGTGGCCTAGTGGTTGGGGCAAGGTACTTTGTGCTGGAAGGTCGGGGGTTCAAATCCCACTAGAGGACAGCAATCTTGGGCCAGAAGGACTGGGGTTTCTAGTCCCACAGGTGCTCCTTGTGGTCTTGGGCAAGCCACTTAACCCTCCATAGCCCATGTTCCCTTTAAAATAGTTCTCTGTGTGCTGTGCTTTCCTGTCTAATCAATGTGTTTATACCTCAAAAATTTCCTGTCATGATTTGACAATTTCCAATCTGTAATCAAACCGCTGCTGATCACTGGAAGTAATGGTATACAAATGTATACATAATAAATAAAAATAAATAAATAAATATGTCCTTGACATGAAAGGTGTGTCCTTACTATCACTGTGTAGGTGTGGGAAAAATATGTGGCTAGGATTGGTGGAAGCCCCAGCTGGGCTTTGAACCTGTGACCTTCTGTTCTTGCATGCACTGTCTGTGTGCACTGCACCACAGTGTAGCCACAGATTGGCTGGTTTCCCTGGAATGTCCATGACTGTGGATCCGGCAGGGCCTGTCTGTTGCAGTGGACTGTGCCAGCCTGCACATGGCTAGGCCTCTGTCTTCTGTGGCTAGCAGCCACTGCCCCCTGCACCACATGTACTCGTCCGCCAACATGCTGGCATGAGCTTCTCTCAGAAACAGCAGATGACCAGATTGCAATGTGGCAGTACGGGACTGCATTTGGGGGATTTGGCTGTAGGTAATGCCCATTGTTGTTGTGTTTTTGCAGTGTTGTGTAAAATATGGGTATTTTCCCCATGCTTATGTTCCCTGCAATACAGGGGTGTCTGCGCTATCTTTGTTTAGTGGTGGGTAAAATATAGGGGCTGGGCTGACATGTGCCCCAGCTGGGATTTGAACCTCTGACCCTAGAGGTACTGGCTCTGTCCACTGCACCACACTATGGCCACAGAGACAATGCACTCCCTGGAGGTAGTATACCTGGCAGGATGGAGTCACAAACCCTGCTCTACGCATTTTTACTGTGGGCACATGCACTCTGTCTGGTGACAAACGTGCACATAAACCCCGGAAATGACCAAAGACACTGGGGGACAATATATCACCACGCTGGGCAAAAGTGATATTAATGGGCAACCATAGCAAACACTCCCAGGAAAGCTCCAAAAAGGACATTTGTTTTGGATGAGTCTCCGCTCCGTAGACCCTTCCAATATTCATTTCTTTTTTCTGGAGCTTTCCTGGGTGTGTTTTCTATATTTGCCCATTACTATAACTGTTCCCCAGCTGCATTACTATTTGTGATATTTTTGTTGTGGTCACTTTCTATTTTTATTTTCACTTTTGTGCTGTGCACATGTATCACACTGCTCACGTTTTGCAGGTTTCTCCGATTTTGCTGTACATTGCTGACGGAAATGGTTTCTCTTCCCTTTAAATGCCCTCTACCGCGAGTGTTTCACTCGCGGTAGTTTTGCTTTGGGATTCGGCCCCGATAATGTACGGGGAGCCTCTCCCCTCCCCTTCCCCGCCCATTAAACCCGTCTCTCCGCCCCTCAGGAACCTTTCTCCGCCCTCCGTTAGCCGTTCCACGCCTCTATCGGACATTTGCGGGCCCGTACTTGTGCGGGGCCCGTTATTGTGCCGCGCACCTGTGCGGGGGTGACACGCACGATTGCGGGGCGTTTAAGTGCTCTTTAAGTGGTAATTAACCATATTTTTTGCGAGGTGTTTAGTTAGTACCTGATAGGGGAGGGTGGGGTATCAGGGGGACTTCCTTAGTCTTGATGTGTTTATATGTGGGATCTACATTTGCTCGATTTTGGGTTGGTATAGGTGTATTATTCTGGAGAGGTAGAACAGGTTGTAACTTGGTACCTTAGCGTGCACTGCGGTTGCTTTTAGTGTCCGTTGCTTTTTCTTCTGTTATGGCAGTCGATGTTGTTGTTGTTTCAGGTCCTTGCTTAAGGGCCACAACAAAGGGCCCTCTGGTGAGGCCCTCAGGCGCGGGCGCACCCGATGCTGCTTTTGAATTTATGCTGTGCAGCCTCTGATTGGCCTTGGGTGCGTTGGTCGGGCAGGAGTTTGGCTTCCTGCTTACTCACCCGATCTGAGGGCTGTGTATTGTATACATTACACGGGTTCTACAGAATGACACACTTGATCAGTTTGCAGATCCCATAATCTACATAGAAACATAGCAGCCACTGCATCAGAACCTTCCACATTGCTGTCGGGCAAAGTGCTTGTCCAAAAAAAATGTTATAATAAGTGAGCACTTGATGTCTTTGTGTGGTGATATGACACGTTTGCCTACAGACATATCTTCCTAACTTGGGGTGGACTGTGTGGTCCAGCACACTGGACCATAACATCCCAACATTGGAGCCTCATTGACCCTTGTGTGAAAGACTACATGCAGCAGATGACCTACCCCAATGAGCTATGTTAACCCAATCTAGTGCCCTCATAAGATCTTCAGATACTCTTGTGCAGTGATGATCCATCTCTGGACTTGCATCTCACCTCACAGTGCATCATGCATCACACACAAGTCAGATAGGTATTGCTGACACCGCATTGGAACATGAGAGATAATGGCTATCAGGTGAGACCCCTCCAAAGTGCATTATAAATGTTCAGCATGCATTTTGTTACATTTATGATGTGTTTCACATCCTATGACAACACAGACCTTCTCACTTCTCTCACAGCCAACACAAGAAGATGTGTTAGTGAAATTAAGATTTAGGGCAGAATTGGGAAGGTCAGTCCTGTATAAACAATGCATCATGTTTGTATTGTAAGGTCCCGCCTGCTTATCTCTAGACACCTGAAGTGACTTTTCAATACACCAAAGGTGCACTCAATGACAGAGCAAGTAGCAGCATGGGTTTCATTGTACCTGGTCTGTACATGTGACCTTGGGAAATGCACTGGAGTCAGCAACCAGGCTCTGCATCCATATCCAGCATCACCTGCAGACAGAACATGTGATATCATAACATCAGTTGCAAAAGTAGACAGACAAGGCCTACATGAATATGTTAACAAAATAACTATGGTCACTCTATTTTTGCGAGCCTATATAGTTAATAATCTAAAGAAAATAATAATTTTCAGCTCAATCTACTAACCTTGAGTTCTATCTAGTATCCTAATGCATTTAACGGCCAGAGGTCTCTAAATGCAACCGGGTCTCAGCTTATATTAGGCTTTTAATCAGCCAGACTTGCTGGATTGAACTAGCCTTTTTTCACATCAACGACCCTTATTTCCATTGCATAAAGATTACTCTAACCATAATTTAATAAAAATATTTCATATAAATCTATAGGTACTTTTTTTCTTTTTCATATAACCGTTTTTATACTTTTTTTTAAAGATTTTTTCATATCTCTCATAAATGTGTTGCTACAAACTTTAAAACCTTCTTCAAAAATATATAAATTGTAATGTTAATTCTCCGTGTATGATGGTAACTTCTCAGTCTCAACCACTACAATCACAGTCTCTGGAGACAATGTATAATAAAATGCCAGTCTTTTAACTCTTTACAACTTCCCAACTTGTAACCAGAGAACTCTGTGCTTGTCTGTGCATAATTCTGTTATTCCTCTGATGAAAAACCAAAGTTCTTATCTGCCATATTGTTCTCGATGCTCCCGATACTCCCGACGTGTATCCACAAAGCGCTTCCGCGTTTCACATTATGTTTCCTCAGGGGGGTCATATATCGAATTACACCCGTTGAATGGCTGCCGAAGTCGAATTTAATGAGAGGGCATTCACTCTTCTCTTCCCTCCGTCACCTCTGCACGGACTAAAAAATGAAACATGCTTACTTTCCTTCTAAGAACTCCTATTGCTGATATCCGCATTAAGGACCCATCTTATCATTCTTAAATTTATAAGTTACCTCCAAATTTCTGGTATACTCTTCCAATGATCTACCGATGTTAAACCTTCTTAGTGATGTCAGAGAGGCGCCGCGCATGCGGACTCCATGCCTCTTGCCATTTAAATACCCACATCTCTTGAGGAAGCGAAAAAATCCAACGTTGCTCCCGATACACGAGAACACCGCAGTAGGTTAAAGTGCCAACGAAGAGAAGCACCCATGGTGGAACATTGCCTTCAGTTTCACCATAATTTTTTGGATCTCATATGTTTTTGCATAGAACAAATAATAAGGGGGATGAGGGGACGCACGAAAGAACAGTTCCTAGTGTATCGGGAGCCACGTTGGATTTTTTCGCTTCCTACTGTTTCACCGAAAGGGCTCAATGCTCAAGTGGATTGGCACCTTTGTAGCTGATTTGTAATTAGATTTGTAATTATATGCAAGTGTGATCCCTGCCTCAAGAGATGTGGGTATTTAAATGGCAAGAGGCATGGAGTCCGCATGCGCGGCGCCTCTCTGACATCACTAAGAAGGTTTAACATCGGTAGATCATTGGAAGAGTATACCAGAAATTTGGAGGTAACTTATAAATTTAAGAATGATAAGATGGGTCCTTAATGCGGATATCAGCAATAGGAGTTCTTAGAAGGAAAGTAAGCATGTTTCATTTTTTAGTCCGTGCAGAGGTGACGGAGGGAAGAGAAGAGTGAATGCCCTCTCATTAAATTCAACTTCGGCAGCCATTCAACGGGTGTAATTCGATATATGACCCCCCTGAGGAAACATAATGTGAAACGCGGAAGCGCTTTGTGGATACACATCGGGAGTATCGGGAGCATCGAGAACAATATGGCAGATAAGAACTTTGGTTTTTCATCAGAGGAATAACAGAATTATGCACAGACAAGCACAGAGTTCTCTGGTTACAAGTTGGGAAGTTGTAAAGAGTTAAAGACTGGCATTTTATTATACATTGTCTCCAGAGACTGTGATTGTAGTGGTTGAGACTGAGAAGTTACCATCATACACGGAGAATTAACATTACAATTTATATATTTTTGAAGAAGGTTTTAAAGTTTGTAGCAACACATTTATGAGAGATATGAAAAAATCTTTAAAAAAAAGTATAAAAACGGTTATATGAAAAAGAAAAAAAGTACCTATAGATTTATATGAAATATTTTTATTAAATTATGGTTAGAGTAATCTTTATGCAATGGAAATAAGGGTCGTTGATGTGAAAAAAGGCTAGTTCAATCCAGCAAGTCTGGCTGATTAAAAGCCTAATATAAGCTGAGACCCGGTTGCATTTAGAGACCTCTGGCCGTTAAATGCATTAGGATACTAGATAGAACTCAAGGTTAGTAGATTGAGCTGAAAATTATTATTTTCTTTAGATTATTAACTACATGAATATGTGCCATCTGGCCATTGACTCAATGCATGTGGCATGCAATCTCACAAACAACACAGGCCTAGAGTGGAACCTTTTTGCTATCATTATGTGCACATAGCATGGTGCCAAGAGAGGTTATTTCAGGCCATATGTCTGCAGACCCACCACAGGCAGCTAATGGGTAACCTGACCAAAGGGAACCTGTTTACAGTGCTGCCTTCAAACTGCTGAGTATGGAAGTCTTGAGCTTTGTCTCTCTTAGGGATTTTCCATTCTCATGGGCCGATAACGACAGGCTGTGAATGAGAAACCACAAGAGCAGAAAAAAACATCCTTTCTGTAGCTTCAATGGAACAAAGAGCAGAACACAATTCACCATGGAAGGACTATTTTAATCAGCCAAACATGAGGTCACCCGACATGTGTTTTGGTCTGGGGCCTTCTTTGGGGGAATAAGACCTCTATAATAAAATAATAACAATATAATAATTAAAAAAATCACAATGAATAAATAAATAATTAGGCAAATCAATCATATATAACTAAATAAAACATATATCAATACATTAAAGATAAAACCGGAAGTACAACCTGCCATTTCAAAATAAAACAATACATACATATATATAAAAAGCATGCTGAACATAAATACACAGAGATATGTCAATTATATAGTAATAAAAAAACTGTGAAAAGGAAGCAAAACCCATCAAAGAATAAACCATGAATTACACATACAGAGCAAAGTTGTTAATGAGAGTATACTGAAAAGTGAATGATAAACAGTACAAAACATTGGAGGTTAATTCAAAGAGTATCTGAAATGACCTAGAAAACAAGAGAACCCAAAACTATATGCACAGAAATGGAGATTCAATTACTCGCCACAGCAGGAGATTGTCACAAAAAAACAAACTAGATAAGCCACCTAAAGATAAGATAAATCACATTGACATTCTTGTCTGTATCTCAAACAGAGCCATCATGCATTCAATAAACTACCCATGAAGCCATTCTGAGGATAATCCCAGTAGGTTAAGAACTGTGGAATATCTCCTTTGAAGAGCGTGACATGCTGACATAGTGGTTTGAGAAACATATAAAATTTAAAGGTCAATATTAATGTTATTCGAATGATTCTTTGGAAGCTGTGGTGGGGATACTGCCATACTTTACATTGAGCCCTGATATTGTCAGATTGATGAGGAAGCACTGGCACATCTTGGGATTGTATCCCTGTCTTAATAAGCCCTTACGTATAGCTTATACTCGTGGTGCTAACCTTAGGGACATGGTGGTTCGGTCTACCCTTCCAGTGGATCGACCTTGTTCACCTCCTGCACAGAGTGTTGGGCATACCTGTTGCGGTGATTGTATATATTGTGTTTCAGCTCAACAAGGGAAGGAATGGACTCATCCTGGGATGGGAAGGACTTTCTACTGTAAATGGAACACTGATTGTGCATCTTCTTATGTGGTATATTTTCTACAGTGCCCATGCCCTCTAGTATATGTTGGACGGACAACTCGGATTATGAGGACTCGTTTGGGGGAGAATGCTTCCCGATTACGAAATCAAGTTTCCTCTGCTCCTATTATGGATCACTGTTTGCAGCACCACCATGAGTTTTCTCACTTGACCTGGACTATTCGATCACATCCCCCTGGATCCTCGGGGGGGGGGGGGGGAATCGTGTAGCTATGTTGCAACGCTGTGAACAATCTTGGATCTTTCAATTGAATACTGTGTTTCCCTTCGGACTAAATAAAGAAATTGATTGGGTGAGTCTTAATTGAAGCCTCTTCCATGACGTGGCAGGCTTCCCCTGATCTTGTGGGGTTTCCCTGCTGTTTGATTGGAGCTTGGCTGTGAATGATGGCTGTTTGTAGCCACTAAGAAACTCTTCCGGTGAAATATACCGTGAGAAAAGCTTGGCGTTTTTTGGCGGTGAATACACATTGAAGAGCATTGCACTTGATACAGGAATTGCTTCCGAAACGTGCACGTCGTGCCTTACTCACAGAGGATTGTGTTTTGCTGCAATTGAACACGTTCTTCACCATTTATAAGCTAAATTCTTTTTAATGCTGTTAAGCAGTTTTTGTGCTTGAATAAAATGGATGTTGCCATCTGGTGTGGTTAGAGCAATTTCTCTAACTTCCCCTGGTTTCACCCGACAAAAATAAGTTTTTTCTGTATTGTTATTTTGGGAAGAGTTTGTAGTGGTAATTTAGTAATATTTTGATTTTCAATAATAATGTTAAGCATATATTGTTATATGGTATTGCCAAATATACAGACTCAAAAACAAACCTCACAGCTTACTCACGGGTTCTCAGTATGTTCAACGTGAAAGGGCTCATTGTTCATTATGGTGCTAAATTTCGAACAAGGTTTCTATGATGTCATGGTGCATGCTAGAGAAGTCATCAGGAGTTGTAGCAATGCTGTTCATCAAGTAGAGAGTCAAAGAAGCAACTTTGTGGGAAACCCACATTTCTTTAAATAATATTCTCTAAATAAAAGGGGATACGGAACTCGGCTAATTGAATCATTTAAATTCTGCGGTCATGGCCCTATATTTAAGTAAAATATATCTTTAATTGGAACTATTTTGATAGCAAGGAGCTAAGGGGTATGTTTACTAAACCGTCTTAATGTTACCGGCGTTAGTTGCAGTCTTACTGTGACAAATGGAGTGGAGGGGTGGCCTAGTGGTTGGGGCAAGGTACTTCAGGCCGGAAGGTTGGGGGTTCAAATCCCACTAGAGGACAGCAACCTTGGGCTGGAAGGACTGGGGTTTCTAGTCCCACAGGTGCTCCTTGTGGTCTTGGGTAAGCCACTTAACCCTCCATAGCCCATGTTCCCTGTAAAATAGTTATCTCCAAGTTATAATACCCTGTTCAATGTAATTTCAGTTTGTTCAATGTAAACTGCACTGATGCAGAATAGCGTGGTATATAAGAGAATGTAAATAAAAAAATAAAAAATAAATGCCATATAAGGTAGTGGGCATTCTGGTCTTAAGGTAGCATTTCAGGTTATCATGCAATAAAGTCCATTTTCTTGCGATAGAGAGAGCCGTGGCATGTTAACGCGCATTAGCCTTAATTAGGCGCGCTGACTCACAAGCACAGCAACAGAGGTGTAGCTCAGTGGTTAATACATTGACTGATGAAATGGGGTCATGAGTTTGATCCCCCAGTGGGCTTAATGAGTAAGGCTGTCTGAGGCATTGCCCTTTACTTTAAATCAGTGCTGTCTGAGTCATTTTCTTTTTTAATTTAAATTAGTGCTGCCAGCAAACACACCCTCACAGTGCATAAGGCGCCCTATAAGGCGCTCCAGAGGGCATATTATAAAGTGCACTGTCTGCCTAGGCACCTTATAATGTTCCCTATAGAGCGCCTTACAAGGTGCCTTATAGGGTGCTTTATAGGGCGCCTTATGAGGCACCTTAAGGTTGCAGCACTGTGAGTGTGTTTTTGCTGGCAGCACTAATTTAAATTAAAAAAAAAAGAAAACACCTCAGACAGCCCTATGAAACAACCCCACTGTGGGATCAAACCCACAACCTCTGGCTCTACAAGCAGTGAAGTAACCAGTGGGTTACAACTGCTAACAAACCCCTGGCTGGCTACAGAAGGACATCAGGTCACCAAACAAACTGTCTGCTGTGGTTACCAGGATAGGGTTAACCCACCTATACCCATGATGCACTGCACATGCAAATCAGCAGTCTACAGATGATCACAAGATGGGGTATGCACCCCCACAGCACCTCAGACTGGTAGGGGGTACTGACCGTGTGTGTTACTGGCACAGAGTAGCTACAGACCGTCACATTGTGTGGGTACTGTGTTCACCCTGAGGGTGAGGTGGGGCGCCCAGCACCAGGTCCACAGCACCTTTCATGGCTGGAATAGGCTATACTGCAGGTCCCCATCAGTGCTAGTGGGTGAGAGAGTTCCTGCAAACACACATTTCTCAGTCATGTCTAGCCCTATGGGCTATGATGCACCCAGAGTAGTGCATATCCTGTGTTTGTGCCATGGTTGCATGATGTAAGTGAAGGGTGGGGTGTTTGGACCAATAGGCAAATTATGTACCACCACCCAACCTACTCTCTTTGGCTCAGAGTGGGGGACAGGATCTCCCACCAACAGATCCACATTCTACCTCTCTGCAATGGTGGCAGTAGAGAGGACCATCAACCCCCATCCTGCTGGGGAACAGGAACCTTACAGTGCAGTCAATGCAGATCTGCACACATCCATAAGGCAAGGCAGACAGAAGGAAGGCCTGGAAATGCTCAGCTGCCCCCACCACTATCTGACATTCTCCAGCAGCAAGCACAATGAGTCTCCAGCCACTGCACCCTGCAAGGTGTTCTAGCCATACACATAGTAACTGCAGACAGTCTGCTAGCTAGTCCATAGTGCATGTTCCTGGAGAAGATGCATGTACCCAGAACTGGGATGTCAGCATACACACCAAGCAGATAAGTCAGTGATTAAGCCCCAAAAAAGAAAACCCATAATAATACTTGAGAGAAGCACTATAGGAGAACCTAGCCATGCCGTGGTCACTGCTCAGTCAGGGTGAGAGTGACCACCCAGCAGGACATGTTATGGCCACCCTGTCCATGCAGGTGGTGGCCGGGCACTACAGTGTCCCAGCCAGTGCCCTATGCCCTGTGCAGATGCATCCTGCCCAGGCCACCCTGTCCAGGCCATACCCATGGTACCTTGCTCCTCATTATGCACATTGGCAGGCTAACACTGGAAACAGTGCAAGCAGTGTGGGCTGAGTAAGGTGTTGGCAGCCACCACACACTGGATAGACAGACACACACTCCCACACCTATGCCAGCATTGTGAAAATATAGAGGCTTTTGGAAGCCCTGGCCACCGCACCAGTCCTGGGCACAGTGCAGGCATGGCTATGGTATGCAATACTGTTGGGGTCACTCTCCGGGGTGGTAAACACTGTCAGAAACCAGAACTGAAATGCACTCTACAGACATCAGAAAGGTTGCTATGATGCAGCTCAATCAGCAAATTGTGCTGAACTTAGGAATTGCTATCTGCCATTAATCATAGCAACCTTTTGATATATGTGTAACTTATTCCCAGGTTTAGGGTGGCATTGCTAAGGTATGCAAGTGCTAGTATTGGGAGATGCTGCTGCATGCAGTGCCCAACATCCTGCCTCTCCATTAGGCTTTGGATAATGGAGCCTGTGGGTGTGGTTGTTTCTGCACCTGTTGGCCGCTGCTCTAGGGCAGAGGTTCCCAACTCCGGTCCTGGTGGGCTAAACACTGTTCGGGTTTTCATGCTGTCCCTAATGAATATGCATGAGATATAGTTGCATACCATAGGGGTGACGCATAGAAATGCAGCACAGGCACCTTTATTAGGGACAGCATGAAACCTGAATGGTGTTTGGCCCTCCAGGACTGCATTTGGGAAACTCTGCTCTAGGTATTGCACATGTTTATGGTGTCTGTGCTCTGTAGGGTAAAATATAGGCTTTTTAGGAATGTTTATGTTATCTGCAATAAAGGTTCCATCTTTATTACTATGGTTTTGTACTGGGTAAAATATTGGGACGGGGTTGGCAGGAGCCACAGCTGGGACTTGAACCTGTGACCATCTGCCCCTGAACACACTGGCTGTGTGTACTGCACCACACTGTCACCACAGGAATGGTTTGTTCCATGGGGATACCATGACTTTGTCATACAGATCCTGTCTGTTGCAGTGCATGGCACCCATCTAAATGGGGCTAGGCCATGGTCTGCTGTGGGCAGATGCCACTGCCCCCTACATCACCAGTACCCCTCCGCCACCATGCTGACATGCCGTTATGCGGGTGGTGCTGGTGGTGAGCAGTCTCAGGCCATCCAGTGTGCCAGTAGGCAGCTGTGTATGGTGTTGGATCTGGGGTAGGGATGTCTGCATAGACGTCCACGCTTCCCCCCCCCACCACCGCCTGCCAATGTTCTGTGCCCTTGGGGGTACCTGCTGGGTACTATCCCCTGTGACACTGTGAGAAACACACTTGTGCCCATGTTGGGCCCTCATCAGTTGCTGTCTGGCTGCTGTACAGTTTCAGCATTGCTATGTGCCACCTAGGCATCTCCCTAGTTCGCACTGTGCCCCAGCTGCACCACAGCATGTGCCGCCTGCAGCCCTCTGTATCCCATTTTCAAGCATCTGTACATGCCCCCCTGCTGTTGCCGCACATGTGCACGCCATAAGGAACCTGTCCAATAAAAAGGGGAAACCCTGATGAGCGCTGTTTCAATGTGGGATCATTCACCTTGTAGGGGGACAGAGCATAGACCCTTCCAAAATTAATATATATTTTTTTGGAGCTTTCTCAGTAGTGTTTTTTTATATTTCCCATTAATATCACTATTGGCCAGCTTGGTTATGGTGATTTTACATTTTCTTCAGGTCATTTTCCATGTTTATTTGCCCTTTTGTTCTGCGCACATGTTTCACAACTATCACTTTTTCGGGGGTTTCACTGGCTTTGCTGTACATTGCTGACGGAAATAGTTTCTCTTTCCTGCAAATGTGCCTTAACGCAAGGGTTTCACTGGTGTTAGTGATCAGACCCGGATTCCACAGCGTTAGTGTGTCTGGAGCCTCTCCCCTCCCACCCTCCACCCATTGACCCCTTCTCTCCACCCTCTGGGAAGCCTTCCTCTGTCCTTCAGTGCCGGATTTCACAGAGTTAAGTTGCCTCAATGCTGCAGGCGCGTTATCGTGCGATAAGGTATGTTATCTCGCGATGACGTGCCTTCTTTGCCCGATAACATACCTTATCGTGCGATAATTCTGCCGCTGCGACGTTAGCGCCCTTTAGTAAACATACCCCTAAATTCCAAACTGATATGTGAGAAAGTGGTCTATAAGAACATGCATATATAATCAAAAGTCTCAAAATTTAAAAACAGAGCTGTCATCCTCTCAGTGCAAGTGCATAGCAAGAACAGATGTTTTTCTAATAATGAAATGCCATTATGTATAACTAATGTGTACAGATAAAAAAATTAAACATACTGTGAGAATGAAAAGCCTCCCATCTTTAACCAGTATTTATGACCCCATGGTATCATGCTACATTATGCCAAGTTGTCTGGGCCATGTTTTTGCAGGATTACAGAACAACTTAATGAAATTGCATAATTCACTGTATGATGATCTAAACTCCACTTGATGGGGAAGGGTAGCAGGAGGGTAACACATTAAAACTCCCAAGAAAATATAAAAATGAGAGTCTTGAGAGGGTGTGTATAAAAATTGTGAGGCGAGTAATCAGTATACAACCCTAATACTGCCGCTGATATATAAAGTCACCTGAAAAAAGGAGGGATGTAAAAACAAGTGGAGGTTGTGTATTGTGGCAAACAATAAAATATCACTTAGTCACTAAAAATATAAAAGATATGTAATTATTGCCAAGAGAAATAGAGCTGATTAAAAATGAAACCCAGGGCACCCACTTTCAAAATGACTTGCTGCTTACCAATGGGAAAAGTGCTTCTGATGTTACAGTGGGAGATCATCTCGCATCTAGTGATCACCAGATGGTATGATTCAGTGTTAGGATTAGGACTGAAAAAATCCATTCAAAGTGAGAGTCTTAGGGGTATGTTTACTAAGCAGTCTTAACATGCGCCTGGCGATAGTGTGCAGGATGCCATAAAAGGAGTGGGCATTTCGGTCTTAACGTAGCAAAAAGGAATTATCGTGCGATAACGTATGCTGCGCACATTATCAGGTGAAACGCCGCTAAGCATGTTAAAGCGCGATAATCTTAAGTAGGCGCGCAGACATGCGACCATCAAAGCAGAGGTGTAGCACAATGGCTAATAGAGTGACTGATAGTACAGGGGTCATGAGTTTGATCCCCCAGTGTGCCTAATGCATAAGGCTGGCTAAGGCATCACCCTTTATGTTTAAGTAGTGATTTTTGAGGCATTTTACTTTTATTTGAATTAGTGCTGCCAGCCAACACACCCTCACGGTGGCGTAACCTAAGGTGCCGCATAAGGCACCACATAACGCACTCCATAGGGCACATTATAAAGTGCACTGTCCGCCAAGGCACCCTATAATGTCCCCTATAGGACACCTTATAAGGCACCTTATAAGGCGCTTGATAGGGCGCCTTATAAAGCACCTTATAGGGCGCCCTATAAGGTGCCTTATGGGGCGCCTTATGAGGCACCTTAAGGTTACAGTACACTGAGAGTGTTTTTGCTGGCAGCACTAATGTACATTAAAAATAGACAATGCCTCAGACAGCCCTATCAAATAACCCCACCATGGGTTTGAACCTATGACCTCTAGCTTCACAGACAGTGAAGTAACCAGGGGGCTGCAGCTGCTAATAAACCCCTGGCTGGCTGCAGAAGGACTGCATGTCACCACACAAACTTTCTGCTGTGGTTACCAGGATAGGGTTAACCCACCTGTACCCATAATGCACTGCACATGCAAATCAGCAGTCGACAGATGGGCACAAGATGGGATATGCACCCCCACAGCACCTCGGCCTGGTAGGGGGAACTGACCATGTGTGGTACTGGCACAGAGTAGCCACAGACCATCACATTGTGCAAGTACTGTGCTCACCCTGAGGGTGAGGTGGGGCACCCAGCACTAGGTCTACAGCACCTTTCATAGCTGAAAGGCGCCATACTGCAGGTCCCCATCAGTGTTACTGTGTGTGATAGGTAGTTCCTGCAGACACATCTAGATTACATCTGTGTCCTTTTTTATTTCTCAGTCTTGTCTAGCCCTTATGGGCTATGATGCACCCAGAATAGTGCATATTCTGTGTTGGTGCCATGGTTACATGATGAAGGGGAAGGGGAAGGGGGTGTTTAGACCCACCCTCTGGGGGCTCAGGGTGGGAAACAGGATCACCCACCAATAGATCCACATTCTACCTCCCTGTAATAATAGCAGTAGAGGGGACCATCAACCCCAGTCCTGCTGGGGAACAGACATCCTACAGAACAGGCAATGCAGAGCCATACACATCCATAAGGCAATAGCAGACAGACAACAGGCCTGGAAATGCTCAGCTGCCCCCCAACACTATCTGACATTCTCCAGCAGCAAGCCTCCAGCCACTGTACCCTGCAAGGTGCTCCAGCAAAACACATACTAGCTGCAGACAGTCTGCTAGCTAGTCCATAGTGCATGGTCCTGGAGAAGATGCATGTACCCAGAACTCAGATATCAGCATGCATACCAAGCAGATAAGTCAGTGATTGGGTACCAAAAGAGACCCATAAATAAATCTCATGAGACAGATACTGTATAGCACTATGGGGGATCCTAGCCATGCCGTGGTCACTGCTCAGTCAGGGTGAGAGTGACCTCCCAGCAGGATATGCTGTGGCCATGCTGTCCGTGCAGGTGGCGGCCGGGCACTACAATGTCCGAGGAATTACCCTATGCCCTGTGCACATGCGGCCAGGCCAGGCCACCCTATCCAGGCTATTCCCACAGTACCTTGCTCCTCATTATGCACATTGGCAGGCCAATACTGGCAACAGTGCTAGCAGTGTGGGCTGTGGAGGGTGTTGGCAGCCACCACACACTGGATAGACAGACACACACTCCACACACCTATGCCAGCATTGTGCAACTATAGAGGTGTTTGGCAACCCTGGCCACCACACCAGTCCTGGGCACAGTGCAGGCATGACTATGGTACGCAATACTGTTGGGGTCACTCTGTCAGACACCAGACCTGAGGCACACTCCACAGACATCAGAAAGGTTGCTATGATGCAGCGCAATCAGCCAATTGTGCTTAACGTAGGAATTGCTATCTGCCAGTTATCATAGCAACCTTTTTGATAGCTGTGTACAGTTTCCCCATGTTTAGGGTGGCTATGCTAAGGTATGCAAGTTCTAGTATGGGGAGATGCACGCAGGGCCCAATATCCTGCCTCTCCAGGAGGCTTGGGATAATGGAGTCTGTGGATGCCTGTGTGTCTGCCCCTGTTGGCCGCTGCTCTAGGGCAGAGGTTCCCAACTCCAGTCCTAGAGGGCCAAACACTGTTCGGGTTTTCATGCTGTCCCTAATGAATATGCATGAGATACATCTGCATACTATGGGGGCGGTGCATAGCAATGCAGCACAGCCACATTTATTAGAGGCAGCATGGAACCTGAATGGTGTTTGGCCCTCTAGGACTGCATTTGGGAGACTCTGCTCTAGGTAATGCGCATGTTTATGGTGTCTGTGCTCTGTAGGGTTAAATGTAGGTGTTTTGGGCATGTCTACATCATCTGCACTACAGGTTCTGTCTGTATTAGCATGTTGTAGTAGTGGGTAAAATATGGGGGCTGGGTTGGCAGGAACCACAGCTGGGACTTGAACCTGTGACCTGCCCGTCTGCTGGTGGAGCGCAGTCTCAGGCCATCCAGTGTGCGGGTAGGCGGCTGCCTATGGTGCAGGTTCTGGGGTAGGGGTGCCTGCATAGATGTCCACGCTTTCCCCCAGCACCGTCTGCCAATGTTCTGTGCCCTTGGGGGTACCTGCTGGGTACTATCCCCTGTGACACTGTGGGAAGCACACTCGTGCCCATGCTGGGCCCTCATCAGTTGCTGTCTGGCTGCTCTACTGTTTCAGCATTCCTATGGGCCACCTAGTCATCACCCTAGTCTGCACTGTGGCCCAGCTGCAGCACATCATGTGTCGTCTGCAGCCCTCTGTGTCCCCTTTCCCAGCATCTGTCCAGTTGCCCATTCCGACATGCCTGTCCTGCTGTTGTGGAACATGTGCATGCCATAGGAAACCTGTCCAATGGAGAGGGAAACCCTGATCAGCGCTATTTCACTGTGGGATCATTCACCTCCTCCTCTTCCTCCCCCTCCCCCTACCACTCCCCCTCGATCCTGTTTCTCACCCTGAGCCCCAGAGGGTGGGTTGTGTGGTGGTACATAATCGCCTTTGTGTCCAAACACCCCCTACCACTCCCCCTCCTCCTTCTCCCCCTCCTCCCCGCCCCCTCCTCTTCCCCTCCCCCTCCCTCCCCCTCCCTCCCCTCCCTCCCCCTCCCCATCCCTCCCTCCCCCCTCCTCCCCTCCCTCCTCCTACTCCCCTCCCTCCCCCCTCCTCTTTCCCCCCTCCCCCCTCCCCTCCCCTCCCCCTCCCCCCTCCTCCCCCTCCTCCCCCTCCTCCCTTCCTCCCCTCCCCCTCCCCTCCCCCTCCCTCTCCTCCCCTCCCCCTCCTCCCCCCTCCCCCTCCCCCTCCCTCCTCATCCCCCTCCTCCCTTCCTCCCCTCCCCCTCCCTCTCCTCCCCTCCCCCTCCTCCCCCCTCCCCCCCTCCCCCTCCCTCCTCATCCCCCTCCTCCCCCTCTCCTCCTCCCCTCTCCCTCCTCCCCCTCCCCCTCCCCCTCTCATCCCCTCCTCCCCCTTCTCCTCCCCCTCCCCCTCCTCATCCCACTCCCCCTCCCCCTCCCCCTCCCCCATTCCCTCCTCCCCCCCCTCCCCCCTCCTCCCCCTTCCTCCTCCCCCTCCTCTTCCCCCTCCCCCTCCCCTCCCTCCTCTCCCCCTCCCCTCCTCCTCCCCCCTCCTCCCCCTCCTCCCCCTCCTCCCCACCTCCCCTCCTCATCCCCCTCCCCCTCCCCCTCCCCCTCCCCCTCCCCCTCCCCTCCCCTCCCCCTCCTCCCCCCTCCCCCTCCTCCCCTTCCTCCTCCCCCCTCCCTCCCCTCCCCCTCCCCCTCCCCCTTCCCCTTCCCCCTCCCCCCTCCCCACTCCCCCTCCCCCCCACCGCTGCTGCTGAATATCAGGCCCTCCCTGTTTGGACAGGTTAGAATTGTCCTATATTTTAAAATTTCTCTATATAAATTTCAGAGAATTAGCTTAGAGAATTTATTTTAGGATAACTTCTCATTAATTGTAGGTGCTTCAGGGAAATTTCTTAAAATTAAAGAGAAAATGGTATTTCTAATCATTGCATGGTGGAATCTTTTTCAGATTGTAAATCACCCTGATATCTTCTTCATCTGAATGACTATCATGTAAATCATTATAATGAATTAAATAAATAAATTGAACAGCGTTTTGCCGTTGGCTATGCCACACTTACGAGTATGAGAACATTCAATATCAAGCTATTCTGAAGTGTGAAAATAAGCTGAGCAAATAACATTTACTAAACCAAATTCTGTTGTTATGCTACTATGACAACTAAACTTTTGCAGATTATAAAAAATGAAAATTAGAAATAAAAATTAATCTGTTAAGGGGCTGCAAAGGTAGTGTTTACAAATGCTTTGATCCATCAAATCTAGCATTTGCAGATTTGCTACCTTTTTCATATAAAATGTTAATGTTATGGTTCCAAAATATAAGGGGAAAGCCCAAGCCAAGTTGACTTTGGCAACTTCCTCTGCGGTGGGATAACAAAAGCTTGAGGTGCTACTTCTGAAGGCTCTGGCTATAGAGAAAGTCACGAAGGAAGGCTTGGCTACAAGGAGCGTTGATGGGGAAATGCTCATGCTTAAGCAAGAATCATCTGATATATCGTGGCAGCATCTCTCTGGTTCCCCGTCTGGCTCAGAGTGTGAGGGCCCGAGTCTTACATCTATTGGCTCGCCATATACCTCTCTTGCAGAGGGTGTCGGCGTTAGCACTGGGGGATCACACCTCATGCTCGGCTCCACTAGATTCTGTGCCTGGACAAGCTGAGGTATCCGACTTTGATTCTGAGATGGCCAGCGCTGTGTTGGAACCTGGGCTCCAGGTTCCGATGGTAGAGAAAGGGATTCAATTGAGAGCTCTCCCCATTAGCACAATGAGTCCCGAAATTACATTACAGTCAATATGGACAATGCTAGTTAAACTTGACAGAGCTGTCTCTGAGTGTGCTTCAGATGTCTCATCATTGTTGGAAGTGGTGGGGCAAATTTCATCTCAGCAAGAGACCTTTGCTACAGAGACCCAAGAGAAGTTCAACAGTATGGCTAAGGAAATAAATGACTGTAAGGGGTATGTTTACTAAAGAGCGCTAAGGGAGCAAAGGTACTGTTAACAAACGTTATCGGCACCCATGAGTGGTTAATGCTGTGGAAAGCGCTGATAATGTTGGATTAACATGCAGAAGTTGGTCCCATAGCACTAAGGTAGAAAGAGGTGGAGAGTGGTCGTAAATGGGGCAGAGACTGGGCAGGGATAGTGTGTGCCCCTTTAACACCAGTTTGTGTTACCGTGCATTAGAGGTCTTGCCGCTGGGAACCCTAACACGATCTGAAAGCTCGCAGTAAGGGATATTTCTGAGGGAAGAAAGCCTATTTAAATGTCTGCAATGTGCTCCACCCACTATAGTTCTCAAAATAGTGATAGTAGTGTTCTATTGGCAGTAATAGCATTGTGCCCTATTAATAAAGGACACTATGTTGTTGGTGCCAAATTGGCAAAGGAGGTGTCATGTGAGTGATGCAGTGGGACTGGCTGGTCCACTAGGCTGACAAGATGGCTGCCTTGGATGTACATCTGCGATATCTGGTATGACTGCCACAGTCAAAAGGAGTTGCAACACCCCTACTGCCAACATGTTACCATGTCAGCATTGTGTGAGGGTGGGGGTGGCAGTCGCAGCAGCTGCGTCAGAAGAAATCTGTGTCCCAGCCCTGCGTCTCAGGTACAATGCTGCAGTTGCCACTGTCAGTGGCATGACAAGCATGTCATCAGGAGGTGCAGCAGAGCACATAGTGATCCCTCCCTTATACAGTCTAAGGCAGTAGCACACGTGCCCATATCCCCTGCTGAAGGGGGGGGCAGGAGCGGCATGCAGTGACTAACTGCATGTGTGCAACTTCAATAAGGCCACCTGCAGCACTGAAGCGGTGGCTGTGCCATGCTTGCAAGGAGGGAGGGATTGGCAAGCATGCTCTCTTCCATGATTGGTGGACCCTGGCACCCGGTTAGTTTACCTAGTGGATGGGCTGGCCTTGGGATAAGGATGCCCTCCACTTGCACATAGCGAGTGGATATGTGCATGTGGGGTGAAAAATATGCCACTGAAGCAGGAATACTATGCAATATGATTCAGACCTATGTCAGAGGAAAAATGACCACCCTTCTCTCACCTGCCAAATGATGACCATTATCTATATGTGCACTGGTGACCACTCCATAAGTAAGCATGCAGTCAGTTACAACCATCAAAGCCACATAAGAATCTAAAGTAACTATTGTGGTCTGCAAAATATGAGATTATTCCATGACTGGCCCACAAGCACACACCAGGAAAGGGGTATGTTACTCATTCTTCTAGGTCACCCATGGTATGGAATTTGTATGTGTTCATGTATCATGGCCTACCCCTTTGGCTGGACAAATCCCATATGTAAGACATGAATTTCAGTTGAACCAGCAGTATATTAATGCAGTGCAACATACAGACTTAACAAGATATCCCTCTCCCACACCTGCCTAACATTCCTAGACAGACAACATAAGAACATAAGATATGCCATACTGGGTCAGACCAAGGTTCATCAAGTCCAGTATCCTGTTTCCAACAGTGGCCAATGCAGGTCATACGTACCTAGCAGTTTCTCCACAAGACACAGGTTCCACAATGCTTGTACTGGGTCAAGCATTGATATCCTGGGTCCCTTCTTAATAATAGTTTATGGACCTTTCCTCTAGGAACTTGTCCAAATCTTTTTTAAACCCTAGCAGCCTTTACTACATCAAATTCCAGAGTTTGATTACACGTTGAGTGAAAAAATATTTTCTTTATTAGTCTCAAATAGTTTACCCTTTAGCTTCATTGCATGTCCCCTAGTCTTGTGTCTCTTGGGGAAACTGCTAGGTACATATGACCTAGATTGGCCACTGTTGGAAACAGAATACTGGGCTTGATGGACCTTGGTCTGACCCAGTATGGCATATCTTATGTTATGTTTCTATATTCTGATAACGTAAACAATCGATCTACGTTTACCCGTTCCACTCCGTTCATTAATTTATAGACTTCTATCATATCTCCCCTCAGCCGTCTCATTTCCAGGTTAAAGAGCCCTAACCTTTTTAGCCTTTCTTCATAGGAGTATCCTTCCATCCCCTTTACCATTTTGGTGGCTCTTCTCTCAACCTTTTCTAATAACACTATATCCTTTTTAAGATATGGCGACCAGAATTGCACACAATATTCAAGGTGCGGTCTCACCTTGGAACGATATAGAGGCATTATAATATCTTTTGTTTTATTTTCCATTCCTTTCCTTATGATACCTAGCATTCTATTTTCTCTCTTAGCCACCGCTGCACACTGGGCTGAGGGTTTTAACATGTTATCCACAATGACGCCTAAATCTTTTTCCTGGGTGGTGGTTCCTAATGTGGAACCTTGCATCATGTAACCATAGTTTGGGTTGTTCTTCCCTAGGTGCATAACTTTGCACTTGTCCACATTAAATTCCTTCTGCCATTTTGATGCCCAGTCTTCCAATTTATCAAGATCCTCTTGCAATTTTCCACAATCCTCTTGGGTTTTAACAACTTTAAATAGTTTTGTGTCAACTACAAATTTGATAACCTCGTTATTTCCTTTTCCAGGTCATTTATGAATATGTCAAAAAGCGGTGGACCCAGCACAGATCCCTGGGGTACACCACTATTCACCTTTCTCCATTGGGAAAATTGGCCATTTAGTCCTACCCTCTACTTTCTATCTTTTAACCAGTTCCTGATCCACAATAGTACACTGCCTCCTATCCAAGTATGTCACAGAGCCTGCAGAGATCTAAGCCGACATAAGCATATCCCAAATCATGCCCTCAGGCATCCTGAAAATGACCACATATATATCCATGGATTAATAAACCCACACAGCTGCACTGTGACTACAAACACAGGGCAAGTGTATGTAGGAGAAAAGTGTCACAGGTTCAAGACCAACCTGTGGATCAGGAATGGGATGTACAGGTGTGTTAACTATCCTATGTTTCCAAAACTGTATCATCTTATGCAACCATCAGCACTTCATCCAGCATGAGTCCTCACACTGAGAAGCTGGATAGTAGAGAATGCCAATAGCACCTGCACACTGAGTGGGTGCTGACAAATCCTGAGCAATACAGAATGCACTAATAGTACATGCATACTGAGCAGGTGTTGACAATGGTGGAGCAATAAAGAAGCCCTAAGGGGCAAGTAAGAATGCCAACTTGCACTACCTTTGGACCAGTGAAGTGTAATCCTCCAGAGGACTGTGAGCTGCAGTAATGCATGTGATGCTCAGGCTTTATATCTGTGCATACAACATGCTGCAGGTCAGAGGGAGGAGTGGTCTAGTGGTTAGGACACAGCACTTTGGGCCAGGAGTTCAACTCCCACCTGGGGCAGCAATCTCAGGCCAGAGGGACTGGGGGTTCTAGTCCTATAGGCACTCCTAGTGGCCGTGGGCAAGCCACTTAACCTTCTGCTGCCTCAGGTACACATAGATTGTGAGCCCTTTGGGGACAAGGGAATATATCCAGTACCTGTTTGTAGTGATTACATAATGTAAACTGCTTTGATTGAAGGATAAGGTGGTATAGAAACCTGGTTAAATAAATAAATATTCAGCAACTATACATACTGTGTAAGTCCCCATTTACAAGCAGAAGGTTCGTTTTCAGTAAGTAGTTGCAGCCTGTGACTGTAATGCATTCCCAGTTGCACCATTATCACGGCCCATCCCTGCAGCATTCCCCTACACTTACCTCCCAAAATGACACTACTGTGCAGCTCCCATATCACCTGTTGGTTTGACTGGAGTAAGCAAGGGGGACACATGTGTGTGTGTTGTACCCCTCACCTCTAACTGAGCCTCCAGTCCTCAGGACACACCAGTTTGCAAAAATGAGAAGCCTGATTAATGCCAACTGCTATAACAGCTGTATCAATTGCAACACTGTCAGCCAACTTGGTGCAGCTGCAGCCTGTAGGGACCTAAACTCAAGTGGAGGCCTGGAAAAATTCTGTGATTTACCTGCATGCACGTTGCTCTTGTCCCATGCTGCACTCGCAGAGTGCAATCTGGGGGACTCTTTGCTCCATGCACATTATGCACTTACAGGCAGGTATGTATCATGCCAATTTGCACACAATATACACCATCTCAACACTGTCTACTGATCATTGACCAAAGCATTCAGCAGTACATTACCTATTACTCCAAAAGAGAGTCAAAATTCACTTCTGAATGGTGCGTGCACAATTCCAGCTGTAGAAATGTGCCACAGGATGTCATGTTGGTCTCTGCATCATCTGCCAACATATGGGAACATATGAAGATAAGAACATAAGATATGCCATACTGGGTCAGACCAAGGTCCATCAAGCCCAGTATCCTGTTTCCAACAGTGGCCAATCTAGGTCATACGTACCAAGCAGTTTCAAAATGTGCGCGCCCCTGTTTTGAAAACAGCTTGATACAGAACCTCTTTTGGCTCGAAACATGCATGTCGCTGCTTGGATTTTTTGCTGCCCTATTGTCATATTCTCAGATAAGTGATTTGCACTACTTATATTAAGGTTTTTGAAATTATAAATAAAAGGCCTCTGCCGACACCGAGCGGGGAGTTTTTTCTCCTCTCCATCTCTTGTCGACGGATCCCGACAATAAAACATGTTTGTTATTATTGCACTTTTGTTTTTTTGACATATTTTTGTGGTTTGGATTGCTGATTCCCAGGCTCTTTATATGTTTTGACTTTTTGATATTGATATTGTTTTGTGTCATCACATTTTTGAAGGTTTTGGCTTTGCACAGATTACTTATAGCAGGTCTGCAATCTCATATTTCAGTTCTTTCAGCACCCTTGGATGTATACCATCCGGCCCAGGTGATTTGCTACTCTTCAGTTTATCTAATAGTTGTAATACATCTTCCCGATGTATCGATATTTCCTTCAATTCTTCCGCTCCTTTAAATACCACTTCAGTCATGGGTAACATCCCTACATCTTCCTCAGTAAAGACCGAAGCAAAGAAGTCATTCAGTCTCTCCGCTATCGCCTTGTCCCCTCTTAGTGCCCCTTTAACTCCTCTATCATCTAATGGACCAACTGACTCTCTCACAGGTTTTTTGCTACGAATGTACTTGAAAAAATCTTTATTTCGCGTTTTTGCTTCCGCAGCAAGCTTCTTCTCAAATTCTCCCTTTGCCTGCTTTATCAATGACTTGCATTTGACTTGCCAGTGCTTGTGCTGTTTCCAGGTTTCGTCGTTTGGCTCTTTTTTCCATTTCCTGAAAGATGCTTTTTTGGCATCAACAGCCTCTCTGACCTCACCTTTAAACCATGCTGGCAGTTTTTTGGACTTCCTTCTACTTTTCTTAAAGCGTGGAATACAGCTGGTTTGGGCTTCCAAGATAGTATTTTTCAACAACACCCAAGCTTGATGTAAGTCTTTAACCTTTGCAACTGCTCCTTTTACTTTTTTCTTAACTATTTTCCTCATTTTATCATAGTCTCCCTTACGAACGTTAAAAGGTAGTACTGTGGATTTCCTTACTATCCCTCCTCCACTAATTAAATCAAAGGCGATCATGCTATGATCACTATTGCCAAGTGGCCCCAACACCCTTATCTCTTGCCCTAGATCTGGTGTTCCACTAAGGACTAGGTCTAATATGGCTTCCCCTCTGGTTGGTTCATGAACCAGCTGCTCCAAGAAGCAGTCATTTATTTTATTTAGGAACTTTATCTCCCTAGCATGTCCTGACGTGACACTGACCCAGTTGATACCGGGGTAATTGAAATCACCCATTATTATTACTGCACTGTAACTTTTGTTAGCTTCCTTGATTTCTTTGAGCATTTCATCATCCATTTGTTCATTCTGGCCAGGCGGTCGATAGTACACCCCCACTGCCATCGCCTTCCCCTTTTTAGATGGAATTTCAATCCATAGAGGTTCTACAGCAAATTTTATTTCCTGAAAAACTTTAATCCTTTCTGACTCAATGCCCTCTCTAACAGAGTGCAACTCCTCCACCAATTTGATCAGCTCTATCATTACGATATAGTTTGTACCCAGGTATCACAGTGTCCCACTGGTTGTCCTCCTTCCACCATGTCTCTGATATTCCAATCATATCTCATTTAGTGCTATATATTCTAACTCTCCCATCTTATTTTTTAGACTTCTAGCATTTGCATACAAGCATTTTAGAGACTGTATTTTATTCGTATTAATTTGGCTGTTGGTAGACATGGGTAATTTGGGATCTTTAAGATCTGTCTGCTCCATACTCGAGGGCATTTGGGCTACTTTACACTTTTTTGGAACCTCTTTGCTTTGGGTAGTATCCTTCAAGGATACATTCTTCCGAACCATCCACTCTTGGGTGACTGTCGGCTTTCCCCTATTATCTAGTTTAAAAGCTGCTCTACCTCCTTTTGAAAGGTTAATGCCAGCAGCCTGGTTCCATCCTGTTAAGGTGAAGCCTATCCCTTCAGAAGAGCCCCTCCTTTCCCCAGAATGTTCCCCAGTTCCAAACAAAGCCAAAACTCTCATCTCTGCACCATTGTCTCATCCACGCATTGAGACTCCGGAGCTCTGCCTGCCTTTTGGGTCCTGCACATGGAACGGGAAGCATTTCGGAGAACGCTACCCTGGAAGGCAGTGCCTGGAGGTGAATGTTGGGGTGGGGGAACATTACCATACATGTTTAGAATGTGCCCTTCATAGGTGACATTGCTGGACAAAGCCTATGTTCACATTTCGAGAAGCTATGCAGTCCTACCTAGTGTTTACATGTGTTACATCAGAGGGTCTGCATGACAGCCTCATCTGTTCCCCATGGGCAATGAGTGTGACAGTCTCAAGGATATCGTTAGAGCACAAAGAGACATGGAATGGTGGCATATGTGTAGCCAACAAATGTACCAACATCTAATCCCATGTCCAAACTGTCATGCTTCCATGTACTCTTGGGGGGACCATTGTATCTGCAGCATGGGAGAGTGGATATGCAGCACTAGCCAGTTTTGCAGGCTCCATGGCTAAGTGAAACATTAAATACCTCTGCAGAAATGGTTAATATGGGCAACATCTGGAAAGCGGTGTGTATAAATGCCCGTAGCATGGGAAATAAGATCCCAGATGTTGAGGCTTTAATGGAAGAGGCTGAATTGGATTTAATGGCAGTTACAGAGATATGGTTCAAGGAAAACTATGACTGGGATATAATTATACCGGGCCATACTTTATTCAGGAAGGACAGTGTAGGAAAAAGGGGAGGTAGAGTGGCACCATATGTAAAAAATAATATTAAAGCTAAATAATTGCAGGGCTTAAAAGGGAGAGAGAAGCACTGTACTAGAAAGAGGGAAAGGGAAATCCATTTGCATTGAGGTTATATACAGATCCCCCTCACAGGGAGTAAAAGTGGACGAAGATTTAATAGAAGACATACACAGTATTGCCATGAAAGGAGAAGTGCTACTGATAGGTGATTTCAGTATGTCAGATGTGGACTGGCACATCCCTGCTGCAGTTTCATCTAGAAATAAGGAGATCCTGGATGCTCTACAGAGTGAACTATTCACGCAATTGTTTACAAAACCCACATGTGATGGGGCCATACTAGACTTATGGGGTTGATGGTTCATCACGGTTAGCACAGGCATTTTTGGTGCATTAAACCACGGATGTTGCTGTTAGCATTGATGCATTTAACACCACCTCAATGGGTGGCATTACGTGCACTCAAATGCTGGTTAGCATGATGTCACACATTTGTAATGTGCTAATAGCCGAAAGATGGATGCTGGGATATATTGTAGATGGATGGAGAAACCTCCTTAGCATTGGGAAAGCCCAGCCATATCTTTGTGGCATTATGGACAGGATAGCACTATTTTTGGCTAGGGTGGCACTGAGCCCTGGAAGAACTGAATCCAGTCCCCACTGATATGTTACAATATTAATCAAAGCTATAAAAAAAAATTATCGGGCCAATATAATTTATTCACTAGCACAATAACTGCCAACATTTTTTAATAGGTCCATTTTATGATTTTTTTTAAATGTGCAGAAGATTATTTTTGATTAATGCTATATTCCCAAAGCTTTTGGCATCAGACACAACTTCAATGATTTCTGTGTATGAATATATCTTAAATACAAAGTTCTACTTCAGGGAAAATAATTTTCAATGAATCTTCTTTTAGCCATTCAGATAATCTTTAATATTTAGCTTATAGTTGGGCTTTCAAACCACGATCCTTTGTGTGTGTGGTCCCTCTTTTTCCTGAGGCTTCCTCTTTCAAAATCACTCAAATTCTGCTTTCAGTCTATGGTAGCCTATAGGGATCAAAATAATGAATACCATTCCAGCTCTGCATTCAATCAGTATTCAACCTAAAGATCCAAAATTGTTCTGTTTAATTTAAACATCATAACCTATTCCCTTTTCTCTCTGTTTCAGGTATATGTTCAATTCCACCACTGTAGTTGTTGAAAAGTATGGTCTTTTAAAAGAAAATGCTCTATGATAGGATCAGAAACATTTTGTGTGAATAATCTTGATCGATGTTCAGTTAACCATACTTTAATCATTCATTTTGTTGTTTCCACATCAATCAAGACACAAGATTACTACGAAAAGGGGGCTGATAAGTCTCTGGCCTTGTAATGAAACAGAAAGCTACGGGCAAACTTCAGTTCCGGAGATCCGAATGCTTTCTCTGCAGTTTTGTAAATAAAACAAAACTGCAGAGAGATCATTTGGACTTCCAGAACTAAGATGTGCCTGTAGCTTTCTGTTTCATTACAAGGCCAGAGACTTATCAGCCCCTCATAGCTATAGATTTCCAAAATAAGGGAATTCCATATATTAGGGGCTACAAATTCAAATACCTTTTACTTGTTCTTGTTTAACTACTATCTGCCATTCATGTAGCTCTACACATCATATTCAACGCTGTATAGACACATAAAAAGCAAACCGGGGAAGCAATTTCAACTTATTCCTATGGAAAGAAAAAGAGGTATTATTTTATTTATTTATTTATTTGACAATTCTTATATACCGCGCTATTTCTCATCACTGCGGTTTACATTGAAACAATAAACACTTGGACGTACAAATAGTCCTACGTTTACAGAAAACAGGGATTTGAACTTGGATAACTGGGGAAACTATATACATTTGAGTTTAGCTACATGTAATTAACAGGGTGGGATCGTAATAAGGTTTTGTTGCCAAGTTTAGCTACAGCATGTTTGTACTCTGTTGGTAAAGAGGAGATAGAGAGCTGTAATATCATGTGGGGTAGGGTTAGGTTTTAGTTTTATTGTGGAGGTGTTTCAATTGCCACATATGAGTGAGTATGTAGGTGGGGGGGATCCCCGGGCTGAGTGAAGTGCATAAGGAACAGGTGATGTTTGATGGCTTTTCTAAACTGCGTGACATGGCTTTTCTAAACATCAGACTTAGCTGAACATAAGAAGCAATTTCATTTAATAGGTTTTTTATATATCACTTTAATCAAAGCAGTTTACATTGAAACTTAGCAATGTACATTAAACAGAGACATTGAAAACTTAGATTTCTCTGAGGCAATGGAGAGTTAAGTGACTTACCCAAGGCCACAAGGGGTGCTAGTGGGAATCAAACCCTGGTCTCTGGGCTCCCAAGCCAGCGTGCTTAACCATTAGGCTACTTCTGCATGACAATGCAAGCAGGAGACAAACTATAAATAGCTTTAAAAGTAAGACATAATTTAAAATATTACCCCACATTTCGATTTTGCAAATACAATACTTAATGGTATTTCAAAACAAAATATTTAAAAGATACAAATAACTCAGAACTTAGCTGCTAGAACGATTATGAATATAAGCCCACTTGAACATATTACACTAATTTTAGCTGAACTTCATTGGCTACCAATTTACTCCCGAATCAAATATAAAATTCTTGTCACTACATTTAAACTTATAAATAAACTTGCACCATCTGCACTAAATACACTGATTAACATTGACATTGATAAACGATCTCAAAGGAGCAGAAACATAAAACTTTAACAATACCAAAAGATTTTACAAAAGCCAGAAAACAAACCAATAAGAGAGCTTTCTCACACTCTGCTCCAATACTCTGGAACAATTTACCTGACAACATCCGCCTACTGTCTGACATAAAAGAATTAAAAAAAAAAATTAAAAACTCACTTATTTACATTACACTATAATACACTCCCAAAACAGAATTCTCAAAGGGATACAGGCTAACATTTATTTTTAATATTATATACCCTATTTTCAAAAATAAATGACACTAATACACTAATTAACCATACTACACACTCATTTACATGATGATTAATAATTTAACTAACAATGTATATATGTTCTAATATGTTATACTTGTAATGTTACAACTTTCCTTGTAAATTATAATTATCTGTTCTATGTAAAATGTCCTGGTATATCTCATACCAATTAACCTACTGTTACATGTAAACCGCACTTGAAACAAGGGAAAGAGCGGTATATAAATAACTGTTAAATAAATAAATAAATAAAATCCATTCTGACATTAACTGGTAACCAATGAAGTGAATGTAATAATGGTGTAGCATGGTCACTCCTTAAAGCTTTAAACAAAATCTTGGCCACCGTATTTTGTATCGGTTGCAGTCTAATCAGTTGATTCTTAGGGAGGCCTAAATATAACATTTACAATAGTCCAGGTACAACAGAATCATCTGGACAATCTTTTATAAATCATCCAAGGAAAATACATCTCTTATTTATTTATCTATTTTTTAATATGTATTATTTAGCTTGCTCCTTTCTATTAGTAGCTCAAGGCAATCAGGTACAGTTGGTATTACTCTGTTCCCTGATAATGAAACATATTCCTCATTACTTGAGTCACTTGAAATTCCAGTTCAAGATGAGAATCAATAATAATGTCTGAACTACATAAAGAAGTTTTTATTGGTATATTTATTTATTTACATTCTCTTATATACTGTGCTATTCTGCATCAGTGTGGTTTACATTGAACAAGCTGAAATTACATTGAACAGGGCAGTATAACTTGGAGATAACTATTTTACAGGGAACATGGGCTATGGAGGGTTAAGTGGCTTGCTCAAGACCACAAGGAGCACCTGTGGGAGTAGAAACCCCAGTCCTTCTGGCCCAAGGTTGCTGTCCTCTAGTGGGATTTGAACCCCTGACCTTTTGGCCTGAAGTACCTTGCCCCAACCACTAGGCCACTCCTCCACTCCATGTAAGCTGTTCTTAAACTATGAGAAGCAGTAAGTATTGTTTTAGTTTTCCCTCCAACCCAAAGTAAGGCAGTTTTTTTTTAAATTACTAACTTTAATCAATGTACACTCATCCACTCTGCAATTTTAAACAATCAAAGGTCCACTGGTGGCAATCCTTCTTATCTACAGCTAAGTGCAATTATGCCCTTACTAATTGTCTACCAGTATTAATTATGCACATAACTGTTCAATTAATTTTTGAAAGCTACATGCATTAACTGTTATGCACATAATAGCCATTTCATCATCTGCACATGTTCCTCATTATAACAAACTGAGCATCTATTTAGAAATCTGAAAGCTATACATGAGAACAGCTGCTTGCTGAAGACAGCATAATGGATGCTGGAAAAGAAAAATGAAAAGCTATTCTGAAGAGACTGCCACATTTTTCTGATGCTAAAACTGCACTGCTCATTGCTTAGGTCACAAATTATGAAAAGTAAATCTGATTTATTACAAGAACCAGCTAAATTTGGCAGATAATCCTATGAAAATAAACCGTATCCACCATAAGAACTCTGAGATGGAAGACAAAAAAAAAGTAGTGCAAAGAGAAAGGGAAAACAAGCTGCCAATTTTTAACACCAGTTATTGGGCATAAAGTTACATGAACAGACGAGGAAGATATTGTATTGATCAGTATGAATAAACTGGTTTCTCCCAGTGGCAATTTCTTCAAAATAGTTAGTTTTGCACCTACCATGACAATCATGAACCTCACTTCTAAGCCAGGGTATGCCGAGTATTTATTTAACAGGTTTTTTTATACTGCTTTTAGTCCAAGCCACTTACATTGTAACTTAAACTTGGTAATATATATTAAACAGGGACATTAATCACTTGGATTCTTCTGAGGCAATGGAGGGGTAAGTGACTTGCCCAAGGCTTGCTAGTGGGAATCCAATCCTGGTCTCTTGGCTACCCAAGTCAGTGTTCTAACCACTAGACTACTCCTCTGTCTGATGTGGCTCTTAAATTTACTGCTAATGCTTGATGGAGTATTTGCATTGTGCTAAAGCGATCTTCCTTCTGGAGTTCATAAGATGTAACATGTGTGGGTAATTTGTCAAGATGTAACTGGAAGCTCTTCTTTGTCCGGCCTGTGGCTCCCAATACAATGGGAAATATTTCTGTATCTTTCTGCCACATTTTCCTAGTCTCTGACGGCATTTCTTGATGCTTCACATTGTTCTTCCTCTCCATGCAATTCACAAAATAACCACTTAGAAATGTCACCTCTATTATCAATGCTGTTCTGGTGTTTTTCTCCTCTACCACTATGTTGGGTTTCCTCACATCCAGTTTTTTATCCGTCGGAATGGGAATGTCCCAAGTAATCATAACTTCTTCATTCTTCATAATCCTCTTAGGGTCATGATCCCAGTGCTTCTCTGGTATAACAATGTTGTAGTGCTTGCAAAGTTTCCAGTGGATGAGACATGCCACCTTGTTGTGTCTTTTGGTATTTTCATTTTCTACCATCAGAACTTCACAGCCAGCTACAAGATGAGTAACCATTTTCAGCTCTTTCTTACAGAATCTGCATATATCTGCTTTACCTGTTTTCTCTCTGCTTGCTGTGAACTATCTCATCCAAACTCCACTGCCCTGGGCTGCAACTATCAATCTTTCATCATTAGGTTTCATTTTGTTTCTTCTTAACTACTTATGTGTCTTTGTTTGATCAACAAATGGCTCCTAGAGTAATGATTTATATTGCCCATTGTATTTATGAATTTGTTACTTCTTGTTCCCAGTTTGCTGATCTAATTCTTTAAAGAGTTTTTTCTCTTGTTTTACAAATTTTGTTGCCTCCTTCCCTGTACTGTATATACTGGTGGATTCTCATTCATTCCTTCTGTTCATTGCAATGCCTGTCCTAGTAGAATAATGGATAGACTCTGGCCATTTTCTTTCATACAACAAAATAAATAGTGGTGATAGAAACAGAGAAAGATACAAACAAATTTATTGCATATAAAATACTACATAAAAGAGCAATAAGACCATACATAAATAAATAAATGAATTGTGGTAAAATTAAACAAACCATAAAAATCAAACCCAACATATTTCAGCCGTAGCCTGCTTCAGGGGTAAAAACAATAATACATAAATAATATGGTCAGACAAATGTCAATAAAAACATCAATAGTTTGGTCACAGCAAAGTAATACTAAAAAGATGTGAACACAAATACTGTAGATCCCTAAAAAGGTGAAACATAAACCAAGAAAAAAGTTAGTTACATAAAATAATATGAAAAACCATTTAAGAACCATAAATACAAACACAAAGGGCCTGATTCTGTCCTGGACGTAGATCTCCTTTGTATGTCCGGGCTGATCTGGACGTACAAAGGAGATCGTGATTCAGTCCTGGCCTGCACATACATGCCCTGCCTAACTAACTCAGTCAGGGCATTTAATTGGAGCCGCGGTGCCATGGTGTCATGTTGCCATGGCACTGAATCTCTATTTAAAAGCTGCGTTGCTGACCGCCTACAAAAAGAATTAATTCCCCACAGCCCGACCCCCGATCCAGCCTCCTAAGGCCAGGGTCGGGCTGTGGGGAATTAACTCTGGTCCCCCCCCAGCCCCATCCAAGCCCCGATGATGAAAACAAACAATGTCCAGGGAGGAGGTGGAATAACTTCCCCAGCCATTTCACTGGCCTTTTGATGCCCATCCACTCTTTACTCCCGGGCCGCCTCTTCCCTGCCCCTGACTAACTTCCCCGCATAACCGGCAGGGAAGTTAGTCAGGGCCTGCAGCCACCACGAATAGCGGGGATGGACGTCCTTTTTGGATGTCCACTCCCGCTATTCGTGGTTCAGAATGATCCTGAAAGGGTAAAAATGAAAACCAAATCTGAGTAAAAAAACAAAATAAAAACAAACAAGAGCAACCACAATGGAGATGGATCAACCCATTGGAAGCTGGTAGGATGAATCCAAACTAACCTTATGAAAGTAAAAGTAGTCAAAGGAAGGAGACCTTCCTAAAAAATAAAAAATAAAATAGATAAATAGAAGATACAAACCTAACCTTAAAAAAGAGCCCTCACAAATAAAAAACCCACCTGAAAGTTCTAATGCACAAGTGTGCGTCTTGCACAAGAAAATGTATTTATTTATTTAGACAGATTTGTATCCCACCTTATCCTTCAATCAAAGTGGTCACAATACAAATGGAAGGTTACAAATAACATAGGGTAGATAAGACATTAACAAACAAACTAAAAATGTAATAAAATAGACCTATTGGTAAAAACTATTGATTATATATCAAATCATAAGTTTCAACAAATAGCAGGGTCTTCAAGAAAATGCTTCAAAACTGCTTCCAAAGCACTTCTTAAGGGACAAACAGCCTTCACATCTGCAACAAACGCTAGATTAGCACATAGGAGAGACTAATATGGCAAGCACAAGTACAAAAACTATAAGAAAACAATAGTAAAATCCTAGGTTAAAAATGCAGATTCTACAGACAAGCTTCCTGCATACAAATTACAGCCAGCCATAAAAAAAGTCTTTCAACAAATGGTGCTCAATACTAGCCAAGGGAAATATGCATTCTGACTGTCACCACCATACAGTAAAACAAGTATTACTATTCATATTGGCTACCATAAAATCCTTTAAGAAGTGCTTTGGAAGCAGTTTTGAAGCAGTTTCTTGTGCAATATACATACTTGTGCATCATACCTTTCAGCTTTTTGTTTTTTTTACTTACATAGAGACACAGAAAATGTCAGTAGCAAAAAGACTATACAGCCTGTCCAGACTGTCCATCAATACCAATTACTAATCTCTACAATCTCTTCTTCTCCTTCACATGTGCAGTCATCCCTTCCAGAACTTCCTGGCCATCAGGGTAAGCACCTGTTTTTCCCCATCTAAAATTTCTTATTAAAAAATGTCAGTCAATAGCTTTAATGCCGAGGCTTGTGTTCAGCATCCAGTCTGATCAATCACTGCAGAAAAGTTATCATCGTTTCCCAAATCTTTGTCTATTATTTTCCAACCCTGTGCAACACCTTTAAGCTCTACTTCTAAAGCTTGACTCTGAATAATACTGTTTTTTGGCTCTCTAGGGATCAATATTCTTATCAAGTAGGGTTCTTCTGATTGGAAAGTGGTTAACCGTCTTGATTCACAGAAAGACGGTATATAAAAACTGTTAAATAAATAAATAAATAAATAAATAATATTTTATAGAAAGTAAAAAGAAAATTGCAGTACTACACCTTGAATGTCTCAAACAAGCATGTAATCAAATGTAAATAAACAAAATAAACACTACATTTCATGAGTTTTATTATGTCTCCTCACAAAGTGATTCTAATATTTACTCCTAAATAAGGGTTACTGTATGTCTTAAACCAATATACCATTAATAACCTTCAATATTGGACTACATATCTTCTCCTACTGCATTTCATCTCTCACCATGGACCCTACTGTGCATGACATCACCTTGTGATGCTCTTTCCTGATTCACCAGTCACCCCAGAGGAGCTCTGAACCTACCAAACCCTGAGGTGTACATATATAAAGATAAGGAGTCATCACCAGCAATAAGAATGTTTATCCAAATAAATGCTTACTTTTTGCCACCTGATGCGCATTACACACTCTTCTCTACCAACTGTGTGCCACACAAGGTTGGTCCACTATCACTGAGGGACAGGTCACGATTCTTTCAGGTAACTCCAGTGTTTTATAATCTCTTCTAACACCTCATACAGTTCACCTGCAATAGCCAGAGCCTGTGTAATCAGCAAAAATTCCTCTCTCAGAGTCCGGTTGTTCTAGAATTTGACTCAGACCTGGACCTGCTCCACTGTATTAATGAGGAACTAGCTAAACTAGCTAGTATTGAGGGAACTTGGGGAAGTTCTAGCAGCTACACTGTCTGACCTTTTCAATGCTTCTTTAGAATTGGGAGTGGTCCCAGAAGACTAGAGAAAGATGCACAAGATACGCCATACTGGGTCAGACTAAAGGTCCATCAAGCCCAGTATCCTGTTTCCAACTGTGGCCAATCCAGGTTACAAGTGCCAGGTTCACAAAAGGTACACAGATTTCATGCTGCTTGTCCAATGGGTAAGTAGTGGATTTTCTCGGTCCTCTTTACTAATGATTTATGGACTTTTCTTCCAGAAACTTGTCCAAACCTTTATTAAATCCAACAACACTAACAGCTTTTACTACATCCTCTGGTTTCAAATTCCAGAGTCTGATTACGCACTGAGTGAAAAAAATATGTTCTCAGATTAGTCTTAAATATGCTGCATTGTAAATTCATTGTGTGTCCCCTAGTCTTTTCACTTTTTGAAAGGGTAAACAACCGATCTACATTTACCCATTCTACTCAATTATTTTATAGACTCTATCATATCTCCCTTCAGCCGTCCTTTTTCAAGTTAAAGAGCCTTAACCTTTTGAGCGTTTCCTTGTAGGGATCTTTATCTTTATCTTCAAGATAAAGATTCCTTGTAGGGATATCCTTCCATCTCCTTTACAATTTTTGTTGCTCTTCTCTGTACCTTTTCTAATTCTGCTATATCCTTTTTAAGATATGTGGATCAGAACTGCACAGAATTGCATGTGGTCCCTTTACAAATCTGTTTGTCCTGTTTCCTCAGCTCACAATCTTGGGGTTGTTTTTGATTCCACCTTATCATTTTCTTCCCATACCCAAAAATTTGCTAAATCCTGTCATTTTTTTCTCTATATTAACAAGATTCGTCCTTTCATCTCTTTGTGTGCCACTAATATTCTGGTACATTCCCTTATTATCCCCCAACTTGATAATTGCAACCTCCTTCTCGCTGGTCTCCCACAAACTCATCTTTTCCCATTCAATCTATTCAAAACTCAGCTGCACATCTAATCTTCCACCAAGCTCATTATTGTCACATTACTCCCCTTTTAAAGTCCCTTCACTGGCTTCCTATCTGTTGCCATATTCAGTTCAAACTACTTACCCTCACACATAAGAGCATTCACTCTGCTGCTCCTCTTTACCTCTCATCTCTCCCTACACTCCCTCCCGTAATGTTCATTCATCTTCTGCTTTTCTTCTCTCCATGCTTCATTCTACTTCTTCTAAATCTCAGCTTCGCTCCTTTGACCTTGCTGCCCCTTTTGCTTGGAATAACCTACCCCTTTCACTGCATCAAATCCCTTCCCTCGCCCTCTTCAGGTCTAGGCTCAAGACACACCTCTTTGAGACTGCCTTTGGCTCATAATCCCCATCCTTATGTTTCATGTCCTTATTGCCCCTTTTGTCCTTCTTCTTTCATACTACTGTATGTCTGTCCTTTTAGATTGTAAACTCGACGAGCAGGGACTGTCTTTTCTGTGTCTGTACAGGGTTGCATATGCCTGGTAGTACTTTATAAATGCTCATTAATAATAATAATAATAATAATAATAATAATAATAGCTACGGGCCTGGTAGTCTGATCTCTGTGGTGAATAAATTAATGGAAATGCTGCTAAAATAGAGGATATTGAGGTTTCTGCAGTCCAATAGATTGCAGGATCTGAGACAGCATGATTTTATTAGAGGCAGGTCCTGTCAGACAAATCTAATTAATTTCTTTGACTGGGCGACCACAGAGTTGGACTGAGGGAGAGCTCTAGATGTGTTGTATTTAGATTTCAGTAAAGCCTTTGACACAGTTTCACACAGATGGCATATAAATAAATTGAGCATCCCAGGAATAGACCCAAAAGAGAATGACTGGGTTAGAAATTGATTGAGTGGGAGGTGACAAAGGATACAGGTAAATGGAGCTTACTCTGAAGAGAAGGATGTAACCAGTGGTGTGCTGCAGGGATCTTTCCTTGGTCTGATTCTTTTTAACATTTTTGTAAGTGATATTGTAAAAGGGCTGTTGGGTGAGGTTTGCCTCTTTACGGATGATAACAAAATATGCAATAGAGTGGACACCCAGGAAGGTGTAGATACTGTAACATGAGGAGGTATCTTGCTAAGCTTGAAGAATGGTTGAGAATTTGGCAGCAGAGATGTAATGCTAAAAAATGTAGGGTCATGCATTTGGGCTGCAAAAATCCAAGGGAGTGATATAGTACAGGGGTGAAGTTGTCTGTCCACAAAAGAAGAATGGGACCTGGACGTGATTGTTTTTGAGGATCATAAGTTTGCTAAACAGGTAAAAAAGGTGAATAAGTCTTTTGTGAGACCTAATTTGGAGTATTGTGTGCAATTCTGAAGACCGCACCTTCAAAGGGATATAAACAGCTATTCTCTGTACAGAGAATGGATACCAAAATGATCAGTGGACTTCATCATAAGGCTTATGGTGACAGATTTAAAGATCTCAATATGTAAAGGCAGGAAAGGGGAGATATGATAGAGATGTTTAAATATCTCCGTGGCTTAACTACACAGGAGGAGAGCCTCTTTTAATTGAAACAAAGCTCTGCAATGAGGGGGCATAGGATGAAGGTGAAAGGGGATAGAGTCAGGAGTAATATCCGGAAATATTTCTTTACAGAAAGAGTGGTAGATGCATGGAATAGTCTTCCAGTGAAGGTAGTAGAGACCAACAAGAAAGCAAGGACCAACAAAGAAGATCTGTAAAGGAAAAAAAGGGACTATAGTAGTTGGAATGGAAGGACAGACTGGGTAGTCTTTATGGTCTCTTTCTGCCATCATGTTTCTATGTTTCCACCCCTCACTCACTGCTGTAAGCAGTCTTTGTTTTCCTCTTGACTGGTGTAATACAGATAGCTAGAAAGCTTTATTCTGTATCTTCCTAAGTGCAAAGAAGACTACCTGACTTTGGTAATTAGTCTTAGGGATGTATTAGTGTTTACATAAGAATTAGTAATTGCTGCTTCCAAATGGCATTACTTCATTCCTTTTGTATGTCTTAATAATAGTTTGTATGATTGCTGTTTTTCAGTCACAATACTGTACATCATAATATCTGCAGAACTTGTTTTACTAATCATTGCCAGCAAGTATTATGAACAAAGGGTTTTGGGCAGACACATCCAGTGCCTAGCCCTCCTCCCTGATATGCAGATCAGCACATCATATCCTCCCTAGTGAACCAGTGAACTATATTTTATCTTACATTATTTGTCTGCCTTATTACCTTACAGAAGCCAGGCTTACTTTATAGGTGTAATGTTTATGCAGCTCTCGAGTCCTACCATAGCCCTGCACATCATGTTTTAAGTGCCTAAGGATGATCACATCATTCCTCCGTTGCAATATTTATTCTGGTTGCCTTTTTCTGACTGAATTATTTTGACATTTCTGTTTCAAACAGGAAGGGAACAGGTGCTGAGTATTTAAGTGGAAATTGGAAACTTCTCGTATATGCCATTCAAAAATTATAAACACCTTTAAATATTCAAACTCAGTTTGTCTGCTGTCCTCCAAAAGCTTACAAAATAACTCTAGAAAACAGTGGAAATAGATCTATTTATATAACTGGAGAAAAAGAACTCAGGGACCAGATATCTAGATCTGACAACACTCAAATATGTGTTCTCATTTCATCTCACTGGTCATAAAAACTACATATCTCAAATGTTCAAAACCAAGTTTTCCTTATTTCTCTGCTAAACATCAAATTTTCTAACAAATTTTGTAGATTCACATGTTCAAGTCATTTAAGGGTATGACTATTAAATCTCGTTAGTTTTGACTGCTGACACGGTGCATTAGCAACCGGTTGATATAGTGTATCTGGATTTTCAGAAAGTCTTTGACAAAGTCCTCATGAGAGGCTCTTGGGGAAATTAAAAAGTCATGGGATAGGAGGCAATGTACTATTATGGTTCACAAAATGGTTGAAAGATAGAAAACAGAGAGTAGGGCTAAATGACCAATTTTTTCAATGGAGAAAGATGAATAGTGGAGTACCCCTGGGATCAGTGCTGGGCCCACTGCTTTTTAACATATTTATAAATGACTTGGAAATGAGAATAATGAATGAGACGACCAAATTTGCTGATGATACCAAAATCATTCAAAGTTATTAAAACACAAGGATTGTAAAAAATTGCAAGAGACGGGGAGAGTCTGAGCCCGATGGCACAACGCCAGCAACATGAAGGACGCAGTGACCTGCACATTTATTGGACCTTCTCTTCATCCTCTTTGGCGGGCGAAAGGGACTAGCCGACTGAGTGGCAGCTCCCTCGCCAAGCTGAGCAGAGGTAGAAGTTAGCGGGGGAAGGGGGGGAATTTTAACCCCCCCCCTTTTTTTTTTTTCTTTCTGTTTTATTTGCCTTGCTGTTATAATGTGCATAGTATATAACTCACACTGCTATAGGGAAGCTCGGGTAACGGGAGAACTTTCATTTCAAGGGGAAGAGATTGGTGGCGGGGAGGCCCATAAGGCAAGCGAGCGGCTAGTCCCGGCGGTGAGACATTTCCTCCGAGGAAGTGCACAGGATTGAGGCCTGTGGTGAGAATGATGGGGGGGAGGGGGGGAGGGAGGGGGGTGGGGGGAAAGGGTGGGAAGGGGTAAGTTTTAGGACTGGTTGCTTTTTTGACTGGTTATTGCATGGTCCCCGATGTCTCTCCGATGGCTGGGCTTAAAGTGGGTTCACTTAATGTCCGCGGCCTTAACACGCCATATAAGCGTAAAGCACTTTTTAGAGAAGCGAAGGCGCAGCGTTGGCAAGTACTATTCCTTCAGGAAACGCATCTATTGCCCCGGGATGAACACCTTTTGAAGTCGGGGGTCTATGGCGCAGCCTGGTTCAATGCTGAAGGCTCACATAAGCGAGCAGGGGTGGCTATCATGGTGCATAAGGATGTCCCGTTTCAAGTAGGGGGAGTGTGCAAAGGAGCAAAGGGGCGCATATTGCTTGTTTGGGGAACTTTGGGGGACTCCGAGATTACCTTCCTTGATGTGTATGGCCCTAATGATCCTTGCACGGATTTCTGGGCTGATCTAGCCCATTGGTTAGAGGATAAGATACATGGGGCCCTGTTGATTGGGGGGGATTTTAATGAAGTGCTAGATCCCTTACGAGATAAATCACAACGGGGAAATTTGCTGGGGACCCGAGGGCGAGAACAACTACAGGGTTTGATTCAACGGTATGGGCTATGTGATATTTGGCGTCAGATGCACCCACAAGATATTGATTATACACACTACTACTCGCCAGTCCATCATAGCTAGCTATAGTCGCATAGATTATTTCCTGGCGGATACGCTCTGGATTCAAAGAGTTTATAGAACTGGTATTGAGCCGATCACTTGGTCTGATCACGGCCCTATTTGGATAGAATTTGGCGGAGATCGCGACATGCTGGGGAGGACTTTCTGGCGCCTTAATGAAAGTCTTCTTCAGGATAAGGAGGTGCTTGCTAAAGTTGTGGTGGAAATCCGACAGTTTTATGATGAGAATGATACAGGTGAAGTGGCCGTGGGGATCCTGTGGGACGCCCTAAAGGCGGTTCTCAGAGGAGTATTGATACAATGGGCATCCCGAAAAAAGAAAGAGCGGGGCGCGAAGGCCGATCAACTGTCTCAGCAAATACGGGACTTAGAGCGCCTCCATAAACTAAAGGGAGGGGCGCAGCTTAGGCGGAGGTTAGAAGCGGTGCGAACTGAACTCAATTCTTTGCAGTTGAGCACTATTGATTTTCAACTACAGCGAGTTAATCAACGCTATTATGAGTTTAATAATAAGGCAGGTCGAATGCTTGCGCATAAATTACGCGCTAGGGAACGCCGCTCCGCGATCCTGAAACTTAAAGGGCCAGGGGATAAACCCTTATTCCATCCCAAAGATATGAGGGAACTGTTTAGGCAGTACTACTCCGCGCTATACACTAGTGAATTGAGGGAATCTATCTTGGGAGTGCGGGATTATCTTGAGTAGGATGGTGCGCTCCCTGTGATATCGGAGACGGCTCGAGATTCCTTGAACGGTGAGATTTCGGTTGATGAAATTTTACAGGTCATTCGGGGATTAGCCCTTAATAAGTCCCCGGGATTGGATGGCTTCTCGGCAATCTTCTATAAGAAGTTCGCCCTCCAATTAGCCCCGATTTTACAGCGGATTTTTAACGCGGTGCTTCAGGGCCAGCAGCTACCTCCTTCAATGCACCAAGCTGGAATCTCCGTGATAGCTAAGCCGGGGAGAGATCCCATGGTGTGTGGTTCCTACCGCCCCATTTCACTTTTGAATACCGATGGTAAAATCTTAGCTAAGATCTTAGCGAATCGACTGGGGCGCATTCTGCCGGAACTGATCCATTGCGACCAAACGGGGTTTGTCCAAGGCCGTACTACGGGAGATAACATTCGCCGGGCGCTTCAATTGATCTGGACGGCTAAGCAGCGGAAGCAGGAACTTCTCATATTAGCAGTCGATGCTGAGAAGGCCTTTGATCGGGTGGAGTGGGGCTTTCTGTTTGAAGTGTTGACGGCCGTGGGCATTGGCCCCCACATGGAGGCATGGATCAAAGCTTTATACACTAGCCCGACTGCGGCAGTTAAGATCAATGGGAAATATTCAGATTTCTTTGCGCTAGCGAGAGGCACTAGGCAGGGGTGCCCCTTATCCCCCTTATTATTTGCTTTAGCTATGGAGCCATTGGCGCAGCGTTTACGACGCAATGCAGGGGTGCGGGGGCTGGTAGTTGGTCAGCAAGAACATAAACTGGCACTATTTGCGGATGATTTACTATTGTTTATTACGAGTCCTCTACTGACATTACCCATCATTATGGCTGAATTTAAGCGCTTCAGTGGGGTGGCTGGGTTTAAAATTAATTGGGATAAGACAGAGGCCTTAAATGTTAATTTATCGGATAACCTGAAGGAGCACTTACAGGGAGAGTTTCCCTTTCGTTGGGCCCACTCTAAACTTAAATATTTGGGGGTTTACCTCACCCGGGACGTTGATCAACTATATAGCGCTAACTATCCGGGGTTATTTGAGAACATTGATCGGGATTTGCGGAGATGGCAAACCGAGGAGATTTCTTGGTTGGGGAGAATCGCGACTATTAAGATGACGGTTCTCCCACAATTATTATATATTTTTCAAGTTTTGCCTATTAAGATATCTCATGCAGTGCTTCATAAACTTCAGCGGAAGTTATTTTTCTTTGTCTGGCGACATCGCCCCCCGCGCATTGCACGACATATTATGTATCGGGCGCGGAAGAAGGGCGGCCTGGGAATGCCCATGATTGCGGACTATTACTTGGCAGCGCAATTAAGGCAGGTGATGGACTGGCGAGAGCAGTGCTCAGCGAGGGGGTTTATCTCCATTGAACAACAAGCCGTACCCCAATATCAGTTACAATACCTTCCCTGGTTACCGATGGGACTGTTGAAGGGCGAGTGGACGAACAATCCCTTCATTAAACATCTGTGGGGGGAATGGAGCAGGGGTTGGCGGAGAGTGAATAAAGTGGGGGGAATGTCCCTGTTAGCGCCAATGGTAGCCACCCCAGCCTTTGAACCGGGTAATGGAGCCATATTCTCTAAATGGGAGGGGAACGGCCTAACTCGTTTCATACAATTTCTGGATGGCGCGACTATTAAGTCCTTTGAGGCTCTGCAAGCCGAATTTCGGCTGGATAAGCATGATTTCTTTGCTTATTTGCAGGTGCGGCATTATTTGCATCATCGACTTAATAGGGAGCGTATCCAGCAAGGGCTTAATGACTTTGAGGCCTTGTGGGTGGGTCATCATTCTTCTCGAGGCCTTATACGCTTATATTATGCCGGTTTGCGGGCAACGAGCGAAACAGAGCCTAAGCTGAAATACATGGTGGAATGGGAGAGAGATTTGGGAGTGAATTGGGACGAGGAGGGATGGCGGATCATCTATAAGGGGGCAGCTAAAACATCTATTAATACAGCTATTCAAGAGAATACTTATAAAATTTTGTTGCGTTGGTACTATACCCCTGAGCGCTATCACCGGATGTTTCCGGAGGTTTCAGAACTCTGTTGGAGGGGATGTGGAGTTAGAGGAACGTATTTTCACATGTGGTGGGAATGCTCCTGGGTTCAATCCTATTGGACGCAAATCTGTCATCGGATGGAGCAAATATTTCAGGTACGCTTAAAGCTTTGCCCAGCTTGGTTCCTTCTCGGGCTGTGGCCTCCTGATGTATCTACCCGGTGGGCCAAACCTATGCGTTCCTGCATAGTGGCAGCACGGTGCGAAATCGCTTGGAAATGGCGACAGGGAGGGAATATTAACCTTGCTCATTGGGTAACGCGGCTCACTAAAGTGCTGCAGATGGAACGCTTGATAGCTATTCGGAGAGACCAAGGGACAAAATTTGAAGACCAGTGGAAGCCTTTGTTGAAATATGTTGCAGATTTGGGAGGTGGGGGGGATTTAGTCACGGGGTGAGGGGGGGGGAGGGGGAGAAATGTCTGTATAGCAATTCTACAATAAGAATTGGTTTCTACAATAATTGTTTGGTTTCAATATGTTGTACAAGTGGGCTTGATGTTTGGTATAATCGTTGATTTTTCCTGCCTATGTTGTCTGTAATCTATGGTTGGGGTAAAAATAAAGATCAAGTTATAAAAAAAAAAATTGCAAGAGGACCGTAATAAATTGGGAGACTGGGCATCCAAATGGCAGATGACATTTAATGTGGACGAGTGCAAAGTTATACACTTAGAAACCAATTCCATATAGGAAGTCTCGCTGTGGCGGAGACATTTAAATTTGGTATGGGCATGATTCCCACCCCATTTTGGAAACATGGGTTTAGGTACACCCACGTTTCTGGCATCAGGATCGTAGATATGTCTGGCACGGCATGTCCAACATGCTACAGCAGGCCTGTGCTTGTATCCAGCGTGAGGCATGGATACAGGCATGGTCCATAAGTAAAGCAAAGAAACACATCTCCGTCAATAGTGGCAGATACGGGCAAACAGTGATCATGTTTTCGACATGCCCGTGCTCACAATATTCTGTAAAGTTAGGCATCTCCGAGCTGGCCACACCTCCGCTGTAAAAACATGCATCTCCTAAGCTGCTGTGTTCACTGACAGTAGTTTGATGATGCATACCTGACATAGAAACTGATGATAAATTCACGCTGATGCAAACTAGACCATATCCTAGTCCCCTACATGCCCAGAACAGTGCTAGGTAATCCCAGCACACTAAGATAGTATAAGAGAAGATACATATGAACATATCTTCCATTAAATGGTACTTGCCATCATAATAATAATGCTTCTGTGAGGCCTGCATTGGTCAGCTCTACATACACCCTTAAAAACGCTCAGGCTGGATCCTCATGTGCACAAAATCAACACTAACATAATAATTCCACAAGGGATGCATATGATTGCTGAGTCACAAATATATACTCTGAGTATGGTAAGCTGCATGGAGTGGAGGAGTAGCCTAGTGGTTAGAACACTGGCTTGGTACCCAACCAGGGTTCAATTCCCACCAGCACTCCTTGTGGCCTTGGGCAAATCACTTAACTCTCCACTGCCTCAGAAGAAAGGCCTGACAATCTACTTCCAGTGACACTGCCAAGAAAACCCAGGAGCTTCTGGGTCACCAGGAGTCAGGACTGACTCAAAGGCACACATTGCATTTTTGCATGGTAAGCTGCATGGACTGTTGGTACTACATCAGTCATGTCTCCCAGTGCCTGGCCCTCCTCCCTGATATGCAGATCAGCACACCATATCTGCCCGGGCAACTCTCAAACCAGGTGCACACACATTCTCTCTCTCTCTCACTTGTTGTCACAAAAAGACATGATTCTAGGAAACAGATGCTCAGCACCTATAAATAAAAGCTGATATACCATAAAAGCATGGAGTGCCAGGACTACATATCTGATCCCACTCTCTCACTCAAATAAACTCCTGTGGCAGACTCACCCACACTTCTAACATCAACAGTCCCATTTTACAGTACATAGGACTTGTAAGGGTCTCCCCAGATTAGCTCATTTAGCACAAACAGCAACTGTCAGCATAACCACCATATTCACTATTGTTGGTTTTCAGATGTCTTTAGGGGCATTCATTAATGCTTCTTTGCTGACAAGATCCTCTCAGCCTTGATTTCTGTTCATTATACATGCATTTAGCTGTGTTTTACAGACTGCAGTCACACCAGTTTGAAGCATACTTGTCAATATCTCTACACACAGCAAAAATATTTCTAAGTACTGGCCTTATTCCACGTTTCCACAGGAATAACTAGCACATCTGTGGGGAACACAGAAAAAGTACATGGACCTTTCCTGAATACACTTTATACATCTCTGCGGCTGACCACACCCCTGTTCCACCTCTTCCAGGCATGTTCTGAGATCCCTGTACTGGTGCCGTAGATGTGCATAGGCGCAGGGTTTCAGAATATGGTCATAGATGTTTTTGCGAGAAAAACATCTCCCGCGCATATCCAAATGGCCTATTCGTGTTATGGAATGATCTCCTTAGGGAAGAACAACCCAGACTACAGTTACACGATGCAAGGTTCCACATTAGGAATCACCACACAGGAAAAGGATTTAGGTGTCATCATGGATAATACATTGCAACCCGCTGTCCAGTATGCAGCGCTGGCCAAGAAAGCAAATAGAATTCTGGTAATCATAAAGATAGGAATGGAGACTAAAACGAAGGATATTATAATGCCTCTGTATCACTCCATGGTGCGACCACACCTTGAATATTGTGTGCAATTCTGGTCACCATATCTTATAAAGGATATAGCAGAATTTGAAAAGGTACAGAGAAGAGACACTAAAATGATAAAGGGGATGGAAGGATATTTATTTATTTTATTTAACCAGTTTTAAATACCGCCTTATCCTTCAATCAAAGAGGTGGGGGGGGGGAGAGGGGGTGGTGGGGTAATGCACATGTACAATTATTTACAAGAGGATCCTGAGTGGGTTGTACGCTAGTGTGTTCTTGTCTGTTGTGCGCTCTGGGGGTGTCCATAATTTTCCATGAATAGCATGGTCTTGAGCATCTTTCGGAAGTCCTTGGTTTCTGTCATGGCTCTCATTACATCAGGAAGTGAGTTCCAAAGTGCAGGTGCAGAGAGTGACAGCACTCCTATGGACGTTGCTTGGTTGGATCTTTGAAATTCTATATCTATAGCGGGCATTCTCGGAGGAGATCCTGCAGATACCACTGAAGTCTGGATTTCCCATGGAGATGCCGCGTTACCTGTCTTGGCAGATTCCATGGGAAAAGTCCCGCAGTGCCTGCCAAAGCAGATAATGTGGATCCCCATGGTAAATCCATCGGGAGGGATGGTAGCAACTGGGTGCACAGAGCTGTCAGCAGTTCTTTGCTCTATTGCTCACATGCCCCTCCCCCAAATGCCACCATAGGAGCTCTTCTCACTTGCTGTTCTCATAGGCCCTAACAAAGATGGCCACGATCTTGCAGTGCTGTCCCCTAGCAAGAGGCTAGAAGCCAGGACCTCATGATGGTGGCCATTTTGGATTGGTCAGCTAACAAGACAGGAGTGGAGATGATTTATCCTGACCCTTTCAACCTCTAGACCAGCAGGAAATAGGCCAGGTAGGCCTCTGGGGGAGCTCAGTGGGTAAAGGGGTCATGGAGGGGCCATGGGGCTCCCTTTGCCGGCTGGTTAGCTGGGATGTTTTATCTTTAATGGAAAGGGAGGGGTACCACGGGGCTTCATACACCATTTGCATAGTGCATCGGGGGAGGGAAGGGCATTAACTCAACTGGTTAGCTGTAAAACATTTAACTTTGGGGGGATGTAGATTGTGAGCTGTCCAGGCAGGATTGGTGCTGCAGGGGGGGGGCACCACTTTTATTTTGTGTATTGTTGATGCTATGAATAGCAGCATCGTGGCACTGGCAATACTAGGGGGTGATCGCAGTGGTTGTTTGCCCAATCACTTTTAGGGCAGAACCTGCATCATTGGGCCTGCCAGCAGATAATGCCACCTCTTCAGGGGGCATTATTTGCCACCACAATCAGGCCTGATTTTGGCAGACATCACGCAAAATCTTTTTCATGTGATGGCTGTTAACCATGGCCATCTCCATGCCCCACCCTGATCACGCCCCAAGGGATATCCAACATGTGAAAATCAGATTTCATGGAAAATTGTCGGTGATACCTGATTTTATCACGAATTAACTACTACCATGGGGTGTTAATTCTGTGTTAGCCCTGCGATAGCAGCTAATGCCCTTTTGGAGACATACCCCATAAAGTCAGCACTATATGGACAATAGTAAATCAATCAGTGTCATTCTAGATAAGAAAATCAATAGCTCTTTTTGATCATTAGTTCAAAGGATTAAAATCCTTAATTCCCAATCTCCTAACATCAAACCAGCCTGATTAGTTAGATCCATGGTTTGCAATCATTGTGCTGAGCTGGAATAATTTGAAATGAACAACATCCAAATGAAGCTTTGGAAACAGAAAATTAAAAAAAAAAGAGGTTCAGAGAATGTATGACATGAGGGGAGTTTATAAAATCACTCATGTTAAAACGCTCATATTTGAGGCCTATTTTATAAATTGAAGTATATACATACTTTATAAAATAGTGTAAGAGTGATGTAAAAATGCATGCAAACTCGACATGAGTGATTATGCCTGATCTATGGCAGGTGTAAATACCCATGCCTAGCTTTTTCAAGAATATGCTTACGTTATCGTATTTTATAATTTATGGGTGTAAATTTTTTCTCTGCTTATGCTCCACCCAATTCCACCCCTGTGCACCCTCACACTGAAAGTATGTATGATCAGACTTATACGTACACTTACAGAATAGTGACTGTATAACGTATGCTAATGAGTGCCCACTCATGAGAAAAAATCTTTGAAAATAAGTGTCTTGCAGGCATTAATGGCACTTATCTTTATGCGGCTCCTTATAAAACCAACTCCTTAGGGTAAAAGTTATTAAGATGCATTGCTGTTAATTCCTATTACTTTAGCACAACACATGTTATTTTATTGCAGGACCCATTTTATTCAATAGGACCTAGTTATTCATAATGCACACTAATGGTAAAATAATGTGTGTTAGCAACAGTGCACCTTAGCAACTACAGTATGACTTGTAGAGGGTAATATGATAAATCTTTTTGCACCTAAAATGCCATTTTATGCAAATAAAGGGGCTCTTAGAAAACTAGGTCCTGCCTACAAGCCTGCATTATAGAGTAGGGGGCATGTTTACTAAAGGGTGGTAAGGGAGCAAATGTACTGTTAACATGTGTTATCGGCGCCCGTGAGCAGTTAACACCGTAGAAAGTGCCGATAATGCTGGATTTACATTCGGAAGTGGGGCCTTAGTGTTAAGGTAAAAGGAAGTGGAGGGTAGGTAAGAATGGGCTGGAGAGTGGGCAGGGATAGGATGTGCTCCCATAAAGCCAGTTTATGGTATTATGCGTTAGAGCCCCCCAGTGCTGGAACCCTAACACAAACTGAAACCTCATGGAAAGGGCTATTTCTGAGGGAGAGAGCCTATTTTAATGTATGCAATGTGCTCCACCCACCAATATATCCAAATTAGTGATAATAGTGATCCATTGGCAGCAACAGCATGGTGTCGTATTAAGAAAGGGCACTATGTTGTTGCAGAATTCTCAATGGAGGTACCCCATGGGTGATGCAGCAGGGCTGGCTGGTCCACAAGGTTGACAAGGCTGCTGCCTAAGGTGTACATCTGTGATGTCTGGTATGACTTCAGTTTGATGGTGGCAGCACACATGGCGCAGTCAAAAAGGAGTTGCGCCACCCCCACTGCCAACATGCTGCCATGTCAGCATTGTGTGAGGGTGGGGTGGTGGTTGCAATGGCTGTGACCTGCTGCAGACAAACCTTGTCCTGGCACTGTGTGTCTGTTGCAACACTGCAGTTGCCACTGTCTGTTGGATGGCAAACATGTCAGCAGCAGGTACAGTGGAACACATAGCAATCCCTCCCTCTGTGATCTAAGGCAGCAGCATTCATGCCCACATACCCCGGTGGAGGGAGGCAGGAGTGGCAAGGTGTGCTTAGCTTCATGTGTGCAACTTCAATAAGGCCTCCTGCAACACTAAAGTGGTGTTTATGCCACAATGGCAAGAAGGGGGGGGGGGGGGGGAGGACAGCCAGCATGGTGTCCTCCATGATCATTGGAATCTGGCACCCGGCTAGTATTCCAAGTTGATGGGCTGGCCCTGGGACCTGGATGCCCCCCACATGCACATGTTGAGTGGATATGTGCATGCGGGGGAAAATTATGCCACAGAGTCAGGAAGAATATACAGGATGATATCCCAAGTCAGAGGTAAAATGCCCACCCTGTCCCCTCACCTGCCAAATGACAATCATAATCTCTGCATGAACCTGTGACCCCTCCAAAAGTAAACATGTAGTCAGTTATAAGCATCTGAGCCACATGTGAATCCAACTAAGCTATGTCAGTTTGCAAGATATATGATTAATCCATGACTGCCCCATAAGCACACACCAGGAAATGGGAATGCTGGCATTCTGCCTATACACCCATGGTCTGCAATGCGTATGTTCATGTATTATGGTCTTCCCTTTTGACTGGACAGATCCCATACATAAGGCATGAATGGCATTTGAACCAGTAGCATAGTAAGGCAGTACAACATACAGACCTAACAAGATGTCCCTCTCCCATTCCTGCTGAACATACCTCATCAGACAAGTATTGCACGGAGTCTGCAGAGATCTAAGCAGACATAGACATATCCCAACTCATGCACACATGCATCCTGACAATGACCACATATATACCCATGGAATAATAAACCCACATTGCTGCTCTGTGGCTCCAAACTCTTAGTCAGTGTGTGTGTATGAGAGAAGGGTCACAGGTTCAAGACCAGCCTGTGGATCAAGAAATGCATGTCCTGATGTATTAACACATTCTATGTTTCCAGAACTGTACCAGTAGCATTCAACATTTCATCAAGCAAGAGTCCATGCACTCAGCTGCCACACAGAGAGGCTGCAGCAACTACAACTGGATGGCAGAGTACACTAATAGCACCTGCACACTGAGCAGGCATTGCCGGTGCCTAACATTTCAAAGTACACCAATAGTGTCTGCACAGTGAGCAGATGTTGACAATAATGGAGAGTCTAATGGGCTGATAAGAATGCCAACCTGCACCAACTTTGGACAGCGGTGTCATGTCTGTTTGTGTCTCTGGAGTAGTTTGAGCTTAGGCAATGCACTGTGCATGCATGTGGTGCCCATGTGCTATGGCTGTGCATATGACATACTGCAGGTCAACTATGCAACAATCCCACATACTGTATGAGATACCATTTACAAGAAGAAGGTTGGTCAGCAGTATGTAGTTGCAACCTGTGGCTGTGACACTGTAATGCATACTCAGTCACACCATTGACAAGGCCCATCCACACAGCATTCCCCTACAATTATCTCCCAACATAACACTGTTGTGTAACTCCCAAATCATCTGCTGGCTTGACTGGAGAGATCAGGGGGACACGTGTATGTGTGTTGTAACCCTCACCTCTGACTCAACCTCCAGGCCTCAGGACACCCATTTGCACAGGTGAGAGGCCAGAGTAATGCCAACTGCCATAACAGCTATATCTGTGGCAACAGTGTCAGCCCATCTGGCACAGCTGCAGCCTATAGTGAATTAGGCTCAGGGGGAGGGCTGGCCTCTGTGAATGCACAATCCATTCACTTAGTTGGTGACATTGGCAGGGACCTGCAATTTTCCTGCATGCACGTTCACAGAGTGCAAGCAAGGGGACTCTGTGCTCCATGCAGTGTATGCACATAAAGGGAGGTATGCATCAGGTAAATTCGCACACAAGAAACACCACCTTGACACTGTCTATTGATCATTGGCCAAAGCATTCAGCAGTACATTACCAATTACCCCAAAAGAGAGTCCAAATGCACCTGTGTGCCTGATTAGAACAGTGGGCACTGACCTCTGAATGGTGAGTGCATACTTCCAGCTGCCAAAATTTTGCAAAGGATGTCACGTTGGCCTTTGCATCCCCCACCACCATATGTGACAGCAGTGCCTGGAGGTGAATGTTGGAGTGAGGGTATGGGGTATGGGAAACAGTACCATATATGTTTAGTATGTGCCCTTCGTAGGTGGTATTGCTGGCTAAAGCCTATGTTCACATGGTCAGAACCTATGCAGGCTTACTCAGTATCTGTATGTTTTACATCAGAGGACCTGCATGACAGCCTCAACTGTTCTCCATGGGCACCGAGTGTGAAAGTCACAAGGATGTTGTTAGAGTACAAGGAGGCAGGATATGGTGGTGAATGTGTCGCAGCAACTGTTCTTATATCCAACCTGCCATGATTCCATATGCTCTTTGGGGGAGGAACAATGTGTTTGCAGCATGGGAGAGAACATGTGCTGAAATGGCCAGGTTTGGAGCCTTCATGGCTAGGGACATAACATCTTATGCAGGTATACATATGAACTAGATATAACAGCGATGGCGAACCTATGGCATGCGTGCCAGCTGTGGCACGCGTGCCAGCTGTGGCACGCGAAGGCCTTGCAGCTGGCACGCGGGAAGGTCCGCAAAAAAAGAAAAAGCTGGCTCTGACTGCTGCCGCGGACGCAGCAAGAGCAGAATGCAGCGTCCGCCCCCTCCGCCCGCTAAGCCCCTCTGCAAGAGCTTTCAGATTCGCGAGGGAGAGCGTCTCCCTCGCGTCTCTGTTAAGCCCGCAGGGGCTAATGGGAAATTTCCCATCAGCCCCTTTAGACGCGAGGGACTGATGGGAAATTTCCCATTAGCCCCTGCGGGCTTAACAGAGACGCGAGGGAGATGCTCTCCCTCGCGAATCTGAAAGCCCTTGCAGAGGGGCTTAGCGGGCGGAGGGGGCCCCGCGGGACATTGCAATCTGCCGCGGCAGCAGCCAGAGCCTGCTATTTTTAAAAAAAAATTTGCCAGAGGGGGGGGGGTTAGGACTTCTAATGGGCTGGGGGGGTTAGGACTGCTAATGGGCAGGGGGGGGTTAGGACTGCTAATGGGCTAGGGGGGGGTTAGGACTGCTAATGGGCGGGCGGGCGGGGGGGGTTAGGACTGCTAATGGGCAGGGGGGGGTTAGGACTGCTAATGGACGGGCGGGCGGGCGGGCGGGCGGGGGAGGGGGTAGGACTGCTAATGGGCGGGGGGCGGTTAGGACTGCTAATGGGCGGGCGGGCGGGCGGGGGGGGTTAGGACTGCTAATGGGCAGGGGGGGTTAGGACTGCTAATGGGCGGGCGGGCGGGGTAGGACTGCTAATGGGCTGGGGGGGTTAGGACTGCTAATGGGCGGCGGGCGGGCGGGGCGGGCCAGGACTGCTAATGGGCTGTGGGCTGATGGGGGCTGTCTGGAAATGGGGTGATGGGGGTTAGGACTGGTAATGGGTTATAGGGGGGGCTTAAACTGAAAATGGGGTGATGGGGGTTTAGGACTGGAAGTGGGTTGATGGGGGGGGGCTAGGACTGGTATTGGGTTGGGGGGTTGCTAGGACTGGAAATGGGCTGATGGGGGGCTAGGACTGGAAATGGGCTGATGCAGGGACTAGAAGGGAATGGATGCTGGGTGAGGCTGGAACTAGCAGGGTGCTGTTGTTGGGTGAGGATTAGTATGGGCTGGGGCTGGGTGAGTAAAATGGAGAGGGGTAATAGTTTTTGTGTGGGATGGATTATTAATCTACAATTGGCCGGGTTTTGGGAGTGTAAGTGGGGATTGTGGATTGAGGGGTAAAATTTGAGTGGTTTAATTTGGAATGTGGAAAGAGCAAAAGGTGAAAGATTAGTTTGTTTTAGCGGATGTAGAGAGAGAGAGAATGGAAAAATAAAAACTAGAAGAGAGAAGAAAGGACAAATGGACAGCAGATGATGGAGAGTTAGCAGAAAACATGAAGAAACCAGAAGAAAGTGGCTGGAGCAATTGCAACTGTGTAACTGAGCTGAGGTATTCTGTTTATGTAATTCCTTTTTGACATTGCCACTTGTTCTCTTACCCCAGTAGGTCATGTATTGTTATTGTCTAAAATGTATTGGTTTAATATTTGCAGTGTTGCCTTTTGATAGGTATGGTGTGGTGCTTTGTGAGTCCTGGTAGTGCTGTTAGGATACGGCGGGTTTGCTATTGGTTCTAAATGGGCAGTGTTTGTAGTAGTTCCTAATGTGCCTGGCGGTTGGCACTGGATTATAGTAATGTAGAAATCTTTTAGTCTGTCTTTATCCATACACTCATTAAGAGACATGTTTACTAAAAGATAGTGTATGTTAGCATTATGCAAATATTTATGCAAATTGACGTGCTGGCACTTTGAGGAAATTCTTTGGTTTTGTGCGGCAGTTTGGGCACTCGGGCTCAAAAAGGTTAGCCATCACTGAGATATAATGTCCACTGCCCAGAGATGTGTAGGGGGACACTGTATTTGTGTATGTACCAGACATAGACCACTGTGGGCCAAGTGACTAGCATCACACACTTCAGACAATATCTGTAATACATTGGCAGTGATAAAGACCTGTTCAAGAGACATATTGCAGGGCTTGCTCTGGTGACCAGGTGATGTGTGCCCTCCTTGCAGAAAGAGGTCATTTGCACATATGGCAGCTGTCATATGCATAAAGCATGCGCATTGTCCATGCATAGAACAGTACTGATGTGATGGATTGATGCATTCTCCATATGGCCATCAGTTACATATATGCTCAGATTGAGTGCTGCATCATGGGTAATGGAGGAACTAACCAATACCGGCTACCATGGCCCCATTTTCAGCCATAGCAGCGACTGTGATCACTGGAGCATTGCCCAGTACCTGTTGTCGTCTATAAGAACATAAGAATATAAGTTATGCCTTACTGGGTCAGACCAAGGTCCATCAAGCCCAGTATCCTGTTTCCAACAGTGGCAAATCTAGATCCCAAGTACCTAGCAGTTTCCCCAAAAGACACAGGTTCCAAATGCTTGTATTGGGTAAGCAATGGATATCCCGGGTCCCCTTTAATAATAGTTTATGGATCTTTCCTCCAGGAACTTGTCCAAACCTGTTTTAAACCCGGCTACACTGACAGCTTTTGCTACATCCTCTGGATCTTGATAAATTGGAAGACTGGGCATCAAAATGGCAGATGAAATTTAATGTGGACAAGTGCAAAGTTATGCACCTAGGGAAGAACAACCCAAACTATGGTTACGCAATGCAAGGTTCCACATTAGGAGCCACCACCCAGGAAAAAGATTTAGGCGTCATTGTGGATAACATGTTAAAATCCTCGGCCCAGTGTGCAGTGGCAGCCAAGAGAGCAAATAGAATGCTAGGTATCATAAGGAAAGGAATGGAAAATAAAACAAAAGATATTATAATGCCTCTATATCGTTCCATGGTGAGACCACACCTTGAATATTGTGTGCAATTCTGGTCGCCGTATCTTAAAAAGGATATAGCGTTATTAGAAAAGGTTCAGAGAAGAGCCACCAAAATGGTAAAGGGGATGGAAGGATACTCCTATGAAGAAGGCTAAAAAGGTTAGGGCTCTTTAACCTGGAAAAGAGACGGCTGAGGGGAGATATGATAGAAGTCTATAAATTAATGCGCAGTGTGGAACGGGTAAACGTAGATCGATTGTTTACCTTATCAGAATATAGAAAGACTAGGGGACATGCAATGAAGCTACAGGGTAAACTATTTAAGACTAATAAAAGAAAATATTTTTTCACTCAACGTGTGATCAAACTCTGGAATTTGTTACCGGAGGATGTAGTAAAGGCTGTTAGTGTAGCTGGGTTTAAAAAAGGTTTGGACAAGTTCCTGGAGGAAAGGTCCATAAACCATTATTAAGAAGGGACCCAGGATATCAATGCTTGACCCAGTACAAGCACTGTGGAACCTGTGTCTTTTGGGGAAACTGCTAGGTACGTATGACCTAGATTGGCCACTGTTGGAAACAGGATACTGGGCTTGATGGACCTTGGTCTGACCCAGTATGGCATATCTTATGTTCTTATGTTCTTATGGTAATGAATTCCAGAGTTTGATTAGACATTGAGTGAAAAAATGTTTTCTATTATTAATCTTAAATAGGTTACCCTGTAGCTTCATTGCATGTCCCCTAGTCTTTCTATGTTTTGATGGTGTAAACAATCAATCTACGTTTACCCATTCCACTCCATTCATTAATTTGTAGACCTCTATCATATCTCCCCTCAGTCGTCTCTTTTCCAGGTTGAAGAGCCCTAACCTTTTTAGCCTCTCTTCAGAGGGGTATCCTTCCATTCCTTTTACCATTTGGTGGTGGTAGATGTGTGCATAGCCCCCCAAGAAGGGCAATATTGTCAGCTATGGACCGCAGGGTTCATGAATGTGGTTTGCGTTTTGTGTATGTGCAGGTGTACCTATCTTGCAGTGTACAACAGGTGGCAAGGGACTGCATGCCCTGTACATGTACTGCCTCAGTGGCTACTGCCACATTGTGGTGCAGAGGACGTCTGTGTGCTACGGTTGTTGGGTGTTGGAAGTATAGTGGGAGAAGAGCATCTTGACATCACAGAGTCTTAGCCTTTGGACAAGGGATGTATTCTGCTGCTGTGTATCTGTTATGCAGCTAGTGCAGCGTTTTTCAACCACTGTGCCGTGGCACATTAGTGTGCCGTGAGATATTGTCTGGTGTGCCGTGGGAAAAATTCCAATTTCATCCGTAACATGTGGCCTCAGCTCACAAATTAGGGTTGCCAACCGGCCGGTTTTCAGCCGGCCTGGCCGGTTTTTCCATGGCCAGGCCGGCTGCCAGCACAGTTGTAAAACCGGCCATTGAAAAGCCGTTTTTTTGCTCTGGCCGCAAGATCGGGAGCGGCCAGAGCAAAAAACCGGCTTTTGTGCCGAAGTCCGTGGCGCGAACGCGATCGCGATTCCCTACAGCAGTGCAGCCGCTGGTTCTGCTTTGTACAGAGCAGCGGCTGCACTACACTTACATTGAAAAGTAAAGAGAAACTGTGTCAGGAGCCCTCCGATCATGCAGAGCCCGAGGAAGTGATGTCATGGGGGCGGGCTCCTCACAGGCTGTCTTTCCTTTTCAAATTAACTTTAGCTGCAATAAAGTTAATTTGAAAAGGAAAGACAGCCTGTGAGGAGCCCGCCCCCATGACATCACTTCCTCGGGCTCTGCGATGACCAGAGGGCTCCTGACACAGTTTCTCTTTACTTTTCAATGTAAGTGTAGTGCAGTCGCTGCTCTGTACAAAGCAGAAGCAGCGGCTTGGGCAGAGGGTGTGTGTGTGTGTGTGAGTGAACCAGCAAGTGGGGGGGGGGAGTGTGAGTGAACCCGCACGGGGGGGGGGAGTGTGTGTGAACCAGCAGGGGCGGGGGGGGTGGTGTGAGTGAACCAGCAAGGGGTGGCGGCGATGGTGTGAGTGAACCAGCAGGGGAGGGGGGGTAAGTGAGTGAGTGACCCAGCAGGAGGGGTGAGTAAGTGACAGGGGGGTGGGTGAGTGAACCAGCAGTGGAGGGGGGGGGGTGGTGTGAGTGAACCAGCAAGGGAGGGGGGTTGGTGTGAACCAGCAGGGGAGGGGGGTTGGTGTGAGTGTTTGATTCCTATTCAAGAGAATTACTTTATATATAGTCAATATAGGCACAGAGGTAAATTTTTTTAACATTTTCTAATGGTGGTGTGCCTCGTGATTTTTTTCATGAAAAAAGTGTGCCTTTGCACAAAAAAGGTTGAAAAACACTGAGCTAGTGTACTGTGTGTGCAGCGCAGTGCTTACTGCATGTGCGACACTGAAGGTAGGCCCTAGGTGTGGTGTACCACTGTTTTAGACTGTACAAGCCCTGTTGTTGCATGTCCTAGGTTTCACCTATTGCAGGCAGAGAGTTGCTATCTCTTTGCTTCTAAACATTGACATGGTGAGTAGGGTGGAGCTTTAGCCTCATGGTTAGAACACTAGTTCAGTAAGCAACAGAGTAGGGTTTGACTCCCACATGTTCTCTTTGTAGCTGTGGGACACTCACTTCAATATACTGCCAAAAACAGTCCAGGGTCTGCATTGACTTGGGGACAGATGTTCTTATACCTTTTTATGTGTTATGATAGCACCTTGGGGCTGCAAATGTGCATATTGAAATCATGCTTATCTGACAGCATGACTTTATAGACTCTGCTATAGTCCATTGCAAAGGGTCTGACATATTTACCCTGCAGATGTATGACACAGGAGTTGTACATGATTGGAATATTTCATCATAACTGTGACTGAACATCTTTGGCTCCATTACATGTATGCAGTACATGCAGGCTCATCGCACTCCTGGGATGGCCACCTGCAAGGTTGATCACACATCCCTACTTGCTCCATATGGCCAATATGAGAGACACTTGTCCAGTTGTTATATGCTCATGTGTCAGGAGGACTGTATGGTGATTAGAAAGGCTGACAAGGCTGGAATGAGGCTTTATAGTTAACCTGTGTTAGCAATAACATTTAACCCATGGTAGCTGAAAAACCTTTGCAGCAACTGATGGATGCATTCTTAGCATTTTGGAGAAAGCAGTTAGGCTGCAAATATAGGAGTGGAGGAGTGGCCTAGTGGCTGGGGCAAGGTACTTCAGGCCAGAAGGTCGGGGGTTCAAATCCCACTAGAGGACAGCAACCTTGGGTCGGAAGGACTGGGGTTTCTAGTCCCACAGGTGCTCCTTGTGGTCTTGGGCAAGGCACTTAACCCTCCATAGCCCATGTTCCCTGTAAAATAGTTCTCTGTGTGCTGTGCTTTCCTGTCTAATCAATGTGTTTATACCTCAAAAATTTCCTGTCATGATTTGACAATTTCCAATCTGTAATCAAAACCGCTGCTGATTGCTGGGAGTAGCAGTATACTAAATAAATAAATATAGAGCAAATGTCACTGTCATGCATTAAGGAGATGGTCGCTAAGACATAATACACCTCTGCAGGTATAGCTAACTGTCAATGTATCTCAACTGTGGGAAAAACAACTTCTTATGTATCTTCCAATAATCTTATTTTTTTTTAATGTGGACCACTGCCCAGAGACTTCCAGATGGATGGTGTAAAATAGAAGAAATATTGTAAATAATTAAACATATTGAAAGTATAAATAATATACTGGAAGAAACACTTTTTCTGTCAACTCGCCAACACTGAAGTTAATTTTAAGGCAAGTAGTCATGAGATCCAGAGTGGGGAGGCTCAGATGAAATATTAGAAATGATTTCTTCAACAGAAGGGTAGCAAGTGTATAACATGGCCTTCAACTGGAGATGGTGGAGGCATTAATAATAACTAAATGAAAGGACGCACGGAATAGGCACAAATGAAAGTTTGAAGACAGCAAAAAGGTCTCCTATCTTTATCTGGCTAGCTATCCAGATAGCGGGCTCAATATTGCCACTATTAATGATGCCAGTCACCACTGAATCTGAATCTTTGGCGCCAGCAACTATCCAGATATCAGCATTGAATATTTGGATTTTTAATAGCCATGGTGGATGACATTAAAACCTCCCAATACAAACAAAAGATAGAGGCAAATCCACAACAGCATATAAATCAGACAAAGAAAGTGGTAGTCCTACTAGATAACAGCAAAAAACAAATAATTAAATTAACAGAAATATCCTTCATAAAAATATAGATATACAAAAGAATATACACAGTTAAAAATATTGTTCTAAAAACCCAACATATTTTGGCATTTGCCTTCATCAGAGTATCTTGAATGTATTGAACAAGATACTTCAATCGTAAGGTATAGCCAAATTGCAAATCACAATACTTCTTCCAGATGTGTGAGGTTCAGAATAAATCAAAAATATACTTAAGCAATTGCTTTCATAAATCAAAACAACATAGATCTCGCTCACAATAAAAACAGTGGACTTGATATTCGAAGGCATTTACATGGTTTACTGTAAACCGTGTAAATGCCCCTAAGCGGGAAAGTTAAACTTAATGTAAATAGTTTAGGTTCTCTGAAAATGTTGTTTAAACCTGTTCTAGGCACATTGCTTTGACCCGGTGAAAAGCATTATAAAAACAGCCAAATAAATAAAAAATAAATAAGCTCTGATGAGCAGGGACCGTCTTTTACATGCCACGTGTTATAAGAGGAAGGTAGACAGGGGCGGGAAAGGGATGGATCGGGGGCAGCGTTAGTGTGGGCAGTGGTGGTTGTCGGCCCTGGATGTACAGGGCTGATTCTAATGTCGGCCCTGTACGTCCGGGGCCGGCAGCTTGCATGGGGAACTTATTCCACCTCTGAAGTAGAATAAGTTCTCCAGTTGGCAGGGATCAGCAGGCCCGTGGCTAGGAAGTGTCAGGATGGGGCAGAGAAGATTCCCTGCAGCCCAACCCTGGCATTAGGAAGTCAGTTTGGGTGTCGGGACAGGAAAAGCACTTTTGCAGCCGGCGGCCAGGGATTGTGGCTTTTCAGTGGAGCCGCGGTGCCATGGCAACTGGACTCCATGGCGCTGTGGCTCCATTGAACTGCCCTGACTGAGTTAGCTGGGGAAGGCCTGTACATACAGACTGGATGGAATTGGGGTCCCGACCTGCACGTACAAGCCTGTTTGCGATTCTGATCCCGCAGGGCTAGACGTGCCCCGCGGGATCAGAATTGCGACTCCCTCTGTGCGTCCGGTTCCGACTGGGCACACAGAGGGGTGGGACATGCAGATCAGAATTGGGTCCTTAGCATATATAGGGGCATTTAACTTAGCTGTGCTAAGGTTTTGTAGATATTGCACATTGAGAGTAGAAATCATGCAACAGTCATGTTCTACCTCTTAGGTACATGTAGAGCATGGCCTTAGCAGATATCGCACTGATTCAGACTCTAACATGCACCAGCAACAATTGCACTTAATGAGGATGCACGTAATGCTACCCATTGAGGTAAAATAAATGCATCCATGCTAATTGTAGCATTGATGGTGACTGTGTATTGCCATCCTCCACACTACATGCGATGTGATGTCATGTCAACTCTCTGCCCCATTCTGCCCATTTCTCTCCTTGTAACTCACTAGGCAGATAGCATAGAATTAACCACAGGCTCTCTGTTAAGAGCACACACTAAACGTTAGCGTGGTCATGCAGCTTAGTAAACATGCCCCTTAATGTTATACCTAGATGGTATAAAACAAAGGATATTATAATGCCTCTGTATCGTTCCATGGTGCAATCACACCTCGAATATTGTGTGTAATTCTGGTCACTGTATGTTAAAAAGGATATAGCGTTATTAGAAAAGGTACAGAGAAGAGCCGCCAAATAGGTAAAGGGGATGGAAAGATATCCCTATGAAGAGAGGCTAAAAAGGTTAGGACTCTTCAACCTGGAAAAGAGACGGCTGAGGGAAAATATGTTAGAGATCTATGAACTAATGAATGGAGTGGAATGGGTTAACATAGATCGATTGTTTATGCCATCAAAATATAGAAAGATTAGTGGACATGCAATGAAGCTACAGGGTAACCTATTTAAGACTAATAAGAGAAAATATTTTTTCACTCAACGTGTAATCAAACTCTGGAGAGGATGTAGTAAAAGCTATTAGTATAGCTGGGTTTAAAACAGGTTTGGACAAGTTCCTGAAGGAAAGGTCCATAAAGAGGACCTGGGATATGCACTGCTTTTCCCAGTACAAGCACTGTGGAACCTGTGCCTTTTAGGGAAACTGCTAAGTACTTGTGACCTAGATTGGCCACTCTTGGAAAGAGGATACTGGGCTTGATGGACCTTGGTCTGTCCCATTATGGCATATCTTATGTTCTTATGGTTCTAAGTCACCACCAGCCAGTCAATATGAACCCTATTTGTTGTTGGAGAAAAGCTATTTATTTTTACCAATGGTATGTTTCACAGAACCAACTTTCTCAGGAAACATAAACATTGACCATCTGGATAATGAAAAATAAGAATTGCAGGTATAAAGATTTGCCTCAGGTTCATACAGGCATCAGGTATGAAACTTTAATAACAGTATGAGCACAATTAATTGGATTAGTTTCCTTGTTTATGCCATCTTAGCTTTTTCATTGATTTAAACATTCTCTGATATGGCAGGTTAGCTTCTCAGGCATGAAATATTCACAATTCTCCAAATGATAAATGAAGGTTCACTGAACAATGGCATAGAATATGTGAGATTTAACCCACAGGGTTACACTTCAGAGGGATAATGTCTGAAGATCTTACCATGAAAGAATATATTTACTGAACTGAAAAGGAATCCATGTCAAGAATACTCAGCAGTTCTTTGTAATGACTCCACCAATATATTACTGTTATTTTTGACTGGGATTATGATGTAAATTTCACAAAAAAACCCCATTGTTCTACATCACTTGCACCATCAAAGAAATTGCCTTGTCCTTAAATTTTTACATGCTTAATATTTTCAGCAATTATTACTGCAATTAATAATGTTATTCCTTGCATACCAAATACATTGTGATGTCTTTATTATTCTTTAGTACTTGGTAATAATGTTCTTTTATCATTATATATGCATGAGTGCATATAATGAACCTATTCTACAATATACTATGTCCAAAGCTCAATTAAGTGAAAGAATTAGACTGAGAAAGGGTTTCTAATTGCTTGACAACTATTAATTGCTATGTATAAAAATTGTTATGACAGTATATCTAAGATGTCAGGACTGTTTTTCTAAGAGACATACAAGTTACAACCTTACTGAACTAATGAGTAGATTTTGCTTAAATGCCTCATTTTCGAAAGGCCATGTATGAGGTTGTAGTGATGTGGAAGTGAAAATGTCCACAAAACGTGGTCAGTTTTAGAAGAGAGGGTGTGCTTGGGTGAGGCTGATGTATAATCAATATATTTATGTCCTTCAAAATGATCAGGTTTTTTTTTAAAAATCACCCAGCGGCAAGATACACGTGCATTTGTTATATTATCGCAACATGTGTGCATGTGGAAAATCTTCCAAATAGAAAGCACTATAAAAATATGTAAACCCATCTGAAAATATAGCTACATGTGCATTTGCACTGGGACAGAAAGATACGCATACAAAAACAAATACGCCAGTGGTGGATACGTACATGTAAACAGGCATGATTTGGATGCTGGTAAAAACTATCATAAAAGCAAAATTAGTGAACATGTAGATAGTAATGGCTTAATAGGAGACAGCCAACATGACTTCAGACAAGAAAGATCTTGTCTTACTAATCTGTTATGTTTTTTTGAAGGTGTGAATAAACAATGCTCTGTAATGTTCTGACTAGATTGTAAGCTCCGATGAGCATGACTCTGATGGGCAGGGACTGTCTCTTGTATTCTGGCTAACTCTTGTTAGTTAGCTGTTGTCGCACCCCCAGGGGCCCTATTGGTGGGGTCAGGTATTGCCTGATGATTCCTCCTCCTGGCTCCGTACGTAATGCAGGCAGCCTTGCCTGACCCTCTGAGGGTGGTAGTTGTACCTTCTTTATATAAAGCACACAACACACTTGAGTTTCAAACTCAGGGCTTTATTCCCCGTCCACGAGGTTTTTCTTTCTCTTTGGCAAACAAAACAATAGACCACTTCGGGCATGTAACAGAAATTAAAGGTAGAACAAAATTAGCTTACTTCAGCTTTTAAATGCAAACAAAAAGAAAAGAATTAAACATCCTCACTGTTCCTAACAGTCTTTTCTTTTTGCTGCCACAGCACAGCTCACTTATAATGGTTTTCCTGAGAGACACGTTTTGTTAGCACACAGCTTGTGACTCTTAAGCACTGGTTATCTTCAACCATTTACCTCAAGGAAAACTCAGGGTCAATTACAGACAGTGAACATTCCATTGGCTCAGGAACTGCTGGTATATCTGCATTCTCATATACCATTAATTCAGGTTCATTTGAACTCACGTTTCTGAGATCAGCTGTCTCATAAGGATAAGGCTGGCTTGCCTCGTCAAGCAGGAAGTTGTTCTGTCCCTCTGAATCAATGCTTCTCTGGGAACTACTGTAGGGTTTTGAATGAAGCTCATAGGAGCTCAGCCCCTGCTGGTAACCACAAGGATATTCAACAACTTCCCTGGCTCTGTTACTAGAATAATTACGGCATGCTCTGAGCGTGCTCGGGTCTAGCCTTTGCAACACAGCTGCCCTAGATTGCACTGCTCTAGACGGAAGCTTATCCAACGTGGGGAGTTTAAAGTTGCTAGTAGAATCACCAGCTTTTTCAGGTAAGAGAGCTTCTCTTCTCTTGGGGTTTCTAGTACAAGGGAAAAAGTTATTCTCTGTTTCTTTAAAGCTTGTTTGTGACTGGCTTTTCCTATTGCTTCGGGGTTTTACCCACTCAGGTAGGAAACAGCCACTATTAGTACTTCTTGCTCTGTTACCTTGTATGGAAGATTTCCTACGTCTCTCATGCTCTCCACGCATGCACACAGTATCTGGCTTCTGCCTTCCAAATGTTTCACACAGGTCTCGGGACTCCCTCAGACCTTCATATGGGCTCTCTTGCTGATCCAGTAGTTCAGACTCTCTTTCTCTCTCTCTTTCATTCCAGTCCCATTCTTTCCACGGCTTCTGCTGCGCTTGCCGCTGTCTCTCTTGCTGTGACCCTTGTTGGCTCACCTCCTCTCCCTCTCTAACTATTTGTGAGCGTGTTTTATCTCCGTGTCTTTGGGCTCCACCTCCACCCAGCTGATTCCTATCAGGCAATGCAAACTCCCTTTGCTTGCTATCTGGGTGTGTCTTCCCAGCCCTTACTCACGTGTGCCTTGGTTGTCTGTAGCAACCATCTGACAGTTTTCTGTTTACACTGTCATCTCTTCCCTGATCATCGCTAGTGATCTGCATTTTCTCAGGCTGTATTGGGTCCACCTTGTGACACTGTACAGCGCTGCATGCATGGCACTCTATAAGTGATAAATAGTAGTAGTAATAGTAGGTAGACAAAGGTGAGTCAGTTGATATAGTGTATCTGGACTTTCAGAAAGCCTTTGACAAGGTCCCTCATTAGAGACTTTTGGCAAAACTAAAATGCCAGGGAATAGGAGGAAGTGTACTATTGTAGATCAGGAACTGGTTAAAAGATAGAAAGCACAGGGTAGGGCTAAATGGCAAATTTTCCTAATGGACAACGGTGAATAGTGGAGTACCACAGGGATCTGTGCTGGGTCCACTGTTTTTTGACATATTCATAAATGACCTGGAAAAGGGAATAACAAGTGAGGTTATCAAATTTGCAGATGACACAAAACTATTTAAAGTTGCTAAAACCCAAGAGGATTGTGTAAAATTGCAAGAGGATCTTGATAAATTGGAAGACTGGTTATCCAAATGGCAGAAGAAATTTAATGTGGACAAGTGAAAAGTTATGCACCTAGGAAAGAACAAACCAAACTATGGTTACACGATGCAAAGTTCCACATTGGGAACCAGCACCCAAGAAAAAGATGCAGGCATCATTGTGGATAACATGTTAAAACTCTCCGCACAGTGTGGAGCGGCGGCCAAGAGAGCAAATAGAATGCTAGGAATCATAAGGAAAGGAATGGAAAATAAAACAAAGGATGTTATAATGCCTCTGTATCCTTCCATGGTGCGACCGCAGCTTGAATATTGTGTGCAATTCTGGTCGCCGAATCTTAAAAAGGATATAGCGTTATTAGAAAATGTTCAGAGAAGAGCCACCAAAATGGTAAAGGGGATGGAAGGATACCCCTATGAAGAGATGCTTAAAAGGTTAGGGCTCTTCAACCTGGAAAAGAGACAGCTGAGGGCAGATATGATAGAGGTCTATAAATTAATGAATGGAGTAAAACGGGTAAACATAGATCGATTGTTTACGTTATCAGAATATAAAAAGACTAGGGGACATGCAATGAAGCTACAGGGTAACCTATTTAAAATTAATAAGAGAAAATATTTTTTTTTCACTCAACGCTTAATCAAACTCTGGAATTTGTTACCAGAGGATGTAGTAAAAGCTAAAAAAGTTTTGGACAAGTTCCTGGAGGAAAGGTCCATAAACCATTATTAAAAGGGACTGATGATATCACTGCTTGACCCAATACAAGCATTGAGGAACCTGTGTCTTTTCGGGAGACTGATGGGTACTTATATCCTAGATTGGCCACTGTTGGAAACAGGATACTGGGCTTGATGGACCTTGGTCTGACCCAGTATGGCATATCTTATGTTCTTATGTTCTTAAACAGAATGGGTTAAAATCAACACAAGGAGATCACGTGAGCACATGAGGGGGTGAGGAGCAGTCCTCGTCGCGCTCCCGGGCCGCCTAACGAAACCTGCTATTAAACCGGCAAATACCGCTCAGCAAAGGGCATAACTTACTGGACCTAACGCAGTAGCTGCAAATCTCTGGTGCTACGTTGCCCAAACAGCTGAAATGGGCAGGGGAGGTCATGAGAGCGACGACAAAGAAAGAGAAGCCCCTGAGCACGAGGGAAGCTAAGATGGCGGCTGCGGCCCGCTCGGGGAGTATGCCGGGATCCCCGGGTACTGATAGTGGAGAATCTAGCCCGGAGGAGGTAGTGCATGAAGTGGTGAAGCTACTTGATCCTAAATTTGATAATGTGCTTAAAAAGCTTGAAGAGATGGGAGAAACCTTTGCAGATCTTACGCGGAGAGTAGACGAAGTGGAACAGCATGTGAATGTGCTGGAGGAGGGTGAACTGGCATTAGAGAGGAGCAGCAATAAACAGCAACAACAGATAGAGACTTTGATTCAGAAAATGGATGATCTCGAAAACCGCTCGCGCAGAAACAATTTAAGAATGGTGGGGATACCCGAAACTTGGGCAGATAATCAACTTGTCCAACTTTTTGAAGACTGGCTGCCCAAGGAGCTTGGCCTTTTGGAATTGGTGGGGCAGATAAAGGTGGAAAGGGCCCACCGACTTGGACAGCGGACCGAAAACCGAGACAGGTCCCGGCCGGTAATAGCGCGCTTATTGAACTTCCAGCATAAAGTGGCTCTGTTACAGGCATACCGCAAGCTTCGAGATCTGAAGATGGACAATGTAACGGTGCTCCTGTTCCAGGACTATTCAGCAGCACTGGTTGCTAAACATAAGGAATTTTCCCCTGTATGTACCACGCTGGTCAAAAGGGGCATACGGTTTGCCTTACTGTATCCGGCGACATTAAAATTTTTTCACAAGGGCGCTGCCCACACTTGTGAGAAACCGGAGGACGCTTGCAAATTCCTGGCTAAGATACTGTCGACTTTACCAGCAGATGTGACCGAATGAGGAGACTTCGGAGACCGGAATGCCCGGGGGATCTAGAAGCTAGAAGCGGTAACGCTCCGGAGTGGAGATTTGCAACTGCATTGCTGTGACTGGCACTGTGAGATTCTTGTATGTGGGCTGCTAGGCCTGCCCAGACAATGGGTTATATACATCATAATCTGAGACTTTATGCATATACCTTGTTGGGCCTGCTTGCCTGAAGGTGGCCCGGAGGTGCGGTGGACAGTGATCTGACCCTCGTTGGGAGGGTCTTGTTTTACCAGACCTTGGGGATGTTGAGTTTTAGGGGGGTGAGGGGTGGGGGAAGAATTCTTGAATTGGTTGCTAGTATGGTTTTTCTGTATATTAATATATTTGTCAGTGTGAGTGGAGGAATGTATGGGGTTCTTAGTTGGCAAAGTGGAATGTGGAATTTAGGGGGAATGAGTGTTTTGTATGTTGGGGGGCATGTGGTTCTATTCGACAAGGGGAATTATGTTTTTGGGGGGGGGAGGGCGGGGTGGGGGGGAAGGGGGTTGGAGGGAGGGTGGAGGGGGGATGACGGGGGGGAGTGAGGGTGAGGTGGGGGGGATGCAGCAGCTGTGGGGAAGGGGTGGGGGGGGAATTTCTAGGAGGGATAGCACTTGTTGGAATTTCAGATGGGTGGCACTGGACAAGGGTTTGACTCTTGGGATGCATATAGAGAGGGTTGCGCTAAATGTTGGCTCTGGGGGGGGAGGCTGGGCACCCCTGGGAGCTCATAAAGGTATCTAAACCGCTACTTTCTGCTCTGCAATGGAGATATGCCCAGGGTTAAGATAGTGTCATGGAATTTGGGAGGATTAGGATCTCCGATTAAACATACAAAAATGCTGCAGACTTTGAAGAGAAAAGGCACGCACATAGCCATGTTACAGGAGACTCATTTGAGTGCCTTGGAACATCGTAAATTAGCTAGAGACTGGGTGGCGATTGCACATGGGGCGGCACAAAAAAGGCGGGAGTAGTGATCTTAGTAAAAAAGGGTGTGCCTTTTGAAGTGAGTCATGTACAGGCGGATCCTCATGGTCGCTACATTCTACTGCAAGCGAAGCTATATAATGAATCAGTGTGTTTAGTAAATGTATATGCTCCGAATGTCTATGACCATGAATTTTTTAGAACGATAGTGAGGCTGGTAACCAATTCTGGAAAGAATAACTTTATTGTAGCGGGTGACTTTAACTGTCCACACAGCCCGTGCCTGGATAAATCCCAACAGAGTGGAACGGGCTCCTGGACACGAAAAGGGGTAGGCTATTTGTGTAGAATGGGAGACCTCATTGATGTATGGCAGGCAGGTCTTGCATCCGGGGGTACGTGAATACACACACCAATCACGTGCACATCACACATGGTCCCACATAGATTACATTCTGGTCAGTGAAAGGGGGCTTCCTAAGGTGCTACAGGCGGGAATAGACCCTATAGTAGTCTCCGACCATGGGCCGACCTGGATCCTCTGGGAATCCCAAGGGCCCTGCGTATCTCTGGGAAGATGAAGCTTTTCGATTGTACCTTGAAAAGCACTGGGATGAGTATGCCTGTTTTAATGACACACCCCAGTGTTCCCCGCTCTTGTTTTGGGAGGCCAGTAAAGCGGTGTTGAGAGGGGCAATTATCGCGTATGTTACGGAGCGGCGCCGGCATATAGATTGCAGCCTACTTGTCTTGGAGCGCAATCTGCGAGATCTCCAACATAAACTGGGTAAAGGGAAAGATAAGACCCTGCAACGGGAATACACCCGCTCACAGGCAGCGTTAAATGAATTAATCAAGAGTAGAGCTCACCTGTTGATGCAGTATTATAAGCACCGTATGGGAATCGTTCGGGTACACTGCTAGCAAAACTTATCCGAGATCCCCGGGGAGCTCGCTTTATCCCTGTGATACGAGGGGAATCAGGTACCCTGCACCACCAGCCGGCCCAAATAGCTGAGATCTTTAGAACATTCTATGCTCAGGTGTATAGTGAGGAGCAGAGGGACTATACAAAGGGTGTAGATTTCTTAGCCACACTGTCCTTGCCCAAAGTGACTGATGATGAACTGAGGACATTAAATGCACCGCTGACGGTGAGGGAGGTTCTCCAGGGTATTAAGAGAGGCAAATCTCATAGAGCCCCAGGCCCCTATGGGTTTAGCATTGAATATTATAAAATGATGGCAACCCGGTTGGCCCCTTCCATGGTAGTGATGTTTGAGGATGCGCGTGCAGCAGGGATTTTTCCTCGGGACATGCGTTGTGCGGATATCACAGTTATTCCGAAACCGGGAAAAGACACGATGGATCCAGCCTCTTATAGACCTATTTCCCTCATTAACTGTGATTTGAAAATCTTGGCGTCTATTCTGGCGGCAAGGCTCAATCCAATCTTGCTGCGGCTTATTGATGCGCGACAGGTGGGCTTTGTGCAGGGAAGAGAGGCGTCCCGAAACATTACTAAGCTGCTGTTGGGCATGGAATGTTGCTTGCGGAGGGACGAAGCGCTTTTACTGGTGAGCCTGGATGCTGAAAAGGCATTTGATAGGGTAGCTTGGGAATATTTATGGGATGCATTGTCAGGTTTTGGTTTGTGCGGGAACTTTGTCCACTGGATTAGAGCGCTTTATGCGCAGCCCTCGGCCAGAGTGGGGGTTAATGGGATTTTCTCGGAGCCGTTTATGCTGGAGAGGGGCACACGTCAGGGCTGCCCTCTGTCTCCCCTGCTGTTCGTTCTTGCTATGGAACCACTACTTAGAGCTATTCAGCAAAATAGGGAGATTGGGGGAATACAGATGGGAGGAGAGGAATTGAAAATTAGTGCATTTGCTGATGACATGTTGATCTGTCTAACAAACTTGCCCAATTCCTTACAACACCTCCTTAAGTTGATACTAGAATACGGTAGCTTCTCAGGCCTAAAAATTAATACATTAAAATCAACACAAGTGTTAACAATTTATATGCAGAACAAATCATCAGAGAAACAGGACTGTATGACAACCGAGGTGTGAAGACTGGTGGAAGACTCATCAACAACCATTGGTATGCTGATGATACCACAATACTGGCACATTTGCTTCTCAAGATCAAGGAACATAATTTTAAAATGGACCTGCACCTTAATGTAAAGAAGACAAAGACCCTGAAAACTGGAAAAATCAATAAGTTTATCACTGATGGAGAAGAAATTGAAAGAGTAGACAACTTTAACCTTCTTGGATCAATAATCAATGAAGAAACGACAAGCAGTTAAGAAATCCAATAACGTCCTACTCTTGACAAAATGACTATGAAGCACCTAGGTAAGAATTTCAAGAGCAGAGATGAATGTCTCCATACAAAGATTTAACTTGTCCAAACCATGGTATTTTCAATAATGTCATATGGATGCCCCTCACTTGGTTTGCAGCTTGTCGTGCTGTGAGGGCTTGTGTGCATCAGTGATGCTGAGGGCCAAGCTATCGGTAGTTTAACTACTGGCAGGGTCTCCCAAGATAGACAGGTCTCAGCTGAGGTGCCAGACCAAGACAAACCACCCATCTGGACAGCAGCAGAATGGGACAGTGTTGGCGGTGGAGGATCACATTTCTGTGACAACAGCAACCACACTAAACTTAAACTGTGCAGAGGAAAGGCCTCACAATCTACTTCCGTATCTTGCCATTAAAACCCAGTGGATAGTCACAACAAAACAAATTGCACTATAGTGCTGGAAGATGAGATCCCCAGGTCAGAAAGCACTCAACTATCTACTGGGGAGGAGCTAAAGACTTTTCAGAGTAAAGGAGTGGAGGAGTGGCCTAGTGGTTGGGGCAAAGTACTTCAGGCTGGAAGGTTGGGGGTTCAAATCCCACTTGAGGACAGCAACCTTGGGCTGGAAGGACTGGGGTTTCTAGTCCCACAGGTGTTCCTTGTGGTCTTGGACAAACCACTTAACCCTCCATAGCCCATGTTCCCTGTAAAATAGTTATCTCCAAGTTTTTATGCCCTGTTCAATGTAATTTCAGTTTGTTCAATGTAAACCGCACTGATGCAGAATAGCGCGGTATATAAGAGAATGTAAATAAATAAATATAAAGCCAGCATTTATGACGTAGTTGGATCAAAGTCCTCGGGACGTCTGACTGCTGATGTAGCTGCGCATGAAATAAAAGTCAGAAGCTGTAAAGATGTCTTACACATTGGGACATGGAACATATGTAGCATGAACCAAGAGAAGTTGGAGGGGTCAAGAATGAAATGGAACGTGAACAACTTGATCTGTTGGGCATTGGGCACTTTGCATTAGATAATCACATGGTCTACTATGCTGGAAATGAAAGACAAAGAAGAAATGGTGTTGCATTTATAATAAAGAAGAAACTTTCAAGATCTGTAATGAAATACAATGCAGTTAGTGAAGGCTTAATCTGCATTCATCTGCGACGGTTATAATTCAAGTATATGCCACATCCAACAGCTGCAGAAGAGGATGAAACTGATGATTTCTATGAACAAATACAAGCTGAAATTGACAGAACATGCAAACAGGATATCCTGATAGTCATGGCTGACTGGAACACAAAAGTTGGCAATAAAGAAGAAGGCAAAGTGGTTGGAAAATATGGACTTGTCAACATAAATGAATCTGGAGAAAGACTGATAGAATTCTGCAAGACCAACGATCTATTCATCTCAAACACCTTCTTCCAGCAAAACAAGCGGCGACTGTACACATGGACTTCACCCAATGGATTGTACAAAAATCAAATTGACTACATCTGTGGAAGTCAGTGATGGAAAAGCTCTATGACATCAACAAAGACAAAACCTGGAGCTGACTGTAGTACAGATCACCAACTGCTAGTATGCAAACTCAAGCTAAAGTTGAAAAAGAGTAAGCCAATCATGAATGTAGCAAAATATGCCATTGAGAATATACACCACTGGATTTTAAAGACTGCCTGCAAAATCAATTTGATGTTTTAGATAAAAATGACAGAGCTCCAGAAGAGTTATGGAATGACATCAAGAAGGTTGTGTTGGAAGAAAGCGAGAAGTCTCTACAAAAGGTGAAAAAGCAAAAATGGCCAAAATGGATGATGGAAGAAGCTCTGAAAATTGCCCAGAAACGCAGAGAAGCTAAAGCCAGAGGAGAAAGAAAGACAATTGCAGAACTCAATAGGAGATTTCCAATGTGCAGAAAGACAGGACAAGGAAAAGTACTACAATGATGTATGCAAGGAAGTAGAAGCAGAAAGTATTGGAGGAAGAACAAGATCAGCTTTCCTTAAGCTACAAGAGTTAAAGAAAACATTTCTGCCTCAAATTGGAATTTTAGAAGATGATCAAGGTTCTATGTTGAATGATGCTGAGAAGATCAAGAAAAGGTGGAAATAATATACAGAGTATTTATTTGATAAAGATCAAGTGGACCAACACTGTTTCAACCTGTACATTATAATCCGGAACCATTGATGATAAAAGAAGAGGTCGAAGCAACATTGAAAGCCTTATCAAAGAACAAAGCACCAGGCATTGATGGCATTCCCATAGAAGTATTACAGCAATCTGATCCAGCTGTTACCATACTTACAACAGTCTGTCAAGAAATTTGGAAGACAACATCATGGCCAACTGACTGGAAAAGATCTGTGTTTATACCAATACTAAAGAAAAGTGATCCAACTGACTGTGGAAATTATCACACGATTGTTCTGATCCCACATGCCAGAAGGATTCTACTGAAGATTATTCAACAGAGACTACAACCTTACCGGGAACAAGAACTACCTGAAGTGCAAGCAGGGTTCAGGAAAGGGCGAGGAACGAGAGACATCATTGCGGATGTGAGATGGATCCTTGAAAAGACTAAACAATACCAAAAGGATATCTATTTGTGCTTTATCGACTACAGTAAACCATGAGAAACTCTGGGTCACATTAAGAAGCTTGGGTATACCAGAACACCTGATCGTTCTCTTGCACAATCTGTACATTGATCAAGAAGCAACTGTTTGAACGGAACAAGGAGAAACAGAATGGTTTCAAATAAGCAAAGATATAAGACAAGGCTGCATGCTTTCCCCCTACCCATTTAATTTATATGCAGAAAAAATCATCAGAGAAGCAGGATTGCATGAAGACAACAGAAGTGTGAAGATTGGTGGAAGACTCGTCAACAATCTTCGTTATGCTGATGATACCACATTACTGGCTGAAAGTGAAGATGATCTGAAACATTTGCTTCTCATGATCAAGGAACTTAGTCTTAAAATGGGCCTGCACCTTATTGTAAAGAAGACAAAGATTATGACAACTGGCAAAATCAATTAATTCATCATTGAAGGAGAAGGAATTGAAATCGTGGACAACTTTATCTTACTTGGATCAACTATCAATAAAGAAACAACTAGCAGTCAAGAAATCCGACAATGCATTGCTCAAGGCATAATGGCTATGAAAGACCTACACAAGATTCTCAAGAGCAGAGATGTCTCTCTCCATACAAAGATTTGACTCATTCCAGCCATGGTATTTTCAATAACCTCATATGGATTCGAAAGCTGGACAGTGAAAAAGATAGGAAGAAAATTGATGCCCTTGAATTATGATGTTTGTGGCTAATACTGTGTATACCATGACTGCCAGAAGAAAAAAACACTCTGTACTAGAGGAGATCAAACCCTAGCTTTCTTTAGAAGCTCAGATGACATGACTTCAACTTTCATACTTTGGACACATCATGCAAAGAAAGAGATCGTTAGAGAAAGACATCATACTTGGCATGATTGAAGGTCATTCCAAAAAAGGAAGACCAGCAATGAGATGGATCGATATAATAGAGCAGCTATGGATGCCACTCTGTCAACAACAAGCTGCCTGACTGAAGACTGAACACAGTTTAGGACAACTATCCAGAGGAACTCCATGAGTCGACACTGACTCAACAGTACTTAAGAACAACAACAACGTTCTATTTTCTGCAGAAAAGACCACTGGTAATTATCCACCAGAGGGAAATAGTACTGACAAGTGGCTAAACCACTGGATAGGAACTGTCCTCCCTGATTGTGGAAGCCAGGATAAAAAGTGGTGCAAACACATAAGAACATAAGATATGCCATATTGGGTCAGACCAAGGGTTCATCAAGCTCTGTATCTTGTTTCCAACAGTGGCCAATCCTGGTCACTAGTACCTGTTAGGTTTCCAAAGTTATTCACATTCCATGTTGCTTTTCCAATGGGTAAGCAGTGAATTTCCTTAGTCCTCTTTAATAGTGGTTTATGGAGTTTTCCTCTAGGAATTTGTCCAAACCTTTTTTAGAGTAAATCCTGCTACACTAACAGAATTCCAGAGTTTGATTACACATTGAGTGATTTTTTTTCTCTGATTCATCTTAAATGTGCTACATTGTAGCTCCATTGCATGTCCCCTAGTCTTTCTACTTTTTGATGGAGTAAACAACTGATTTACATTTATCCATTCTACTCCATTCATTATTTATAGACCTCTATCATATCTCCCCTCAGTAGTCTCTTTTCCAAGCTGTAGAGCCTTAACCTTTTAAGCCTTTCCTTATAAGGGTATCCTTCCATCCCCTTTACCATTTTGGTGGCTCTTCTTTGTAACTTTTCTAATTCTGTGATATCCTTTTTAAGATATGGTGACCAGAAGTACACACAATATTCCAAGTAAGGGTGAACCATGGAGCGATATAGAGGCATTATAATATCCTTCATTTGATTCACCATTCTTTTCTTTATGATTTCCAGCATTCTATATGCTTTCTTGGCCACCCTTGCACACCGGGCAGATGGTTTCAACATATTATCCAGAATGATGGCTAAATCCTTTTCCTAGGTGGTGGTTCCAATTGTGGAACCTTGCATTGTGTAACCATTGTTTGGGTTGCTCTTTCCTAAGTGCATAACTTTGCACTTGTTCATATTAAATGTCATCTGCTATTTGGACGCCCAGTCTCCTAATTTATCAAAGTTCTCTTGCAATTTTTTATAATCCTCTTGTGTTTTAACAACTTTGAATAATTTGGTATCATCTGAAAATTTGATTACCTCACTCATTATTCCCATTTTCAGGTCATTTGAAACTATGTTAAAAACAGTGGGCCCCGCACAGATCCCTAGGCTACTCCACTATTCACCTTTCTCCATTGAGAATATTGGCCATTAAGCCCTACTCTCTGTTTTCTATCTTTCAACCGGTTCTTAATCCAGAATAGTACATTGTCTCCAATCCACATCTTTTAAATTTTCCCAAGAGTCTCTCATGAGAGACATTGTCAAAGGCTTTCTGAAAATTGAGACACACTATGGAGGTCATTCTGAAACGCAGGTTGCGGGGTTGCATGTCCCAGCGGGATGTGCAGCCTCGCAAGCCACCTCGACCCTATTCTCCCTCCTACCCTCCCCACACGTCCCATGCTTTAAGACGGGGAGAATTGATGGGGGCCGAGAGGGGGTAGGGTCTGGGCAAAGCGGGGGTGGGCCAGTACTGGCAGCATGAACAGGGCAAATTCATGGCCCTGTATGTGCTGCCGAGCACATGAGGACATGCTGCTTATACCACCACAAAGGTAGTATAAGCGGCACTTTCAGGGTGATCGGGGCCAGGGGACCCCCCTTGGGGCCTGGGCTGTGTGCGGATGGATCACCACCTCCTGATCTAGGCCCCGGCTGGCAAGCCGTGGGTCAGGTGGAGGGGAAGTGGGGAAGCCAAGTCATGGTTGCAAAGGGAACCTGCGTGGAAAACGTCCCCACAGGCAAGCAGGCAGGGGCACACCGGGCCATCCATGGGCATGCCAGGCTGTCCTTGGGCCCTATTCTGGCTACCGTGATAACATTTTTTTCCTGCGGTCTAGAATCAGGTCCAAACAGGCCAGTCTTGTCTGGGGCCATCCGGATGGCCCAGACGTGCCCCTATGGAAATTGGGCTCCACGTCAACCATCTTACCTTTATCTACCTCTTTATTCACACCTTCAAAAAAAAATGAGAGACTGGTGAGAGAAGGGTTTCCTTGGCTAAATCCATGTTCACAGAAAAACCATCTACATGTTCAGTAATTTTGTTTTTTATAATGGTTTCTACCATTTTACCTGGTAATGATGTCAGACTTACCGGTCTGTAGTTTCCTGGATCACCCCTGGAACCTTTTTTTAGAAAATTGGTACATTGGCACTCTCCAATTTTCGGATACTACAGATTGTTTTAATGATAGATCACAGATTACTAATAGTAGTTTACAATCTCTTATTTCAGTTCTTTCAGCACCCTGAGACATATGCCATCCAGTCCAGGGATTTGATGCTCTTTAGTTTATCAATTAGTTGTATCACATCTTCCTGATTTATCAAAATGTGTTTCAGTTTCCTCTGATACATCACCTTTAAATATCATTTCTGGCATGGATAAGTTTCTTACATCTTCTTAAGTAAAGACTGAAACAAAAAATTCATTTAGAGCCCGATATTCATAGGGCATTTACATGGTCAACAGCACTTAAATAGGTAGTGCCATCAAATATTTCCAACTACTGTAAGTACCCTATGTGCCCAGATGGTAGCCGGCTAGCATCAGGGCATGCTGGGGGCATTCTGGGGCTGAGCAAAGCTGGGGACTGGTGCTAACTGTGCAGCACTGATATTGGAAGCTGCAAGGTTAGTGCTCAGCGCCTATAAGATAGCCGAGGAAAACCCTTGCCTATCTTATAGGTGCCAAGACCAACCTTGCAGCATCCAATATTGATGCTGCATGGTTAGCCTTTGCGGCTTCCAGGCAGCGAGGTCAGACCTGTATTTTCATTTCCATTGCTGTGGAAATGAAAATCCAGATTAAGGGAGTCAGTGGGCAGGCTATGCGCTGATGTGGCGCATACCCTGCCTAAATGAAAATCGGGCCCTTAGTCTCTTCACTATGGCCTTGTCCTCTCTCAGTTCACCTTTTACCCCTCCATCATCTAGTGGTGCAACTGACTCTCTCACAGGTATTTTTCTATGAATGTGCTTAAAAAAGTTTTTATTATGCACTTTTGCTTCCACATCAATGTTCTTTTCAAATTTTCTCTTTGTCTGCCTTATCAATGCCTTGCATTTAACTTGCCAGTTCTTATGCTTTTTCCTGTTTTCGTCATTTGGCTCTTTTTTTCATTTTCTGAAAGGTTCTCTCTGAGCTATAACAGTCTCTCTGACCTCAAGTTTAAGCCATGCTGGTTGTCATTTGGTCTTTCTTCCACCTTTTTTAAAGCATGGAATTCATATGGTCTGGGCGTCCAAGATAGTATTTTTAAATAATGCCTAGGCCTGATGTAAACTCTTAACCTTTGTAGTTGCTCCATTTAATTTTTTTCTTAACCATTCTCCTCATTTTATTATAATCTCCTTTTTGAAAATTGAATGCTAGCACAGTGGAGGATCAGGTTGTCAGTCAGGAGGGACAGTAGGATGTGGAGGTGGAGGGGCAGGCTGGTGTCCATGAGGAGGGGAAACAGGTGGAAGAGGCGAATCATCTCCAGCTTCCATCACCTCCCTTCCATGATGGCCAGGAGTATGTGTAAAGTTCACTAGGAGTACTGGAGCCAGAAAAGCCTCATGCCATCAGAAGCAACCATCAGCTGCTGCAGTGTGGAAACACCTGATGCAGAAAAAAAAAACAGCTCCTGGCTCAGCAGGCTGAGAAAATAGATATGCAGAGAAGATCAGTGACCCTCAGTGAGCAGTGAGTACATATGCAGGAGAGGCTGCTGGAGGTTCCAGAAGACATGCTGGCAGAGTTTCTGGGTTTGCACAGGAACCATTGTAACTATGGCCAGCCTGGTGCCATGGTCCTTCCAGCTACCAGTCAAATACCCCAGCATCATTGGTGCCCCCAGACTTCCAGCAGCCAACCATGCTTAAGCAAAAAGCGCTTCCACACTCTGTGATCTTAATGGCATTACTCACAGCTGAGCAGCCCCCTTTACTGGATAGACCCCTTATTCTCTTACTTTGGGACCCATGCTTCATGGAAGTTCCTTGAGGCTACTAATAATTCTGCTGGGCGGGATGAGGGTTCAGGCAGGTCTTTTGAGAGCATAGAGGCCTCATCCAGCACACTATTACAGCAGCCTTGATAGACTCAGGAGCAGTGGGCAGGTGGAAAAGGTCAAAGAGGCAGGGTATGGGGAAAGCAATATTCAAATAAATAGGCTGGATACCCCTATGAGTAAAGGCTAAAAGGTTAAGGCTCTTTAACTTGGAAAAGAGACGGCTGAGCAGAGATATGACAGAGGTCCATAAAATAATGAGTGGAGAGAGAGAGGGTAAATGTAGATCAGTTGTTTAGTCCTTCAAAAGGTAGGGGACACACAATAAATCTATTCATGATTTTGAAGTTCCTTTCTACCCTTTTGCTTTTCTTTGTAAACCATGCTGTATGTGCTTGATCAGTTAGGATGGTATGTCAAATGCAATAAATGATAAATGATAAAACTAATCAGATAAAATATTTTTTCATGCAACAAGCAATCAAACTCTGGAATTTGTTGCCAGATGATGTAGTAAAAGCAGTTATATGATAGCTGGGTTTTAAAGAAATTTGGACAAGTTCCTGGAGGAAGAGTCTTTAAAGCATTATTAATGTAAGTAAAAGCACTCAGGTAAGTAAAACATGAAATTCCGCTGTAGAAACGGATAAGATGTGAAACATTTGGAAAGCAGTGTGCATTAAGGTCAGTAGTATGGGAAATAAGATCCCAGATGCTGATGCTTTAATGGAAGAGGGTGACTGGGATGTAACTATACCAGGCTATACTTAATTCAGGAAGGACAGGGTAGGAAGAAGGGGAGGAGGAGTGGCACTATATGTAAAAAATAATATTAAAGCTTTGGAATTGCAGCCAACAGCTAAGCGCAAAAACCATGGAGTTTCCTCACCTGCACATTCTCCCCCTATGAACTCATTGGATCTGATTGGGTTTCTGGAGACTACAGATCCGGGTTATGTCCCGAGGGCGACTTTGCTGCTTGCTTTAGCATTTGAGCCTGACCGAGATTTTCTTTTGAAATTATACTTTAAAGCTAGGAATGAGCCTTTTATGGGTAGTATAATTAGGATGTTTCCAGATGTTTCTAAATCCACTCAGAAACGCCGGCAACAGTTTATTTTGCTTCATCCTCAGGTTCTGCAGCTTGGTGGGCTTTTCTTTTTGCGATATCTGTGTAGATGTCTAATTAAATATCAGGGTGTCAGTTATACTTTTTTTTGAGCCCTCACATCTAACCCAGTTCATAGCCGGTAAAAGTGTTGCTCCAATTTAGCAGTTTGGGTTGCCCCTTATGCTCCCTCCCCTAATTTCGGTGGAGTATTGGGTCCAGGAATAATGTAGTCTGTATCATTTTTGTCTTTTTTCCTGAAACTGTTCCTTTGATTTATGTCTTGCCCGCTCCTCATTTTGTGGGCTAGTGAATGTTAGTTCCTCATTTAATGTATAAGATAGGGGACTTATGCCCCTTATGTTTTATGGGCTTTATTATTTCCTTTATACATTCTTTTGGAGTGGAGGAGTGGCCTAGTGGTTGGGGAAAGGTACTTCAGGCCAGAAGGTCAGGGGTTCAAAGCCCACTAGAGGACAGCAACTTTGGGCTGGAAGGACTGGGGTTTCTAGTCCCACAGGTGCTCCTTGTGGTCTTGGGCAAGCCACTTAACCCTCCATAGCCCATGTTCCCTGTAAAATAGTTATCTCCAAGTTATAATGCCCTGTTCAGTGTAATTTCAGTTTGTTCAATGTAAACCACACTGATGCAGAATAGCACAGTATATAAGAGAATATAAATAAATTTTCTTTAACAAGTGTGTATCTTGCATTAAAATTGAAATTGCATAAATAAAAAATTTAAAAAAGAAAGGACAAGGTAGAAAGAAGGGTAGGAAGAGTGGCACTATATGCAAAAAATAATATTAAAGCTACAGAATTACAGTGCTTAAAAGGGAAGGAGGAGGCACTGTAGGTTAAACTAGAAAGAAGGAATGGGGAGCCCATTTGCATTGGTGTGATATATATATATCTCCTTCACAGCAGAAGAAGTGGACAAAGATTTAATTGAAGAAATTCACAGTATTGCCATAAAAGGAGAAGTGCTACTGATAGGTGATTTCAATATGCTGTGGTGTCATCTAGAAGAAAGGTGATCCTGGACTCTCTACAGAGAGAACTATTCCCTTAACTGGTAACAGAACCCACGTGAAGAGGTCATATTGGACTTGGTGCTTATCAATGGGAAAAGTGCTTCTGATATTATAGTGGGAGATCATCTCACATCCAGTGATCAGCAGATGGTGTGGTTCATTATTAGGACTAGGGCTGATAAATTCCATTCAAAAAATGAGGGTCCTAGACTTTAGGAAAACTACCTTTGCCAAGTTGGAACAATACTTCAATGAGTCATTAGCGGGAATGTGAACAGCTGGGAGATATAGAAAAGCAATGGGCAAAACTGAAAGGGAATATTTTAAAGGCAAGAAACCTTTTTGTTAGGAAAGTAAAGAAATGGTTCTCAAAAGACGGAGCTGAAAAGATTAAGAAAAAGAGAGTGGCCTTCATAAAATACAAGAGAAAGACCACAGAAAGCATCAATATTTGGAATAACTTAGAGAAGCTAGAAAGTAGTCAGGACAGCAAAGATACAAACAGAGGAAAAAGTAATCAATGCAGTAAAATGGGGGGACAAGAGTTTTTCAGATATGCTAATTAGAGGAGGAAGTGCAAAAGTGGTATTGTCAGACTCAAGGGTGAAAGGGAGGAATATGTAGAAGCTGCTGAGGATAAAGCTATATTGCATAAGAAATATTTTTGTTCTGTGTTCTGTGATGAAGGAACAGGAACTGAACCTCAGAAAACACCCATAAATGGGAACAGAAGTGAAGAGACCTTGAACAATTTTAAGAAGACTGTGTTCATGAGGAATTAGCTAAACTAAAAGTAGACAAAATGATGGAGACAGATGGGATACATCTGAGAGTATTGAAGGTATTTGGGAAAGTTCTAGTGGCTTAATTGTCTGACCTTTTTAGTGCTTCTTTAGAGTTGGGAGTGGTCCCAGAAGACTGGAGAAAGGCACATGTGGTTCCTTTACACAAAAGTGGAAGTAAGTATAAGGTTGAGAACAACAGGCTGGTTAGTTATAAGAACATAAGAAATGCCATACAAGGTCAGACCATCAAGCCCAGTATCCTGTTTCCAACAGTGGCCAATCCAAGTCACAAGTATCTGCAAGATTCCAAAAAAGATACATAGATTCCATAATGCATATTCTGGGGTAAAAAGTAGATTTCCCTGGTCCCTATTAATAATGGTTTATTGACATTTCCTGCAGGAACTTGTCCAAACCTTTTTTAAACCCAGCTACACTAACAGCTTTCATTGCAACCTCTGATAATGAATTCCAGAGTTTGATTACTCATTGAGTGAAAATATATTTTCTCTTTTTAGATCTAAATGGAATACAGTACAACTTCATTGTATGTCCCCTACTCTTTCTATTTTTGAAGGCGTAAACAACCAATCTATGCTTACCTGTTCCTCTCCATTCATTAATTTATAGACCATAAGAACATAAGATATGCCATACTGGGTCAGACCAAGGTCCATCAAACCCAGTATTCTGTTTCCAACAGTGGCCAATCTAGGTCATATGTACCTAGCAGTTTCCCCAAGAGACACAAGTTCCACAATGCTTGTACTGGGTCAAGCATTGATATCTTCGGTCACTTCTTAGTAATGGTTTATGGAACTTTCCTCCAGGAACTTGTCCAAACCTTTTTTAAACCCAGCTACACTAACAGCCTTTACTACATCCTCCGGTAACAAATTCCAGAGTTTGATTTCACGTTGAGTGAAAAAATATTTTCTTTTATTAGTCTTAAATAGTTTACCCTGTAGCTTCAATGCATGTCCCCTAGTCTTTCTATATTCTGATAACGTAAACAATCGATCTACGTTTACCCGTTCCACTCCGTTCATTAATTTATAGACTTCTATCATATCTCCCCTCAGCCGTCTCTTTTCCAGTTTAAAGAGCCCTAACCTTTTTAGCCTTTCCTCATAGGAGTATTCTTCCATCCCCTTTACCATTTTGGTGGCTCTTCTCTGAACCTTTTCTAAAATCACTATATCCTTTTTAAGATACGGCGACCAGAATTGCACACAATATTCAAGGTGCGGTCTCACCATGGAACGATGTAGAGGCATTATAATATCTTTTGTTTTATTTTCCATTCCTTTCCTTATCATACCTAGCATTCTATTTGCTCTCTTGTCTGCCGCTGCACACTGGGCCGAGGGTTTTAACATGGTATCCACAATGACGCCTAAATCTTTTTCCTGGGTGGTGGTTCCTAATGTGGAACCTTGCATCGTGTAACCATAGTTTGGGTTGTTCTTCCCTAGGTGCATAACCTTGCACTTGTCCACATTAAATTTCATCTGCCATTTTGATGCCCAGTCTTCCAATTTATCAAGATCCTCTTGCAATTTTTAACAATCCTCTTGGGTTTTAACAACTTTAAATAGTTTTGTGTCATCTGCAAATTTGATAACCTCACTCGTTATTCCACTTTCCAGGTCATTTATGAATATGTCAAAAAGCAGCGGACCCAGCACAGATCCCTGGGGTACACCACTATTCACCTTTCTCCATTGGGAAAATTGGCCATTTAGCCCTACCCTCTGCTTTCTATCTTTTAACCAGTTCCTGATCCACAATAGTACGCTGCCTCCTATCCCATGACTCTTTAGTTTTGCCAAAAGTCTCTGATGAGGGACCTTGTCAAAGGCTTTCTGAAAGTCCAGATACACAATATCAACCGACTCACCTTTGTCCACCTGTTTATTCACTCCTTCAAAAAAACATAACAGATTAGTAAGACAAGATCTTCCTTGTCTAAAACCATGTTGGCTGTCTCCCATTAGGTCGTGACTATCTACATGCTGAGTAATTTTATTCTTTATGATGGTTTCTACCATTTTTCCCGGTACTGACGTCAGGCTCACCGGTCTGTAGTTGCCCGGATCACCCCTGGAACCCTTTTTAAAAATTGGTGCTACATTGGCGATCCTCCAATCTTCAGGTATTAGAGATGATTTTAATGATAGTTCACAGATTACTAATAGCAGGTCTGCAATCTCATATTTCAGTTCTTTCAACACCCTTGGATGTATACCATCCAGCCCAGGTGATTTGCTACTCTTCAGTTTATCTAATTGTTGTAAGACATCTTCCCGATTTATTGCTATTTCCTTCAGTTCTTCCGCACCTTTAAATACCACTTCAGTCATGGGTAACATCCCTACATCTTCCTCAGTAAAGACTGAAGCAAAGAATTCATTCAGTCTCCGCTATCGCCTTGTCGCCTCTTAGTGCTCCTTTAACCCCTTTATCATCTAATGGACCAACTGACTCTCTCACAGGATTTTTGCTACGAATGTACTTGAAAAGGTCTTTATTTCGTGTTTTTGCTTCCACAGCAAGCTTCTTCTCAAATTCTCTCTTTGCCTCCCTTATCAATGCCTTGCATTTGACTTGCCAGTGCTTGTGCTGTTTCCAGGTTTCGTCATTTGGCTCTTTTTTCCATTTCCTGAAAGATGTTTTTTTGGCAACAACAGCCTCTCTGACCTCACCTTTAAACCATGCTGGCAGTTTTTTGGACTTCCTTCCACTTTTCTTAAAGTGTGCAATACAACTGGTCTGGGCTTCCAAGATAGTATTTTTCAACAACATCCAAGCTTGATGTACGTCTTTAACCTTTGCAACTGCTCCTTTTAGTTTTTTCTTAACTGTTTTCCTCATTTTATCATACACTCCCTTTCGAAAGTTAAAGGGTAGTACTGTGGATTTCCTTACTATCCCTCCTCCACTAATTAAATCAAAGGTGATCATGCTATGATCACTATTGCCAAGTGGCCCCAACACCCTTATCTCTTGCACTAGATCTGGTGTTCCACTAAGGACTAGGTCTAATATGGCTTCCCCTCTGGTTGGTTCATGAACCAGCTGCTCCAAGAAGCAGTCATTTATTTCATCTAGGAACTTTATCTCCCTAGCATGTCCTGCTGTGACACTTACCCAGTCGATGCCGGGGTATTGAAATCACCCATTATTATTACTGCACTGTAACTTTTGCTAGCTTCCTTGATTTCTTTGAGCATTTCATCATCCATTTGTTCATTCTGGCCAGGCGGACGATAGTACACCCCCACTGCCATCGCCTTCCCCTTTTTTCATGGAATTTCAATCCATAGAGATTCTACAGCAAATTTTGTTTCTTGCAAAACTTTAATCCTTTCTGACTCAATGCCCTCTCTAACATAAAGCGCAACCCCTCCACCAATTTGATCAGCTCTATCATTACGATATAGTTTGTACCCAGGTATCACAGTGTCCCACTGGTTGTCCTCCTTCCACCATGTCTCTGATATTCCAATCATATCTAACCTCTCGTTTAGTGCTATATATTCTAACTCTCCCATCTTATTCTTTAGACTTCTAGCATTTGCATACAAGCATTTTAGAGACTATATTTTATTCATGTTAATTTGGCTATTGTTAGACATGGGTAAATTGGGATCTTTAAGCTCTGTCTGCTCCATACTTGAGGGCATTTGGGCTACTTTACTCTTTTGTGGAACCTCTCTGCTTTTGATAGTATCCTTCAAGGAACCATCCGCTCTTGGGCAACTGTTGGCTTTCCCCTAATATCTAGTTTAAAAGCTGCTCTATCTCCTTTTTAAAGGTTAATGCCAGCAGCCTAGTTCCATGCCGGTTAAGGTGAAGCCCATCCCTTCGGAAGAGCCCCTCCTTTCCCCAGAATGTTCCCCAGTTCCTAACAAATCCAAAACCCTCATCTCTGCACCATTGTCTCATCCACGCATTGAGACTCCGGAGCTCTGCCTGCCTTTTGGGTCCTGCGCATGGAACAGGAAGCATTTCGGAGAATGCTACCATGGAAGTTCTGGATTTCAACTTCCTACCTAAAAGCCTAAATTTTGCCTCCAGAACCTCCCTACCACATTTTCCTATGTCATTGGTACCGACATGTACCAAGACAGCAGACTCCTCCCCAGCACTATCTAAGACCTTATCTAGGTGGCGTGTGACCTTTATCATATCTCCCCTCAACGGTCTCTTTTCCAAGTTGAAGAGCCCTAACGTTTTTAGCCTTTTAAAAAGGATTCCAAGAGTGATCTGGAGCCTGTCGTCAATATCAGGCAAAATGGTAGAAACCATTATAAAGGACCAAATTACTGAATAAGTAGATAGTCATGGTTTAATGGGAGAAAGCCAATATGGCTTTAGCCAAGGAAAGCCTTGTCTTACTAATCTGTAATAATTTTTTGAAGGTGTGAATAAACAGGGCAACAAAGATGAACCGGTTGATATAGAGTATCAGGATTTTCAGAAAGCCTTTGACAAGATCCCTTATGAGAGACTTTTGGTGAAATTAAAAAGTCTTGGGTATAGAAGGCAGTGTACTATTGTGGATCAAGAACTCGATAAAAGATAGAAAGCAGAGGGTTGGGCTAAGTGGCCAGTTTTCCCAATGGAGGATGGTGAATAGTGGAGTACCCCAGGAACCTCTGCTGGGTCCACTGCTTTTTTTTTTTTTTGAAACTTTTATTTTCATTTTGCAACAAACAAAAGAAACAACACACCAAAGGAAACAATACAATTATACAATAAAGAAAAGTAAACCCAATTACCCCCCACCCCCACGCTTCTTCTCTAGCTGATTATGTCAGCATGTGAGCGCTTCCAAACAAACGTGATTGTACATCAAAACAATCAAAAGAGTATCTGCGATACAGAATAATCATGAGACAAAGATATATATAAATTTAGACAGTCAGATGAGAGCATTGAGCAGAATGTACATAATCATTGAGCATCTTCCATTTAGACCGATGATGAGGAGTCTGAATGGGGGAAGCAAACATACGAGGTATTTGTTCATATTTACTGTAGAGACAGACATGATTCCACCATTCATTGGGGCTCAACTGGGAGCTATTTTTCCAGTATTTCGTAATTAGGGAAATAGCAATACCTAGCATAAAGTCCAAAAGGAAGTAAGCCGTTTTTGGAAGAGAGGGGATCCCCGCTGCTGAGCGAAGTCCCACTATCCTCCAAGAAAGGGGCTCTTGAAAGTGCAAAATAGACTGGATACGGCCCCAGACCCGACTCCAGTAATACTGTAGTGCGGGACATTCATACATAACATGAGGTAGTGAACCAATGGCCGCATGACATGTCCAACAATTATTGCCCTGAGCAGTGTTCCATTTAGCTAATCTGTCAGGAGTGTAAAAACACCGGTGGGCTAGAAAGAAGAGTGTCTGAGTGAGTGAGGCGGATCGGGAGACCCGTGTCACTCTACTCCAGACAAGGCTCCATTGCTCCGGGGTCAAAGTCACATGCAGTTCTCTCTCCCATGCTTTCTGCGCTATAGGGGTATCCCTAGTTATAGCATTACATAAGGTTTTGTAAAAATTGGATGCTACACCCGGTGAACTACCGATAGATCGGATAGTCTCCAACCAACCTTGTGTAGGGGAGGCCGATGGCGGGAGCACCTTAGCACTCCTAAGGCAATGCTGAAGTTGCACCAACTGAAAGTAGTGTTTCGCTGGGAGACCAAATTCAATTTGCAATTCACTAAAAGTTTTCCAGCGACCTTCATGGAACAATTGGCTAGGAATCCAAATGCCCCTAGTGTACCAGGGGCTCCACGCCATCGGCTTATTTTGTATTCGAAATCGAGTGTTGTACCAAAGTGGGAGTTTGTCTAACGGACAGAGTCGGGAGTCTAAAGATTGCATGAGATTATTATAGGCACCTAAGGTGTCTAAAAGCATTGGTGGGAAGTGAGAGTCTGATGGGAGAGTCATACCAGGGAGAAAAGTAAGAGGAATCGGTTTGCAAAGGTCCTCTTCTATGTCTAGCCACACAGGTCTACTCGGTACTGGATCTTCCAGCCAACGAGCACCTTGTTTGAGAAGAAAAGATTGATGATACTTCAGGAAATCAGGGAATCTGACACCCCCATATTCCTTATCTGCTTGCAGCTTATGTTTCGCTATCCTAGGTGTCTTATTTTGCCACAAGTATCTAGTCAGAAGGCCCTCGATATCTTTATATATACGTCGAGGGAAGAGACAAGGCATCATTTCTAAGATATAATTCACTTTCGGAACAATCATCATTTTTATGGTTTCTAATCGACCCCACCAGGTAAGCGTTAAAGGAGTCCAGCGGTGAGTAAGCGCCCGGACTTTAGAGGTTAAGTCTTTGGCATTGAAGGAGATAGTGTCTTCCAAAGGAGAACAATAGTGAACCCCAAGGTATTTGACCATGCGAGGTTGCCATAAAAAGGGGAAGGATTGCATATCTGCCTGATGAAGCAGAGGATTTAATGGAAAGGCTACCGACTTGGTCCAATTTATCTTATAACCGGACAGTTGTGAGTATTTACCAATTTGCTCTAAGACAGCCGGTACTGAGTCTATAGAGACAAAGAGCATAAGATCATCAGCATACGCTGAAAGTTTGATTTCCCTGTGGGTGAAGGGGACTCCATGAATCTCCTCCGATTGCCGGATTAGTAAAGCCAAGGGTTCGAGTGCAAGATCGAAGAGGAGTGGAGACAGTGGGCATCCCTGGCGAGTGCCGCGTTGAAGGGGAAAAGGTTGAGACTTTAAAGCATTTGCACATATACTGGCTGTAGGCTGAGCGTACATGGTGCGAAGACAACGGAGAAAACCTTCCCCGAATCCGTACCAGCGGAGGACTGCAAATAGGAAGGGCCACTCTAAGCGATCAAAGGCCTTCTCAGCATCAAGTGAGAGGCCAACAAATGGGCGATCAAGATTAACTGCGGTAGTCAATACATGGCAGAGAGTCCGAGCATTGTCAGCAGTCGATCTACCAGGAATGAAACCGCATTGATCTGGGTGTATTAAGGTAGGCATCCTATCCGAGAGCCGGGTAGAGAGAATGGTGGCAAAGATTTTATAGTCCGCGTTTAGGAGGGAAATTGGACGATAATTAGCTGTTAGTTGCGGGTCTCTCCCCTCTTTCTCAAAAACTACTACATTTGCCATTGAAAAGGACCCAGAAGGAGAACCCTCCTCGGCCAGAGCAGAAAAATAAATTTTCAAAACTGGAGCTAAATCAGCGTGAAAGGTTTTGTAGAATTCAGCGGGGAGACCGTCTGGGCCTGCGGCTCGACCTGAGGCACATTTCTTGATAGCAGAATGAATTTCTGAGACAGTAAATGGTGTGTCTAAGGCCACTCTATCTTCGTCAGATAGGGTCGGTCTTTGTACTCCTGAAAGTAAGCGTTCAAATACATCTGGCTCAAAATCACATTCAGATTGATAAAGCCGAGTATAAAAGTCACGAAAGAGTTCTAAGATTTCGGTATCTTTAGTGACCAAGCCCCCCCCTGACGGATTGCGGAGGGCGGTAACACGCTTGGCTTCTTTTCGACCTTTTAGGGCATTTGCTAATAATTTGCCAGCACGATTATTTTCCCGATAATAAAGCCCTTGTTGTGATTCAATATTTTTAACAGCAGCAGTGTGCAAAAGCTGATTGTATTGAAAACGCAAGCATTGTAAACGGAGTAAAATACATGGGTCAGTACGGGACGTGAGGAGACGCTCCCCAGCTTGTATCTGCTGCTCTAGAGTCAGTAGAAGCTGCTTTCTTTGTTTCCCCTGCCGAATTTGATAGCTAGTTATAGTGGCACGGATAGATGCTTTAAAACCCTCCCACCAAGCCCAGCCCGCTGTATCATGGGGTGAGTTAAAATGAAAATAATCTTGGATAGCGGCCTTTATATCGATCTGAAAATCTTTTTGACCCAGTAGGGATCTATCAAAAAACCAAGCTCGGGGAGAAGCGTCCCGCGCAGTGACACGTAATGATAAAGATATGGCAGCATGATCTGAAATGTGGAGAGGATGAGTCCTAGTCGTGTCTACTTGAGAAATCAGTGCTTTGGAAATGAGAAAGAAATCTATTCTAGATTGGGAGTGATGGGGGGCAGAAAAGAAAGTGAACTCTAAGTCGGAGGGGTGAAGCAGCCTCCATATATCTACCAGCGCAAGATCTTGCATCAGAGCTGTAAGGGTAGCAAGACTCTTGGGTGGACTACTCGTTCTTGGCGGCTGTCTATCTATCAGAGGGTCTAACACTTGATTAAAGTCACCACCAAGTATTAATGGAGTGTTGGCAGAGGCCTGTGCCAACTGCGCAATACTTGCATAGTAAGCAGGGTTGTCCACATTCGGGGCATAAATGCAAATACATGTAAATTCACTATCTCCGACCTTAAGATGTACTCGGGCCCATCTGCCCTCCTTGTCAGCGCTAGTATCAATTACAGTAGCTTGCAAAGATTTCTTAACCAGGATGGCAACCCCGCACCGTTTAGAAACGGCGGGAGAATAGGCAGCCACCATGTAAGGCTTAACATTGAGTTTCAGTGTTTCAGCAGAGTTTAAGTGCGTTTCCTGAAGAAACGCTAAATCAGCATGCTCATGGCTAAGATAGCTAAGGATTTTCTTTCTTTTGATTGGACTATTAATGCCCTTTACGTTGAGTGATAAAATTTTACATAAAGCCATTCAGACAAGTTAAAAATTCTGAGCATGATAGCGCACCTAATTTCACAATGTCCCTCATATTGACTGTATCAGGCTGTACATATGGCATAAAAGAAACTAAGCTTAGATAACACAATGAAGCGCCCCACATTAAAAAAGAAAAACCGCAGCGCGGTAGAGAAGAAGCAAAACCCCAAAAATTACTGGCGACCATGTGTCTGCGGGGAGAAGCCCCAGAGAAGGCCAAAATTGAAAAACACATAACCTGTAGGACTGTGCGTGCTCCGAATCCGACCGAGGCACACATCATGGAGGGAGAGGAGACCACAAAACAAGAGTCATAGAAAGAAAGAAAGAAAGTCCAGGAAGTCTCTGTGCTTGACTATGACCGCCGCATCGGGCCCTTCAAAATGGCGGACAGAGCCGGCGAATAAAAGTCCACGTCGTTGGATTAGCACATCTGCTCTGCCTCTTTGGAGTCTAAAAATGTTGATAGTAGATCAGGATCTTCGAATGTCCTGGTTTGGTTGTGGAGAGTCACTCGGAGTTTCGCGGGATACAACAGGCCAAAGCGAGCCTGTAGCTGTTGAAGTCGAGGGCGAAAAGCAAGGAGTTTCTTCCGTCGGTCAACGGTAGGCTTTGCCAAGTCAGGGAAGAAGGAGACTTTGTGACCTTCAAATTCCAAATGATGGTTCGCCCGGGCAGCATTTAAAATTTGTTCCACTTGTTGATATCGTAGCAAGCGAAAGATAATAGGCCGGGGGGTCGTTCGGTTGAGCGCCATGTGGGTAGGAGCACGGTGTGCACGATCGATTTCCAATTCTTTATGAAAGGTGATCTTCAGCAAGGAGGGAAGAATTTTGAGCAGGAATTCTCTCATATCTCCCGCTTCCGCCCCCTCCGGTATTCCAATGAGCCTCACATTGTTGCGACGGGCTCGATTATTGCTATCTTCTAACTCCTTTTGCAGATTCTGTATCTGGCGCTCGGCCTTGTCCAGTGCGCCCAAGCGCACCGCGTGCGAATCGAGGACCCCCGCCATATTGTCCTGCCGTAATGAGAGTCTTTCAAGTCGGTCCTGGAGCACTCCAAAGTCTTCTCGCAGGGCTCTAAGCGCTTCTCCATTGGACTGCACCAATTCCTTCACGCCGCGTAGTTCCTCCAAAATCTCCAGGTGCATTTCGGGGTTTTCACGAAATGGAACCATCTTCTGTGGGGAGGACACCTCTGTTTTGGAGCGTTTTCCGTGAGAAGAAGAAGGAGACCCGAAGTCCAAGCGCGCTGGTTTATGGGCCGCCATCCCCCCCGAGGTACCCCGGTCAACCCGGAGCGAAATAGTAAGTTTGTATAGGTATTAAGTCAGGATTCTAAGTAGGCCTCTCGGGAGCTTCAGCGCGAAGCGTCTTACCCGCTGGACATCAGGCTCCGCCCCCCCCGGGTCCACTGCTTTTTAACATTCGTAAATGACCTGGAAATGGGAATAATGAGTGAAGTAATCAAATTTGCAGATGACACAAAATTAATTAAAGTTAAAACCCAAGAGGATTGTGAAAAATTGCAAGATGACCTTGATGAATTGCAAGACTGGACGTTCAAATGACAGATGAAATTTAATGTGGATAAGTGCAAAGTTATGCACTTAGGAAGAACAACCTAAACTATGGTTGCACGATGCAAGGTTCCACATTAGGAACCACTACCCAGGAAAAATATTAAGGTATTATCATGGATAACACATTGAAACTCTCCATCCAGTGTGCAGCAGCAGCCAAGAGAGCAAATAGAATGCAAGGAATCATAAGGAAAGGAATGGAGAATATAACGAAGGATATTATAATTCCTCTGTATCGTTCCATGGTGCGACTGCACCTTGAATATTGTGTGCAATTCTGGTCGCTATATCTTAAAAAGGATATAGCAGAATTAGAAAAGGTACAGAGAAGAGTCATCAAACTGGTAGAGGATGGAAGGATACCCCTATGAGAAGAGGCTTAAAATGTTAGGGCTCTTCAACCTGGAAAAGAGATGGCTGAGGGGAAATATAATAGAGGTCTATGAATTAACGAAAGAAGTGTGATGGATAAACATTGATTGTTTATGCCTTCAAAATGTAGAAAGGCTAGGTGACATGCAATGAAGCTACAGTGTAACCTATTTAATACTAATAAGAAAAAATATTTTTTCACTTAACGCATAATCAAAGTCTGGAATTTGTTACAGGAGGCTGTAGTAAAAGCTGTTAGTGTAGCTGGTTTTAAAAAAGGTTTGGACAAGTTCCTGGAGGAAAGGTTCATAAACCATAAAGAGGACCCAGGAAATCCACTGCTTGCCCCAATACAACATTGTGGAACCTGTGTGTCTTTTTGGGAAACTGCCAAGTACCTGTGACCTGGACTGGCCACTGTTGGAAACCAGACACAGGGCTTGATGGACCTTGTTCTGACCTAGTATGTCATATCTTATGTTCTTAGCCTCTCCTCATAGGTGTATCCTTCCATCCCGTTTACCATTGTGGTGGCTCTTCTCTGTACCTTTTCTAATTCTGCTATATCCTTTTGAAGATATGACAACCATAAATACATAATCTAATCTCTGTAGTGAGTAAATTAATGGAAATGCTGCTAAAACAGAGGATAGTGAGGTTTCTGGAGTCTAATGGACTGCAGGATCCAAGGTAGCATGGTTTTACTAGATGCCAGTCTCGTTAGACAAATCTAATTAATTTCTTTGGCTGGGTGATCAGAGAGTTGGACCAAGGGAAAGCCTTTGATGCAGTGTACATAGATTTTAGTAAAACCTTTAACATAGCTCTCCACAGGCAACTTATAAATAAATTGAGCACCCTAGGAATGGATCTTAAAGTGACTGGCTGGGTTAGAAACTGGTTGAGTGGGAGGTGACAAAGGGTACAGATAAATGGAGCTCACTCTGAGGAGAAGGATGTTAACAGTGGTGTGCCACAGGGATATGTCCTTGGTCCGGTTCTTTTTAACATTTTTGTTAGTGATATTGCAGAAGGGCCGTCAAGTAAGGTTTGCTTCTTTGTAGATGATACCAAAATCTGCAATAGTTCAGACACCCAGGAAGAAGTACTGTAGATAACATGAGGAGAGGCCCAGCTAAGCTTGAAGAATGGTTGAGAATTTGGCAGCTGAGACTTAACACTAAGAAATGCAGGGTGATGCATTTGAGTTGCAAAAATCCAAGAAAATGATACATAATATGGGATGAAGTACTTCTGTCCATGAAAGAAGAGCGGGACATGGACGTGATTGTTTCTTATTATCTTAAGGTGGTTAAACAGGTAGAAAAGGTGATGCAAAAGCCAGATGGATGCTTGGGTACATAGGGAGAAGAATGACCAGCAGGAAGAAAGGTTGATAGTGCTTCTGTATAAGTCTTTGGTGAAACCTTATTTGGAATATTGTGTGCAAGTCTGGAGACCACACCTTCAAAAGGATATAAACAGGATGGAGTCAGTGCAGGGGATGGCTACCAAAATGGTCAGTGGGCTTCGTCATAATGTCTATGGGGACAGACTTAAAGATCTCAATATGTGGACGTTAGAGGAAAGGTGGGAGAGAGGAGATATGACAGAGATAATTAAATACTTCCATGGCATAAATGCATAGGAGGAGAGCCTCTTTCAATTGAAAATTCAGCAATGAGGGGGCATAAGATGTAGGTGAAAAGGGATAGATTCAGGAATAATATGCAGAAATATTACTTTACTGAAAGAGTGGTAGATGCGTTGAAAGGTCTCCCAGTTGAGGTAGTAGAGACCAGTATGGGTATCTAAATTCAAGACAGCATGGGACAAACACAGAAGATCTCTAAAGGAATAAAAGGGACTATGGAATGGAAAGGCAGACTGGATAGGCCATATGGTCTTTTGATGCCATCAGTTTTCTAAGTTTCTATTTAAAGTTGACCGAGGAAATCCACTGTTTACCCCCGGGATTAGCAGCATGAAATCTGTCTACTTGTGACCTGGATTGGCCACTGTTGGAAACAGGATACTGGATTTGATGAACCTTTGGTCTGACCCATTATGGCATATCTTATGCTCTTAAATTTTATGATGATTATTTGGATTTAGCTCATAGGCTTTCATTGATAGTTCAAAGTGAGTCACATTCATGTTTCCTAGGTATTTCCCTTTTCACAGATGGTTTACAGTCTAAGGAGTATATTTACTAAGGGACATGTGTTAGCAGTTAGGGTGGAGTTCACCACATGCTAACTGGGCCGCAATAACTGTTACCCTGTGCTAAAGAAACCAGTGCAGTAAAAATTCCACACTAATCTCTTAGCAATGTGGTCCCCAGCTAGGGGTAAGGTGATACTATTTTAGAATATAGCACCTCTGGGGAAGGAGGAAGTAGGGATTGCTCCTGTCAACACTAAACCTTGGGGAAACCCTAGCAGAATCTGATGGGAGAGATCAGGTGTCAAAGAGGGATTAGAAGCCCGGATTTGAGTTGATACAAGTTTCAGTATATGAAAGAAGGAATTAGGGGCATATTATTTCATATACTTCTTAATTGGTTGGGGGGGGGGGGCTTCACCACTACCATGCCAGGCATTGCTGCCACAGGAAGAGAAGAAGGGGAGAGGTTCTTCCGCAACAAACTAGCTAATTTAATGAGGAAGGCTTTAGATTAGGATCATCAGGGATGAGTGAATAAAGCCCCAGATAAGTAGGAGCCTTCATGTAAATAAGTTAAAAAGTGTACACTAGCAGTGTGACAAATAACATGTCTCACCCATTTCCAGAATCAGGCATGTGGGGGGTTCATATGTGTGTTCCATAGGGGTATGAAGGGCCAGGAGGGTGCATGTGAGTGTGTAAGGGAGAGTGACAGGGGGGCTGCATAGTGTATATGTGTGTGGGGGGGTGTTTGGAAAGGTAGGTGGGTATCTCTTTCAAGGGGTATGTATGTGTGTGCCTGTATCTTGAGAGGTGCATATTTGTGAATGTCATAGGGAGTGTCGGGGGCTGCGTGCATGTGTATGTTTGTGTGTGTGTGTGATGGTATATGTTGGGGCTGTATGCATGTGCGTATGTATCATGGGGTGTGTCAGGGACTGTGCACATGCATGTGTGTGAGTTTTTATGTCATGGGGGTGCCAAGAGCTGCATGTGTATGTGGTGTCATGGGGAGTGTTGAGGGCTACATATGTGTGTGTGTGTATGTGTGTTATGAGATGGGTTAGAGGCAATGTGCATTACTGTGTGTTTGTATGGGGAGTGTCGGGGGGCTGCGTGAGTGTATATGTCATTGGGAGTGTTTGGAGAAGCATGTATGTGTGTATTTATGTGTGTGTGTCTTTGGGAGTGTCGGGGACTGGTAAAATTCAGTAAGAGAACAAAATCTAAGAGGACCTAGAATCTTAAAAGAAACTACATTGTTTAATGAAAACAAATTATTTGTGGAGAGATGGATTATTATAAATAAATGCTCACTAGATTATCAATTGATGGTCATGTTCATAGATTAAAATGGTTCACTACTTATACTTCTAATTTTGTAATATATGTTGTCATTTGTCCCTGTGATAAGATATATGTTGGGAAAACTGAGACAATTGTGGCTGAGGATTTCAGAACCTCGTTCATGTTTTAACAAAAAGAAGAGAGAAGCTCTGGTAGTTGCCCTTTATTTGGAATTACTGTATTCTTTCTGGTCTTTACGATTTTTTGCACTTGAACATGTTCCTCATAGAAGAAGAGGAAGTAACAGAGCAAAACCTCTTGCAGTTAGAACAGCATTGAAATTTCTGTTTGAAGAATTTAAAACCCAATGGATTAAATGTGAACACTGAATGAAAAGGTTTTTTTAAGCTATTCTTTTTTTGAAACTTTTTAAAATAAGGACTTTTTCAGATGGATCTGGGTGAACTGATGACATGTAGGTCTTAGATTGGTTATTTTGAATAGACGGCATCTTCAAAAGCGATGTGCCGCCATCTGTTTCAGAACACCAAGATGAGAATAATGCTACTGTATGTAAAACAGTGGTGAGTAAAAGTGTTGCTTGAATAAGTTTCTATTGTAGATGACTTAAATGTATAAATCTTTTACAGAATAAATGTCCCTGAAAAAACTGAAGAGGAAATGAAGGCTATTGGGTCCTTTATTGGCTTGGAAGATTGGTGATTCTAAGATACTGGTGAGAGTTTCTCCCGGATTAAGATGAGTAAACCAATTGACTTTAAAATGTTATTGTGCTCATCATCAACGATATAATTGTTTTATCTACAAACAAAGTATGAATTGATGACTTGCATGAATGTTGAGTTAAATGAGAACAGGAGAATACTTTGCAGCCTGTTAAAAAACTATGGAGACTTTTTAAAAAAATGAATTAGAAAGGAAGAAAAAAAGATATTAATTAAAAATAAATATGCATTATTTATAAAAGGTTTGGGTTTTTTTTGTTTTTTTTTTACCAATGAGTGCAAATATCCAAAAAGATATATCTTGTTTTGGAATGATAAAGTGGATGCTGAGGTCTTTTTCCCCTTTTCATTTGTAGTTAAATAATAATGTGAATTGATGGCTGAAGTCCTGGCTGTTCATGAATGCTTGTAGGTGTGGGTATGTGTGTGATGGGGTGTGTAAGGAGCTGTGTGTGTGTGTGTCTCATGGGGAGTGTCAGGAGCTGTGTGCGTGCGTGTGTGTGTGTGAGTGTCGGGGGCAGCAATTATATGTGTGTGTATTGGAAGTGTCAGGGTTGTGTGAGGTATGTGTGTGTCCTGAGGAGTGTCAAGGGCTGCATTTGTCTGTGTGTCATAGGGAGTGTTGGGGCTGCATGCATGTGAGTGTGTGTATGTACAGGAAGTGTCGGGGGCTGCGTGAGTTGTGTGTGTGTGTGATGGAAAGTTTCAAGGGCTGTGGTTTTCTCTGTGTGTATATATGATGGGGACTGTCAGGGACTATGTGCAAATGTGTGTGTGTCTGTGTGTTGGGGTTGTGTGTATGTGTGTGTGCATGATGGGGAGTGTTAACGGCTGCATCTATGTGTGTGATGAGGAGTGTTGGGACTTCATGCATAGGTGTATCTGTGTTTGAGTGATGTGGAGTGTTAGGGTCTTTGTGCATATACGTGTGTTTATGTGGAGTGTCAGTAGTTGTATGTATGTGTGCACATGTATGTGTCATGGGGAGTGTCAACGGCTGCATTTGTGTGTGTGATTGGGAGCGTCAATGACTGCGTGTGTGTGTTTGTGTCATGGCGAGTGTCAGGCGGTTGCATGCATGTTTGTGTGTGTGTGAGACAGGGAGTATTGGGGAGCTTCTTGCATGTATGAGTGTGTATGGGGAGAGTTGGAGCTGTGTGCATGTGTGTGTCTGTACCTTTCATGGGGAGTGTCAGGGGTGCAGCTCTGTCATGGGAAGTGTTGGGGCTGCATGCACATGTGTGTGTTTGCATGTGTATGTGTAATGTGGAGTGTCGAGGGATTAATGAATATATATGTGTGTATGGGGAATGGCGGGTATTGTTTGTGTGTTTACAATGGGGAGTATTGGGGCTGCATGTGTGTGTGTGTCATGAGGAGTGTTGAGGGCTGCATGCAAGTGTATGCGTGTGTGTGTGTGCCATGGGGAGTGTTGGGTGCTGCATGTATGTGTGTGTCTCTGTTTATGTGTGAGAACACACGTATGTATTACATGGGAAGTGTAAAAATGGCCCATAGGTGCTGTCATAGGGCTGAAGCTAGTGAAGCTATGAATTTGGAAAAAAAACGCTGTCTTTCACAAAGCAGCTGACTTGCAGGAGATGCAATTGCATAGTAACACAGCTAGAGGGAGCAGTCACGAACCTGCAGAGGCTGAGCGAACACACCCAAGTACTGACTATGCAGGGACTAATCAGATGCACCTGAAGAGCAGGCCAGGAAACTCAAGAGGAGAACGGCTTTATAAGCAGAGAGCTGCAGCCAGACTAAGGGGGGGGGGGGGGGGAGAATGAGGAGAAGAAGCCAGGATCCAAGGGAGAGAGACTCCAGGAGAAGCCAGGATCCAAGGGAGAGAGACTCCATGCATAGAGGGAGGCCTGAGCTCATCAGAAGGATTGAGAAAAGAACATAAAGGTACTGGAAGGAAAGGTCCTGACAGTGGACTCTCCTATACTGAGAAGCAGAGAGGCCTGGATTCGTTACCTGGCCGACCCAAGCTTCAGGGACGACAAGCAGTGCCCAGGAGACTCACAGAAACAGTCTGTGAAGGAGACCATATCCAAGGAAGGGTACCTGGTAAGGAAAATACCAGCAGCACTGACTTCAAGAAGCCAAGGTACAGTGGTACTTTAATTCTAAAAAGAGACTTAGCTCCTAGAAGGGCTTTTGAATCAGATAACCATTCTGAGAGGAATGAAAGAAGGCAGGAGTTCTGGAAGCCACGCCATAGAGGCCTAAGAACAAGCCATGCTTCCTACTTGAAAGACCTTGAACAGCCCAGCTGGAGGATAGGTGAAGGAAATACTAATTTGCACACTATAGCAGCCAGGGAGAGCTCAAATACAGGAGAAAGCACAGATGAGCTGGAACCCATGCAAGTGGACCCTGGGGATTTAGAAGCATTGTCACAGGAGGAATTAATGGACTGCTCTATTTGTGTTGCGGAAAGCCTTGAGTCACTCCCAGAGCTATAGTTTACCAGAACATGCACTAACAATGATTTTGCTTACATTGAGCTAAAGGAGAGCTGGTTTATTTGTTTCACTCTGAAGTTTAGAAAACCCTTTATATTCTACAAGGAACTGTGAAGCCTGTAACAGTTTTACTTGTTTAATAACACTTTGGCACAAACCTGAAGATAAGGAAAACTTTACTTTTGTTACTTAGCGAACCTCAGTGCTAAAAAGGGAAATAAAAAGCTTTTTGTTTACCCTCTACTTGGCATCCACAACTCACTTCTATAAGGAGAAAGGACTACGAGAACCAAGGTGCATCTGGCCCAAAAGAGTATTTTACTTCTACAATTGATTTAAATGCACAACCTGCCCCTGAAGCCACCAGCCACCGGGGGGAGGGGGGGTGTGACAGTGCCTATGTATCTTTCTAAAAGACTAAGAATATGTGTCTTCCTGCTCTATTGACCTAAGTGCCCCATTATAGAATCGCTCCAAAAATGTGCCAATTATATTATAAAAGCAGAACTATAGAGCTGTGTTTTACACAATTTTCTAAACATCATATGGTCTAATGTCTACTTCATTTCTCAATTAAGATTAACAAAGAAAAGAACCCATATAAGAAAAGATTATTTTCCAAGAGTCCATATAGTGTATTTAGTTTTCCACCATTCTTTACAATTTTAGCAATTTGAGGAGGGTATGTTTGGACAGGGATCACTGCTACATATGCATATATCACACCTTATATTGTAATATTATACATTTAGGCCCTATTGACTAAGCATTGTTAATGTTTCCTCAGCAACGTGCATTAACAACAATTTTAGTGCATGTTAGCATGCACTAAAATCCAAGCAATGCTTTAACGTGTGCTACTATGATGGTTGTTACCGCAAAAGCACTTACCTACACTTTTGAAGGTGCAGTTACTGTATATGCAGAAATATTTCCTTATGGAAAGAGTGGTAGATGCATGAATACTCTTCCAGTGGAGGTGGTGGACACAAGGATAGTATTGGGGTCATTCCGACCCATGAATAGCAGGGATGGACTCCCATCCCTGCTATTCGTGCCCCTTCCTGCTGGCGGCTAACTTCCCCACCAGTTGTATAGAGAAGTTAGATGGGGGCGGGGAAGGGGTGTATGAGGGCAGAGTTAGGGCGGGCAGTAGTTGACCCTGGACATATAGGGCCATTTCTAATGTCAGCCCTGTATGTCCAAGGTTGACGACCTGCACGGGGAAGTTTTTCCACCTCCGAGGTGGAATAACTTCCCTAGTCATCAGGAGTCGGCGGGCCTGGGGGTAGAAAGCGGCAGGAGGGGGCAGTGAACATTCCGACAGCATGACCCTGGCCTTGGGAGGCTGGATAGAGGGTTGGTCTGCGAGGAATGCAGTGCAGGAGCCAGTGGCCAGGATTACGGCTTTACAATGGAGCCACGGTGCCATGGCTCCATTGTAAAGCCCAGACTGAGTTAGTCGGGCATGGCCTGTAAGTGGAGGCTGGGATGAATCGCAGTCCCAGCCTGCACGTACAGGCCTGATCACGATTCTGATCCCGTGGGGCTAGACGAGCCCTATGGGTCAGAATCACGACACCCTCTGTACATCCTGGGACAGAATCGGGCCTTATCTGAATTCAAAAAAGCATGGGACAAACACAGTGGATCTCTAAAGGTAAAAAGGGGACTATTCTAGTTGATATGAAAGGGCAGACTAGGTAGGCCATGAGGTCTTTTTCTGTCATCATGTTTCTATGTTTAATATGCATTATCAAAGCATTTGTTAATACATGGAGTGTCCTTTAGCATTAATTTCCATCTATTTCTTCTCTTCTCCCACCCTCTTCTCCAGTATAAATAATATTTAGCATTGATGATTTAACATGGATTTTAACATACTCTACCTTAAAAAATGTTCAAATTATCAATCACTTTAACATGATTAAAATTCATATTTTTTTGCCTGTCCAGCACTCCGGCTCAACATCGGCTCTCCCAGGAGGGGATAAAGTCGCCGGAGCACCAGAAAGCAGCGTCGGACCACCCGGAAGTGAGATCTGCCCAATCGGGGCAGGTCTCCTGCTTCAAAAAGAAGCGCCATCAGGCGCGAGCTCCTTTTTTGCCTGCCCAGCACTCCGGCTCAACATCGGCTCTCCCAGGAGGGGATAGAGCCGCCGGAGCACCAGAGAGCAGCATCGGACCACCCGGAAGTGAGATCTGCCCAATCGGGGCAGGTCTCCTGCTTCAAAAAGAAGCGCCATCAGGCGCGCCCGCGCCTTTGCGGGCCCGCGCCTGAGGGCCTCGCCAGAGGGCCCTTTGGCACGGCCCTTAGGCAGAGGCCCACATCGAGAAGCCAGCAAACCGTCCGCAAGTTCCATCTGCACACCGAGACGCCAGAGAAACCCCCGGAGGACCCGTCTACAGTTTTACAAATATCCCAGCAGCCTGAGCTCCCTCAGGGTTGAACTTACACTCACACCCACTTCTACAACCACAGCAAGTAATAGTCACTTATACTGTCTGAACAAAGTACTCATACGTTATCGCTGTTATCATCATTATCATACTATAACTGTGTCTTATCTGATACTTTTACTGTTGCCAATAGCCTAACATAACCACTGCTGTTTGACCATCCTTTACTGTTGCCAGTATTGTGCTTTATCTTTGTATGTACTGTTCTACCAGTTCCTGTTGCCAGTATTCTGCAAATACTTTTACAAATTACTGCACCCACTTATACTGTTGTCAGTATTCTGCAGTTAACTCATCGATTGCTAGTAACCACTATCTTCTTATACTGTTGTCAGTATTTCCGCAGTTAACCCTTCCATTACTAGCAACCTGCTTATACCTATACTGTTGTCAGTAACTGACTGTACTGCTGCAAATCTAGAATGTACAAATTCCTAATATTACTCATCACCCTCCTTACCCTCGGGTTCCCCAACAGCTCAATCACGTTTAACCATGGTACCAACTACATACCAATTCTATACAACGCATGTCAAGAACATCACAAAAACTATATATTACAAGATCAAATCGCTACGTCACCTCCGCTCCCTACTTGATCCCACAGACTTCCGAACAACCTTCCAGGCATTAATCCTCCCACACCTGGATTTTGCCAACATCATCCTTCATGGCCTCCCTCAATCAACTTTGAACCCGCTCCGCCTAGCCATGAATACAGCCGCCAGAGTCCTTTCTGGCTCATCAAGATCTGACCATATAACACCCATCATGAAAGAACTGCATTGGTTGCCATTACATGCCAGAATCCAGTATAAATCTTTAGTCCTTACTTTCAAGGCACTAAATAACTGCCCCCCTACGCCAATCAGCAAGCTCATCCATGTCACCCTGGAAAACAGAAAAAGGAGAACCACATCAATGAACACCTTAATAGTCCCAAAAATAATAACGAAGTGCACTAAGGCCACCTCCAACAGGGCCTTCTCCTTATTTGCACCTCTAAACTGGAATGCGCTACCTCATGAAATCCGTGCTATCAAAAACCTAATCCTATTTAGAAAGGCATTGAAATACCACTTGTTTACAAAATGCTACCCAGAAGTCAACCTAGACATTATCAAAACTAGCTCCGCAATACAACCTGAAAAGGGCTAGCTGGTCAACCTTCTCTCTAGTCCTATTAGTGAACCACATTACAACATCCAAACGAGTTTCATATTACTGTATATAACATTAAGTTAATCTGTACATAGTACATTAAGTTAATCTGTACATAGTTCCCCCGGTTGTCCTATTGTTGAAGTTCCCTGTTTAATGTAAAACTCAATGTTACTTGTATGCATTGTAGTATGTTCTTGTTCATTGTACACCGCACTGATTGTAATAGCGCGGTATAAAAGAATTATTAAATAAATAAATAAATAAATAAGGTGGTCTGAAATTCCCCACCACACCACAGCAAAAACTAACCACACAACTCACTCCCATTTACTTCACATCCCTCTTCAAATCATCAAAAAGGCACAAACGAAGATGCAACATCATCAACGCCTACTTAAGTGTGCGCTCATAAATGCCAGATCAGTATGTTCAAAGTGGCCTGCAGTTATTGACCTGATACCCCTATATAACCTCGATATCTTGATGATCACCGAGACATGGCTGTCTGATTGTGATAATGCTCTCATGAATCAGATGCTGCCAGCTGGATTTTCTCTATATACATGCCACAGGACCAATCAGAAAGGAGGCGGAACACTCATCCTTGCCAAAGCCGATCTACATTTCAAGCTACACAGTACCTCCAGCTCAACCCACCTTGACTCTCTCACTATACCTAATGAGCTCTGCACAATCAACCTTCTATACCGGGCTCCTACACCTTCACCAGAGGACCTATCGACAATACTTGAGCTTGCATGTACCACATTCACCCCCCGATCCCCAAATTGGTTAATTGGTGACTTCAACTTACCATCTCTTCAAGACAGCCAGACAACAGCATTCCTAGATGCCCTAGAAGAACTAGGTTACGAACAATATGTTGACTCTCCCACCCACATCAAGGGAGGAAAGCTTGACCTCATCTTTGCACCCCAGACCAACACCACTACACCCCAAGTCCTCGCACTATCCATAACACCAGTGCCCTGGTCCGATCACAATTTACTCAGATTTCACATACCCATAAGTACCTCCAACAAGAGTCAAAAGATGACCAATACTACCAGAACCCCAACAGCCCGCTTCAGACCACTCAACCAGAATATAGTCTTAGAGAATCTCCGACCCCTTATGACTGACACAACCCTCAACTTAGACGATCTCATATCCAAATGGGACGAGAGTCTTAGAACTGCCTCACGACCATCATGCACCAAAAAGAAAATAAGACAACGGGAACATGCACCATGGTTCTCCAATGAACTGAGAACATCACTCCACCACCTACGCAAACTTGAGAGGCGATGGTGCCGAACCCACTCCCCCGAGACACATGCTTCATACAACTCATATTTAATTACGCACCGTGAGATGATAATGCAGAGAAGGAAACTTTACCACACAGATATATTAAAACGTTCCATCAATAAACCATATGCCCTGTTCAATATTGTAAAGTCTATAACAGGGGAACCGGTGTCAGCTCAACCATCAATGCCTCAACCACAGGACTACTCAAACTATTTACAAGCAAAGATGATTAAGACCAACACAAACATAGGGGTCAGCGACCTCCTTGCATCGACTGAAGCATTCCAGGCATCACCATTATGCAACTTCACCAAGGTATCTAATAAAGAGGTTGAAGACATCATAGCCTCGATCAACCCCAGCACTGCACCCAACGACCCCTGCCCAGCAAGCTGGATCAGGGAACTTTGACACGACCTAAGCCAAATCCTGAGCAAAATTCTGAACCAGTCCTTTTTAACTGGTTCGTTCCCGCAGAGCCTTAAACACACCTCAATCAAGCCGCTACTAAAAAACAGCAGACTAGATCCATCCAAAGTGGAATCATTTAGACCAATCGCGGGCATCCCCCTGCTTGCCAAGATCATCGAAAAAGCTGCCCAACAGCAAATCCAACATCATATTGATACTGAGGCACCACTAGATCCTTCCCAACACAGCTTCAGGGAAGCACACGGAGTTGACACCGTCCTTACAACCCTCTTCAATGACTTGGTCACAGGAATAAATAATTCCCGACAAGAATTCGTACTCATCTTTCTGGACATCTCTGCCACCTTTGATTCTGTGAACCATGATATACTCCTACAATGCCTAAAAGAAAAGGGGATTCAAAGCACAGCATTGGAATGGTGCAAATCCTACCTCTCCAATAGATGGCAACAAGTCAAGGCAGGCCACACATCCTCAGAACCATTTCCACAGACCCAGGGGGTGCCTCAAGGTTCGTCCTTATCGGCACTGATGTTTAATATCTACATGCAGCCGATATGTGACTTGATCCGATCCTTCAACGTACAATGCCTTGCTTATGCAGATGACATCCTCCTTTACATGCCATTCACAATTGACACACCTGTACTCACCCCAATAATAAGATGCTTTGAAGCTGTAGCTGACTGGCTGTTGACACAAAACCTACGGATCAACCATGACAAAACTGATGTTCTATTCGTCACGAGGAACCAGAAATTCATACCTCCTCCAGCACTACATGCCAACAATGCAGAGTTAAAATCCAAATCTACCATCCGTTATCTAGGCATCACGCTCGATCAGCACCTTGATATGACAACTCATGTAAAAAACGTCACGAAAGCAATATATCATAAGATCAGAACGCTGCGTCACCTTCGCCCCCTTCTGGATTTTACCGATTACCAGACAACCTTCCAGGCATTAGTCCTCCCACATCTGGACTTTGCCAACATCATCCTCCACGGACTTTCACAATCAACCTTAAATCCGCTCCGCCTAGCTATGAATGCAGCTGCAAGAGTCCTTTCTGGATCGTCAAGATCTGACCACATAACGCCAATCATGAAAGAACTGCATTGGCTACCATTACGTGCCAGACTCCAATACAAATCAATTGTCCTTACATTCAAAGCCCTAAATAACTACCCCACTACGCCAATCAGCAAGTTAATCCACAGTACTCCTGAAAATAGAAACCGGAGGCCTCAAACAACGAACACCTTAGTAGTCCCCAAGATGACGACAAAATGCACAAAGACAACCTCCAACAGGGCCTTCTCCATATTTGCTCCTTTAAACTGGAATGCCCTTCCCCATGAAATCCGAGGCATTAAAAATCTAGCCCCATTCAGAAAAGCCTTGAAACACCACCTATTTACAAAATTCTACCCAGAGACAATCCATGCTGAACACTCAATTGACAAACTACCTCCCAGCCGCCCTAACACCCTAACACAAACAGATAATGGTTAGCCTACTCATAAGTCCCACCGCTAACCATCACATGTGTACTATCCTCCCACGAACACACATGTATCAGCTAGAAGAGTTAGAGAAGTGTACATAGTATAAAGTTAGCTTGTATATAGTTTCCCCGGTTTTCTCCATGTTTAATATCCTGTTTCACTGTAAACTCAATGTTACCTGTATGCATTGTAGTATGTTTTGTTCGATGTACACCGCACTGATTATAATAGCACGGTATAGAAGAAATGTTAAATAAATAAATAAATAAATAAAATATATTAAACCTATAATGTGAGAGGATGGGAGCACAGTGAATGGCTATGCATGTCTGTGCATGCATGAGAGGGTGAGGGATGCAGCTGTGGGGGGGGGGAGGTTGTGTGAATGAGTGAGGGTGCAGTTGGGGGTGGTGTACTATATGTGTGTAGAATGCTCCTCTTTGCATACAGTTATTCTGGCCCCTTTGTTTCCTATGCATTCAAGTTCTCAACCTCTCACCATCTTTCTACTTCTCTTCTCCTGACCAATCCTCCCTCACCCCCTTACCTATCACCCCCCTTCCACTCTGGCTCCCTACCCTCCTTTCCAAAAGTTTCTATTGTTTTTAATTACCTGCTTGGAATTTCCACCACAGCTAAAGCCTTGCTGTAATCTTCCACCAGCGGGTAAAGGAATCCCCACCAGCATACAGTACCATTTCTGGTCACAGCCTGCCTGCAGTGTTCTGCCAAAGGGACATGGGGGTCTCTTCTGGTATCCATTACTATTTTCTAGCACAACGGTGGCCTTGCTGCAGTCTTCTGCTGGTAGAGGATAGGGGCTCACTGGTATCCAATACCCTTTTCCACCACAGCCGTGGTCACAGCTTGCTGCTGTCTTCTGCCAGTGGAGGATAGAGTACCAGCCAGCAACTACCACTGTTTTCCACTGCAGACTGTAGAAGATCCATTTGTAATGCATAGGTTTGTTTGCACAGGCACAAAGCTATGTGTACGAATAGATAGACAGGCATACGGATTGGCCCTCCATAATAGGCACTGTCACTTGGATGAAATGCGCTGAATTATTTAAATATGTCATTGCAAAAACTCATGCCATTCCACCTGATAAGTAAGGCTGAGGGGGTGAATTGCCTGACCCCCAATCGGACCTTCCATGGCCAGGATTGGGCTGCGGGGCACCACCTGCTCCCCATCACCTGTTTTTCATGCTCTGGCTCCAGCATCCCACCATGTCCAGGGTGGAATAAGTCTCTGATTTAAATGGCTGAAATTGGACATAGAGGAACGACCTCAGAATCAGCCCTGTATGTCTGTGTCATGGTGCCACCCACTGCTTGCTCTCGCTCCACCTCTGGCCTGCCCCCTCCTGCCCACGAACAGAGCTCCCCACACAACCCTATTCTATGTGCAGGGAGCCCTGTTTCCTGCATAGCGATTAAGGCATTTAGCAGGTCTGGACATCCGGATGAGACATCCAAACCTATTAAATGTGATTCAGAATCTACCCCATAGTCTCTAAAACTTTGAATCATAGACCGGAACATACAGATGATTTTTATATCCAGTGTGAGCAGGGGCGGCCCAAGGGAGGTGCGGGGCCATGTGCGGAGACTCGGTGCGGGGCCTCATTTGCATAAGGGGCCTCATTTGCATAAATATTTGCATAATGTTACCATATACTAACTTTTAGTAAACGTACCTCTTAATGAGTGTATGGATAAAGAAAGACTAAAAGATTTCTACATTACTATAATCCAGTGCCAACTGCCAGACACATTAGGAACTACTACAAACACTGCCCATTTAGAACCCATAGCAAACCCGCCGTATCCTAACAGCACTACCAGGACTCATAAAGCACCATACTCTACCAATCAAAAGACAACACTGCAAATATTAAACCAATACATTTCAGAGAACAAGAATACATGACCTACTGGGGAAAGAGAACAAGTGGCAATGTCAAATAGGAATTATATAAACAGAACACCTCAGCTCAGTTACACATGCAGAACATAGACCATCACCAAACAAGTAATCACAATTTAGAAACAGGACGACAATAATTAAACTGGGAATCCCAAAAGCCAAACTTGGAATGTACAACACTGTAGAAATAAAACTATACATTAATTTGCTCTTGTACTAAACAAAGCGCAGACGTTAATGATGCACATTTACCAGAGCTGACATATTCCAATTAATAAATTCAAAATAAAGAGATATTTTTCTACCTTTTGTGCATTTTTTTTCAGCTGCAATTGCTCCAGCCACTTTCTTCTGGTTTCTTCGTGTCTTCTGCTAACTCTCCATCGTCTGCTGTCCATTTCTCCTTTCTTCTCTCTTCTAGTTCTTTTCCATTCTCTCTCTACATCTGCTTTAACATACTAATCTTTCTCCTTTTGCTCTTTCCTCATTCCTATTTCATCCACTCAAATTTTACCCCTCCATCCTCAATCCCCACTTACTCTCCCAATACCCGGCCAATTGTAGATTTTTTATCCCTCCCACACAAGATATTTTTCCCTTCTCCATTTTACTCTTCCAGCCCCATCCCATTCTAATCCTCCCCCAACATCAGCTCCCTTCTAGTCCCAGCCTCACCCAGCATCCATTCCCTTCTAGTCCCTGCATCAGCCCATTTCCAGTCCTAGCCACCCATCAGCCCATTTCCAGTCCTAGCAACCCCCCAACCCAATACCAGTCCTAGCCCCCCCATCAACCCACTTCCAGTCCTAACCCCCTATCACCCCATTTTCAGTTTAAGCCCCTCCTATAACCCATTACCAGTCCTAACCCCCATCAGCCCACTTCCAGTCCTAACCCCATCAACCCATTTCAAGTCAGCCCCCCATAGCCCATTGCCAGTCCTAACCCCCCTCCCCATCAGCCCACAGCCTATTACCAGTCCTAACCCCATCAGCCCACCTCAAGTCCTAACCCCTCCCCATCAGCCCATTTCCTGTCCTAGCCCCCCCACCCATAGCCCATTATCAGTCCTAACCCCCCCATAGCCCATTACCAGTCCTAACCCCATCAGCCCACCTCCAGTCTTAAGCCCCCCAGCCCATTTCCAGTTCTAGCCCCCCCCCCATAGCCCATTACCAGACAGCCCCCATCAGCCCACAGCCCATTACCAGTCTTAACCCCCCATAGCCCATTACCAGTTCTAACCCTCCCAACAGCCCAGAGCCCATTACCAGTCCTAACCCCATCAGACCACCTCCAGTCTTGACCCCCCGCCCATTTCCAGTCCTAGCCCCCCACAAGCCCATTACCAGTCCAAAACCCCCCCCCCCCCCATCGGCTCAAATAAAATTAAATTTAAAAAACCCCGCTGGCTGCTACCGCTGCCGCTGCCGCCGCGGCAGCAGCAGAATGGACTGTCCTGCGGGGCCCCCTCTGCCCAGCTGAATCCCTCCCTCCCTCCGTGACGGCTGAGCCTCTCCGTGCCGTCTTTGAGAGTCACGAAGGGAGAGTGTCTCCCTCGCGTCTCTGTTAAGCCTGCAGGGGCTCAGCCATTGTGGAGGGAGGGAGGGATTCAACTGGGCAGAGGGGGCCCCGCGGGACAGTCCATTCTGCCGCAGCGGCAGCAGCGGCGGTAGCAGCCAGCGTCTTTTTTTTTAAATTTAATTTTGAAAAAAGCAGAATGTTCTTTGCGCAGGGCCCCCTGAAACGCGGGGCCCTGTGCAAAAAAACATTCTTGCTCAATGGACGGGCCGGCCCTGAGTGTGAGACTAAGAGGCTGCATCATTAAGATATCTGATACGGCTCAAATTTTCAGAATTGCAAATTCATTTGCTATGTTGTCTCACCAGTACACATAAGATCACATGGACAATGGACAATAGATTTCATAAATGGTTTATGTGGTGATACAATTAGTGTATATTTTTGACATATTCATAAATGACCTGGAAAGTGGAATAACGAGTGAGGTTATCAAATTTGCAGATGACACAAAACTATTTAAAGTTGTTAAAACCCAAGAGGATTGTGAAAAATTGCAAGAGGATCTTGATAAATTGGAAGACTGGGCATCAAAATGGCATGTGAAATTTAATGTGGACAAGTGCAAGGTTATGCACCTAGGGAAGAACAACCTAAACTATGGTTACACGATGGAAGGTTCCACATTAGGAACCACCACCCAGGAAAAAGATTTAGGCATCATTGTGGATACCATGTTAAAACCCTCGGCCCAGTGTTCAGCGGTGGCCAAGAGAGCAAATAGAATGCTAGGTATGATAAGGAAAGGAATGGAAAATAAAACAAAAGATATTATAATGCCTCTATATCGTTCCATGGTGAGACCGCACCTTGAATATTGTGTGCAATTCGGGTCGCCGTATCTTAAAAAGGATATAGCGATTTTAGAAAAGGTTCAGAGAAGAGCCACCAAAATGGTAAAGGGGATGGAAGGATACTCCGATGAAGAAAGGCTAAAAAGGTTAGGGCTCTTTAACCTGGAAAAGAGACGGCTGAGGGGAGATATGATAGAAGTCTATAAATTAATGAATGGAGTGGAACGGGTAAATGTAGATCGATTGTTTACGTTATCAGAATATAGAAAGACTAGGGGACATGCAATGAAGTTACAGGGTAAACTATTTAAGACTAATAAAAGAAAATATTTTTTCACTCAACGTGTAATCAAACTCTGGAATTTGTTACCGGAGGATGTAGTAAAGGCTGTTAGTGTAGCTGGGTTTAAAAAAGGTTTGGACAAGTTCCTGGAGGAAAGGTCCATAAACCATTATTAAGAAGTGACCGAAGATATCAATGCTTGACCCAGTACAAGCATTGTGGAACTTGTGTCTCTTGGGGAAACTGCTAGGTACATATGACCTAGATTGGCCACTGTTGGAAACAGAATTCTGGGCTTGATGGATCTTGGTCTGACCCAGTATGGCATATCTTATGTTCTTATGTGCATAGATAACTTGCATGAGAACTAGAAAAGGTGATGCTGTCTTGAGTGGGACTAATACAAACCCATGTGATTTCCTATGAGTTAGTAGCCTAAGCATGCAAACGTGGATTACAGATAGAAATGAGCTATATAACAAAAGTTTGCCTGGAATTTTGCTATAGGGAAGCTGGCAAAGTCATTTGGCACACGATGTGAATTGGTTCTATACATAAAAATTTTCAGATAAGTTATTATAGTGGGGTTTGATTGTTGTTGAACTTAATTATATAAATTATGTTTGGCAGATTTTGCTGCACCATAAGCCCTAGTTACTAAGCTGCTTAAACTATTGAATTGTTGCATTATTTAGTGCATGAAAATTTACCTTCAGATACTGCACAATCTTGGCTGCAGCACTGCAAAGCAAATAATATTAGGTACTGTGATTTTGCTATAGAAGCTTTTCATGTATTGAATTGAATTTTTGGCTATTGAGGTCTCAGATACCATAGGCTGCCACTGTTTCATGAAGCTTCAGTGGACTGATGCCTAAAAATACATCAATGACCTCTGTCTTAAACATTTAGCCATATACGTCACTCTTGAAACAGCTTTTTTGATGTGAATTGTTGCAATACTCATTTAAACAACTATATTGCTTAATATTGAAAAATAAACCAGTGCTTAGCTGTGTGATGAATTTCACTGCAAAGACAGTGAGCCCCACATCAGGCCCCAGGAGAGCATGAGGAAAAGCCAGTGCTTGAGAACAGTGCCTCTATACGCCAGATCCCCCTTTACCCCTACCCAATTATTATCCCCTTTCCTAAAGAACCCCCCCCCCCCCTCACAAACCTTTGATTTGCTTTCCAAAATAAACCTCCACCCCAGAATCACCTGCTACCTATTGGGGGATTTCTGGTGGGTAGCGGGCAGGGTTGGCACCAGAGTTGTTAGTTTGTCTGGTGGTTTGGCTGGCCCTGGTAGCGGAGGTGGGGGGAGCAACAGTGATCCTTGATGCTTCTCTCCCAGCTCCCAGTCTCAAAATGTCAGCCTCAGTCCCTATCAGTCTCACAGTACTACTGCGAGGGGGGGATTGGGATTCCAAATAAGCTATACTCCCACATGCATTAGTGGCCCAATACGTCTGGGGAGGAAAGATTACAATACCTCTTGTTGTGGTGTTATCTTTCTATGAATAATGTAGCTTTCAAGGTTTAAAGCCAGTTGCTTTATTTCATGCTGTTTTCCATGCATTTGCATGATTTACATCTCATTATAATTTAACGTGTTGTGGTAAAAAATTCTGCATCGAGGACAACTAACTCATGTTACTGTCAATTAACGCATGCTATTTGGCAAATGATGGGTGTTATTCTATTCACACATTAATAAATCTGGTCCTAGATTCTTATGGAAAAAAACTTGATTAATGAGGACAACCTAACAGCTATCCCAGATAACAAACCAATGAATATGCCGGGTCCAATCTTTGTTTGTGACGGCTATGTGCCTCTATGGCGCATAGCCGTCGCTGTCAAACTTTAACTCCGGTTTTTCAATGCCAGGGTCATATGTGGCCCCAGCATTGAATATTCGGCGTCACTGCACAGCCAAAGGCACTGCAGAAGCTAACTGGGCAGCGGTGATATTGTGCCACTGTCCGGTTAGCTCCCATGGGTAAAGATAGCCCAGCTTTTGCTACACCTATCTTTACCGGTCAATATTGCTGCTGTCCTGTTAGCAACAGGTGCTAACTCTGCTCCACACCGGAACGCCCCCAACACGTCCCGATGCTAAGTGGTTAGCATCGGGGCATGTAGAGGCATTAATCGGGGGTATTCCCTCTAAGTGGCATTTACACGTTTACAGGTCTGAAAACCATGTAAATGTCTTTGAGTATCAGGCCCGTTAGGTTTAAGATAACATTTTAAAATGTTCAGAACCTCAGTAATAAGGTATTTCAACTTCAAGTGAGCTTAACAGAGGCAGTTTTTATAAAGACATGGAAATGCTCTACAAAACACAGCATGATAAAGAGAATGAATTCTCCAGTGTGAATTGCAAAGATATTTTTGAAAAATATTTACAGGATAATACAAAATAGAAGAAGTCAGTATGCTTTTGCACAAACTGAAAATAAATTAGAATGTGCAGTTAATGAAGTGGAGGAAGCAGAATTAGAAAGGCATAATATATTAAATGCTGTACCCGATAATGAATATCAGATATTGGGTTATGATAGCAATAAACTGAGGGCAGATGTATTCAAGGAAACTGGAGAGGTAGGTCTAATCCAATTATTTTGGAAATTCAAACCTGCGAACAAAATATCAGAAAATGAATATTACTGTTTGATAGACATGTTTAATCTCATGTACAAAATTAGAAAAAACACTGTTGCATCACTTTGGTGTTGTGGATATACTGTACAAGCTTATGAGAGCTGTATATCGATCACTTATAAAGCTACATGATAAGAGGGACTGTATTCCTGATGGTCCTATTGTCCTTTTGGTAGCTTCAACTGGAAAATCTGCTCATGTTATTCATGGAGTAGCTCTCCACACATCATTCTTGCTCCTTTCGAATCAGTCAGAGAACAGGATGATTGAACTTCCTGCTAATATTACTAACACCATAAACTTTGCAATATGAAAGCAATTATTATAGTTGGTGGTATACAGGAATGACAGGCACACGGCATTTTCATAATGCAATTTCTTAAATAAAATAAACCTTTTGATAGACTTTCATGGTTTTTCTTTCATAGTTTCAGACAACCACATCCAGTTGGAAACAGATATCTTTACCTTGGACAAAATTTCAATAGCATAGGTCACTATGTAGAGATTAAAGAGGGACATTTCCTATGTTGTTACCCACACTGGCAGCAAACAACTTAACACAGCCGTGGAAGAAAAAAGAAGACATTCCGGCAGGTCTTTACTCCCATGGCTGTGGAGAAGTGAGTCGGAGAGCCGGGTTTCAGTCCTCACCAGCTCCCCCTCAAGACAGCCAGGACAGGATGCGGCCTGTTGAGATGTAGGGCCATGTGTATGTATGTATGAGTGTGTGAGTGTGAGTGAGGGGAAGGGGGGGGGGAAGCAGGAGCCACTGGCACTGGGACTGCTACTGGGGTTAGAATGTGAAATAGGCTAATGTAGGGGGGATGGAGGGACTGGATCTGGAGGAATTTATTTATTTATTTATTTATTAACAATTCTTATATACCGCACTATTAGCCATCAGCGCGGTTTACATTGAACAGAAACATCCGACAATTTACATATGTCTGGTCATTACATTTAACAGGAAGTAGAACTTGGATAAACGGGTTAACTATATACATTGGTGGTTCACCTGATAATGGACACGGTCAACTATAATGGGGGGCTAGGACTGTAAATGGGCTGATGCTAGGGGATGGGAAGCCTGGGATTGCAAGGGAGATGATGCTGGGAAGGATTGGGACTGGAGGAAGACTGATACTGTGGGGGGAGGGGGTGGCTAGGACCGAACATGGGCTGATGCTAGGAGATGAGGAGCCTGGGATTGCAAGGTAGATGATGTTGGGAGGCACTGGAACTGGAGGAGGACTTTTATTGGGGGTGGGGTGGGGGGGCTAGGACTTGAAATGGGCTGATACTGGAAGGCAGTGGTGCTGGGAGGAACTGGGACTGGAGGAGGACTGAAATTGGGGGACTAGGACTGGAAATGGGCTGATACTGGGGCATGGAGGGGACAGGAAGGGAGCTGATGTTGGGAGGGACTGGGACTGGAGGAGGATTGATACTGGGGGGCTAGGACTAGAAATGGGCTGATGCTGGGGAATGGGGAAAATGAGACTGGAAAGGAGCAGATGCTGGGAAGACAGGGACTGGAAGGGGCTGGGACTGGGAGGGGAAAGAAACTGGGGGAGTGAGGATTGTGAGGAAAACAGATATTTTGAGTAAGAAGGAAGAAAAAAGGTCATACAGAAGGAAGAGTTGAAAGAGACGGGCATAAGAATGAATGCTGGGGTAAGACAGAGGAAAGGCAGATTTAATTAATATCTAAGAAGGAAGGGCCTGATTTTCATTTGGTCGGTGTTATGTGCCACATCGGTGCATAGTCCACCCAAGGTCCATCTAACCCGGATTTTCAATGCCGGGGTCATATGCGGCCCCGGCATTGAAAATCCGGTTCATACCACAGAACCCGGAAGCCGAAGGAGCTAGCTGGGAAGCAATGATTTTCGATGCAACCTATTTAGCCCTTGCGCCTGAAAGATAGGCGAGGAAAAGCCTCGTCTATCTTTAAAGAGTAAATCACCCCAGTTCGTGAACAAAATAAAGTAACAAAGTCTAAAGTTCACTACAAAAAACAGTCCCCTTATTTGACTTTTTTTTGTCGGAGCTAACTGTAGGAGAGTTGCTATGAACACACAACTCACACCAAGCAGTGAGCTACATTTTATTCTTAATAGGTTCTTCACCCAGTTAAAACTTCTTATTCAACACTTATCTTTAACCAGCAATCATTATTGAGAGAACTCCTCCAAAGAATCACGTTGCTCCAAGTGTAAAGTTGACATTTGGAGCAACGTGATTCTTTGGAGGAGTTCTCTAAATAATGATTGCTGGTTAAAGATAAGTGTCGAATAAGAAGTTTTAACTGGGTGAAGAACCTATTAAGAATAAAATGTAGCTCACTGCTTGGTGTGAGTTGTGTGTTCATACCAACTCTCCTACAGTTAGCTCCGACAAAAAAAAGTCAAATAAGGGGACTGTTTTTTGTAGTGAACTTTAGACTTTGTTTCGTCTATCTTTAAGGCACCGAGGGCTAAGCAGGTAGCATCAAAAATCACTGCTAACCAGTTAGCCTTTTTCTCCTACCCGCTCTGCCCTGGAACATCCCCAACATGCCCCGATGCTAATCACATAGCATCTGGGTGCATTAGGGACTTATCCGCGATTTTCCAAAGACACTACCCATGTAGGTGAAACATAGAAACATAGAAACATGATGACAGAAAAAGACCACATAGCCTATCTAGTCTGTCCTTCAATACCAACCACTACAATAGTCCCCCTTTTCCCTTTAGAGATCCTCTGTGTTTGTCCCATTCTTCTTTGAATTCAGATACTGTCCTCATCTCTACCACCTCCATGGGGAGACTATTCCACAGATCCACCACTCTTTCTGTAAAGAAATATTTCCACATAACAGTCCTGACTCTATCCCCTTTCACCCTCATCCCATGTCCCTTTGTAGCAGAGCTTGCATTCAATCGAAAGAGGCTCTCCTCCTGTGCATTTATGCCATGGTGGTATTTAAACATCTCAATCATATCACCTCTATCCCATCTTTCCTCTAAGGTGTACATATCAAGATCCTTACGTCTGTCCTCATATGCTTTATAATGAAGACCAGTAACCATTTTAGTAGCTACCCTCTGTACTAACTCCAGCCTGTTTAAATCCTTTTAAAGGTGCGGTCTCCAGAATTGCACACAGTACTCCAAATGAGGTTGCACCAAAAACTTATTATTTTTATTTATGCATTTTTAAACAATGAACCAAGCAAAACTTGTACAGAATAATGACACTTGCAGGAAGTCAACTTAATATAAAAATTACAAAATATACAATGTAGCAAGGATCAAAAGTAGTCCTCAAAATGGGGAGGAACTAACCACAAAATTAATCATAGAATACCAACATCAAGAAAACAGATGAAGACAGAGCACCAAGGAGTACTAAACTTATGATGGAGTCTGTGTTCCCGGAGTAGAAGCAACCACCAAATGAGAACTCAAAAAGGTGGAAAGATCAGCAGGTGAAAAGAACACATACTTCTGAGCTTTTTAGGTGACTAAACATTTACAAGGAAAACAAAGAGTAAATAAAGCACCCAAAGATACCACCCCAGGTTTTAATAGAAGAAAAGCCCTCCTCCGTTTCTGCGTTTCCCGGGCCACATCAGGGAACACCAAAACCTTTTTACCATAAAACAAAGTAGAACGCTTTTTATAGAATAATTTCAATAGCCACTCTCTATCTGAGGAAAGAGCTAATGTAACTAATAGAGTGGATACAGCTAAATCCTCTTCCCCAGGAGTTGATAATAAGGCAGACACATTAAGCATATCTATTTCCAAAGCCCCCCCAGAAACTTTCCGCTCTCTTTTCCCTAAGGGAAGATAATAAATCTTAGACACAGGAGGAAACAAGTCCGGAGGGACTGATAAAGCTTCTTGGAGGTATTTCTTAAAAAGATCCAGCGGCGGAGTCCCAGGTATAATCGGGAAATTTAACAAACGAAGGTTTGTAGCACGAGCGGCATTCTCTAAGGACTCGATCTTAGCATGCAAAGCAGTATTATCCTTAACCAAGGAATCAGATAAATCCTTTACACTTTCAAGCTGCCGGTCCAAAGAAACTTGCTTAGTGTTAATAATAGCCAAAGAAGATGAAACTTGGGAAAGAGCGTCTTCAGTAGCAGTTACCCGATCAGATAGCACAGTAAATTGGGTAGCGACCATAGTAGAAAGATTAGAAATAGCATCCCAAATGCTCTCCAGAGTAACTGAAGCCGAGCGAGGCAAAATGAAGGAAACAAGGGAGGGTGCAGAGGCACTATCATCTCCTTTCTTCTGCTGGCCATTCCTCTCCCTATGCACCCAAGAATCCTTCTAGCATTTTGCTGTCACTTTTTCTACCTGTTTAGCTACTTTAAGATCATCAGACAAAATCACGCCTAGGTCCTGCTCTTCTTTAGTGGACAAAAGTACTTCATCTCCTATACTATATTGCTTCCTTGGATTGCTGCAGCCCAATTGCATGACCTTGCATTTTTTAACATTAAATCTCAGCTGCCAAATTCTAGACCATTCTTCAAGCTTAGCTTGATCCCTCCTCATGTTATCTACACCTTCCTCAGTGTCCACTCTTTTGCAGATTTTGGTATCATCCACAAAGAGGAAAACCTTACCCGACAGCCCTTCCGCTATATCACTAACAAAGATGTTAGGCATTGATAAGGCAGGCAAAGGGAGAATTTGAGAAGAAGCTTGCTGCTGAAGCAAAAACGCGTAATAAAGACTTTTTCAAGTACATTCATAGCAAAAAACCTGTGAGAGAGTCAGTTGGTCCATTAGATGATAGAGGGGTTAAAGGGGCACTAAGAGGCGACATGGCGATAGCAGAGAGACTGAATGAATTCTTTCCTTCGGTCTTTACTGAGGAAGATGTAGGGATATTACCCATGACTGAAGTGGTATTTAAAGGTGCGGAAGAATTGAAGGAAATATCGATACTTCAGGAAGATTTATTACAACTATTTGATAAACTGAAGAGTTTCAAATCACCTGGACAGGATGATATACATCCAAGGGTGTTGAAAGAACTGAAATACGAGATTGCAGACCTGCTATGAGTAATCTGTGAACTATCATTAAAATCATCTGTAATACCTGAAGATTGGAGGAAGGCCAACGTAACGCCAATTTTTAAAAAGGGTACCAGGGGTGATCCAGACAACTACAGACTGGTGAGCCTGACGTCAGTACCGGGAAAAATGGTAGAAACCATCATAAAGAACAAAATTACTGAACATGTATATAGTCATGGCTTAATGGGAGACAGCCAACATGGATTTAGACAAGGAAGATCTTGTCTTACTAATCTGTTATGTTTTTTTGAAGGTGTGAATAAACAGGTGGACAAAGGTGAGTCGGTTGATCTAGTGTATTTGGACTTTCAGAAAGCCTTTGACAAGGTCCCTCATCAGAGACTTTTGGCAAAACTAAAGAGTCATGGGATAGGAGGCAGTGTACTATTGTGGATCAGGAACTGGTTAAAAGATAGAAAGAAGAGGGTAGGGCTAAATGCCAATTTTCCCAATGGAGAAAGGGGAATAGTGGTGTACCCAAGGGATCTGTGCTGGGTTCGCTGCTTTTTGACATATTCATAAATGACCTGGAAAAGGAAATAACGAGTGAGGTTATAAAATTTGCAGATGACACAAAACTATTTAAAGTTGTTAAAACCCAAGAGGATTGTGGAAAATTGCAAGAGGATCTTGATAAATTGGAAGACTTGGCATCAAAATGGCAGATTAAATTTAATGTGGACAAGTGCAAAGTTATGCACTTAGGGAAGAACAACCCAAACTATGGTTATACGATGCAAGGTTCTATATTAGGAAGCACCACCCAGGAAAAAGATTTAGGCGTCATTGGATAACACGATAAAACCCTCGGCCCAGTGTGCAGCGGCAGCCAAGAGAGCAAATAGAATGTTAGGTATCTTAAGGAAAGGAATGGAAAATAAAACAAAGGATATTATAATGCCTCTGTATCGTTCCATAGTGCGACCGCACTTTGAATATTGTATGCAATTCTGGTCGCCGTATCTTAAAAAGGATATAGCATGATTAGGAAAGGTTCAGAGAAGAGCCACCAAAATGGTAAAGGGAATGGAAGGATACCCCTATGAAGAAAGGCTAAAAAGGTTAGGGCTCTCTAACCTGGAAAAGAGATGGCTGAAGGGGGATATGATAGAAGTCTATAAATTAATGAACGGAGTGGAAGGGGTAAACGTAGATCGAATGTTTACATTACCAGAATATAGAAAGACTAGGGGACATGCAATAAAGCTACAGGGTAAACTAAGACAAATAAGAGAAAATATTTTTTTACACAACGTGTAATCAAACTCTGGAATTTGTTATCAGAGGATGTAGTAAAGGCTGTTAGTGTAGCTGGGATTAAAAAAGGTTTGGACAAGTTCCTGGAGGAAAGGTCCATAAACCATTATTAAAAATGGACCCAGGATATCACTGCTTGACCCAATACAAGCATTGTGGAACCTGTGTCCTTTGGGGAAAATGCTAGGTACGTATGACCTAGATTGGCCACTGTTGGAAACAGGATACTGGACTTGATGGACCTTGGTCTGACCCATTATGGCATATCTTATGTTCTTATGTTATGTTCTTAGAAAGAATTGGACCAAGGATAGATCCCTAGGGCACACCACTGGTAACCTCCTTCTCCTCAGAGTGAGCTCCATTTACCTGTACCCTTTGTTGCCTCCCACTAACCCAAGCAGAAATTTAGGGTCCATCCCTAGGGTGCTCAGTTTTTTTTATAAGGCGCCTATGAGGAACGGTGTCAAAGAATGTGATAAGGAAGCTTATCATAGCTCAGGAAGGGGCTATAGAAAAGGTGAAGTGTCTCTGAACAAGCAACCTGTCAGTGCCGGTAGAAATGAGAAAACAGAATTTTGCCATAAAAGACTACCAGTCCCAGAATGCACCAGGTTTCCAACAGCCATGAGAGGAGCTGAAGTGAGAAAACGTGTATTCAATCAAAAGGGCTATGAGGTAATCCCTAAGCACTCATCTCAAAGGGCAGGGCCTGATTCAGCACAGCTGCGCTGTGTTAGGGAGGAGCACTCATCTAAGCAGAATAAGAGTAGAGTTTAGTCTACTGATGACCAGCTTCATGATCACCTTGGATATGCAGAGAAGGATCATCAGTTTCATCTGAAGAATCAGCAGAAGCAGAAGCCAAACCAGATGGATAGAGAAGGAAAGAAACCCTCTGGAAGGAAGAGGAGAAAAGCCTTTGAGAGGTCTAGAAGAGTCCAAGGCAGTACGTATACTGGGAGGTATTCCAAGGGCCAGCATAGACCATTGGACTGGGGAAAGCCAGAGGAATGGTGCTGCAGAACAAGGAATCACCAGAGGCTACCTGTGAGGGAGACGGCTGCACGTGGAAGGGACTCTAAGACCTATGCCAGAAGGTATGTGAAAAGAGATCCAGTGTCCAGGGATCAGGACTGGAAGGCTGGACATAAGAACTAGACTACATACTGGCCAGGCTATATAGAGAGGAACTATAGCAACAATGGAAGCTCAGGTATGAACATTGATCTATGCCCTAGCTATAACCTTGAAAGACAGCAGGGAAGTGTTCTCCTGAAAGTGCTCCATTGAAAGATTCATCTGTGCCAATTCATGATAGTGACCCTATGCTTGTTGATGAAGGGGAAATAATAGCAGATCAAGATATTGTTTATATGGACTGCTCTCTATCCAAACTCCGTTGGTAACTTTCTGTGATAAAGCACAGCAGCCATCACAAAGAAATTATAAATTTGTTCTTTATTCCACTAAGAAAAGCTCCTGAAACAGGATTTGACTCACACAGTAGAAAGCCAGCCTGCTAAAGGGTTTCAGCTGGATAACTGATAGCAATTGAGCTGCACCTAATTGCTTGTGAGCTAGGAGAGAATTACTTCTGGATCTGTGTGGAAAGTAATCAGAAGTTAACCTTACAAGAACAGTTTATTTCTTTCTTTGTGGCTTTTCGTTTGTTAGAGATATGCTAAGAAAACATTAGCTAATTGCCTGACAAGTTTGAAGGTTGTTTTCCTGATTTTGATTTTTGACTTTGTTTTACCAAGTTAAACACTGCAAGCAAGTAACCTAATTTATGTGCTACCAAGCTTATCTGTGCTGGGAGAAATAACCCCATAAATAAAGAAGTATCTTATTGGCTTTAACACTTGTGCACAACTAAATTATTGTCAGCAGCTGTGTCTGGTGTGAATGAACTACATTACCCACAATACCTTGCAAAACTCATATAAATATATGCATTGTCAAGACTGTGAAGATTCTCACCCAGGCAGCCGTCTGACAAATGGTGTAGTTTTTCGGATTGCTTTTGCACAAAGGGGATTTACTTGCTGAGGATTACAACTACAGTTCAAGTTTAAAGCTGAAAAAAAATAGATTTTCCCTCAACTGCACTAGAACCTGGGCATGTCTAGTGGTGGATGGGAGTAAGCACAGGGGTAATTGGAAAAAAAAAAGTGTAGAAAAAAACACCTGTTTGGAAGGTGGTGCACTGTGTTTTTTTCTTTGTATTTTCTTACAGGGTTCAAGATGGATTCAAAGGAACTAGCTCAGTGGATGGCAGCCCAGTTCAGCAGGCAGCAGGAGCTAGCACAGCAGGCTCAGGACACTGCTATGAGAGCCTTAATGGACCAGCAGAAGCCAGTGCTTGATCTGGTGCAAGCCCTAGTTGAGCTGAAGAACCAAAGTGGAACAGATGCAAGACCAGCAGTGAATACTGGTACACCACATGTGGACAGTGTGGGACTCAATCAAGGGATTGGGGCATTTAGTTTTGGGAAGCTAACTCCAGATGATAATGTTGATGATTTTCTAGAGTCTTTTGAAAGAGTGGCACAGGCATTAGCATGGCCAGAGACCCAGTGGGCAGTAAGGCTGGCAGCCTCATTAACTGGAGAGGCGCTTGCAGCTTACAGAGCAATGCCAGCAGCCCAGGCTTTGAATTATAAGGATGTAAAGGCTGCTATTAGAGATCGCCTAGGGTTGTCTATTTCAGAGTATAGGCGAATGTTTAGAGCTACTACATTGAGAGTGGGTGAAACACCCAGGGCTCGGAGTCAGAGAATCAGAGGTTTAGCTGTAAAATGGTTGGAGCCTGAGCAAAAGACAGTAGAAATGTTATTAGATATTATAATGCTGGAACAATTTATGTTTGGGGTGCCTAAAGATTTGCACACTTTCCTTATACAGCAAAATTGCCAAAATCTTGGAGAGGCAACCATGCTAGCAGAGAGATTCTTGAAAGCCACACAGGCTTGCCATAGAATGGGTGGCCCTCTAAAGATGGATGCGGAGGCTAGATATGCTGTATCAGAAAAGAAAATAATTAAAAATGTTTCTGAAAATGAATGTACTGTATCAAACCAGATGACACAGTGGAATAGAAAGAAATGTTTCAAGTGTGGAAAATGGGGACATTTAGAAAAAAGATGCTAGACACACACTAGCTTAATGGGTCTGGATTTAAAACAGCCCAAAGAAGGATTTCTTTTGATGGTTGATGTGCAAGGAATTACCACAAATGCTTTATTAGACTCTGGGGCAGACCAGAGTATGATGTCAAAAAGGCTTTGGAAGAGGATAGAGGCCCAAGAAGGATTTGTGCCTAGAACCCCTGAAAGCCAAGTTCACATCAGATGCATTCATGGTGCTGCAACATCATATCCCACCTATAGGCTAAAGGTTAAGTGCCTGGGGGGACAAGAGGAAGTCCTGTTAGCAGTGGTGCCTAGGCTACCCGTTGATTTGGTTCTAGGAAGAGACTGGCCAAGATTTAAGCAGGGTCTAGTGGAAGGACTAGGAAAGAAGGAGGGAGAAGGTTTAATGGTAATAGCTCCCGGGCCTTTATTTGGAAGTCCTCAGACCCCAGCTAAAAAGATGGTTAAGCGTCCAGAAGACCAAGCTACCCCAAAGCAGATATTTATTTATTTATTTATTTATTTTATTTAATGATATTTTTATACCGCCTTATCAAACAATCAAAGCGGTTTAACAAACAAGAAATATAAAAGATATTTGTCCTAAAGTACCATAGGGTCACAGAGAAGGCCCAAGCTCCTAAGCGGGCAACCCCTCAAACTGCTGGGTTTGACCTGTGCAGCATAGAAAATGTGACGGTACCTAGCCAAGGGAGAGCCCTGGTTGACACCGGTCTCCAAGTGGAAATACCTATTGGATGTTATGGGAGAGTAGCCCCAAGGTCCGGATTAGCCCTTAAATATTTCATCGATGTGGGTGCGGGAGTAATTGATCCCGATTACAGGGGCAATATTAAAGTTCTGTTGTTTAATTTTGGACAGAATGATTATCACGTGAAGACAGGAGACAGAATTGCCCAATTGATCTGTGAGAGGCTGGGTTTTCCACCTGTGGAGGAGGTCACATCCCTGGAGAATTCTGAACGTGGAACCAAAGGCTTTGGTTCTACTGATGTCAAAGGGGTTAAAAGCCTAGCTGCCACCTGTGCCCGAGAGAGGGAGGTGAATGAAGAGGAAGATTTGGGACCCCAGGTATCTGATTGTAAAGAAAAATCAGAGCCCCAAATAGGTGAGGACCTGACAGTGGTACAACAGGAAGAAATTAAGAAATTGCTCAAAGAGTTTCCAGATGTGTTGACACTCATACCTGGGGAGACACATTTGGTTGCCCATGAAATAATAACTCCACCTGGGAAATTAGTTCGTCAAAGGCCATATCGCTTGCCTGAAGCCAAGAGACAGGAAGTAGTGGCACAAGTCCAGGAGATGTTGGACATGGGAGTAATAGAGGAGTCAAAGAGTCCCTGGAATAGCCCCATAGTCCTGGTGCCGAAGCCTGATGGATCTTTAAGATTTTGTATTGACTTCCGGCAGGTAAACGCCATATCAGTTTTTGATGCATATCCAATGCCAAGAATTGAAGAGCTGTTGGACCAGCTGGGACAGGCTCAATACTTAACCACCCTTGATATGACAAAAGGATATTGGCAAATCCCTCTCACCAGGGAGTCGAAGCCGAAGACTGCGTTCAGCACCCCGTTGGCCTTTTCCAGTTCAAGAGGATGCCTTTCGGTCTGCATGGAGCAGCGGCTACCTGCCAAAGGTTAGTGGATCAGGTACTTCGACCCCACCAAAATTATGCTTTTGCATATATGGATGATGTCATAATCCATAGTAACACCTGGGCGGAGCATCTGAAGAGGATCATGGCAGTCTTATGCTCCATGAAGCAAGCGGGAATCACTTTAAACCCGAAGAAGTGTGCCTTTGCAAATAGGGAGGTAAAATACCTAGGCCACCTAGTGGGAAGAGGAAAAATTAAACCTCTAATAAGTAAAATAGATAGCATCAGGAATTTTCCTCCACCAACAACAAAGAAACAACTAAGAAGTTTCTTAGGACTTATTGGATACTACCGCAGGTTTATACCGCAATTCGCAGAGAAAAGTGCCATTTTCACGGATATGCTGCGGAAGAATTGTCCAAACCAGCTAAAGTGGACACCTGAAGCTGAAAAAGCGTTTTCAGTCTTAAAAGAAAAATTGTGTACAGGACCGGTACTGAAAGGGGTGGACTTCAAGAAACCCTTTCTGGTTCAAACGGATGCATTGGATGTAGGGCTAGGAGCGGTCCTATCCCAGTGCCATGATGGGGAGGAGCATCCTGTGATGTACCTGAGCAGGAAGTTGTCACCGGCTGAACAAAAGTATTCCACAATAGAAAAAGAGTGTTTAGCTATCAAGTGGTCAGTGGAGGCGTTAAGGTTTTACCTTACAGGGAGAAAGTTCCAGTTGGTCATGGACCAGGCCCCACTTAAGTGGTTGCAGCAAATGAAGAACCACAATGCCAGGTTGACACGCTGGTACATGGCCTTACAGGCATTTGATTTTCAAGTTGAACATCGTGCTGGGAAGTTACACAAGAATGCGGATGCCCTTTCCCGGATTACGGACTGTAGAGAAGAAGTTTCACCAGTTACACCAGTCCGTAATAACTTAAGCAGGGGGGTATGTGATAAGGAAGCTTATCATAGCTCAGGAAGGGGCTATAGAAAAGGTGAAGTGTCTCTGAACAAGCAACCTGTCAGTGCTGGTAGAAATGAGAAAACAGAATTTTGCCATAAAAGACTACCAGTCCCAGAATGCACCAGGTTTCCAACAGCCATGAGAGGAGCTGAAGTGAGAAAACGTGTGTTCAATCAAAAGGGCTATGAGGTAATCCCTAAGCACTCATCTCAAAGGGCAGGGCCTGATTCAGCACAGCTGTGCTGTGTTAGGGAGGAGCACTCATCTAAGCAGAATAAGAGTAGAGTTTATTCTACAGATGACCAGCTTCATGATCCACTTGGATATGCAGAGAAGGATCATCAGTTTCATCTGAAGAATCAGCAGAAGCAGAAGCCAAACCGGACGGATAGAGAAGGAAAGAAACCCTCTGGAAGGAAGAGGAGAAAAGCCTTTGAGAGGTCTAGAAGAGTCCAAGGCAGTACGTATACTGGGAGGTATTCCAAGGGCCAGCATAGACCATTGGAAAGGGGAAAGCCAGAGGAATGGTGCTGCAGAACAAGGAATCACCAGAGGCTACCTGTGAGGGAGACGGCTGCACATGGAAGGGACTCTAAGACCTATGCCAGAAGGTATGTGAAGAGAGATCCAGTGTCCAGGGATCAGGACTGGAAGGCTGGACATAAGAACTGGACTACATACTGGCCAGGCTATATAGAGAGGAACTATAGCAACAATGGAAGCTCAGGTATGAACATTGATCTATGCCCTAGCTATAACCTTGAAAGACAGCAGGGAAATAAGTGTTCTCCTGAAAGTGCTCCATTGAAAGATTCATCTGTGCCAATTCATGATAGTGACCCTATGCTTGTTGATGAAGGGGAAATAATAGCAGATCAAGATATTGTTTATATGGACTGCTCTCTATCCAAACTCCGTTGGTAACTTTCTGTGATAAAGCACAGCAGCCATCACAAAGAAATTATAAATTTGTTCTTTATTCCACTAAGAAAAGCTCCTGAAACAGGATTTGACTCACACAGTAGAAAGCCAGCCTGCTAAAGGGTTTCAGCTGGATAACTGATAGCAATTGAGCTGCACCTAATTGCTTGTGAGCTAGGAGAGAATTACTTCTGGATCTGTGTGGAAAGTAATCAGAAGTTAACCTTACAAGAACAGTTTATTTCTTTCTTTGTGGCTTTTCGTTTGTTAGAGATATGCTAAGAAAACATTAGCTAATTGCCTGACAAGTTTGAAGGTTGTTTTCCTGATTTTGATTTTTGACTTTGTTTTACCAAGTTAAACACTGCAAGCAAGTAACCTAATTTATGTGCTACCAAGCTTATCTGTGCTGGGAGAAATAACCCCATAAATAAAGAAGTATCTTATTGGCTTTAACACTTGTGCACAACTAAATTATTGTCAGCAGCTGTGTCTGGTGTGAATTAACTACATTACCCACAATACCTTGCAAAAATCATATAAATATATGCATTGTCAAGACTGTGAAGATTCTCACCCAGGCAGCCGTCTGACAAGGCTTTACTGAAATCTAAATACACCACATCTAGTGATGTCCCTTGTTTAACTCCCTGGTTACCCAGTCAAAGAAATCAATCTGATCTGTCTCACAAGACCTGCCTCTGGTGAATCCATGCTGCCTCGGATCCTGTCATCCGCTAGACTCCAGAAACCTCACTATTTTCTCTTTCAGCAGCATTTCCAATAATTTACTCACCACTGAAGTTAAACTAACCGGCCTGTAGTTTTCAACCACATCCTTACTTCCGCTTTTGTGTAAAGGGACCACATGTGCCTCTCTCCAGTACGTTATTCTAACTATTTATCTTATTTTTGTCAGATCGTTTGCATGTGAGAAGGGAACCTTCCCCCTCTCTCTCGTAGCAAACCCTCCTTTTTCTCTTTTAAAAGGGAGGTAAGATTGATTTGCATAGACGTGAGTGCAGGAAGAAGGACCAGGATTCTCACGGTTCGAAACACGACGTTGTGTACACAGAATATGGGGCAAATGCGTCTTCTTGAAAAGTACCTCAACATGGTGGATGAGTACTGAAGGATATTCAGCAGTATTTGGAGGCTCTTGATGCCGGAGGAGTTTGTGGGACTCTAATTTTACAATTGGATAGATTGCAAGTGGAGAGAATCAGCATGTGACAATGAAACTGTAATCACTGATTGAAGGAGGTGCTTGATTCGGCGTCTTTGGACTTTGAGCTAAGTGAATTTTTAACTGCTGACTTTATCATCCATGGTAATGGAGTTATTGACAAGCTGAGGAGTATTTTGTATTCTGCCTTGGTAATTAAGTTCATGAAGGGCTTTTGCTCTTTTTAAAAGAGAAAAAGGAGGGTTTGCTACGAGAGAGAGGGAAGGTTCCCTTCTCACACACAAACGATCTGACAAAAATAAGATAAATAGTTAGAATAAGTAGGGCTGAACAAGTGGATTTGGGTTATCTCTTGTTTATATATAGTAAGGTGTGGGATAACACATACAGTTTTTTTTATATTAGTCTCTCCAGTACTTTGGCACCACTGCTGACTCCAACGAAGCATTGAAAAGATCAGTCAGTGGAGCTTCTAGAATGTCCCCAAGTTCCCTCAGTATTCTAGGGTGTATGCATTTATGCAAATGAGGACCTACAATTAGTCTCCGCAAATTTTATTATTTTTATTTATTTATTTATTTTATTTACATTCTCTTATATACTGTGCTATTTTGCATCAGTGCGGTTTACATTGAACAAACTGAAATTACATTGAACAGGGCATTATAACTTGGAGATAACTATTTTACAGGGAATTTTATTTTAATTTTATTTTAATGGCCCAACAACACCCTTGGGCCGCCCCTGGATAGTTACTGATTCTATTTCTTTGCACGAGTAATTGTAATCTTTCTCTTTGTCTCATATTGCTACATGTTGGAAATCTCAGTTAAATCCCATGATTACCTCTCTTTCTCTTCTGTCTTTAGCTTCTCTGTATTTCTGTATTTGACGGCTTTTTGATCGGTGATGACAAAGCTGACCTGAAGCAGGGCGTCTTAAATTTGTGCCTGAAACGCAGGACTGTGTCGTGTGTGTCTTTCACCTTGAAAAATTTGCCGTGGCAGTTAAGTTTGAATTTACTTTTTACTGCTGGTTTGATTAGAATGGATTAAGATTTACCAGGGTCTGGGAGGTTTGGTTTTCTATACCCTGGACAAAGTAGAATATAATCCGACAAAAATTTCTTCTTACATGGGAGTGTATCTTGTTTCCCTCACTCTTCTAGTTTGTGCATTTGCTTGAGCCGAGTGGTGGGTTTTGGCTCATAGGATTGGCTTGTTGCCTTTTGTGATTGATTTCTCTGTATTTCTGAGCAATCTTCAGGATTTCTTTGGTCATCCATTTTTGCATTTTCACTTTTTGCTGAGAATTTTCACTTTCTTTGGGCACAACTTTATTGATGTCATCCCATAGTTTTTCTGGTACTTTGTAGCCAAAATGGCAAATTGATCTTGCAGGCAGTCTTTAAATTCTGGTGGTATCTTTTCAAGTTTGCTACATTCATGAGGGCTTGCTCATTTTCAGCTTTAGCTTAAGTTTGCACACTAGTGCTGGTGATCTGTACCACAGTCAGCTCCAGGTTTTGTCTTTGTTAATGTTATTGAGATTTTCCAATGTTGAGTTCCACAGATGTAGTCAATTTGATTTTTGTACAATCCATTGGGTGAAGTCCATTTGGACAGTCGCTGTTTGTGTTGCTGGAAAAAGGTGTTTGAGATAAATAATTTATATTGTTGGTCTTGTATAACTTTATCAGGCTTTCTTCAGCATTTTTTCTCTTACCAATCCCATATTTTCCAAACATTTTACCTTTGAGCTCCATTCCGGGAACGAAACGTCTGGACCATCTGGACATCCCTGATGAAGACAGGGCTGCTAGAACCCAATGGTCTGTGGGAACAAAACATTCCCGCGATTGCCAGAATTGGGCCGGTGTGCCCCTTCTGCCTGCGGGGACGTCCTCCCCACAGGCACCCCAGATTTCCACGGCTCCTGCCTCGAATATCCCCACTGCCCGACCCATGACTGGCCTGCCTTGGCCAAGATCAGGTGGAAGGGACCCCCGTACACTCGGCCCCGGCCCCGGGGGAGGGGGTGTTGCCTGACTCTGATCGCACAGAAAGCGCTGTTTATACCACCTTTGGGGTGGTATAAGCAGCACGTTCCAACAGGCCTGGCAAAACATACAGATCGTGACCTGAATCGGCCCTGTACGTGCTGCCGGATTGGTCCGCCTCCGATCTGCCCTGATCCCACCCCTGCCCTCCCCTGCCGGCTCTCCCCATCCTGATGCACAGAACATACAGGGAGAGCCAGAGGGCGAATACGGTTCAGACCGCTTGCAGGGCTGCACATCTCGCCTGGAAGTGCAGCCCCACAATCTGCATTCGAGAATGAGGGCCTTTATCTTTGTTTCCAACTTTTGTGTTCAAGTAGTCCGTGACTATCAGTATTTCTTGTTTCTATTTATTTATTTATTTATACAATTTTTCTATACCGCCTCTTCCAGAGATCAGTGGCGGTTTACAATGAACATAAAACTTAATAATAGAGAACTATTATTTTACATATAACAATTGTAGAATATTTTTGACATTGAACCCAGATTAAGCAACAGAATAGCTATTAAAACTTTGGCTAAAAAGCGTGCCGTAACCTAGAACTATATACAAAGAAAATTAAATGAGACTATTTACATTTGGGAAAGATCGACTGAATTCAGTTAGCTACTCGAGAAGGATTTATGGCTGTTCTCTGTGGGATTATATCTAGGTAGAGTTAAAGTATGGTCTTTGTTCAATGTTAGACTGTGGATTCTGAACATTATCATGTTGGAAGTTGTGATAGTGCAAGGTGAATAAGTGAGTTTTTAATTCATTTCTAAAAAGATGGAGGTCTTTAATTTCTCTGAGCTCGATTGGAAGGTTGTTCCACAGCGTTGGTGTGGAGAATGAAAAAGCAGAGTTACTTGTCTTCCTATTTGTTTTTCGGATGGAATTCGGGACTAATAGCATATGTAAGTTTGCTTTTCTCCTTAGTCTGTTTTCGTGTGAGACATTGATGAGCGTGGAGAGAAAGGACGGTGCTATTTTATTAAAAATCTTGAACGTGGTAACTAAGATTTTATATATAATTCTACATGACACGGGAAGCCAGTGCAGGGAGTAGAGAATGGGAGATATGTGGTCAGTTATTTTCGCTTTGTGGATGATTCTTGCTGTGACATTTTGCGCTAGTTGTAAAGTGTGTAGATTTTTTTTAGTGGTTCCTTGAAGAATACCATTGCAGTAATCTAGATGGGGCATTATTAGAGTTTGGACTACTGATCTAAAGTCGGAGCTATCTATTAACGGTCGTAATTGTTGGATAGTCCTTAACTTATAGTATATGGCTTTCACAGTCTGTTTTATATGTTGTGTAAGGGTGAGAGTCCTGTCGAGTGCGATTCCTAAATATTTAATCTCATCTTTAACTGGTATGAGAGTCTTTCAAGTGTTGATTTCAGATGGTGGGGTAAAGTTCATGTTTCTTGTTATAAATATTGCTTCTGTTTTCTTAAAGTTAATGTTCATGTTCATTGACTTCAGCCATAATTCTACTTCTGATAGGCATTGATATATATTGTTATAGTCAGGGTTGGACACATCAAAAGGTGAGTATAACATGATACCGTGAGCATATATGTGGTAATTTATCTTATGGCATTTAAAAATCATACAGATGGGTTGCAGGTACAGATTAAACAATAGAGCTGAGAGGGCAGAACCTTGGGGGATGCCCTGTTCTTGTGGGAAAGGTGCTGATGCCATTTGATCTATTTGAACATATTGGGTTCTTTTAGAGAAGTAGGATTTAAACCAATCGAGGGTTTTTTCTTTAGTGCCATTTTGGGCAAGTCTAGAGATGAGGGTGGCATGGTTTAATTTAATTTAATTAATTTACAGATTTTTTATATACCACTCCTTCCATTGATCAGGTGCGGTTTACATGGAACAACAATAAAACAGTGAACTGTTTTTACAGATAACAAGTTGTAACTTACATTTAACAATTTGTGAACTATGTACAGAGTAACAGAGTTAAAACTATATACAGGCTTAAATATTATTTGTTAGTCTTTGAATACATTGTTTTCGGGCTTTAGTGGTTCGACCTTTTTTGGAATAGTTGTATTGGCTGAAATATGACTATCCTTTATCTATCTGTGAGGTGGGAGGTGAGTTCGCCAAGGGTGCATAGTACATTGTGAATAAGTGTGTTTTGAGTTTTTTCCTAAACTCCATGATTTTGGGTAAGGATCTTAATTCTGATGGGATAGTGTTCCAAAGTATGGGGGCAGCATGGGAGAAGGCTTTCTTGTTTGTGGTCTTTTTGGCCTTAATAAATTCTTTTGGTGTAGTTAATTTGTTTAGCTGGTCTCTCCTTTGAAGGTTATGAGTAGGCTCAGTTTTAATGAGGTTATTTATAGACAGGGGTGCTGTTTTATTTAGAGCTTTGTAGGTGGTTAAAATAGTTTTATATTCTATTCGACTTTGAATCGGGAGCCAGTGTAGATATTCTAAAATCGGGGTTATATGTTGGAAAGGTGGGGCCTTTGTAATGGTCTTAGCTGCCGCATTTTGTGCCAATTGGAGCTTTTTCAAGGTCTGTTTTGTTACACCTAGTAGGATTTGATTTGCGAAATCGAAGTGGGGGGTTATTATCGCTTGTATAATTCGTTGAAAATCTTGTAGGTGCATTAGTGGGCGGAGTTGCTTTAATATTTTGAGTTTGAAATAAACCTTTTTTGTTATGTTTCTTACATGTGTGTCCATGCTGAGGTGTTTGTCTAGTATTACGCCTAAATAACGTACTTCAGTTTTTAGTTTGATATCGTTATTCTGCAATGTGATATGTGAGGGGGGAATGAATGTTGTGTTTTTGTTACTATTAGGGCTTCTGTTTTTGAGTGATTGATGTATAGGTTGTTCTCATTTAGCCAGGTGTTTATTTCATTGAGGCAATCGTTAATAAGTTGTAAAGGGATATTTGGTATTTTGAAAGGGACATACATCATAATGTCGTCCGCATATAGGTGATAGTGGACATTGAATTTTTTGAAGATTTTACAGATGTGTTTTAAGTATATGTTAAATAGTAGCGCTGACAGTGCTGAACCTTGGGGGAGGCCTAGTTCTTGATTATATGTATTTGAAGTAAGATTACCATTTACATTGTCAAAAGCAGATGCGATATCAAGGAATATGAGAATAAAGTCTTGCTTTGTGTTATCGATACCTCATGATAGTATCAAATAGCACTAATAGCAGGGTTTCCACACCGTGGTGAGGACGGAATCCATATTGATGTTCATCTAATGGTGCAGATGAATCTATGTAGTCTTGCAATTGAATCTGAATGACCTTTTCGATAATTTTAGCAAGAAATGGAATACTTGCAATAGGACGATAAGAAGTTGGGTCATTGCTGTCCAGTTTTTTGTTCTTTAATAGTGGACGTATTGCTGACCTTTTAAGGGTTTCAGAAATATATCCCTGATGAAGTGATTGATTCACTATGTTCAACAAGTCTTTGGCAAGTTCAGCTTTTGTTGCCTTTATCCATGCCACTGGGCAAGGGTCTAACAGTGATGTTGTAGTATTAAGATTGGAGATTGTTTGAAGCAATTGATTATGTGTAATAGGCTGGAAGGCTTTCCATTCAAGGTGGATGTCATCTTGAAGTGTGACAGAGGCTGGCGTGAAATGGCAGTTTTGCTTAAGTTTATTTGCGAAATGGTTGGCTAGAACTTGGGGGTTAATGGAGATCTTGCCTGTATCATTAACTGGAGATTTGGTTAGAGATTTAACAATCTCGAATAATTCCCTAGGATGGTTTATGGCTTTAGATAGTACTTTGGAGTGGTATTGTTTTTTGGCGGAATTAATTGCTTTTTTATAAGCTTTGAGCTGTGCAAAATATTGTATTCTAAGTTCAGTAGTTTTCTTTCTCCTCCAGATATTTTCCATTTTCTTGAGGCCTTTCCTTAATGTTGTTAGTTCGGCAGTATATCATTTTTCATTTATTCTGGGCTTATATTGTCTCTGTGAAGGAAATGGCTTAGCTGCAGAACCTATTATAGCATTCCAGTTAGATATTGCTTCATCAAGGTTAATGGTGAAAGGGTTTAACCTGGTGAGGGCTGATTCAAGAAATGCATCTTTGTTGAACGGACAGAACTTCCGGCCATGGTAGGGAATGTCAGTATGTACTTTAGTAGACTGCGAGTGTTGCAGTGATAACCTTATCATAAAGTGGTCAGACCAGGGAACCTGAGATATGGAGGGAGGGATATAGAATGGTGATGTAATACAATGTGTTGGAATGAATATTAAGTCAAGGATGTTGCCTTTGATATGAGTTGGGTGATTAATTGTTTGTTTAAAACCCATTTCTTCCATCGCCTCTAAGAATGATGTTTCTTGATTATTAGATAAGGAAGATAGGTTAAAATCACCTAGCATAATAAAGAGTTTTCTTATTGATGAGTTGCATGCATATTCTAGAATGGTAGCTAGGTTTTGGTTGTTTGTAGATGGGGATCTATATATCAGACAGATCGCTATGTCTTTGTTTTCTACCTTGAGGATGTTCATGTCATCTTGGGTTTCACAGATGGTAGATGATAAGTTGAGGTTAGATTTTGCTAAAATGAGGACTCCCCCTCCCCTAGCGCGGTTCCTATTGCACGTGAAGATGGAGTATTCTTGCACTTTTATCTGGTTTAGTAGTACTGAGTCAGGTTCTGTTAACCATGTCTCAGTAACACAAAGGATGTTAGGGTCATCTGTCTTTACTAAGTCGGTTAAAAGTGGAGTTTTGTTTCTAACTGACCTAGCATTGATGAGGATGAGAGAAATATGTGAGAGAGTATTAGATATGTTCATTTGTTCAATATTATAGGTTGGATTTACCTGGATCAATCTTTGGTAGTTTAAATTTGTTTTTCCTAGATATAACTGTTTAGAGTTTTGTCTGTAGTTGAATTGTTTTTGGCGGTAAGGGATGACATGGATATATGATGATTCAGGGAGGTTCAAAAGTGGGGTGAATGTATAAGATGGGAAGGGATAGATAGAGATCAATAGACTAAATGCATAGAATGTGAGGTTCATAGTAAATAGTATCATTTTCTTAATGTTCATACTAGAAAATTTAGCTGCGTACGATTTAGTATCAACTAATACCGGCTTAGCCGCCGGGCCCCGGTCCCGCGGCTGCCTGGTAACCGGGTTCCCGGGGCCCGGTCGCGAGGCAGCCTCCTTCTCGGGGGTTAGAGGTGGGGGGGTTCAGTTGGGCTCATGCTCGGCCCCCTGCGCGCGCGTGGCAGCCCAGTGATTGGCTGTGCGGGCGCTCGCCGGGGGCGGGGCAAAGCGAGCAAGGAGGGATCGCCGGATGGCGATCTCCCTCTTCCTCCTTGCTCGCGGCTGGAGAAAGGTTGGTGCCGGGAGTCTCTTGGCCTGGGGGTGGGTTTCGGCCTTTTTGGGGCTTCTTTCCGGCTGTTTGGGGCCGCGGGTCCTCGGGTCGTCGTCCGGCAGGGCTCCCCTCCGGCCGCGTGCCTCCATACTTAAATTAATAACCCTTGCTCGGGCACACGCGTGCGGCCTGGCTCCCGAGCACGTGGGGCTCGTTTGCCGGCACTGCCTGGGTGCGGGCCTGCATTCCCCTAGCAGGGGAAGCTTGCGGTTCCTCCGTCCCTCCCCTAAGAGGGACAACGACGGGCAGCTGCCCTTGCACAGGCTCTCAATTCAGCCTCCGCTCTCAGGCCTTGTCCAGAGGGCCTAGGCTGCTCCGGGCCACTTAGACTAGGCCTGCCATTATGGCCCCACAGCTCCCAGCACGGGGGGCGGCCAACGGACCGCGGGGCGGGGCGCGGGGTCGGGGGGCTGCGCGGCGTGGGCCTCTGCCCGCTGCCCGCGGTAGGGCAGCGCCCTTGGCTGCCTCGGCATCCAGTGCCCGGGCTGGGTCCCGGCGGGGTTGTGGGCGCGGCAGGGGGGGGGCTTCTCGGGGGAGCGGGCCCGGCGGTGGGTTCACGGCACCCCTGCCTGTGGAGGTGAGTGCCTCCGTGGGTGCTCTGCCGCATTCGGCGGGCGTCCCGGGTGGGGTTCCTGCGCTGGCGCTGCTCGGGGGGTCGGCGGAGCGGGGCGGCTCGGTTGGTACGGGGCCGGGGTCCCCTCTGGGCCCGGCGCCCGACCCGCCCTCCGGGGCGGGGGGGGGGCTGGCGTTCGGTCTCATCCCCTCCCCGGATAGGGGTGGGGCCGGGGCCTGCTCCCTCTTCCCTGGGTTCCCCTCCCCCTCCGGGGGTTTTCGGTTCGTCGGGCCCTTGGGCGTGCGGGGTGGTCCCGTGGGGGGGTTTGGGCCCCTGGGGGGGTGGCTGGGGTGGTTGGCTTGGGAGGGAGCGAGGTCTGACGGGGGGGTCCGCGGCATGGGCGGCGGGGGGGTTAGGGCCTTCGGCCTGCGCCTGGGGGGGCGGGCTCTCCACAGTTTCCAGTACTCCTGGGGCCCCGGCTGCTGGTTTTTCTTCTTTCTCTTCACAGGTCCCGGGGGGTTCGGCGCCGGCCACTGACATGGCTGCTTCTGATGGATCGGCGAGAGCGGGCCCTTCGGGTTCCCCGGCGGCGCTGGCTGTCCCGGTCGCTGGCTCATCCACCGGTGGAGCTCCGGTCGCTGCCACCGGGGGCACTGGTGAGTATACTGGCGGGGCAGGGGGTGGGCTTAATGACTCCGTTCCGGGACCGGAGGGGGGGGGCAGGGCTAAAGGGAGGCGTAAGCGGGCTCGTCACTGTCGGAGAGCGTCCTCGTCTTCGTCTTCCTCGTCGTCATCCTCGGGCACTTCGCACACTTCGGTTTCGGGGGGGGCGGAGGGGGGTGCCGGGGGCGGGTCCTCGGTTATACGCTGTGCCGAGCTGTGGGAGTCGGTACCGTGGAAGTTGCGCCGGCGGATCAAGCGGCGTAGATACCTTGACATCTTCCGTTTGCTCGACGGCCGCAAGCGCTCCGGTGAGAGCCGTAAGAAGCGCAAGGAAGACGAGAAGGCGGGTCGGGTGCGCAAGGTCTCCCGCAACACCCTCAACTGGACCCGCGCATTTCTGCGCCTGGCGAGTGTCTGGGGGCATTACTTCCCGGACCAGTATGGGGCTTTACTGGCCTATGCCGACAACATATTGGCGGCATCCCAGGCCCACGACGGGTGGGCCTGGTTGAATTACGATGAGGAGTTCCGCGATCAGATGGAGGAGAACAGTCTCTTGCAGTGGGGTACCAAGGACATCAACCTGTGGTTGACCCAGATGTCTGCGAAGGGGCGGGGGGGAGGAGCCAGTGGGGGGGCGGCAAGATGGGTGCGGCTCCGCCGCTTGCTGGGGGTCGGTCCTTTCGTGCGCCCAGTGCGGCTTTGCCTCAGCAAAAGGCGGGGGTCCTCGGTGGGGATGTCTGCTGGCGCTTCAATAAGGCGTCTTGCCCCTTCCCGGACTGCAAGTTTAGGCATGCTTGCTCCTTGTGTGGGGGAGCGCACGCGGCCGCGAAGTGCAGCCGTAAGGGGGTCGCGGGGTCCCCTGTGGGGGGGAAGTGAGGCGGCGGCGGTCCTGGCGCGTACCCCCGTCCGGGTCGCGGCGATGCGCCCGTGGTTGCTTGAGTACGGGCGTTCCCGCAGGGGTGGGGCGGCTGGGCTGATCTTAAGGGGGTTTACACGGGGTTTCCACATTCCCGTGCGCGGTGCGTCCGCGCGGGGTAGGACTCGCAATGCCGCCTCCGCTCGGCTCCACGGGGATTTCGTACGTCGCAAAATCACTGAGGAGTGCGCGCTTGGCCGCGTGGCGGGCCCCTTTTCGGAGCCCCCCTTTTCCCCGTTTACGGTTTCGCCGTTGGGGGTGGTCCCCAAGAAGGAGCCGGGCAAGTTTCGGTTGATACACAACCTTTCCTGCCCTCCGGGCGGATCTGTCAATGACCGCATCCCCCGTGAGCTCTGCACGGTGCACTACTCTTCTTTCGACGCCGCTGTCTCCCTAGTCCGGCAGTGTGGGCCAGGGGCTCTCCTGGCCAAAGTGGACATCGAATCGGCTTTCCGCCTGTTGCCGGTCCATCCCTCGGCTTTTCCGTTGCTCGGCTTCTGCTTCGATGCGCGGTACTATTTTGATAAGTGCATGCCCATGGGTTGTGCGATCTCTTGCGCCTACTTCGAGGCCTTCAGTACCTTCTTACACTGGGTTGTGGAGCGGCAGTCGGGATTCTCCAGCGTCGTGCACTATCTGGACGATTTTCTCTTCGTGGGTCCCGAGGGTGCCTCGACGTGTCCCGCGCTATTGAGCACCTTCCTGCATGTGGCGGCCACCTTCGGCATTCCGGTAGCGGCCGACAAGACCGTGGGGCCGGTTTCTTGCCTCACCTTTCTCGGCATTGAGATCGACACGGTGGCTATGGTTGTCCGCCTGCCGGCACTGAAGGTTCAGCGCCTCCGCGAGCTGGTGGCCTCGGTCTGCTCTGCTTCCAAGATTTCCCTGCGTGTCTTGCAGTCGTTGGTCGGGCACCTCAATTTCGCTTGCTGTGTCCTTCCTATGGGACGCCCCTTTTCGAGGCGCCTATCCTTGTCCATGGCGGGGCTCCGGCGCCCGCATCACCGGATTAGGGTTTCCTTGGGGATGCGGGAGGATCTGCGGGTCTGGGATGCGTTCCTGGCTGGATTTAACGGGTGTGCTGTCCTTCAGTCGCCTGAGATATCGAATCTCGACATGCAGCTGTACACCGACGCTGCGGGCGGGGCTGGTTTCGGGGCCTTTTGTCACGGTGCCTGGTGCGCGGAGCCTTGGCCTGCTGATTGGGTGCGCTCCGGTTTGACGCGGAATATCACTTTCTTGGAGCTCTTCCCTATCGTGGTTTCTCTGTGGGACTGGCCGGAGAGGCTGCGTGATTGGCGTGTCGTCTTCTGGTGTGATAACGCCGCGGTCGTGGAGGTCCTGAATCGGCATGCGCCCCGGTGCCCCCGGGTGGCTTCCTTGATGAGGGTGTTTGTCCTGGCCTGCTTGCGACTGAATGTCTCCGCTCGGGCGCGGCACGTGCCGGGCTCCCAGAATGCCATCGCTGACGCTTTATCACGCTTTCAGTGGGCGCAGTTCCGGCGTCTGGCTCCTGGGGCGGACGAGATCTCCTCACGGGTCCCGGAGCATCTTTGGACGATTGGGACCCCGACCTAATGGTCTTGCTGGCGGCATCGGTGGCTCGCAGTACCTGGATTTCTTATCGACGGGGCTACTCGCAGGTGAGTGCGTTTCTGAGCGCGCGGGGCTGGTCGGGCGGGCCGGTGTCCGAGGGCGCGGTTGGCCGTTTTGTGCTGTGGGCGAAGGAGGAGGGGTGGGCCCGGTCGGCGGTCTCTGGGGCGCTTGCGGGCTTCTCGTTCTTTTCCAAGGCGGCCGGTTGGGGGAATCCGCGTGTCTCCTTCTTAGTCGGGCGCTTGCTTGCGGGGTGGGCCCGCGCGCAGCCGGGGCCGCAGGATTGGCGCCTTCCGGTAACGCATGAGCTCCTGCTGCAGATCTGCGAGGTTTTGCCGCGGGTGGCCGCCTCGGGTTTCGAGGCGGTACTGTTTCACGCGCTGTTTACCTCGGCTTTTTTCGGTGCCTTCCGTGTCTCCGAGTTGGTCCCTCGGTCGGCGAAGCTGGGGGTTTGCGGGGGGCTGGCGGTGGGGCACGTCCGGCTGGAGTCCGCTCGCGTACAGATTTTTCTGTCACGGTCCAAGACGGACCAGTCGGGGAGAGGGGGTTGGGTCTTGCTGCGCGCCATCCCGCCCTCGCCGTCCTGTCCGGTTCGGGCTCTGCACGCGTATGTGCGGCAGAGGCCGGCGGCGCGCGGTCAGTTTTTCATTCATGCGGACGGCAAGCCGGTGACACAGTTCCAGTTCACGGCTGTGTTGCGCCTGGCCCTCCGTGCCTTGGGCCATCCTGAGTGGTGTTACGCTTCGCACTCCTTCCGGATAGGAGCAGCGACCAGCGCGGCGGCTGCGGGATTGGACCCGCGTGTAATTCAGCGCATCGGCCGTTGGCGGTCCAGTGCTTACGCGGGGTACATTCGCCGGGCGGCGGACGGCGGTGCGGCATAGCGGGGTGCGGTGCCGCGGTGGTTGGCTGCCCCTGCGGTCAGGGGGGGGGTGGTGGGTATTAATCTTTTGCTTCCTGTTGCAGAATTGTGTGCTGGTGGCAGTTCGCTCTTTCTGCTTTCAGATGGCGTGGCTCCTGGTGTCTGGTGGATTGTCGGGCACTCCTTTGTCTACTGGGCGGAGCGTCGCGCGGCGGTTCGGCCGCTGGGCACTCATCTGGGCCTCGCCGGGGCCGGCGTGCGGCTGTGCTGGATGGGCCGCCGCGGCATGCACTGGGATCAGCTTCTCGATTATGTTCGAGTTGAACTGGGACGGCGGCAGCGGCCAGTCGGGCTACTGTTGCATCTTGGGGGCAATGACATTGCCAGTTGGCCTTGCCGGCAACTCATTGGGACTATTCAGGGCGATATTGCCCTGTTGCGGGGCGTTCTCCCTTGGGTGGCCATTATCTGGTCAGACGTCATACCCCGCCCGGCTTGTTGGGCCCAGCGGCGTTGGTCGAGAGGTTTGTGTAAGATCAACCGCCAGATTGGGTGCTGGGTGCAGCAGACGGGCGGGTTCCAGGTCCGGCACCCCTGGGCGGACGTTTCTTGCGCCGGCTTGTACCGGCTTGATGGGGTTCACCTTGCCCCGGTGGGGCAGGACCTCCTATTAAACGATTGGCAGGAAGCACTCGAGTCATGGTGCAGGTCGCAGCTTTTGGTGGGGGGGCGGCGCTAGGATAGCGTGCTACCTAGCACCGGTGGCAGAGTGGCAAGCTGGTGCTCGCCGACCCGGTGGCTCATTTCAGCTGGAGGCCGCTTTCCATGCGAGCGGCGCGGCTATTCTGGTTGGGGGAGACGGCCCGGCTGGGGTCTCTACCCGGAAATGGCAACCCCTTCAGCTGGCCTTTGCTATCATGGCGAGGCGGGCGTGAAGGGGTAAGGGGGGGGGTGGCTTGGATGGTGCTCCACTTTGCTTCAACGGCTGGTGGGGGGCATTATCCGGATGACGGGTGGGGGGGGGCATTCACCTGTGATGTTTTGGTTTGCGGGGTTGGCCCATGTTGGGCCGGTGTTCTTACTGTTAATAAAAGCTGCGACCAGCATTTGCACCAATGCCCGACGTCTGTGTGCTTTGTCAATGGTTAAGGGGAAGGGGGGGGGTGTGGATGGGGACGGGTGTTGGAGGGGGGGGGTTTGGCCCATGCCGAGTAGGGCCTCCGGATACCCCGGTTAATACCGGCTTAGCCGCTGGGCCCCGGTCCCGCGGCTGCCTGGTAACCGGGTTCCCGGGGCCCGGTCGCGAGGCAGCCTCCTTCTCGGGGGTTAGAGGTGGGGGGGGTTCAGTTGGGCTCGTGCTCGGCCCCCTGCACGCGCGTGGCAGCCCAGTGATTGGCTGTGCGGGCGCTCGCCGGGGGCGGGGCAAAGCGAGCAAGGAGGGATCGCCGGATGGCGATCTCCCTCTTCCTCCTTGCTCGCGGCTGGAGAAAGGTTCCCTCCCTCCCTCCCTTGTTTTCCGCATGGGTTGGGGAGGACGTAATTTGTCGCAGCTGGTGGGGGGGGGGGTGGACTAGATCGGGGGCCTCTTGCGGGCCGTGTGAGCGGAGTGGCAAGCTGGTGCTCGCCGACCCGGTGGCTCATTTCAGCTGGAGGCCGCTTTCCATGCGAGCGGCGCGGCTATTCTGGTTGGGGGAGACGGCCCGGCTGGGGTCTCTACCCGGAAATGGCAACCCCTTCAGCTGGCCTTTTCTATCATGGCGAGGCGGGCGCGAAGGGGTAAGGGGGGGGTGGCTTGGATGGTGCTCCACTTTGCTTCAACGGCTGGTGGGGGCATCATCCGGATGACGGGTGGGGGGGGGGGCATTCACCTGTGATGTTTTGGTTTGCGGGGTTGGCCCATGTTGGGCCGGTGTTCTTACTGTTAATAAAAGCTGCGACCAGCATTTGCACCAATGCCCGACGTCTGTGTGCTTTGTCAATGGTTAAGGGGAAGGGGGGGGGTGTGGATGGGGACGGGTGTTGGAGGGGGGGGGGTTTGGCCCATGCCGAGTAGGGCCTCCGGATACCCCGGTTAAAGGTATCGAATTGAGTATGCACAATATATATTCTGAACAATATATAATCCATGTACACTATCCAATCTATGCAAAATATATAAGCTGACCTGTGCAGTTTAACATTTAGCAAGATAAGCTGTAGGATTGTATTCTGCAAATTTAGAGAGGTACTATGTTGCAATTGTATTCAGCAATCAAAAGAGCTACAGTATTGTAAAATGTTGCAAATTAAGCTGTAAAATGTTGTAAATTAAGCTGTAAAATGTTGCAGATTGAGCTGTAGGATTGTATTAGCAATTATAGAGAAATACTATGTTGCAATTGTGTTCTGCAATTATATAAAACTACTATGTTGAAAAACTGTGACAGTACTAGACTTTAGTATTCACCATACAATCAATATGAGTAAAACATGTAATGTAACAATTTTTGAGAGGTAGTAGACTCTGGGTTTGTACTCAGTAATTAAAATACAATGTTATAATCTGTGAAGAGGTTACAGCAGTGTAGTATTCATACAATACTTAGTGCAAACCAACATTAATACACAGGATCGGGTGGTCAATCTGCATCTGTTGTAATCAGGGGCGAGACCGGTAACTGATTATTGAGAGGCTGAGCTAAAGATTGTTGCAACTTGATTAGACTAGAGTGCTCATAAGTATGTTTGAACTCTCAAATTTGAATGGATTTTTATACGTAGAAAGCTATTGTTTGAAATCGATGATGACAATTTTATGCCACGGACTCACGCCTAAGGGCCACGTCAAAGGGCCCTCTATGTTCTGTCATTTTCAGCTAGTACTTATCCATAGAGCTGATCAAACTTGTCCTCATCTCCTTCTGTTGTTGGGGCTTATACCTGAATAATAGTTGTGTTGCTGGGCACTCCTTGTAGAGGAATAGAAATTAAGCACTCGCTAACTGCATTGTATTTCATTACAGTGCTTGCAATTGTTTCATAAATGCAATACCATTTTTTGGTCAGATTTAAATTACCTGATGCCATTCCATTTCAGTTCAATGACACCCTACTGATAGAGCTATGAACGTTCTATTTTGGTTTTGACCACCTACAGCTTTCCTTAGTTCATACTTCATATGTTCCATGGCTAAAAATGCAAGACATCTTGTAGTTGACTCTCATTTCAAGCACAGCTGTATTAGCAGTCAGATGTCCCGAGGGCTTTGTTCCAACTGCATCATAAATCCTGGCTTTACTCTGAAGAGTTTTTAACTCTTCCCCAGTAGCTCATTGAGTGCCTTCCTACCTGAGGGCCTCATTTTCCAGCACTATGTCACAAATTGTTTTGTTGTGACTATCAATTGGATTTTCTTGGCAAGATACGGAAGTAGATTGCCAGGCCTTTTTTCCATGCAGGTAATACCAATGTTGTTGCCATTGTCACAGAAATATTATCCTCTGCCACCAACAGTATCCCATACTGCTGCTGCCCAGATGGTTGTCTTAGTCTGGCACCTCAACTAAGTTCTGTCCATATTGGGAGACCTCATCCAGTAGTTAATTTACTGATACCATAGCTCTCAATATCACTGATAACCTCATGGCATGACAAGCCAAAAATCAAGTAAGGGCAAAATGAACTGGGTTAGTAAAATATTGTAAGTTGATGTTTTGGAGTAGTGAATGGTCATGCACAATATAACAGTTCTAGAAATAATGGAGACCTTTTCTGTCCTTTGGAGATCTAACCCCAAGCTTCTCAATCCGCTTGCCAGAAGCAGTGGAAGCATTGATTGGTACCAATTCCCCTACTGTACATATAAAATAGGAGAAATCCAGTAAAACAGTACTTAGGACTTTGAGGCAACACCTTGGCAGCTAGAATTTTAGGCCTTTGTATCTTACCTATTATTTTTGTACGAATTCCAATGTATATTGTGTTTCAGGGGTCCTGGTGTAAAGACCACTTACTTGCATTACTGTTCTGAATCCTGTGGCTGAAAAGGAGGTCGTTATTATCTAACCAACCACATCCTCATGCAATTATATTAACAACTGCTGTCATATGGGATTCCAAAGTGAGTTTAGTATCCAACAAGGTAACCTAAAATCTTTAATTCATTCTGTATTAAGATGAGTCCCCACTTACAGTTAGAATCTAAGCTAGATTTTACATCCTATATCTCTGCAGTAGTAACATCATCTAGGGAGATCTTCAAAGACATTTAGACGGTTTGCAGCCCGTGTCCAGTAAATACCGCCGAGCTAAATATTCACTGGCACTGACATGGTTATCCACGGGTGCCGCTGCTCCATACCCCAGTGCTAATCAGTTAGCATCGAGGCATGTCAGGGCATTCTGGGGAGGAGTGGAGGTGGCACTCATTGCTAACTGGGCAGCAGTGATATTGAGCCACTGCCATGTTAGTGACAAAGGTTGGCCTAACTTTACCTGCAGAATCTAACCTTGTAGTGGTTCAGTTTCACCACTGGCTGGTTAGCTTCCAGGTTCTGCGGCAACCCAGATATTCAATGCCAGTGGCTGGATATGGCCCTGGCATTGAGTATCCATGGTTAGAATTCAGAGGTGCTGCTGACTATCTCCCCCATCCTTCCTTATTTTCATAAAACTCAGTTCAATAAAAAAGTTCCTTACTCACACAGTTTATATGCTCATCCTTACATTAATCATACCATGTATTGACTACTGAAATATTATTTATCTGAGATCATTAGCTCCAGTCTTGCCAGACTCCAATATGTTCAAAATGCAGCTACTAAATCTCTCTGTAACACAACCAAATATAAATATGTAACCCCTTTATTAATAGATAAAGACTGGCTCCCTTTTTCCTAACGAATGAAATTCAAGATAATAGCTTTAGCTCACAAGGTTTCTTTTTAGTAGTATACCTCAATACCTGACAGCCCACCTAATTCCATACTCCCCCTGCCAAATACGCACTTCATCTGCTCATCTATTAGTCACTCCAACAAAACACCATGCATGCCTGGAGTCCACTTGCACCTCAGCATTTTACTGTTTGGAATTGTATTTGTTTATTTGACCAGCCTTATTTTATTATTTAGATCTGGAGTGCTCTACGCTTCCATTTTAAGCGAAGCAACTTCCTGTAAGAAATCTAAAAAGGCCTTAAATCTTGCTATGACCAACCATATTTATTTATTTATTTAACACATTTTCTATAGCACTTTATCTACAACTAGATTTTGATATTTACGTTTTACTGCAGTATGCCATGGAACACCTTGGAACACCCTTTCTCCCCCTCTGTTCCTTTAATTTTAACCTCTGCTGGATTTAAGATTAAGGGGTGTGGCTATTAAAGGGCATGCTGGTAGTGCATACTTGTGCTGCCAAACTAATGTGGTGGTCCATGCTAACTTCTGGGGGTCTGTACATCTATCCCTCTGTCATTAGCATGCTGCTAACATACCACACTACACTAACTAGCAGATAGGTGCACCTAATGCTACCCATTGATGGAGGAATCAAGACGGAGAGTGAGTGTGGTGGCCAGTAACAGTCATTGCTCATGACAGTGTCATCTGCTAGCTGTCATGACTGCCAATAGCATGGTTGCAATTTCCTCCACCACCACTGCAGCTGATATATCCCCTTGTTATCCTGCCCCTGTTCCAGCAGTCTTCAAAATGGCATTGGAATTGCCTCATGCTAGTCAGTGCCATATTGAAGACTGCCAGAGCAGGGGAGGAGTCGAGTGAGACCATTCCTGCCCTGATCACTCCTAGACCACCAGGGAGCACCTGGGTAGGACCAAGGTGGGTGCCTGAGATGGAGGAGGGTGTGTGTAAGCTGTTGAGGGGGCACATTTTGGTCCAGATACTGGTGAGCCCCTTTGCAGGGCTTCCTTGCTGGGAAAACTTTCCAACCCCCAACTACTGAAAGGGGTGCCTCTTCAATGGGAATGTTCACAAGAGGAAATGCCTCTTTCTGCTGAGGAGCACTGGGGGATCACTGGGGAGGTTCTTGCTCAGAGGTTCTGGATTGTAAGGGGTGGGTTGTCTGATCAGCTCTGGGTCTGTGCTGTCTGATGAAGGAAACACGAGGCTGTGTATGTATCTGCTCTGTTAAATGCAGGGCAGATGCTGGGCATGCTTTGCACTTACTATGTGATTTTTCTGTGGGAAGACCCGCAGTAAATGCAAAACCTTACTGCACGTTAGCAAAGGGGCTTCTAAGGGAGCCTCTCCTAAAGTTTAGGAACAACAAATCATTTTGGTAATAAAATCTAGTGAAAGATCTGAGAAAATGCTGCAGTAACCAAGATGGACATGGGTTAAATATGCATGAACCTCTACTAAATTGTAAAGCTAATCTTTTAATATTTCTTCACAGCTGGAATGTCAAAATAATTGAAACACATCCCCTATTTTTACCTCACACACATATGCTGTTGTTCCAACTATGGGCAGGTAAGAGTGTTCATGCTGTGACAGTACTTGTACATTCTCCTGAGGTGAAATGCATTTGAGTAATAAATGTAAGCCTGAAAGACTGTGCAGTTTTTTACATTAGTTCGTAACTGCCCTACTGAGCAGTTATAAGTAATATAAAATATAAACGTCATTGTTACTTTCATGCTAGGAGCTCTAATTCAGAAGGAATAAATCTATTAACACAACAAAGAAACATGTTGCAAGTCTTTCAAAGGCACTTTGAGGGTTATTTTACAACAGACCTATGGGTGTAGACCAAGTAGGGTCCTATCTTAAGCCTATTTTACAAAGAGAAGTCTTTGGGGCTTGTTTACAAAGCCGCGGTAGCAGTTTGCAATTGTTATCGGAGCCGCGGCCCCATTGATTTCAATGGGGCCGCGGCTCCGATAACAATCGCAAATCGCTACCGCGGCTTTGTAAACAAGCCCCTTTATGTCTTTCTAGAATTACGAATCCAGACTAGAAGAAATTGTAGCTAAAATGAAGCTGTGGACATGGACATCTGCTTCCAAGCAGGTGTAAAGTAAGCACATATGCATGTATTTTTAGACGTATGCATGTAAGTCGTGACTTCATCTATGCTTTGCTCAAACTCCCCCCTTGAACATAAGTACGTGACTACTTGTCATCACCTGTACTTCTGCACAATGGGTGTTGTTATTTGGCATTTATTGTATATATACCAGCATAAAAATGCCTTTATAAAATTATTCTCTTTAATATTTTGCCTCAGCTGTCAGTAGATAAGGAGGAAAACACAACATAAACACATAGAAACATAGAAAATGATGGCATATAAAGACCATGCTGCCTATCCAGTCTGCCCATCCATAAGAACTATTAAGTTCTACAATCCCTTCCTCTCCCTCAGAGATCTTTTTTTTAACTTCTTTATTTATATTTTCCAACAGAATACAAAAGAAAAATAAAACCAAATTACAGTGAGTCAGAAAACAAATCTTTCTTTGTATTAAGAAACCAAAAGGAAAAGACTACTCATAGTCCATCCCATCCTATCTTTCCCACCATCAAGCGATCAGCAGGGGCTGTAGAAACAACACAGCTAAAGGCTTACCAAGCCAGAAGGGCTTTAGAAAAGGAAGAGCACCACTCCATTGCCTAGGAAATACAAGGATTGACTAATAACCCTTTGTTATATCTCATATCTTGCTTTTAGATATGTATTTCTGTAGGGGTTTCCATTTGAGAAAAGTGGAGGGTGTGAGGGTTCTGTCACACTGTGGCATTTGTTCATATTTTCAGCATAAGCACAAGTGGTTCCACCATTCATGCCAACTAAGCTCTGCTGTATGTTTCCAGTTAGAAATGACGAGATGTAGGGCCACTCCCAGCATGAAGTCCAACAAAAACTGACGATCCCTCTGTAACTATGAGATGTCAGCTGCTGATCAAAAAATGACCACAGACAGGGGGAGAGTGGCCCGAAATCCCAACACCTCTTGAATACGCTTCCATATTGAAACCCAGAAAGACTGAATGTTAGGGCAATACCACATGTCTCAAAGTGCCGACATCTCCCCGACAAGACCAGCACTCATTCCCAGCTGCCTTATCCCATTTAGCAACCTTCACCAGGGTAAAGTCCGCTCTGTGCGCAAAAAAGTACAAAGCTTGTGAGAAAGAGGCAGTCTGAGAAACCCTATATACCTTACCCCAGAATTTTTCCCAAGTTTCCGGAGAAAGAACCTCTCCAGTGTCATGTTCTCATATTTGTTGAAGTCCAGTGACTTGAGAACTATTGTTCTGAGCTACTAGTTTGTAATATTGGGAAGCCACCCCAGAGGCCATACATATTGAGCTTATCTTGTTCACTAACCCCCATTCATCAGACAATGAAATAATATCTAACTGGGATTTTTCTATACAATGCCTCAGCTGGATCCTCTGAAAATATAGAGACTGAGGTAGACCAAATTCACTTTGTAAAGTGGAAAAGGGTTTCCACTTGCCATCCAATATTAATTGGCCAACACTCCAAATGCCTTTGCTAAACTGTTTTTGCCATGCAAATGAGCTTTGATTAATTTAAAAAAAGGGACTATGCCAGATGGGTATTAATTTTGATAAGCAATCTTCTTTGGGAAATGCACTTGCTAACTGCTGAAAAGCCTTCTGAGTGTCCGATATGATTTTATGAGACTTCAACCTCTTAATAGACCCCATGCCAGGAAGAAGATTCAAGGATTCAATCTGTCTTCTAGTTCATGTCAAAACTGAGAGTGCACCTATGGCCTTTTCCACCCATCGTGATCCTTGTTTTGGCAAAACAGCACAGTGATAGGCCTGAAAATCAGGGAAATTCACCCCCCCCCTTCTTTTTTTATAGATTTGAGTTTCCTAAGAGCAATTCTAGGCGGCTTATTTTTCCATAGAAATTAAACCAGAATCCTTTCAATTTGATGATACACTTTACCTGTAAGAAAGACAGGTAACATTTCTAATATGTAGTTCACTTTAGTCATTTTTATAGCTTCAAGATGACCCCACCAAGAAAGATAGAGTGGCGACCATTTCGCTGTTATATTACAAACTGTAGTTAGGATCTCTTCCTCATTGTACTGTAGGGTTACACTAAGTGGGTAACAATAGTGAACTCCAAAATATTTCACCATCTTTGGTTCCCATGGAAAAGGAAATTCCTCCATATCTGTTCTACATACTCCTGAGTTCAAGAAGAAGGCGTCAGATTTTGACCAATTAATTTTATAGCAAGATAATCTTGAATATTTATCTATCAATTCTAAAATGATCAGTATGGAGCTAGATGTGGTGAAAACCAGTAGATCATCCGCATATGCAGATAGTTTAATTTCCATGCCAGCAACAGAGACGCCCTTAACCGCGAGGCTTTGCCTTATTAATAAGGCCAAATGTTCCAAGGCCAGATTGAAGAGAATGGGAGAAAGAGGACAACCCTGACAGGATTTCTTCTATACCCCGCCATAGAAGAAACTCTCTAGACTGAGTTGCATTCACAGAAATCTTTGCACTCGGTCTCACATACATAAGTTTAATTAGATCGCAAAAACCTTCACCAAATCCAAGCCACTTCAAAACAGCAGACAAAAAAGGCCATTCTAACCAATCGAACACTTTTCCTGCGTCTAATTAGAGTCCCACAAGATGGTCTTCTGTTTCCTCTGCACCTTCCAAAACATGACAAAGCACTCTGGCATTATCGGCTGTAGAGCATTCCTCAGTAAAACCACATTGGTCTGGGTGGATCAAGGAAGGGATTAATTTGGAGAGATGACCAGCTACGATGGTTGCGAAGATTTTATAATCTACGTTTAACAATGAAATTGGCCGTTAATTACTAACTAACTGAGGGTCCCTCCCAGGTTTTTCTAGGACAACAATATTTGCAGAGGCAAGCACACCAGTCTCTGCCATATTGTCTTAAAGAAGATTATAATATTGTTAAAGGTATGGCCCTAAAGTTTTAGAAAAGGCTTTATAAAATTCAGCCGGCAGACCATCTGGCCCGGTAGCCTTGCCAACTTGTGTATAGTCAATAGCCTGGACAATTTCCATGGCTGTTATCTGCTTGTCTAGTGCCGCAGCAGTTTCTTGATCTAACACCGGCTTTTGAATATTCTTTAGCAAACCATTAAACTCTTCCACAGAAAAATCTATTTCTGGGGAGTATAACTGAGCGTAGAATTGGCAAAAGGTCTCTGCAATGTCAGGATCCTTGAGAATAAATTGTTGCACCTGAGAACCCGTTAGAGCTGCAACATGCAAAGATTCTTTATGATTCTGAACCATTCCTACAGAAGCAGGGAGTACCTCAAGGATCCTCCTTGTCTGCATTGATGTTCAACATCTATATGCAGCCCATCTGCACCTTGATCCGTTCTCTAAATGTTCAATGCCTTACCTACACAGATGACATCCTGCTATACATTCCGTTTACAATTGACCAGCCTGATTTCTCCCCTATTATTAGATGCTTCGATGCAGTGGCAGACTGGCTCCTCACACAAAACCTGCTAATTAACCATAGCAAAACAGATGTCCTCTTCATCACGAGGAACCAGAAGTTTACTCCGCCTCCCTCCCTACAAGTCAAAAACGCCAAGCTCAAAAGCAAAGCCACAATCCGCTACCTTGGCATCACACTGGACCAGCGGCTCGATATGATAACTCATGTGAAAAATGTCACAAAAGCAGTTTACCAGAAAATACGCACTGTACGCTATCTTCGACCATTGCTGGACTTCTCTGACTTCTGGACAATTTTCCAAGCCTTAGTGATACCGCACCTGGACTTTGCTAACATCATCCTCCATGGCCTACCACAGTCCACCCTAAGTCCGCTCCATCTTGCCATGAACTCGGTGGCTAGAGTATTGGTAGGTATATCAAGGTCAGACCACATAATGCCAGTGATGATGAAACTCCACTGGCTACCATTATCGGCCCGAATCCACTACAAGGCCCTAGTCCTTACATTCAAGGCTCTGAAGAACCAGCCCTCCACACCCATTAGTAAGTTGATCCACAAATTGCCTAACAACAGAAACCGCAGATCTGCAATGTTGAACGCAGTAGAGATCCCTAAGATATTGACAAAATGCACGAAGGCAACAGCCAATAGAGTCTTTTCAATTTATGCACCCAGAGCCTGGAATGCCCTCCCATCCGAAATTAGAGCCCTCATGAGCCTTACCCCATTCAGAAAAGCACTCAAACACTACCTGTTTTTAAAATACTATCCAGAAACTAGAACAGGAAAAATCACGACGGACCCCCTGCCTCCCCTCCCTAGTAGCTTTATCACCCTGACTCGAAAAGAGAACGGATAGTCAGTTTACACCTTCTGGTACACCTCTCCTGTACCACCAACCTCTGCCCGACTGTAAATACTCTGTTGTATCCAACTGTAAATACACTGTTGTTATTTCAATATGACCTGTAATTAGTTTTTCCCCGTTTCTCCCAAGTTCAAACCCTGTTCTCTGTAAACTCAATGTGACTTACACATTGTAGTATGTTTCTGTTCATTGTGAACCGCACTGATTTTAATAGCGCGGTATATAAGAAATGTAAATAAATAAAATAAATAAATAAATATGCACCTTTAATGAGTTAGCTATCAGCCGCCCAGCCCTATTACCCTCTTAGTAGTATCATCCTTTCTGCCCTTGAATATTCTGAGAGGCCTCAGTGGTCAAAATCGAGTTATATTTAAATTTAAGGTGCTGCAGTCTTATCAAAATGTTAGGATCAGATTTTTGGCATAGGATTTCTGGCATAAGATACATTCATCCGCTTTAGTTCTGCTTTACATTGTTTAGCTTGCTTTATAGCAAAACTAGTAATAGTTGCTCATATACTTGCCTTAAAGTCATCCCACCAGGCCCACCCCGAGGAGTCTTGCAGTAGATTGAACTGGAAATACTCCTCAATGGCCACCAGAATGGTCTCCAGAAATTCCTGACTGATAAAAGAGCTCTATCAAATTGCCATCGTGAGTGAGGTTGATAGCTCATTGAATCAAATAAGGTAAGGGAGATTGCGGAGTGATCAGAGATGTGAGCTGCACGTATAGTAGTCTCACTAATTATGGAGCAAAGTCCCTTGGAGACTAGGAAGAAGTCTATGCGTGATAACGAGTTATGAAGAGCAGACAAGAAAGTGAATTCTTTATCTGTGGGGTGCTGCAGCCGCCAAATGTCTATCAAACCCATTCCTGCATTAGAGATACAAGAACTGGATGAGCCTTGGAAACCCTAATGGTTTTCACTGGACTCCTGTCTATCAATGGGTCTAGCATGAGGTTGAAGTCTACTCCCACTATAGTCGGATATCTAGACACCTCCTGCGCCAAAGCTGCAAGGGAGCAAAAAAAAGTAGGACAATCAATGTTAGGAGCATAAACGTTGATTAAGGCCAGTTTGGTGGACCCAATTTTAATGTATCAGACCTAGTTTGAATAATCATGGGGGATGGCGCTTTCCTTACTAAAATGGCTACCCCGTTTTTCTTATGCTGGGCAACTTGAAAAGCCACTAGAGAAAAGGGATTTGCACCTAGTTTTAACAACTTCTTTGCATTCAAATGTGTCTCCTGCAACAGGAAGATGTCAGCACTTTCCTTCTTGCCATATAGAAGAATCTTTTTCCTCTTAATGGGATTGTTAATGCCCTTAACATTCAGTGAAACTATCTTAAAGGAAGACATACTGATAATGTAGCACATGTTGACTGTCAAATGTTGCAGAAACATACCCAATTTAGCATATAGTTTTACATTGAAGAACAACATCTTAAGCACCCTCAGAGTGCTAGCTGCACATATAGCCCAACAAAGAAAGACCAACAAAAGGAGATATAATTTAGCCCTGGCCCCTGTATGTGATAGCACACAATAAAAAAACATAATTCTGAAAAACATAACACCAAACCTACCAACCAAACCCAGTGAGGCTATACACTATTAGCGGGTGAGCCCACAAGGACAAGACGGGCACGGAGGGCAAATGATCTAAAAACATTCCCAACTCTATTACTACTTAAAATTTCACGCTTTGCCCACCTCCCACACTAAAAGAAAAGACAAATGTACCCAAAGCCCTTGCCACCAGAACTGCGTGGCAGGGCAACCCTCACCAAACCAGATTATGAGCTCAGAGGCCTAGCTGAAAGCTCAATGGCCATCTCACTCCTCCAAGCTCCAAGTCTCTCTTAACCACCATAGACAGCACAAAACAACATAAAACACAAAAGAAGAAAGAAAGAGAACACACAAAAAAGGAAAAAGAAACATCATGACGAGGAAAGTACCCTGGTGTATCTTTAAAGAAACAAAGTAAATGTCCTGGTATATAGTAATATTGCATGATTAAATGTCACTTCTGCGTGAATAACACTCCTTTACACAGCTTCAGACCAGTCAAATGCCATGATATTAAGCGCCATAAAACTACACCAAATATAACTGCAAAATTAATTTAACCGCATCACCGCTGCCTCCTTATCTTCCAGAAATGCATATAACTCCCCTGGATCATCAAAAGTCTTGGTTTGGATTTGCAGTGTGACTCTCATGCGGGCAGGATAAAGCAGCCCAAAATGGGCCTGTAGCTGCAACAAGTGTGGACTCAGTGCCAGAAAACCTTTTCTTCGATCCACTGTCACCTTCGCAAAATCCAGGAAAAACAGGAGTTTATGTCCCTGGTATTCCAAATTTGAAAGTGCTCTGGCAGCAGGGGCGGCCCAAGGGGGGTGCGGGGCCATGTGCGGAGATTAATTGGGGGGCCTCATTTGCATAATGAACCTCATTTGCGTAGACATTTGCATAATGTTAACATGCACTTTTAGTAAACATGCCTCTTAATGAGTGTCTGAATAAAGAAAGACTAACAGATTTCTACATTACTATATTGCAGTGACAACCACCAGGCCCATTAGGAATTACTACAAACACTGATCATTTAGAACCCATAGCAAATCCACCATATCATAACAGCACTATCAGGACTCACAAAGCACCAAATCCTACCTATCAAAAGGCAACACTGCAGATATTAAAACCAGTACATCTCAGAAAATATCAATACATCTCACTGGGGGAAAGAGAACAAGTGGGGCTGTCAAATAGAAACAATATGAACACAATACCTCAATTTGGTTACACATGCAGAACATAAGACTGTCACCACACAAAGAACAAGGGATCACAATTTAGAAATAGGAAGATGATAATTAAACTGGGAACCCCAAAAGCCAAACATTAAATGTACAACACTGGAGAAATAAAACTATAAATTAATTTCCGCTTGCACTAAGCAAAAACGTAAAGATGTTAGCAATACACACTTCCCAGACCTGACATATTCCAGTTAATAAATTCAAAATAAAAAAGTAGTTTTCTACCTTTGTTTGGGATTTTATTTTTCAGCTGCTATTGCTCCAGTCACTAACTTCTCGTTTCTTTGCGTCTTCTGCGAGCTATCCATTTGTCCTTTCTTCTCTTTTAGATTTTTTTCCATTCTCTCTCTATATCTGCTTTAACAAACTAATCTTTCCCCTTTTGCTCTTTCCCCCTTTTCTTTCCTTATTCCTTTATCATTCACTCATATTTCATCCTTCCATTCTCAATCCCCACTTACTCTCCCAATACCCAGCCCATCGTAGACTTTTCTTCCCTCCCACACAAAATATTTTTCCCCTCTCCATTCTCATTCCCCATCCCCAACCCTTTCTAGTCCTCCCCCAAAATCAGCTCGCTTATAGTTCTAGACCCACCCAACATCTGCTTCATCCTAGTCCCAATCTCCCAAGCCCCCACATCAACCCATTTCCAGTCTTAGCCCCCCATATGTTTTTTTTCCAGTTTCATTCCAGCCCCCCATCAGCTCATTTCCACTCCAAGCTCCCCCATCAGCCAATTTCCAACCCTAGCCCCCTTGTCAGCCCATTTCCAGCCCTATACCAACTCCCCTCAGCCCACTTCCAGTCCTATTCCAGCCCTCATCAGCCCATTTCCAGTCCTAGTCCCCCATTAGCCATTTCCAGTCCTATTCCAGCCCATCACCCATTGCAATCCAAGCTCCCCCCATCAGCCCATTTCCAGTCCTAGCCCCCATATGCTCTTTTCCAGTTCCAATCCTAGACCCCTCATCAGCCCATTTCCACTCCAAGCTCCCCCATCAGCCCATTTCCAATCCTAGCCCCCTCGTCAGCCCATTTCCAGCACTATTCCAGCCCCCATCAGCCCATTTCCAGTCCTATTCCAACCCCCATCAGTTCATTTTCAGTCCTAGCCCCCCATATGCTCTTTTCCAGTTCCATTCCAGCCCCCCCATCACAGTCCATTTCCAATCCAAGTCCCCCCCATCACAGCCCATCCAGTCCTGGCCCCCCATCACAGCCCATTTGCAGTCCTAGCCCCCCCATCACAGCCCATGCAGTCCTAGCCCCCCCACCATTACAGCCCATTTGCAGTCCTAGCCCCCCACATCACAGTCCATTTCCAATCCAAGTCCCCCATCACAGCCCATCCATTCCTACATTCCTAGTCCCCCCATCATGGCCCATTTGCAGTCATAGCCCCTCCCATCACGGCCCATTTGCAGTCCTAGCTCCCCCCCCCCCAACAGTCCCGCGGCCGTCTAAGGGACTTTAGATGGAGCCGGGGCAGCCCGTACGAGGCCCCGGCTCCCTCTGCACAGCTGCTAGCGTGAGGAGTCTTTTCCCTCACGCTAGAGGCTGTATCTGTGAAGCCGCGCATGCTGGGAAAGTTTAAAGGGCATTCCACAGTGTGCATTAATGGTGTTCTCATGGGGCCCCCTGAAGCGCGGGGCCCTGTACGAACAACATTATCGCACAATTTATTTATTTATTTATATCTCTTATATACTGCGCTATTCTGCATCAGTGCGGATTACATTGAACAAACTGAAATTACATTGAACAGGGCATTATAACTTGGAGATAACTATTTTACAGGGAACATGGGCTATGGAGGGTTAAGTGGCTTGCCCAAGACCACAAGGAGTACCTGTGGGACTAGAAACTAGAAACATTATTTCTATACCGCCTTCTCCTTCAATCAAGGCGGTCTCCACAGCAAACAATCAAATGTGTTCATGTGTTCTCATGCAGTGGTACGTGTAGTGTGTTTGAGGTGGTGTGTCTTTGATTTGGTTGATCTTGCTATAATGTGCGCTATTATACATGTTGAGCTATTATAGATTCTATATACAATGGTCAGGGTGTGGGCATGTCCATTGTTCTAGCTTGATTAGTAAGTTATGTGACGTGTCCATAGTGTTCAAGATATTTATTTATTTAACAATGGACGGGCTAGCCCTGTCTGGCAGCTCCCATTACACTGTTCAACAGCCAAAATGCTTCGGACACAAAAGCAGCTGTTCTAAACTAATTTAAGGCTGCTGAACACAGAAATCATAATGAAAATGGCTGATTAGGTCTAGTTGCTAAGATATATGCTATTAATTAGTCATTAGGGGCCATTAACTGTGTATTATGCAACATTTGCATGAGATTGTGTAATCTCTACTTACAACCAATAGAAATATCTGTCCAAAACCAGATGATGCAATCAGTATTTAAATGTGCATCACTTGACAGTATAAGTCTTAAGGTGTATTAGTCACAGAAAATTTTAAAATTAATTATTTTGCATTATTTTATGCCGATAGGTCAATCACAGCGTATTCGGCGATGCATTGTACTTGTGTTAATAATGCAGATAATTTCTGCTATATTTGTGGTGAAGTGACTTTTACATCACAAAAATGGAATATGACTGTGGTGGTTAAGAAAGCCTACAACTTATATTTTGGCTGCAGAATAGGAGATCAGGATAAGAGCTGGGCGCCACACATATGCTGCAATACATGTGCAAGAAATCTCAGGCAATGGATGAATGGGAAAAGGCAATCAATGTCTTTTGCAGTTCCAATGATCTGGAGAGAGCCCACGGATCACGTCAGAAATTGTTACTTCTGCATGGTTCCTCCAATTCAGAAAGGCATATCCAGAAAGAGTAAGTGGACCGAGTAATATCCAAACATTTCATCTGCAATATGCCCAGTGCCTCATGGAGAAGGGTTGCCGATTCCCAAAATGCCAGAATCATTATCATTAGAATGAAGTGAGGAAGAGGAAGAGGTTTGTAGTCATGAACCGTCAACCTCACGTGACCCAGAGTTTCTTCTGGCCACTGCTAATGAGCTACACCTCATAGCACAATGTGAACTGAACGACCTTGTCAGGGATTTGGATCTCCTGAAGAATAAAGCTGAGTTTTTGGGTTCCAGACTACAGCAGTGGAATCTTCTGGCTGGTGACGTTTGAATTTCTTTTTTCTGGGACCGTCAGAAAGACTTGGTGTCATTCTTTTTCAAGAATGCCATCTTGCTGCATGCAACAACGTAAAAGGTTTAATGGCAGCTCTCAATATCAATTACAATGCAGAGAATTGGAGGCTCTTCATTGATTTATCCAAAGCAAGTCTTAAAGCTGTATTGCTGCATAATGGAAACTTGCTACCATCAATTCCTATTGGCCATGCAGCTTTTATGAAAGAGACTTATGACAATATGGAACAACTTTTGAAACGTATAAACTATGATCAACATCTATGATCAATCTGTGGTGACTTCAAAGTGGTCACCCTCTTGCTTGGTCTTCAGGGTGGATACACCAAGTACTGCTGCTTCCTGTGTGAATGGGATAGACGTGCTAGAGATTGTCATTTTGTCAAAAGGTACTGGCCACTCCGTCAGTCACGGGATCCTGGAAGCAAAAATGTTGCTTCCAGCACTTGTAGACAGCAACAAGATTTTGATGCCTTCCTTGCACAATAAGTTGGGACTAATGAAAAACGTTGTCAAGGCAATGGATAAAACGAAACCTGCTTTCAGGTATCTTAGTGGTAAATTTCCTAGACTGAGTGATGCCAAAGTTAAGGAAGGAGTTTTTGTTGGCCCTCAGATTCGTGCACTTCTTCAAGATGATGAATTTATTTGTTTATTGTGTGGAAAGGAAAAGGCTGCATGGATAGCATTTGAATCAGTGACACAAAATTTTCTTGGAAAAACAAAGCAAATAATTACCAAGAGATTGTTCAATATCTTCTCAAGGCATACAAAAACCTTGGTTGCAACATGTCCATAAAGATTCATTTTCTACACTCTCATCTAGATTTTTTCCCACAAAATTGCGGAGCAGTAAGTGATGAACATGGAGAACGATTTCACCAAGACATTGCAGCCATGGAAAAGAGGTATCAGGGTAAATGGAGTCCATCAATGTTTGCAGACTACTGCTGGACAGTGACAAGGGATATTCCATTGCTTCAGTACAAGAAACAGATCAGGAAGAGTCGTGAAGCCACTGAATGAGTACAAAACTTGCTAGAATGTACTTACAAATGTTCTTAATGAAAGTTAAATTGCAGACATAATTACTCCTCTGTTTCTTCCAAGTATGTTTATGAACTTTATTTTATAAAAACATGCTTGTTATTGTGCAAAGTTTCATTTGTAATAAGATTTTGATTTACACCTAAAGATTTAGGCTCGATTTTTACCATACATAGTGGTAAAATGTACATTCTTCAACATATCATAGAAACAGGAGCTAATTGACCAATTTCACTATCATATTTGAATTCAACATATCAAATTCATTAAGAAATAGCACATTTAATTTCTGAAGCAAACAATTTTTGAAAAATTGTAGAACAGTATTATTTGCACAACTTGCTGAAAACGCAGAACTTTTAAAATGATTGGGCTTGGACGCTTGCCCGCGACCACTGATTGAGTAGGCACTCTATGGGCGTGCTCAGTTTCGAATGGCATAACAAACTGCAATTTTAACACATCCAGAATCATGGCCTGAAGGAAGGACATCATGTCAGGACCCTCTTGACCCTCAGGTACTCCTAGTATTCTTATGTTGTTTCTCTGTGAGCGGTTGTTGTCGTCTTCCACCTCACTTTGTAAGGATCGTATCAGCTTGGCCTGCTTCTCAATGGCCTTAAGCCTTTCCCCATCTGATGGCACATCACCCTCCACCTCCAAACGAGCCATAATTGCCTCCATGGAAGCTCTCAAAGCGCTGATATATTCTTGCATTGCACATAGTGACTCCCCGTTAAACTTGACCAGGTCTTTCACTGCCCAAATCTCAGCTAGGAGCTCCTGCAAAGTCTCAGAACAGTCTTGAATGACCACCATTTTGTGAGGAGGAAGAGGTTCCATTTTGGTTCTCTTTGTGCTGGAGTTTTGAGAAATGTGGTAACCCAGCCACATCGATTTGGGGCCTGACATATCTGGTACTGAATAATAACCAAGTAGGTAGGAACTATTTGCTTAGAGATAGCAGAAGTCAGGATTCTTGCCAATTGCCCTCCAGAGCTCAGCTCTTATATGTCCATCTTGACCAGCAACCAGGCTCTGCCCCCTCCCTCAGTGGTCTTCTGAACATGCTCCATTAGGGTGGTCCAAAGAAATTAACTAATAGATTTCAGTTCTCCACAAGGCTGGTTTTGTTCTTTATCATATTTATAACACATACACAAAATTATAATGAAAATAAATAACATTTAGAAGTCACCCCATTTGGCAGTTTTTATGTCATCTGAACTGGAAGGCCTCGGGTCCGCGTCCCCGTGGCCGCCGCTAACCGGGGGGGCGGCAGGCTGCCCTCCCCCCTCGGGATTTGGCGGCGCGCGGGCACAGGGAAGGCCGTGCGGTCCGGCGGTGTCATTGGCTCCCGCGGGGTTTTTCAAGCGCGCGGGAGCCAATGGGGAGCCGAGGTCTGCGGGCTGCGAAGGGGGGGGGGTGCGGGGACCCGGCGCTGCTCCAGTCTCTCGGTTGTTGAGGCTGGAGGCGACGGACGTTGGTTTCCTCACCTCGTGCACGGCGATTTTTGCGGCAGCTGGGAGCGGCGGATTTGGGTGGCTGGAGTGTCGGAGTAGCAGCGCTTTCTCCTGGTGCTGCTGCTGCGGCACTGAACCCGTTGGTTCGTTGGGGGCCCGGGTGGAGAAGGACCCCAGTGGCTGGCACGTGGTGCGCTGTGCAGGCAAGTGTCCCGTTGGTGGGCTGGATAATTAATTAAAAAAAAAAAAAAGAAGAACAAGCAGTCATAATTTATTAAAGTGCCTACTCCTATGGCACCTACAGAAAAAAGAGGGGGCACTCGGCAGACGAAAAGGTCTGTCCCGGCTGCCCCGGGTGAGGCAGGAGCTCGTGGGGCTTCGTCTGTAGGGCCTGCCCAACAACCGGCCAAAAGGGGGAGGAGCGGGTTCAGGGCTTCTGGAGGGCCTCAGGAGATGCCTTCTCCGGTCACCCGGGGGCGGGGGGAAGTCAGGGGCAGAGCCCCTAGCCGGAGCAGCGCTTCCAAACGGGGCTCGGGCTCTGTAGGCGGCTCCGGCCGGGGTAGGCACGGGCCTAAGGGGAGTTCTGGGGCCCTGGTTGAGGGGGGTGGTCGAGGGCGGTCTAGGGGGTTAGCGAGAGGTGGGCGGGGGTTATTTATTTATTTATTTATTTTATTTATTTAACATTTCTTCTATACCGCGCTATTAAGATCAGTGCGGTGTACATTGAACAAAATATACAACAATGTATGCAAGTAACATTGAGTTTACATAGAACATGGGAATATATAACATGGATTAACAGGGAAAACTATGTACAGTCAACATCATATATGTATATGTTTTTACTATATAAATATGTTAGCTCAAGTGGAGATTATCTGCGTAATTTATGTAGGAGGCGCGAATCAACAGAGAGGATGTGGAGCTATTGTGGAGCTTAACCATTTTCTGGTTGAATTAAGGTAATATGGTGTTTAGTGCAAGTTGGAGGTCTGTTGTTTGAGTGAACATGCGAGGTCACTTCTGGGTAGAATTTTGTGAATAAGTGATGCTTCACGGCTTTCCTGAATTGTAAAAGGTTTTTGATACAACGAATTTCGTGAGGAAGTAAATTCCAGTTCAGGGGTGCAAATAAAGAGAAAGCTCTGTTCGATGTAGCTTTAGTACATGATGTCATCATCTTGGGAACTATTAAGGTATTCATAGCAGTGGTCCTTCTGTTTCTATTTTCGAGGGTGTTATGTATTAGAGTGCTCACGGGTCTTTGGGTAGCTCACGGGTCTTTGGGTAGCGGTGGTGTGGCCCCGGATCCCGTACTCGGGGGTGCCGGGTCAGGCCAGCAAGGGGGCGTTACCCTGGTTGGGTCATCGAGTCAGGGGAATTTATCGCCCGGTTTGGGAGGGGGTTACCAGCCAGCCTGGGAGCATTGGCAGAGCGGGGGGCAAGGCTCTTCGCGTGCGGAGTGGCTAGGGGTGAGGCAGCCTCCTTGGGCTATGGCAGGTGTTCCTTCCCCATTTCCTGTTTTCTCTCCACATGTACCTACCGGATGGCACTACGCCGGGCCTCCTTGGCCGGCAGCGGCTGGGCAGACGGATGACGGGACGGTGACTGCTGGGCTTAGTCCCTTGCCTGGTGGGGCAGTTGGAGGACCTGCTGCTTCTGCTTCGACGCAACGGGAGACTGGAGCTGCTACCGAGGTGGTGTCCATGGCTGCAGGTGAGTTGGATGCTGGCGCAGCGACGGGTGAAGCGGGTGCCACGGAGGGGAGTGATACTAGGGCGGCCGGAAAAGGTAAGAAGCGGTCGCGGAGGGGCGGGCGGCATTCATGTCATCGGCGACGGCGTTCGGGATCCTCCTCTTCGTCAACCTCTGAGTTTTCCTCCAGCTCCATATCCGATGGCGGGGGGCGGGGTCATGCGGGTCAGGGTGATCCGGAAAAGGTTGGAGCAGCGCCTTCGGTCGTGGCTTTCTCAGAGTTATGGGAGGGAGTGCCAAAGAATCTTCGGAGGAGAATTGTTAAGCGTCGCTACTTAGATATCTTTTGTTTGTTGGAAGGGCGAAAACGGTCGGGGGATAGCAGGAGGAAGAGAAAAGAGGACGAAAAGGCGGGTAGGGTTCGGAGAGTAGCGCGGAACGTCGTCAATTGGACGCGTTCTTTCCTGCGTTTAGCTAGTGTATGGGGTCATGCGCATCCGGATCAGTATGGGATGCTACTGGCGTATATAGATTCCATCTTAGAGGCGTCGCAGACTCATGAAGGTTGGGCTTGGCTCAACTATGATGAAAAATTCCGCGATAAGATGGAGGAGAATCACCTGCTTTCCTGGGGGACGCAAGACATCAATCTCTGGCTGACGCAGATGGCGATCAGACCTAGTGGAGGGAGTTCGGGTGGGCAAAAGGGTGGACTGTCTGGCCCGGGGAGGGTGGACAGGCCCTTTCGATCTGGCGTGCCCCCGGTTTTGCAGAGGACCCCAGGGGGGGGGGGTGCGGGTGACTTGTGCTGGCGGTTCAACAAGTCTTCCTGCCCCTTTCCGGATTGCAAATTCCGGCACGCCTGCTCTCTCTGTAACGGCAGCCACTCAGCGATCAAATGTGTCAAAAAGAGTGGGGGAGGCGCCGCGCCCCCCCCTCACCGGCAATAGACACCTGTTGAGTCTGGCTCCCAGTCCGATTGCGATTGATGTTTTGGGTTCTTGGCTTAGGAGCTATCCTAAGCGACGGGTAAGCGGCATTTTAGAGCGGGGCTTTCGGGATGGTTTTCCTATTCCGGTGGTCGGCTGCGTGGAGGTAGCCAGGGCCCGGAATTCGCCTTCAGTTCGGCGTTTTGCGCAATTGGTTAAGGATAAGTTGGCATCGGAGATTGCCTTGGGTAGGGTGGCGGGCCCTTTCGGCGAGCAGCCTTTCGAGGAATTTGTCGTATCCCCGCTGGGTATTATCCCAAAGAAGGAGCCGGGCAAGTATCGCTTGATACATAATCTGTCCTTTCCCATTGGTTCCTCGGTCAATGATCACATTCCCAAGGAATTGTGCGCGGTACGCTATGCATCCTTTGATGAGGCGGTCGAACTCGTGAGAACCTGTGGGGCGGGATGTTTGTTGGCAAAAGTGGATATTGAATCCACCTTCCGGTTATTGCCCGTGCATCCGTCGTCCTTTCCTTTGTTGGGGTTCTGCTTCGAAGATCAATTTTATTTCGACAAATGCATGCCTATGGGTTGTTCGATTTCTTGTGCTTATTTAGAACAGTTTAGCTCCTTTTTGCATTGGGCATTTGTTGACTGGATGGGGTGCGATGCGGTCGTGCATTATTTAGACGACTTCCTGTTCGTGGGACCAGCGCAGACAGAGCAGTGTAAGGCGTTGCTGGACGGTTTTGTGCAATTAGCCCAGATATGGGGGGTTCCCTTAGCGTCCGGGAAAACTGAGGGTCCTGCGACTACCCTTACTTTTCTGGGTGTAGAGTTGGATTCCGTGGCGCGGGTGGCTCGCCTGCCAAATGAGAAAGTCATGAAGTTACGAGTGTTAGTTGCGAATGCGATGGTTTCAAACAAGCTAACATTGCGTGAGCTCCAGTCCTTGATAGGTTCGCTTACGTTTGCTTGTAGAGTTATCCCAATGGGGCGAGTTTTCTTGCGTCGGCTTGCAGCGGTTACGGCGGGTGTGGTGAAGCCCCATCACAGGATTCGGATGTCTCGCAGCCTGCGGGCAGACCTCGGGGTGTGGAATGAGTTTTTAAGTAACTTCAATGGTATCACGGTGCTGCGGGGTCGGGAGGAGACGTTGGCGGAGCTGCAATTGTTTACTGATGCGGCTGGGGGTGTGGGCCTGGGGATTTATTTTGGGAGATCTTGGTGTGCGGCGCGGTGGCCACAGTCCTGGCAAGATGCCGGCCTTATGAGTAATGTTACCTTCCTTGAGTTGTTCCCGGTGTTGGTGGTGATTTCAGTATGGCCGGACAGACTTCGCGATCGTAGGGTGCTGTGGTGGTGTGACAACGAAGCAGTGGTGTCCGTGATCAATAATTATTCCCCACGATGTCGGCCTGTCGCCGACTTAATGCGGCAGGTTGTGCTCGCTTGTTTGCGGTTGAACTTGGTGATTAGGGCGCGGCATATCCCAGGCAGTCATAACACGATTGCGGATGCTCTTTCTCGTTTTAAGTGGGAGCTGTTTCGAACCTTGGCCCCAGAGGCGGACGAGGAGGGAGCGTCGGTCCCGGCTCACCTTTGGCGAATTGGCCTAGTGACTTGATGGAGCTGCTGCGGAATTCGGTCTCTCCGGCGACGTGGGTAGCTTATCAGCGAGGCTGCAGCAGCGTGGTGTCCTTCCTGGTCCTGCAAGGGTGGCAAGGTGGTCCAGCGTCAGATCAGCTTGTGGGTCAGTATGTGCTGGCGTCCAAAGCGGCGGGGCTGTCGCGGGCTTCCGTTCGGCGGAATCTGGCGGGGTTTTCCTTTTTTGCACGCGCTATCGGCTGGGGGGCAGCGAGTGGGGGATTTCTAACGTGTATGCTGCTGCGTGGTTGGGAGCGCTCCAGTCCTTCGTCGGGTGATTGGCGGCGCCCGATCACCCACGACCTGCTCGAGCGTTTATGCGGTGTTTTGCCTCAAGTGGTTTCATCCGCCTACGAAGGGGCGCTTTTCCGCGCGGTTTTTTCCGTGGCTTTTTTCGGCGCTTTTAGGGTGGGTGAGTTAGTGGCGGAGTCGAGTACGATTTGCAACGGGAGGGAGGTGCAGATACATCATGTGCAATTCCTCGGGGGTGGGGTTCGTATCCGTCTTGCCCGCTCTAAGACGGATCAGGCAGGGCGGGGTGCGTGGGTGGCCTTGACAGCTGTGCAGGGCTCCCCCTCGTGTCCCGTGGCTTTATTGCAAGCGTACTTACGCATTCGCCCGGCCACCGGCGGTAGCCTATTCATGCATCGGGATGAGCGGGTTCTTACGCGTTTCCAATTTTCGGCGGTTCTGCGACTGTCGTTACGGAGGTTGGGTGAGGACCCCGGTGTGTTTGCCCCTCACTCCTTCCGGATTGGGGCGGCGACCAGCGCCGCAGTTGCTGGACTGTCCGATCAGGAGATACAACGGATTGGGCGATGGCGGTCGCGGGCTTTCCGGAGCTATGTGCGCCCGTAGGACCTGGGGGGGGGTTACTAATTTTGTTGTTCTTTCTTTACAGATACAGACAGAGGATCGTGTTGCTGTTGGGTGATTGGCCACTCCTTTGTGTTCTGGGCTGGTCGGCGAGCAGCGACACGGCCAATCGGGTCGGATTTGGGACTTCCTGAGCTCGAGGTGACCGTCTCATGGCTGGGTAAGCGGGGACTCCGGTGGATCCAGTTTTTGCCTTTGCTGCGGCATCACCAGCGTTCCAGAGGGGCGCCGGACATTTTACTGATACATTTGGGTGGCAACGATTTAGTTTCCTGAACTTCGCAACAGTTGATTCGGGCTGTCAAAAAGGACTTGGGGGTGGTGTTCGGGATGTTTCCGGGAGTGTTAGTGTTGTGGTCTGATATCATTCCAAGGCCATCCTGTCGGGCTCAACGGCGGTGGTCACGGGGTGTGACAAAGATCAACCGTCAAATTGGCAGATGGGTGGGTGTGCAAGGGGGCGTGCAAATTTTGCACCCTTGGGTTGACGTGGAGTGCTCGGGCCTGTATAGGCCGGATGGCGTGCACTTGTCCCCGATAGGGCTGGATTTACTCCTCAACGATTGGCAGGAGGCCTTGGAAGGTATTAGGTTCAGGGTGCGGGCTGGTCGCAGCTTACATTTGGGGGGCGGCTCCGGTCGTGGCTGACCAGAGCCGGTGGCGGGATCCCGGAGGTTTCCGGGGTCCGGAGCCGGAGGCAAGCAGGAGGGCGGGGGTGGGGTACCCCCGACCCGGTTAATCCCTCAGGTTTTTGCTAATAATATGGCGAAGTCGGAAGAGGGAGGGCGTGGAAAATTTTTGGGCCTGTGCCCGGGGGAAGCGGAAGCAGCGTCACCTTGCTAATAACATGGCGGGTGATGGCTCGCTCTGCTGGGGGGGGGGGGAGTTATAATGTTTGTATTTGTATCAATTGGTTTGTTAAAAGGTTATTAAAGCTGCGACCAGTGTTGAAATCCAAATAATGTTGTTGTGTGATTGTTAACATGTATAGGTAGAGTAAATGGAAAGGGGGTGAAGAGGGGTGGAGGGTGACGTGTCCGCCTTACCCGGTTACTGGAAGGCCTCGGGTCCGCGTCCCCGTGGCCGCCGCTAACCGGGGGGGCGGCAGGCTGCCCTCCCCCCTCGGGATTCGGCGGCGCGCGGGCACAGGGAAGGCCGTGCGGTCCGGCGGTGTCATTGGCTCCCGCGGGGTTTTTCAAGCGCGCGGGAGCCAATGGGGAGCCGAGGTCTGCGGGCTGCGAAGGGGGGGGTGCGGGGACCCGGCGCTGCTCCAGTCTCTCGGTTGTTGAGGCTGGAGGCGACGGACGTCCCGCCCACCCGCCCTTTATATGGACACGCGGGGGTGTGGGGGGGTATGGGTTGTTGCAGCTTGGGGGGGGGGGATTGGTGGGATCCCGGAGGTTTCCGGGGTCCGGAGCCGGAGGCAAGCAGGAGGGCGGGGGTGGGGTACCCCCGACCCGGTTAATCCCTCAGGTTTTTGCTAATAATATGGCGAAGCCGGAAGAGGGAGGGCGTGGAAAATTATTGGGCCTGTGCCCGGGGGAAGCGGAAGCAGCGTCACCTTGCTAATAACATGGCGGGTGATGGCTCGCTCTGCTGGGGGGGGGGGGGAGTTATAATGTTTGTATTTGTATCAATTGGTTTGTTAAAAGGTTATTAAAGCTGCGACCAGTGTTGAAATCCAAATAATGTTGTTGTGTGATTGTTAACATGTATAGGTAGAGTAAATGGAAAGGGGGTGAAGAGGGGTGGAGGGTGACGTGTCCGCCTTACCCGGTTACTAAACAGCAGGAATGTCTGGTAAAGGTGGCCGCTGAAGGTTCTGCAGAATCTTTTTCTTTGTTTCTGCTGAGAGTCTGTCATCAAAAAAGGCTAGGCATGCCAAATGTTCAGACAAAAAACAGAGGTGCCTTGAAAATGCAGCAGCCTGGTATGGGTAAAGTCTTAAGAACTGATAAAAAGTCAATGTCATTGACAGGAGCTCGGATTGCAAATGGTGCTTTATTCCACTGTCTGATGTAAACAAGACTGACAACAGCCAAATGTGGGATATCCTTGGATTCACGTGCAGTCATCCTGAACTGAGTCTTAAAAAGGAATATTTTCAATACATAAATAACTTTTCCCATCCATAAAATGTTCAGAATGGGTCAACCTCTAAATGTTTTGCAGTCAGGCTGAAATTTCACAGGTAAGCAAGCTACCCCTAATGGAAAAAAAAATAGCCTTATGGAGAAATGATTCTACAAACATTAATTTTTTTGCATTGGTTTGTGAACCACCCTAATGCCCTTTACTTTTTTGAATTCAGATTCTCGTCTCTACCACCTCGACTGGGAGGTTATTCCATGCATTCGCCACCCTTACTCTGGAGTTTATCCCCTTTCACCTTCATCTTATGAGACTGTAATTTTAAAACTCTTCCTGGTTGATATCTACACAGAATTTCCCTAAGATTATCAGGGGTAGTACCATTGGCTGCCATCTAAATTCCTTGGTCAGCCAATGAAAACCCATTAAACAGGTAAAATATATTCCCCCCCCCCCTCTCAGATTTGCATTAAGTATGGACTGCCACATTTTGGACCATTCAGAACAATCAGATAACCTCTTTTTGGCAATCCACCATGCAAGTTTTCCAACTTCTTTGAAACAAAAGCTTTCTAACATCTTGATATAACATTAATTTATTTTATTCAAATTTTATACCACTGTATCTATAAAATCAAAGCAGGTAACAATGTGTTGTTGTTGCTGTTAAGTGCCATCGAGTTGCTGTCGACTCATGGTGACCTTCTGGATACTTGTCCTAAATTTGTCTTCGGTCTTCAGTCAGATGGCTCATTGTTGACAGACTGGTAGCCATAGCTGCTGTTATTGTATCGATCCATCTCATTGCCGGCCTTCCTCTTTTGTGTTGGCTTTCTACCTTGCCAAGCATGATGTCTTTCTCTAATGATCTCTCTTTTTGCATGATGTGTCCAAAGCATGAAAATCAAAGTCTTGTCATCTGAGCTTCTAAAGAATGCTTAATTTTGATCTCCTCTAGTACTGACTAGTTTGTTGTTCAGACAGTCCATGGTATACACAGTATTCGCTGCCAGCACCATAATTCAAAGGCATCAATTTTCTTCCTATCTGTCTTTTTCACTGTCTAGCTTTCACATCCATATGATGCTATTGAAAATACCATCTAATATATAACCATCATTATAATATAAACCCATTAAAATTTATTCAAAAATCTTTGGTCGGAGCCTACCGAGGGAGGGCTAGAATTGTTGACCTAACCCCCACCGGACGGCAGACTTCTTTTTCTATTTTATTTCACCCTAGTGTATTTAAAACAAGTACTTATCTTCAAAAACCGTACTGCATTTATTTGTCTTCCACGTTGCAAATCACGAAGGTGCACCTTCGTGATTTGCAACGTGGAAGACAAATAAATACAGTACGGTTTTTGAAGATAAGTACTTGTTTTAAATACACTAGGGTGAAATAAAATAGAAAAAGAAGTCTGCCGTCCAGTGGGGGTTAGGTCAACAATTCTAGCCCTCCCTCGGTAGGCTCCGACAAAAGATTTTTGAATAAATTTTAATTGGTTTATATTATAATGATGGTTATATATTAGATTGTTTAGAAGTCCATCATTGGAGGGGCATTCATTACACAGGTACACTAAAAAATTTTTTTTTTAAACTGCCTCTAATGTTTCAATTGATTTTTACGTTTTTTGGTGCGCTGAATCCAAATCTGGTAACCAATTTGCTCCATCACGTACAGATTTTTTGCTACATTGGGTTAGCAGTTTGAGGTGAACGTTTCAGATTGAGTGCGATCGAGATAAAAGTTTCTTGGATGAATTCTTTATACTAATTGTTTAGTAGTTATTCAAATAAGAATAAAGAAAATTGTAACAAGGCAGCACATAAGAATAGAGTAATGTCAACAAAACACACTGTGATGGTAGCAAAATTGTCTGCACTTAAAACAGCCACATACATGTGCACAAACATTGAGCATATAAGAGCGAGGTTAGACACAAAGCAAAGCAAAGAAATGTACAAAAAATGTTGTACAGGTATGTACGTAAGAATAGAAAACGCAAACCGCACCATTGCAATACATGAAGACAAACACCCGATGGTGTGAAAATAAAATTCTAATAAATGAGATCCGACACTGTGGTAATAACTAGCTAATTTTTATTTCAAAGTTTAGTAAAAACACGATATTTGTCAACACAGTTTAGATTTTAAAGTCATTCTTGGGTCAATCAATCTCCTGGTGGGCCCGTTTCTTCTTCCCCCGAATGTTTCTCTTGGTGCGCTGCTTGGCGTATTTTTCATCTGGGGTTTCCTGCAGCAGCAACCAGCAGAAATCAGCCATCATAGTGGTGTTCCATCTTCCTTGGTACCTTCTCTCTGCGTCCTTGATGTCCTGGTGAAACCTTTCACCTTGTTCTTCACTGTACGCCCCCAAGTTTTCGGGAAAGTAGTTCACATGGGAGTGCAAGAAATGGACTTTCAGGCTCATGTTACAGCCTTGTTCTTTGAAAGCATTGAGCATCCTGGCAACAATATCCTTCTAGTTCTCATCCCGCCTGTTCCCCAAGAATTTGAGAACAACATCCTTGAAGGAATCCCAGGCTTCTTTTTCCTTCTCAGACATCGTTTCAGCGAATGCTCCATCTGAAATTAGTTTCCTTATATCAGGGCCAACAAACACTCCTTCCTTTAGCTTTGCTTCAGAAAGTCGGGGGAACTTTGAGCAAAGGTACCGAAAGCACTCACCATCTTTTGGAAGGGACTTGATGAATTGCTTAATGAGACCCAACTTAATGTGGAGAGGTGGTAATAGAATTTTATCACGAGGTACCAAGCTCTCATGAAAAACATTTTTCTCACCGGGTCTCAAATACTCCCGAATTGGCCAGTCTTTTTTCCCCCAGTGTAGGTCACGGGCCCGGCTATCCCACAAGCAAAGGAAGCAGGGATATTTGGTGAAACTAGATTGCTGCCCTAATAGCATGGATAGAATTTTAAAGTCTCCACAAATCATCCACTTATGCTCATCATAACGAATCTTCTGAAGAATCAGGGCCAAATTCTCGTATTTTTCTTGGAGAATAACAGAGTGAGCAATAGGAACTGAAGCGAATGTGTTGCCATTATGAAGAATAACACCTTTTATGCTGTCTTTTGACGAATCAATGAACAGCCGCCATTCAGCAGGATCATACTTGAGTTTAAACTTTTCCATCACTCCGTATATATCGTTGCAAAATACCAAATCTTCCTCTTTGCTGAAATACTTCAAAAATTGTGTCTCGCGGTTGCGGTACCAATAAAAAGTTGTTCCTGGTGACAATAGATTTTTCTGTTTAAGCCGAGAACCTAGCAGTTGGGCAGCATCTTTTGGGAGTCCTAAATCCCGGACTAAATCATTCAATTCAGCTGGAGAGAAAAGTTCAGGTTTCGGATCTGGTTCAGTTTCAAACTCGGAAGTACTGGACTCATCGGGAAAAGCCATCTGATGAGTCTCATCATGATCAGAACCGTCCACACAAATATGATCCAAAGATTTTGGTGGTTCAGGCACAGGTACTTCGTTGCTATGAGGCATAGGCCTAATTGCTGAGGGAAGGTTGGGGTAACTTAGTACGTTCTTATTTTTAAGTTGTATCCCTTCCCAATGCAAGAGCAAAAATAGCAGTCACTGCTGTGGTCTCTTTGTTCACGCCACATCATAGGTATTCCGAAACGAAATGCTTGTTTTTTACCTTTCATCCATAAGCGTAGATCTTCCTCACATGTCTTGCACACTTTGTGAGGAGCCCACGGTTTGTCTTGATCGCCTAACTTCAAACCGAAATAGGCGAAATATACTTTTTTAATAAATGCAGAAATGTTCCTCTGCCGCTTTTTCACGGTATATTCCCCACAAATAAAACAAAAACTGTCTGGAGAGTTGACACAACCTCTGGCTCTGTGAGCCATCACAAATACACAGCACTGCAAACTACAACTGTAGTGAACCACTTCGGAATAAAGCTGGATTACGACTGAGCAAACAAAAGGTAATAGTGAACTTGCAAGAAACTGAATTTTTTTTTTTTTTTAACTTTTATTTTCATTTTACAACAAGCAAAAAGAAACAACACACTCAAGGAAACAAATACAAGCATACAATAAGGAAAAAGCAACCCCAATTACCCCCCACCCCTCTGCTTCTTCTCTAAGCTGATAAGTATCATCATATAAGCGCTTACAAACAACAGTAATTGTACATCAAAACAAACAGAAATAGTATCTGCGATACAGAATGATCATGTGACAGAGATTTACACAGATTTAAACAGTCAGATGAGAGCATTTAGCAGTGTGAACATAGTCGTTGAGCATCTTCCATTTAGACAAGTGGTGGGGGGTCTGAGCGGAAGAAGCTAACATACGAGGTATTTGCTCATATTTACTGTAGAGACAGACATGATTCCACCATTCATTGGGGCTCAGATGGGAGCTATTTTCCCAGTATTTCGTAATTAGGGAAATAGCTATGCCCAGCATAAAGTCTAAAAGGAAGTAAGCCGATTTGGGAAGAGAGGGGATCCCCGCAGCTGAGCGGAGTCCCACTATCTTCCAAGAGAGGGGCTCCTGAAAGTGCAAAATAGATTGAATACGACCCCAGACCCGACTCCAGTAATACTGTAATGCGGGGCATTCATACATAACATGAGTTAGTGAACCAATGGCCGCATGGCATGTCCAGCATCTATTGCTCTGGGTGGCGTTCCATTTGGCTAACCTGTCAGGAGTATAGAAACATCGGTGGGCTAGAAAGAAAAGTGTCTGAGTGAGTGAGGCGGATCGAGAGACCCGTGTCACCTTGCTCCAGACTAGGCTCCATTGCTCCGGGGTCAAAGTTACATGCATTTCCCGCTCCCAGGATTTCTGTGCAGTAGGAGTGCCTCTATTTACAGTATTACATAAAGTTTTGTAAAAGTTAGATGCCACACCCGATGAGCTCCCGATAGATCGGATTATCTCCGACAATCCTTGGGTATGGGTTTCCGATGGCGGGAGCACCTTAGCACTCCGAAGACAATGCTGAAGTTGCACCAACTGAAAGTAGTGTTTCGCTGGGAGACCAAATTCAATTTGTAATTCGCTAAAAGTTTTCCAGCGACCATCATAGAACAGCTGGTTAGGGATCCAAATGCCCCTAGTGTACCAGGGGCTCCACGCCATCGGTTTATTTTGTATTTGAAATCGAGCATTGTGCCAAAGCGGGAGTCTATCTAGCGGACAAAGTCGGGGGTCTAGAGATTGCTCAAGGGTATTAAAGGCACCTAAAGTGTCTAAGAGCATTGGTGGATAGTGGGAGTCTGATGGGAGAGTCATACCAGGGAGATAAGTAAGAGGAATTGGTTTGCAAAGGTCCTCCTCTATATCTAGCCACACTGGTCTACTCGGGGTGAGGTCTTCCAGCCAACGAGCGCCTTGTTTGAGAAGAAAAGAATGGTGGTATTTCAGGAAATCAGGGAATCTGACACCACCATTTTCTTTATCTGCTTGTAACTTATGTTTCGCTATCCTAGGTGTCTTGTTTTGCCATAAGTATCTAGTCAGAAGACCCTCTAAATCTTTATATGTACGTCGAGGTAGGAGACATGGCAGCATTTCTAAAATGTAGTTCACTTTGGGAACAATCATCATTTTAATGGTTTCTAGGCGGCCCCACCAAGTAAGTGTTAAAGGAGTCCAGCGTTGAGTAAGCGCCCGGACCTTAGAGGTTAAGTCTTTGGCATTAAAGGTGATGGTGTCTTCCAAAGGAGAGCAGTAGTGCACCCCAAGGTATTTGACCATGCGAGGTTGCCATAAAAAGGGAAAGGATTGCATATCTGCCTGATGGATCAGAGGATTTAGTGGAAAGGCTACCGATTTGGTCCAATTTATCTTATAGCCCGAGAGTTGTGAATATTTACCAATTTGCTCTAGGACAGCCGGCACTGAGTCTAGGGAGACAAAGAGCATAAGGTCATCAGCATATGCTGAAATTTTGATTTCCCTATGAGAGAAGGGGACTCCATGAATATCCTTGGATTGCCGGATTAGTAAAGCTAAGGGTTCGAGTGCGAGATCGAAAAGAAGTGGAGACAGTGGGCATCCCTGGCGAGTACCGCGTTGCAGGGGAAATGGCTGAGACTTTAAAGCATTAGCACAGATACTAGCTGTAGGCTGTGCATACATGATTCGGAGACAACGGAGAGAGCCTTCTCCGAATCCGTACCAGCGGAGAGTTGCAAACAAGAAGGGCCATTCTAAGCGGTCGAAGGCCTTCTCAGCATCAAGTGAGAGGCCAACCAATGGTCGATCAAGATTAACTGCGGCAGTCAGTACATGACATAGAGTCCTAGCATTATCAGCAGTTGATCTACCGGGAATGAAACCGCATTGATCTGGGTGTATTAAAGTAGACATCTTGTCGGAGAGCCGGGTGGAGAGAATGGTGGCAAATATTTTATAGTCTGCGTTTAGTAGGGAAATTGGACGATAATTAGCTGTTAGTTGCGGATCTCTCCCCTCTTTCTCAAAAACTACTACATTTGCCATTGAGAAGGATCCAGAAGGAGATCCCTCCTCGGCCAGAGCAGAAAAATAAAGTTTCAAAAACGGAGCTAAGTCAGCGTTAAAAGTTTTGTAGAATTCAGCTGGGAGACCGTCCGGGCCTGCGGCTCGACCTGTGGCACATCTCTTGAGTGCAGATTGAATTTCTGATAAAGTGAATGGTTTGTCCATGGCCTCTCTATCTTCGTCAGATAGGGTCGGCCGTTGTACCCCTGATAGTAGTCGTTCAAATGCTTCTGGCTCGAAGTCACATTCAGATTGATAAAGCCGAGTATAAAAATCACGAAAGAGTTCTAATATTTCTGTATCTTTAGTGACCAAGCTCCCCCCCGACGGATTGCGGAGAGCGGTAACGCGCTTGGCTTCTTTTTGACCTTTCAGAGCATTGGCTAACAATTTGCCAGCATGGTTATTTTCCCGATAGTACATCCCTTGTTGTGATTCAATATTTTTAGCAGCAGCAGCGGTATATAAAAGCTGATTGTATTGAAAACGAAGGCGTTGTAAGCGAAGTAAAATACATGGGTCAGTACGGGACGTGAGGAGACGCTCTCCAGCTTGTATCTGCTGTTCTAGAATCAGTAAATGTTGCTTTCTTTGTTTCCCCTGTCGAATTTGATAGCTAGTTATAGTTGCACGGATAGACGCCTTGAAACCCTCCCACCAAGCCCAGCTCGCAGTGTCATGGGGTGAATTAAAATGAAAGTAGTCTTGGATAGCGGCCTTTATGTCAACCTGAAAATCTTTGTGGTCTAGTAGGGATCTATCAAAAAACCAAGCACGGGGATGTTCACCTTGCGTAGTGACATGTAATGAGAAAGATATGGCAGCATGATCTGAAATATGGAGAGGATGAATCCTAGCCGTGTCCACTTGGGATATCAGTGCTTTGGAGATAAGAAAAAAATCTATTCTAGATTGTGAGTGATGGGGGGCTGAGAAAAAGGTGAACTCTAAGTCGGAGGGGTGAAGCAGCCTCCATATATCTACTAACGCAAGATCTTTCATCAGAGCAGTAAGGGTATCAAGACTCTTGGGTGGACCACTCGTTCTAGGCGGCAGTCTATCTATCAAAGGATCAAGTACTTGGTTGAAATCACCGCCAAGTATTAATGGAGTATTGGCAGAGGCCTGTGCCAACTGCGCAATACTTGCATAGTAAGCAGGGTTATCCACATTCGGAGCATAAATACAAATACACGTGAATTCACTATCTCCAACCTTAAGGTGTGCACGGGCCCATCTACCCTCCTTATCAGAGCAAGTATCCATTACAGTAGCTTGCAAAGACTTCTTAACCAAGATGGCTACCCCACACCGTTTGGAAACGGCGGGAGAGTAGGCAGCCACCATGTAAGGCTTAGCATTAAGTTTCAGTGTTTCAACGGAGTTTAAATGCGTTTCCTGAAGAAACACTAAATCAGCATGCTCATGATTAAGATAGCTAAGGATTTTCTTTCTTTTGATTGGACTATTGATGCCTTTTACGTTCAGTGATAAGATCTTACATAAGGCCATTCAGAAGGGTTAAAAATTCTGAGAAAGAACATGATAACGCACATAATTTCACAATGTCCCTCATATTAACTGTATATGGCTGTACACATGACATGATAGAAAATAAGCTAATGAAAAACAATGAAGCGCCCCATATAAAAAAAAAGCACCGAAGTGCATTAGAGAAGAAGCAGAACCCCAGAAATTACTGGCGACCATATGTCTGCGGGGAGAAACCCCAGAGAAGGCCTAAATTGAAACATATAACCTGTATAGCTGTGCGTGTTCCGAATCCAACCGGGGTGCACATCATGGAGGGAAAGGAGACCAAGAAAGTTATATATAGAAAGAAAGAAAAGTCCAGGCAGTCTCTGTTCCAGGCTGTGATCACCGCGTCGGGCCATTCAAAATGGCGGGCAGATCCGGCGGATTACAGATCCAAGTTGTTGGATTAGCGCATCTGGTCTGCTTCTTTGGAATCTAAGAATGTTGCTAGTAGATCAGGATCTTCGAAGGTTCTAGTTTGGTTATGGAGAGTCACTCTGAGCTTCGCTGGATACAATAGGCCAAAGCGAGCCTGTAGCTGTTGAAGTCTAGGGCGAAAAGCAAGGAGTCTCTTCCGACGGTCAACTGTGGGCTTTGCCAAGTCAGGGAAGAAGGAGACTTTATGACTTTCAAACTCCAGATGATGATTCGCCCCGGGCAGCATTTAGAATTTGCTCAACTTGCTGATATCTCAGTAATCGAAAGATGATAGGCCGGGGGGTCGTCCGATTGAGCGCCATGTTGGTAGGAACACGATGTGCTCGGTCAATTTCCAGATCTCTGTGAAAAGTGATCTTCAGCAAGGAGGGAAGAGTTTTGACCAGGAATTCTCTTATATCTCCTGCTTCCGCCCCCTCCGGTACTCCAATGAGCCTTACATTGTTGCGACGGGCTCGATTATTGCTATCCTCTAACTCTTTTTGAAGATTCTGTATCTGACGCTCAGCCTTGTCCAGTTTCACCAAGCGCACCGCGTGCGAGTCGAGGACCCCCGCCATGTTGTCCTGCCGTAGTGAAAGACCTTCAAGCCGGTCCTGAAGCATACCGAAATCTTCTCGCATGGCTCGGAGCGCTTCTCCGTTGGACTGTACCAGTTCCTTCACACCGCGTATTTCCTCCAAGATCTCCTGTTGCATTTCGGGGTTTTCCCGAAGTGGAACTATCTTTTGTGGGGAAGACAACTCTGTTTTGGAGCGTTTTCCGTGTGAAGAAGAGGGAGACCCGAAGTCTAAGCGCGCTGGTTTGTGGGCCGCCATCCCCCCCGAGGTACCCCGGTAAGTTCGGAGCAAAATATTAAGTTTATGTAGGTATTAAGTCAGGATTCTGAGTAGGCCTCTCGGGAGCTTCAGCGCGAAGCGTCTAACCCGCTGGACATCAGGCTCCGCCCCCCCAAGAAACTGAAATTTGACAGGAACGTTCATGTCGCAACCACTGTGTTTGAGCGAGCGAACGAGGCGAGGTGAACAGGAAAGAACATGCACCAGCGCGAGTACTGGATTTAGCCCCCCGCCTCCCAATTGTCCTGTTAATGTATAAAATGAATACAAAACACTCTAAAATATCATGAGGGAGTTTTTCTAGTTAGTTAACCATTACAACCTCTATTTTGGGACAAGAAAATAAACTTCATTCTGCTAAAAAGAAATTATGTGAACATTCCTTATATGGGTAAGAAATCTAATTTTGCAAGAAAACGTGACGTGATGGAACATTTTGGCTATTTTTCCTGGATTCAGCACCCCAAAATCTATAGGAATCAGTTGCAAAACTGGAGGCAGTTTTTTGGTAGTGTACCTGTGTTATTGAAAATACCATGGCTTGAACGAGACAAATCTTTGTATGAAGAGAGACATCTCTGCTCTTGAGAATCTGGTCTAAGTCTTTCATAGCCATTCTGCCAAGAGCATAGCAATAAACATGCAGAACTGCATAAACAGAAGGATAGAACACGGAAAACATATACAATATCGAGTAAGCAGGGTCAGTGCAAGGAGATGAGGTGCCCTGCTTGCTCGATATTTTACATCATCCCTTACACCTCCCTGCTGTCCCTAATTGTTACTGCTGAGACCCTCACCAGGGCCTACAGTGGCAACAATGCTCTAAAATGCCCACAGTGATGCTGACTTCCTTCTGTATGGGGGCAAAAGCCACTTTCACCCCCATGCAAACTGGAAGTTGGCATTAGGTGTTTGTGGGAGTGAAAGAAAATGTTATGCAGTGCTGAAGTTTGGATCTAATTGTTTCCCAGCCAAATTTGCCGAGTTATATTCTGTAGAAAAATTGAAACCACTGGGATATTCTGCCTATGCATACCAAACTACCAATCCCTGGAGCAACAATTCATGCCTAACCATATAAGATACTGCAGAGACATCCAGTAACATGTTGTTGTTAAGTGTCGTTGAGTTGGTATCAACTCATGGCAACCCTCTGGATAGTTGTCCTAAACCAGTGGTTCTCAACCCAGTGCTCTGGGACCCCCAAGCCAGTCAGGTTTTCAGGATCTCCACAATGAATATGCATGAGATAGATTTGTATACAATGGAAGCAGTGCATGCAGATCTGTCTTATCATATTCATTGTGCATATCCTGAAAACCTGACTGGCCTGGGGATCCAAGAGGACTGGATTGAGAACCACTGTCCTAAACTGTATTCAGTCTTCAGTCAGGCAGCTCATTGTTGATGGAGTGGCACCCATAGTTGCTGTTATTGTATTGATCCATCTCATTGCTAGTCTTCCTCTTTTGCATTGCCCTTCTATCCTGCCAAGCATGATTTCTTTCTCTAACATTCTTTCTCTTCATATGATGTGTGCAAAGTATGAGAGTTGATGTCTTCTCATCTGAGATTCTAAAGGAAACTTAGGTTTGATCTCCTCTAGTACTGACTAGTTTGTTCTTTGGGCAGTCCATGGTATACACAGTATTTGTTGCCAACACCATAATTCAAAGGCATCAATTTTCTTCCTGTCTATCTTTTTCACTTCCAACTTTTGCATCCATATGATGTTATTTAAAATACCATGGCTTGAAGAAATTGAATCTTTGTATGGAGAGTGATATCTTGTCTAGGTCCTTCATAGCCATTCTGCCAAAAACAATGTGTCATCAGATTTCTTGACTGCTTGCCATTTCTTTATTGATAGTTGACCCAAGTAGGTTAAATTTGTCAACTATTTCAATTTCTTCACCATCAGTGATGAACTTATTGATTTTGCCAGTTGTTAGGAACTTTGTCTTCTTTGCATTAAGGTGCAGGCCCATTTTAAAACTATGTTCGTTGATCTTAAGAAGCAAGGGCACAATTCTGAGTTAGGCAGGCTATGAGCCTTAACACAGATTTTCACTTCCATGACAGCAGAAATTAAAATCCGGGTTAGCTTGGACGCCCCAGCAGCAGCAGAGGTTACATGGGTAGCAGCAATTTTAAGGTGCAGAATGCTACGTGGGTGACTTTGAAAATTGCTACTACCAGTGTAACCCTTTCCTCCGCCCCCTCTCTGCCCCGGAACACCCCTAACATGCCCCGATGCTACCCAGATAGTATCTTTGTGCATTAGGGACTTGTTCGGGATTTTCAAAGGGCACTACCTGTGTAGATGCCCTTCAAAAATCCCAGATAAGGCCTTTACATGGGTAACTAGAGGAGTTTCCCATGTAAAGGCCTTTGAAAATCAGGCCCCAAATATTTCAGATCATCTTCACTTTCATCCAGTCATGTGGTATCATCAGCATAGCAAAGGTTGTTGATGAGTCTTCTACCAATCTTCACATCTCAGTTGCAGAGCCGACCCAACCAGTAGTGAAACTAGGCAATTGCCTAGGACGGCAACTTCTGGATGGCAGCAAAAACAGGGCATTCTAAGCTAAATGATATATTTTCATAGCCAGAGGTGGTATAAAGTTTGAGGTTTGCCTAGGGCACCAACACCTTGAACCAATTCTAGTGCTGGCCCTGCTTGGTTGTCTTCATACAGTCCTGCTTCTCTGATTTGTTCTTCATATAAATTAAACAGGTAGGGTGAAAGTATGCAGCCTTGTCATATACCTTTGCTGATTTTAAACCATTCTGTTTCTCCTTGTTTCATCAAACTGTTGTTTCTTTATTAATGTAAAGGTTGTACAAGAGAACTATCAGGTGATCAGGTATACCCATGTTTCTTAATGTGGCCCAGAATTTCTCATGGTTTACACAGTCAAAAACATTGCTGTAGTCAATAAAACACATATAGATATCCTTTTGTTATTCTTTTATCTTTTCAAGGATCTATCTCACATCCGCGATGATGTCTCTCGTTCCTCACCCTTTTCTGAACCCTGTCAGTTCTTGTTCCAGGTGTGGTTGTAGTCTCGGCCCAATAATCTTGAGTAGAATCTTGCTGGCATGTGGGATCAGAGTGATTGTGCAATAATTTCCACAGTTAGTTGGATCACCTTTCTTTAGTATTGGTATAAACACAAAGATCTTTTCCAGTAGGTTGGCCTCGATGTTGTCTTCCAGATTTCCTGGCAGAGCCTTATATGTATGGTAACAGCTGCATCCAGTTGCTGCAACACTTCAATGGGAATTCCATCAATGCCTGATGCTTTGTTCTTTCATAGGACTTTCAATGCTTCTTCAACTTCTTCTTTCATCACCAATGGTTCCTCATCAAAAGGTTCAGGTTGGGCAGGCGGAGCTTGATGTCGAGCAGGACAGCCGCGTAACGTGGAGGCTCCCGGGAGCTTCGATAAGAATCCGGCAAAACACTGTTTTAATTTGGCGTTATCCAAGTGCCTATAGCCGCAGTGATACGGCCTGAGATGGCGGTATCAAAACCAACCCGGTTGGAATTCGCTGGTACGCTAAACAGTAATGCGAAGCGTACGAAGACGGAGCCCGTTTCCCCACTAAAGATGGCGTCGGGGCGAGAAGGGCCTGATTTACAGCAGGAGCTCCTGGCCGAAATCAGGGGAGTGAAAGAGCTGGTGAGGGCGAACGGAGCTTCTCTGCACTCGGTGCAGGAGGAATTGAGTGCGCTAAACAGCAAAGTGGAAGGTATGTCACTGCGGCAAGACCAGCTGGAAGGGATGGTTAATGCGCATGAGGCCCGTTTGGGGAAGATCGAGAAGTTAGAAAGACAGCTGCGAGCCTTACAAAAAGATGTAGAGGATGGCAACAACCGCGCTCGCCGTAACAACATCAGGATTGTGGGTCTGGCAGAAGGGGTGGAAGGCCCCGATCTCCGAGCTTTTGTAACAAAGCTTCTCCCAACTATTCTTAACATCACTTTTGATAAGGAGCTAGAAATAGATCGCATCCATCGCATACCTGCTCAAGTCTCACAGCGGGACCAGCGGCCCTGACCAGTCATATTGCGAGTGCTGCGGTTCCAACAGGTCGCGCAGATCATGGCAGCGGCGCGAGCACGTGCGCAATTGGAATATGAAGGCCGACGGATCTATATCTACCCTGATCTAGCCAAAAATACTGTGGACCGACGGAAGCGGTTCCTTTCTCTACGACCGCGTTTGTTACAGTTACAAGCGCGGTTTGGGCTGATGTACCCGGCGAAAATGCGTGTCACCCTACATAATCAGACCCGGACATTTGAAGACACGGATGCTTTACTGTCCTTCCTGGAAGAAAAAGAAGCCGCGCAAATGCGCTGAGGGAAGTGGTAGTTGCCCTCGGATTACCTCAGTTGCGGTGTTTTGAGGCCAGAGACATCACAATTGTTCCGGTATCTGCAGTGAAGAAACTGTGAGATCCGGTGATAGCGTAGCGACGGATGTCGTTCATTAAGGTGCACGCGATGTTAGCTGTGTGTCCTGGGACTGTTTTCTATGGACGAAGTTATGGGGGGAGGTGGCAGTTGCTGTTTTGTGTGGGTCAAGGCTAATTCATATCTTTCAGTAGGTTTGTACTGTCTCTTTAGTTAAATCATGTTTTTAAGCATATGATAGCAATTTGTTTTTCAGAGAGGGCTCCCGGGACAATCCTGCTGTCTCAAGCTCACCTATACTTTTTCTGGGAAGGGGTACTCCTCTAGAGCCTATATGTGTATGTAGATGTCCTGTCAAAGAGCGCTGGAGAATGAGATACAGTAACCGAGCAGTGATGCCCTATGGCAGTTCTGCGAGCTGGGAACAGATGCAAGGGGCATGCAATGTTGGGATGTTTGGTGCGAATCCTAGTCATTCATTATGATGGCCATCTGTAATATTGTATCGTTAAATGTGAAAGGTATTAACAACCCAATTAAAAGGAAAAAAATTATAGAATATGCCCGGCACAAGAAAGCCGATATATTGTTATTACAGGAAACTCACTTAAATGATAAAGAATCCTTAAAGTTGAATCTCAAGCCTTATGAGGTGGTAGCGTACTCGGCGGCTATCGGGAAAAAAAATGGAGTTGCTATACTGGCCAGAAAATCCCTTAATCTCACGATATTACATAGCCAGTCCGATGCAGTAGGTCACTGGGCCAAAGCCAGGATGAAGGTGGGGGGTTTGGAGGTAGTGGTTTTGTGTCTCTATGCCCCCAATACTGACCACTCTGACTTCTTTGCAGAAATAGCACATGAGGTACACTTGGAGGCGGCTAAGCCTCTCATAATTGGGGGGGACTTTAATCAGGTTATTGACCCTCTAGTAGACAGGCTGCCGCCGTGTACTCTTACTCCACCTAAAGGACAATTAATGCTAACATCTTTAGTCAAGGATATGGCGTTGGTGGATATATGGAGGCTGCTCCATCCCACGGAATTAGAGTTTACTTACTTTTCTGCTCCACATCTGTCGCAATCCAGAATTGACTTTTTTTTAGTCTCTAAAACGCTAATGCCTAACATAGCAGAGACGAGTATATATGCTACCCATATCTCTGACCATGCTGCCATATCCTTGGTCCTCCACGGTAAGGCACTAACCGCGGATTCTGTTAAGTGGGGATTTGATCGAACTCTGCTCAATAATCCTGCATTCTGTGTTGAAGTGAAAGGGGCTATTGCTGAATACTTTCATTTTAACCCCCCACAAGCCACGACGGGATGGGCCTGGTGGGAAGGTTTCAAGGCAGCTATACGGGCAGTCATCACCAGCTATGCTATAAGGCAGGCGAAACTGCGGAAACAGCAATTGCTCCTCCTCGAAACGCAAATTAAAATTGGAGAGAGGGTTTTAAGTCAGCGTACTGAGCCTTGCATCCTACTCCGACTTCAACGATTAAGGTTCCAATATAATGAGTTAGTCACAGCTGCAGCCTCGCAAAGTATTAAGGCGCAACAAGGGAACTACTATCGGGAAGGGAATAGAGCTGGCCGAATGCTAGCAAATGCGCTTAAAGGTAACAGGGAGGCCAAGAGAGTGGCAGCTCTTTGGAATCTGGACGAATCCAGGTTGGTCGTCAAAGACTTAGAGATTGCGGAAATTTTCCGGGGGTTTTATACTGGCTTATATACCTCTGAGTGTGAGTTTTCGCAGGAAGGTTTTGACCAATTAGTTTCTGGGGTTCAGCGGCCCACTCTGAGTAATCCCGCTCGGGAAGCGCTTGATCGGCCTTTTACTGTAGAGGAAATCCGTGCTGCAATTACTTCTGTCGCTCCTGGCAAAGCTGCGGGTCCTGATGGCCTACCGGCAGAATTTTTTCAGACTTTTGTGACAGAATTGGTCCCCCCACTCGCTCACTATTATAATATTTTAATGGAACGGGTCCAGCACACGGGAGCCTTTGCTACAGCCAATGTGGTAGTGTTTGAAAAACCTGGCAGAGACCCGCGGTCGGCTGCCAATTACCGGCCTATTTCGCTACTAAACGCGGATTACAAAATCTACGCATCGGTATTAGCAGCCCGGCTGGCTGAGCAGCTATCGGTATTGATTCATCCCAATCAGTGTGGCTTTACGCAGGGTAGATCGACAGCTGATAATGCCAGGGTTTTTTGCCATGTGCTGGCGGGCGCTGAGCAACTGACGACTCCTTTAATAGGGGTATCTCTTGATGCTGAAAAAGCTTTCGATCGGCTAGAGTGGCCTTTCCTATTTGCTGTCTTGCGCTGGTTTGGGTTTGGGACTGGTTTTTTACAAGCGTTGGAAGTTTTGTATGCTCATCCAGAAGCGCGGATCAGTGTTAATGGGATCGATTCTCAACCATTTGTGCTGCAACGTGGCACCAGACAAGGCTGTCCTCTCTCCCCCATGTTGTTCAACTTAGCCCTCGAACTTTTGACACTGATAGTTCGGCAATGTGGTGACATTCATGGAGTGCTAATTGAGGGCCTAGAAATTAAGCTTTCCGCATATGCGGACGACTTGCTATTGTTCACCTCGCCCGCCTCCATCCCTGAAATTCTTAAGCAAATTGAGAGATATTCTGTGCTCTCGGGTTATAAAATCAACTGGTCTAAATCGGTTGTTTTTCCTCTAAATAACCTAGTACATAAGGTGGATGTAAGTGCCTATCCTTTCGTATGGGAACCTGGTTTGGTGAAATACCTGGGGGTATACTACATATATCCGTTGGAGGAAACGATTCGGAGGAACGCGGAAAGGTCCGTCAGGATGGTTCGAGACCTACTCTTGAAGTGGTCCCCTCTTGTTCTCTCTTGGTGGGGCAGATTAGAAACCATCAAGATGATGGTAACTCCCAAGGTTAACTATCTTTTGGAAATGATTCCTTGTCTGTTTGCTCCCACTGTCTATCGGCGCATAGAACAACTCCTGATTCAGTTTCTGTGGAATAACAAAGCCCATCGAATAGCGAAGTCTAAACTAAAACTTACGCGAGCACATGGGGGAGTGAATTTTCCAGATTTTTATGAGTATCACAAGGCTTTTCTCCTTAAACAAGGCTCCCGTTGGCTGCAAGTTGATGATGGGCCTCGGCCCGTTTGGGTTGATGTGGAAGAGAGGATACTTGCACCGCTCCCATTGCAGCGTGTCTTAGGAATGCAATTGGATCAAGGGGTGAAATGTCCCCATATGATCGCGGACACTCTACAGGCTGTACGGGCCTTAATTAAAGCTAGCGGACAGGAGCAGTGTCCTTTAGTTAGTTTGCCCATTTGGCACAATCCGCTTTTTCGGATCCAGAAGCAACCAATTGTCTGGCGGCATTGGTATCGGAAAGGGATTTGGATAGTCTCTCAATTAATCGCGGGTCACAAATGGAAGGATTTTAGTGAGCTGCGACTAGAATTTGGCCTTCCCGCTCATTGTTATTTTCAATGGCTACAGCTTCGGCATTGCTTGGAAGCTGCGGGCGTTGCTGTTTCCGCAGAGACAGAGTCGGGTGGAATCACTGATATTCTGCAAGCTGCTGTGCCAGGTGAGGGAGTAGCTTCCAACTTCTACAAGAGGCTCACTTCTTCCCCTGGTACACAGATTCAGAAAACCCAGCTTAAATGGGAACAGGAAACCATGGCGCACCTTACTGCCTCGGAATGGGAGAAATTTTGGAGTAAGCAAGTGCGAGTCTCGAGATCGGCTTCGATAACGCAGACTCTTTTTTTCTTTGCCCATAGAAGCTTTTACACTCCTGTTCGGATAGCAAAGTGGGATAAAAACAGTAGTCCTTTGTGCTGGACGTGTGGAGGGGAGCTTGGTACCTTGATGCATGTCCTGTATACATGCCCCGGGGTTCAAGAGTTCTGGAACTGGGTGTGGGGACGAATCCAGCTTATTCTTAACTTCAAAGAGGCCTTATCGTGGCGACTCATCTGCCTACGTTCGGCTGTGAAGCTGTCCTCGTTATCCTCTGATGGCTCCTTTCTCTTTGACTTTATGATGGGGATTGCAATATTTTTGCTTGTAAGTAATTGGAAATGTACCTCTCAACTTAGTGCACAGGAGTGGTGGAACCGGGTTTGTCTATATAGTCAACATGAGCAAATTTTTCAGCAAAAGCGCACGCCACCTCAGACACTTCTTAAATGGCAGTTGTTAAATAATTTTGTAAAGGCAGCCAAGGTGAGAACCTAACCGCCCGGCCGCCGATGCTGATTCAGGGACATTTAGGGAATGCTCCTGGCTGCACATAGCGAGAGTGGCTTGTTACGCGCTGTGTCTACTATATCGGCTCTAGAGGAGAGGGGAGGGGGGTTTGGGGTGGGAGGGTTTTCCTGGGGTTTGGGTTGTGTTGGGGTTACGGGTATTTTGTTTCTCTGTATTTCTTCTGTTTGCCTTTGAAAAATGAAAATAAAGTTTATAAAAAAAAAAAAAAAAAAAAAAAAGGTTCAGGTTGAAATGGCTATTGGTCCACTTGATCTTTATGGTATCTTTATCTTTGCTTGATCTTCTCAGTATCATTCAACATGGATCCTTGAGCATCTTGTAGCATTCCAGTTTGAGGCTGTAATTTTTTTTTTAACTCTCATAGCTTTAGGAAAGTCAATCTTGTTCTTCCTATAATAGTTTCTGGTTCTATTTCCTTGAATGCAACATTGTAGAACTTCTCCTTGTCTTATCTTGCTACACATTGTAATCCTCTGTTGAGTTCTGCGATTACCACTCATTCTCCTCTGCTTCTCTGCATTTCTGGGCAATTTTCAGTTTCTTTGGTCATCCATTTTAGCCATTTTGGCTTTTCAGCTTTCGTAGAGACTTCTCACTTTCTTCCAACACAACCTTCTTGATGTCATCCCATAACTCTTCTGGAGCTCAGTCATTTGTATCTAAAGTAGCAAATCGATTTTGCAGGCAGTCTTTAAATTCTGGTGGTATACTCTCAAGGTCATATTTTGCTACATTCATAAGTGACTTGCTTTTTTTCAACTTCAGCTTGAGTTTGCATACTGGTAGTTGATGATCTGTACCACAGTCAGCTCCAGGTTTTGTCTTTGCTGATGTTATTGAGCTTTTCCATCGTTGACCTCCACAGATGTAGTCAATTTGATTTTTGTACAATCCATTGGGTGAAGTCCATGTGTACAGTCACCGCTTGTGTTGCTGGAAGGTGTTTGAGATGAAGAGATCATAGGTTTTTCAGAATTCTATCAGTCTTTCTCCAACTTCGTTTCCGTTGCCAAGTCCATATTTTTCAACCATTTTGTCTTCTTCTTGGTTGCCAACTTTTGCATTCTAGTTACCCATGACCATTAGTATATCTTGTTTGCATGTTTTGTCAATTTTAGCTTGTACTTCTTTATAGACTTCATCAGCTTCATTCTCTTCTGCAGCTGTTGTTGGGGATATACCTGAATAATAGCTGTGTTGACGGGCACTCCTTGTTCACTGGGCAATGTATTTCATTACAGTTCTTGCAAGTTTCTTCTTAATTATAAATGTAACACCATTTCTTCTTTCCTTTTCATTTCCAGCATAGTAGCACATGTGATCATCAGATACAAAGTTCCTGATGCCAGTCCATTTAAGCTCTCTGACACCCAACAGATTGAGTTGTACACATTCCATTTCATTCTTAACCACCTCCAACTTCCCTTGGTTCATGCTTCATTTGTTCCATGTCCCAACATGTAAGACATCTTTGCAGCTTCTGATTCTCATTTTGTGTGCAGCTACATCAGCAGTCAGATATCCTGAGGGCTTTGATCCAACCATATCATAAATACTGGCTTTACTCTGAAATGTCTTCAGCTGTTCCCCAGTAGCCAGTTCAATGCCTTCTGACCTGGGAATCTCATCTTCCAGCACTATAGTGCAATTTGTTTTGTGGTGACTATCCATCTATTGGGTTTTTGTGGCAAGATGCGGAAGTAGATTGCCAGGATTTTCTTCTGCGTAGGTGTTATTGCCATTGTCACAGAAATGTGATCCTTCGCTGCCAACACATCCCATTCTGCTGTTGCCCAGATGGGTAGTTTGTCTTTGTCTGGCACCTCAGCTGAGGCCTGCCCATCTTGGGAGACCCTGCCAGTAGCTAAGCTACTGATAGCTTAGCTCTCAGGATCACTAATGCACACAAGCTTTCACAGCATGACAAGCTTCAAACCAAGTGAGGTTCTAGTAATATACACATATGGAAATCACCCTGATCCCAACTATGAGAAGAGAGCTCATGGAGGACAACAAAAGTCTCCATGTTATTGGCCTTACTAAATCCCCACTAGAAACTATCCAGCATGCCTCAGTCCTCTTGCAGCTGTAATAATACCAGCTGCTCAATTACCTTTGCTAATAACATTTAGTAATGGGTCTATAACTCACTAGATCGCTCACTCCCAATACTTCGTTTTTTTTAATAGCAGTCAATTAATAGCCCTTTTACAATTTTCCAGTAACTTGCCTTTTTCCAATGAGGCATTAACAATTGCTACCAAAAAATGTGCTAATCATTTCTTAATCAAGCATGAATTTAACAAATCACAAGATTTCCTTTCTTTAAAAGAACGTCTACTAAACTTGCTTCAGAAATGTGGCAAAATTCTGACATAACATCCTCCATCCAAACCAGAACCCTTGTACAACACTGTTGATATCAGTCTACAAATTCCAATAGTTATACCCACAAGATGTAATATAATACAGCTCTGTAAATACTTCCACTTCTGTAAATAAGCCCACATGCACATGCACTTTTATACCTATGCATCCACCTGCAAATATGTTACACTGTATTACTGTAGTAGGCTGTTATATACCTACTAACTTGCACTCTGTGTTTCCTGAAGTTAACTGTTAAAGCATGTAATAATGTAAATGTTCCTTACTTGTTAAATGTAAACTACTTTGATTATACTGAAAGGCGGTATATAAAACCGTTCAATAAATAAAACAATCAAGCAAGCTGAATATGGACTACTTGATCACCTAGAATCAAGTCTAAACACGTTATAGGATGAGGAACACTTACCTGATGCAATGTGTGCCTTTGAGCCAATGCTGACTCCTGATGATTCAGCAACTTCTGAGTTTTCTAAACAGTGTGACTAGAAGTAGATTGCCAGGCCAATGAGACAATGGAAAGTTAAGGGACTTGCCCAAGGCCACACAACGTGCTAAAGGGAATTGAACCCTGGTTCCGAAACCAGTGCTCTATCAACTAGGCTATGCCTCCACTCCATACCTGTTTGATTAAATAAGCAATAATCAAACCAATCTTAAAGAGACCTAGCCTGGGCCCTGGACTCTATAGAGCTGAGCGATATATAGACTAATGTCAAGCCTGTCATTTCTGAGTATGATCAATAATGTCCTATTACAACCATCTAAATTCCTGTCATCCAGAAATGGCATGGACCCTTACCAAGCAGGCTTTAGGCCTAATTTCAGTACTGAGATCAACTGCACTAGTAAGCCTTGTCAATGAGCAATAACTATACATGGACCAGGAGCAATGCTGGTCACTGTGGACCATGAAATGAATTCTTTGCTTTGGTCTTTATTGAAGAAGATGTAGGGAAGTTACCCATGCCTCACATGATATTTATTTATTTATTATTGATTTCAATCTTATGCCATACAAAAAGCAATCAAGCAATATGAAGAAATATACAAACACAATAGGACAGGTTTCTACCCAAGCTGTCCATTATCCCACATGATATACATAAAAGTCCACATTACAGGAGAGTGAGAAGCAGACAGGAAAAAACCCCCCAGCAAAACATATTAGAAAAAACAATACTAGTAGATAGAATTAAATTTACCTAAATCCTATCATACAAATTCGTCACTACAGGTTGAGACCCATGAGCAGTAAAATACATCAAAAGTTGATCAGGCTCCACAAATCTATAACTCTTCAAAAGATGACCCACTATACACTTGCAAGGGAACTTAAGAAAAAAAGTAGCTCCCATTGCCAGTGTATGCTTCTTCAACTCCAAAAAAGCCAGGCGGCGAATCTGGGTTGTGCTAGGCACATCCGGGAAGATAGTAACCTGGTGGCCACAAAATAAAGCATTCTTTTTAGAAAAATACATTTTCATAATAACATTCTTGTCGATCTCAGACACAAACGTAACTATTAAAGTTGCACAAGCAGAAATAGTATCTGAGGAGGCTTCAAGAAATTCAGAAATATCAGAACTGTGGGGGAAGACCAGTTGCTCAGATTCCCCACCTTCAACCTCACTAACCACTTTCTTAAATCTAGGAACATAATAAATATTAGCAACCTTAAAAGCTTCAGGCTGCTCAAACAACAAAACCTCTTTCAGGTATTTAGAAAATAAAATCTATGGGGAAAGATAGTGAGTAATAGGAAAATTTAAACATCTTAAATTCCTTGACTGTGACAAATTCTCAAACATTTCAAACTGCCTATGAAAGTACAAACTATCTTTAACAGAAGCAACCAAGACTGCCTGAACAGTACCCAATTTTGCCTCCAACTGACCTAAACGGTCCCCCACCACCCCAAGTTGGGAATCATAATCTACAAACTTAGCAACCGAATCCCAAGTAAATTCCTCAATTTGTCCCAATGTCCCTGTTAGAACAGCTTCAGTTCGGGTAACTACTACCAAAATGTCTTTAAGCATCACATCCTGAGGAGAAGTAGAGGTAGAAGCCTCACCACTCAATAATGACGAAACTTGCACCACTTTAGGTAGAGGTAACTGCTTAAGGAACAGGTTTCCTTGCTCTACAGATAATCCAGTACCTGACGTCAAAGCAACAGGGGGGGAAGCACCAACCACTCCTGCTACCGGCACTCCCAGATCTTGCGATGAATGGGGTAGGATTATACCCCCAATTGTAGACAAAAGAGACAGTGAGGAAGCACTTAAAGATCCAGATACATCTAAACTAGTGTCCTCCAAAACGCATCTTACCAGATGTTTGTCCATGGGGCCCTCGTTCTTGGAGGCCTTCATAGTAGATGTAGTTGAAAAGATCTTCTTCCATGACTTCCCCATTGCAAACAACTCTCTCCACAGACCTCCGGAGCCTCCAAAGCGCTCCAAAAGGGCTCCAAAGGGGCATGGCCTGCCCCTTAGGTCACGCCCCTTCGGGCACACAACCAAGGGACGCGCCGTGGCCACATACCGTGGCACAGCCCAGCTCAAATAGGGCAGACACTTGACGTCAGTTCGCAGCATCAGTGCCACAGGTGTTCTCCACTGGGTAGGAAATCAACTGCACTCTCCGATGTTCTGCGGCACAGCCCAGCTCAAATAGGACAGACACTTGACGTCAGCTCGCAGCACTAGCGCACACAGGTGTTCTCCTCCACCGGGTAGGTAATTAACTGCACCCTCCACTGTTCCGCGGCACAGCCCAGCTCAAATAGGGCAGACACTTGACATCAGCTCGCAGCACCAGCACCCACAGGTGTTCTCCTCCACTGGGTAGGAAATCAACTGCACTCTCTCCACATGATATTTAAAGGTGATATTTTGGAAGAATTGAAAGAACTGTTGATAAACCAGGAAGATGTATTACAACTATTTGATAAACTGAACATAAGACCATATGCCATACTGGGTCAGACCAAGGTCCATCAAGCCTAGTATCCTGTTTCCAACAGTGGCCAAATCTAGGTCACAAGTACCTAGAAGTTTCCCCAGAAGACACACAGGTTCCACAATGCTTGTATTGGGGCAATAAATGGATTTCTTGGGTCCCCTATGATGGTTTAGAGACCTTTCCTCTCCCTCACTTGGTTTGCAGCTTGTCGTGCTGTGAGGGCTTGTGTGCATCAATGATGCTGAGAGCTAAACGATCGGTAGTTTAACTACTGGCAGGGTCTCCCAAGATGGACAGGTCTCAGCTGAGGTGCCAGACCAAGACAAACCACACATCTGAGCAGCAGCAGAATGGGATAGTGTTGACGGCAGAGGATCACATTTCTGTGACAACGGCAACAACACGAAAATTAAACTGCGCGGAAGAAATGCCCGGCAATCTACATCTGTATTTTGCCATGAAAACCCAATGGATAGTTACACCAAAACAAATTATGCTATAGTGTTGGAAGATGAGACCCCCAGGTCGGAAGGCACTCAACTAGCTACTGGGGAAGAGCTGACGACTTTTCAGAGTAAAGCCAGCATTTATGATGTGGTTGGATCAAAGACGTCGGGACGTCTGACTGCTGATGTAGCTGCGCATGAAATGAGAGTCAGAAACTGTAAAGATGTCTTATGAATTGGAACATGGAATGTACAAAGCATGAACCAAGGGAGGTTGGAGGTGGTCAAGAATGAAATGGAACGTGTACAACTTGATCTGTTGGGTGTCAGCGAACTGAAATGGACTGGCATCGGGTACTTTGCATCAGATAATCACATGGTCTACTATGCTGGAAATGAAAGACAAAGAAGAAATGGTGTTGCATTTATAATAAAGAAGAAACTTGCAAGAACTGTAATGAAATACAATGCAGTCAGCAAACGCTTAATCTCTATTCGTCTATGAGGAATGCCTGTCAACACAACTATAATTCAAGTATATGCCCCAACAACAGCCGCAGAAGAGAATGAAATTGAAGAGTTCTATGAACAAGTACAAGCTGAAATTGACAGAACATGCAAACAGGATATCCTGATAGTCATGGGTGACTGGAATGCAAAAGTTGGCAACAAAGAAGAAGGCAAAGTAGTTGGAAAATATGCACTTGGCAACAGTAATGAAGCTGGAGAAAGACTGATAGAATTATGCAAGACCAACGATCTATTCATCTCAAACACCTTCTTCCAGCAACACAAGCGGCGACTGTACACATGGACTTCACCAAATGGATTGTATAAAAATCTAATTGACTGCATCTGTGGAAGTCAACGATGGAAAAGTTCTATAACATCAACAAAGACAAAACCTGGAGCTGACAGTGGTATAGATCATCAACTACTAGTATGCAAACTCAAGCTAAAGTTGAAAAAGAGCAAACCACTCATGAATGCAGCAAAATATGACCTTGAGAATATACCATTGGAATTTAAAGACTGCCTGCAAAATCGATTTGCTGCTTTAGATACAAATGACAGAGCTCCAGAAGAGTTATGGAATGACATCAAGAAGGTTGTGTTGGAAGAAAGCGAGAAGTCTCTACAAAAGGTGAAAAATAAAAAAATGGCCAAAATGGATGATGGAAGAAACTCTGAAAATTGCCCAGAAACGCAGAGAAGCTAAAGCCAGAGGAGAAAGAACGACAAACACAGAACTCATCAGTGATTTCCAACATGCAGAAAGACAGGACAAGGAAAAGTACTACGACATATGCAAGGAAATAGAAGCAGGAACTATTAGAGGAAGAACAAGATTGGCTTTCCAAAAGCTACGAGAGTTAAAAAAAAAGTTCCAGCCTCGAATTGGAATGTTACAAGATGCTTAAGGTTCTATGTTGAATGATGCTGATAAGATCAAGAAAAGGTTGAAGAAATATACAGAGTTTTTATATGATAAAGATCAAGTGTACCAACAGCCGTTACAACCTGTACCTTATGATGTGAACCATTGGTGATGAAAGAAGAAGTTGAAGTTGCATTGAAAGCCTTATCAAAGAACAAAGCACCAGGCATTGATAGCATTCCCATAGAAGTATTACAGCAATCTGATGCAGCTGTTACCATACTTACAAGGCTCTGCCAAGAAATATGGAAGACAACATCATGGCCAACTGACTGGAAAATATCTGTGTTTATACCAATACTAAAGAAAGGTGATCCAACTGACTGTGGAAATTATCACACAATGGCTCTGATCCCACATGCTAGCAAGATTCTACTGAAGATTATTCAAAAGAGACTACAACCATACCTGGAACAAGAACTACCTGAAGTGCAAGCAGGGTTCAGGAAAGGGCGAGGAACAAGAGACATCACTGCAGATGTGAGATGGATCCTTGAAAAGAATAAAGAATACCAAAAGGATATCTATTTGTGCTTTATCAACTATAGCAATGCTTTTGACTGTGTAAACCATGAGAAACTCTGGGCCACATTAAGAAGCATGGGTATACCAGAACACCTGATCATACTATGTTAGAGAGGGTAGAAACCATCATAAAGAATAAAATTACTGAGCATGCAGATAGTCATGACCTAATGGGAGACAGCCAACATGGCTTTAGAAAAGGAAGATCTTGTCTTACTAATCTGTATGTTTTTTTGAAAGAGTGAATAATCAGGTGGACAAAGGTGAGTCGGTTGATATTGTGTATCTGGACTTTCATAAGCCTTTGACAAGGTCCCTCATGAGAGACTTTTGGCAAAACTAAAGAGTCATGGGATAGGAGGCAGTGTACTATTGTGGATCAGGAACTGGTTAAAAGATAGAAAGCAGAGGGTAGGGCTAAATGGCCAATTTTCCCAATGGAGAAAGGTGAATAGTGGTGTACCCCAGGGATCTGTGCTGGGTCCGCTGCTTTTTGACATATTCATAAATGACCTGGAAAGTGGAATAACGAGTGAAGTTATCAAATTTGCAGATGACACAAAACTATTTAAAGTTGTTAAAACCCAAGAGGATTGTGGAAAATTGCAAAAGGATCTTGATAAATTGGAAGACTGGGCATCGAAATGGCAGATGAAATTTAATGTGAACAAGTGCAAGGTTATGCACCTAGGGAAGAACAACCCAAGCTATGGTTACACGATGCGAGGTTCCACATTAGGAACCACCGCCCAGGAAAAAGATTTAGGCGTCATTGTGGATACCATGCTAAAACCCTCGGCCCAGTGTGCAGCAGCGGCCAAGAGAGCAAATAGAATGCTAGGTATGATAAGGAAAGGAATAGAAAATAAAACAAAGATATTATAATGCCTCTATATCGTTCCATGGTGAGACCACACCTTGAATATTGTGTGCAATTCTGGTTGCCGTATCTTAGAAAGGATATAGCGATTTTAGAAAAGGTTCAGAGAAGAGCCACCAAAATGGTAAAGGGGATGGAAGGATACTCCTATGAAGAAAGGCTAAAAAGGTTAGGGCTCTTTAACCTGGAAAAGAGACGGCTGAGGGGAGATATGATAGAAGTCTATAAATTAATGAACAGAGTGGAACGGGTAAACGTAGATCGATTGTTTACCTTATCAGAATATAGAATGACTAGGGGACATGCAATGAAGCTACAGGGTAAACTATTTAAGACTAATAAAAGAAAATATTTTTTCACTCAACGTGTAATCAAACTCTGGAATTTGTTACCGGAGGATGTAGTAAAGGCTGTTAGTGTAGCTGGATTTAAAAAAGGTTTGGACAAGTTCCTGGAGGAAAGGTCCATAAACCATTATTAAGAAGGGACCCAGGATATCAATGCTTGAACCAATACAAGCATTGTGGAACCTGTGTCCCTTGGGGAAACTGCTAGGCACATATGACCTAGATTGGCCACTGTTGGAAACATAATACTGGGCTTGATGGACCTTGGTCTGACCCAGTATGGCATATCTTATGTTCTTATGTTCTTACTGTTGCACAATCTGTACATTGATCAAGAAGCAACAGTTCGAACGGAACAAGGAGAAACAGAATGGTTTAAAATAAGCAAAGGTGTAAGATTATCGTGCGATAACATCACTTATCACGCGATAATACCACCGCTGCGATGTTAAGATGGTTTAGTAAACATACCCCCTAAATAAGATTCTCAAGAGCAGAGATGTCTCTCTCCATACAAAGATTCAACTTGTTCAAGCCATGGTATTTTCAATAACATTATATGGATGTGAAAGCTGGACAGTGAATAAGATAGACAGGAAGAAAATTGTTTCCTTTGAATTATGGTGCTGGCAGCGAATACTGTGTATACCATGGACTGCCCAAAGAACAAACCAGTCTGTACTAGATGAGATCAAACCTAAGCTTTCTTTAGAAGCTCAGATGACAAGACTTCCACTTTCATACTTTGGACACATCATCCAAAGAGAGAGATCATTAGAGAAAGACATCATGCTTGGCAAGATAGAAGGTCAACGCAAAAGAAGAAGGCCAGCAATGAGATGGATCGATACAATAACAACAGCTACAGGTATCAGTCTGTCAAGAATGAGCCGCCTGACTCAAGACCAAACACTATTTAGGATAACTATTCAGAGGGTCGCCATGAGTCGATTCCGACTCGACGGCACTTAACAACAACAGCAAAAACAGACCTTTCTTGTAGGAACTTGTCCAAACCGTTTTTTAAGCCCAGCTACACTAACAGCTTTTACAACATCCTCTGGTAACAGATTCCAGAGTTTGATTATGTGTTGAGTGAAACATATTTTCTCTTGTTAGTCTTAAATAGGTTGCACTGTAGCTTCATTGCATGTCCCCTAGTCTTTCTATATTTTAATGGCGAAAACAAGCCATCATTGTACAGTGGTAAAAGATTTGATTCAGACATAGAGTAAAATATACAGCCATTTTGGCCCCAGAGGAAGGCTTATCGAAACATGGCCTGTGTCGGGCCAATGGCTGGAGTTGATCAATAAAATATATTCTTCCTCTGCAATCCACGGTTTGTACTGGGTTAGTTTGTTGCATGTGGATTTGTGCTTTTCTGTTGCGCACTATGGAACAATACAGAGGCATTATGATATCCTTTGTTTTATTCTCCATTCCTTTTCTTATGATTCCTAGCATTCTGTTTCCTTTCTTGGCTGCTGCTGCACACTGGGAGGAGGTGCTTCAAAGTGTTATCCATGATGATGCCTAATTTTTTTTCCTATGTGGTGGTTCCTAATGTGGAACCTTGCATCATGTAACCATAGCTTGGGTTGTTCTTTTCTAGGTGCATAACTTTGCACTTGTCCACATTAAATTTCAGCTGCCATTTTAACTTCCAGTCTTCCAATTTATGAAGGTCCACTTGCAAGTTTTCACAGTCCTCTTGGGTTTTAACAACTGTGAATAATTTTGTGCCATCTGGACATTTGATTACCTCACTCATTCCCATTTCCAGGTCATTTCGAATATGTTAAAAAGAAGCAGATCCAGCACAGATCCCTGGGGCACATTCAATATTCACCGTTCTCCACTGGGAAAATTGACCATCTAGCTTTACCCTCTGCTTTCTATCTTTTAACCAGTTCCTGATCCACAATACTATACTGCCTCTAATCCCATGACTTTTTAATTTCACCAAGAGTCTCTCATGAGGGACCTTGTCAAAGGCTTTCTGAAAATCCAGATACACTATATCAACCAACTCACCTTTGTCTAGTTATTTATTCACACCTTCAAAAAAACATAACAGATTAGTGAGACAAGATCTTCCTTGGCTAAAGCCATGTTGGCTGTCTCCCATTAAGCCATGACTATCTATATGTTCAGTAATTTTGTTCTTTATAATGATTTCCACCATGTTTCCTGGTACTGATGTCAGGCTCACCAGTCTGTAGATTCTCGGATCACCCCTGGAACCCTTTTTAAAAATTGGTGTTACATTGGCCATCCTCCAATCTTCAGATTATTTTTGTGTTTTATGTTAAAAAACAGCAGACCCAACACAGATCCCACTATTCACCTTTCTCCATTGGGAAAATTGGACATTAAGCCCTACCCTCTGCTTTTATTTTTTAACCAGTTCCTGATGCACAATAGTATACTACCTCCTAATCTATAACTTGTTTAACTTTGCCAAGAATCTTTCATGAAGGACCTTGTCAAAGGCTTTCTGAAAATCCAGATACACTATATTGAGAGGCTCAACTTTGTCTACCTGTTTATTCACACCTTCAAAATATAACAGATTAGTTAAAGAAGACCTTCCTTGGCTAAAGACATGTTGACTTTCTCCCATTAAACCATGATTATCTACATATTCAATAATTTTGCTCTTTATAATGGTACTGACATCAGGCTCACCAGCCTGTAGTTTTTTGGATGACCCTTGGAACCCTTTTTTAAAAATTGGTGTTACATTGGCCATTCTCCAATCTTCTGGTACTACAGATGATTTTAATGATAGTTCACAGATTAGTACTAGTAGGTCTGCAAATTCATATTTCAATTCTTTCAACATCCTTGGGTGTATACCATCTGGTACTGTTTAGTTTATAAAATAGTTCTAATATATCTTCCCGGTTTGTCAATATCCCTTTCAATTCTTCCAATGCATCACCTTTAAATACCATTTCAGTCACCCCTCCCCATCCCATACATCTTCTTCAGCAAAGATCAAAGCAAAGAATTCATTCAGTCTCTACACTATGGCCTTATCCCCTCTTAGTGCCCCTTTTACCTCTCTATCATCTAATGGTCCAACTGACTCTCTCACAGGTTTTTGCTATGAATGTACTTGAAAAATTCTTGATTACATGTTTTTGCTTCCACAGCAAGCTTCTTCTCAAATTCTCTCTTTCCGGTCTTATCAATGCTTTTCATCTAATTTGCCAGTGCTTAACTTTCCAGTTTTCATCATTTGGCTCCTTTTCCATTTCTTGAAAGATGCTTTTTAGCTATAACAGCCTCTCTAACCTCACCTTTAAACCATGCTGGCAGTTTTTTGGGTTTCCTTCTACCTTTCTTAAAGCATGGAATCCATCTTCCAAGATAGTATTTTTAAACAACACTCATGCTTGATGTAAATCTTTAGACTTTGCAGCTGCTCCTTTTAGTTTTTTCTTAACTATTTTCTTCATTCTATCATAGTCCCCCTTTTGAAAGTTAAAAGGCAGTACTGTGGATTTCCTTGCTGTCCTTCCTCCATTTATGAAATCAAACACAATCATGCTATGATCACTATTGCCAAGTGGGCTCAATACCCATATCTCTTGCACCAGATCTTTTGTTCCACTAAGAACTTGGTCCAGAATAGTTTCCCCTCTTGTCAGTTCATGACCCAGCTGCTCCAAGAAGCAGTCATTTATTTCATCTAGAAACTTTGGGCTATGTTTACTAAACGTGAATAACGCGCGTAGTATGACGTTAATGACCGTAAGTGCCGTATAACGCGCGTACCGACGCGCTAACGACCGTTAACGTCATACTACGCGCGGTAACCGTAGTTAACGATCGTAAAGCTCCGCGGCGCGTTAAAACAGCGCAGAAGGTGGAGAGTGGGCGGAGAGAAGGGGTCAATGGGCGGAGAGTGGGCGGAGAGAGGCTCCCCCCATACTAACGCGCGGAGTGTCAGAGCTCACTTCCAACGCAAATGAAAACCTGTCGTTAAAGGCATTAAAGGGAAGAGAAACCATTTACGTCAGCAATGTACAGAAAACCGTGGAAACCCACAAAACGTGAGCAGTGTGATACATGTGCACAGAACAAAATATCACATAAAACGTTAAAAATGACCACAAGAAACATTTTAAAAAGCAGAAGTCAGCTGGGCAACAGTGATAGCAATGGGCAACAAGGAACAACACTCCCTGGAAAGCACCAAAATAAAAGGAAATGATGTGTGGAAGGGGCTACGCTCCGCAGACCCTTTCAAAGAGCATTACAGTGTAAAGGAGCTGTCCTGGGTGTGTGGTGTAATGTTTCCCAATGATAGCATTGTTGCCCAGCTTGGTGATGGGTGTGTGCCCCTTTTGTGAGGTCATTTCTGCGGTTTATGTGCACCTTTGTCTGCATACAAGGTAAATGAGGCCACAGTAAACCTGTTGCAGAGCAGGGTTTCTGACTCGTCAGGCCGGTTTAACTAACTCCAGGGACTGCACTGTCTCTGTGGCCACAGTGTGGTGCAACAGACACAGCCAGTGCCTGTAAGACCAGAGGGTCACAGGTTCAAATCCCAGTTGGGGCTCCTGCCAACCCAGTCCCCATAGTTTTACCCACCACTAAACAGTGATAGTAAAGACACTCCTGTAGTGCAGAGAACATACGCATGGCCTATATTTTACCACACCAAACACAGACACCAGAAACAGGCACATTACCTATAGCAGAGTCCCGCAAATGCAGTCCTGGAGGGCCCCACAACATTCCGGTGTCATGCTGCCTCTAATAAAGATGCCTGTGCTGCATAGCTATGCACCACCCCCATGGTATGCAGATGTAGCTCATGCATATTTATGAGAGACAGCATGAAAACCCGAACAGTGTGTGGAACACCAGGACTGGAATTGGGGAACTCTGCCGTAAAGCAGCAGCCAACAGGGCCACACACCCACCCACAGGCCCCATTGGCCAATGCCAGCTGGAGAGGCAAGACATTGGGCCCTGCCTGTATCTCCCAATACTAGCAGTTGCATACCTTAGCAATGCCACCCTACACCTGGGTATATGGTACACAGCTATCAAACGTTTCCTCTGATAACTGGCAGATATCAATTCCTACGTTAAGCACATTTTGCTCATTGAGCTCCACCATAACAATCATTCTGATGTCTGCGGTGTGTGCTGCAGGTCTGGTCTCTGACAGTGTTCACCACCCTGGGGAGTGACCCCCCAACAGTCTCGTGTACCATATCCATGCCTGTACTATGCCCAGGACTGGTGTGGTGGGTATGGCTGCTGACCACCTCTATAGTAGCACAATGCTGGCATAGGTGTGGGGGTGGCTGTCTGTCTATCCAGTGTGTGGTGGCTGCAAACACCTTCAACAGCCCACACTGCCAGCACTGTTGCCAGTATTGGGCTGCCAATGTGCATAATGAGGAGCAAGGTACCATGGGTATAGGCCGGACAGGGTGGCCTGGCCAGGGTGCATCTGCACAGGGCATAGGGCAGTGACAGGCACATTGTAGTGCCCGGCCACCAACTACACAGACAGGGTGACCTCAGTATATCCTGCTGAGAGATCACTCTCACCCTGACTGTGCAGTGACCACAGCATGGCTAGGCACTCCCATTGTGCTATCTAGTATTTCTCTCATGTGATACATATGGGTTTCCGTCTGGGGCCCAGTCACTGATGTATCTGCTTGCTGTGTATGCTGACATCCCAGTTCTGGGTGCAGGCATCTCCACTGGGCACTAGCAGACTGTTTGCAGCTGGTAGGTGTTGTGATGGAGTGGCTTGCAGGGTGCAGTGGCTGATGGCTTGCACCAGGGGAATATCGGATAGTGGTGGGGTGCAGCATACCATATCCAGGCCTAATGTCTGTCTGCTATTGTGTTATGGCTGTGTACAGAGCTGCATTGCCTGCCCTGTGGGGTGTCTGTTCCCCAGCAGGACTAGGGTTCATGTTCCCCTCTACTGCCACCGTTGCAGCACGGTAGACTGTGGATCCTTTGATAGGAGACCCTGTTTGCCTCCCTCAGCCCTGGGGGAGGGGTGTGGTGGTGGTGCATGGGGGCTGTACCTGACTGAAACAGACAGAGATGTCCAAGGTGTTCCTGCAGACACTACCTATCTCACACAGTAACACTGCTTTGGACCTGCGCCATGGCCGGTGCTGTGGACCTAGTGCTGGGCGCCTCACTGCACCCTCAGGGTGAGCACAGTACCCGCACAATGTGACGGTGTGTAGCTGCTCTGTGCCAGTACAACACACAGTCGGTACCCCCTACCAGGCCAAGGTGCTGTGGGGGTGCATTCCCCATGGTGTGTATCTGTGGACAGCTGCTTTTCATGTGCAGTGCATCATGGGTGTGACTGGCCCAATCCAACCCTGTGAAACACCAGCACCTGCTCACAGGCTCTGATAAACCATTGGCCATCACATGTACATCTGTTAGCATAATGCATAGGTGCAGGACACCCTACAAAGTCTGTAATATAAGATGCCCACACTGGTAAAAGCACACGTACCCACGAACGTAAACAAGCACGTACCCACGCACGAATGTACGCGCGTCGCTACGCACGTACCAACGTACGTGGCTAGGCACATTCCGAGGGTGTTCTTCTGACACCAATACTCAGCGTAACGAAAAGCATGCCTCCTCTTTCCTTCTGTAATGTACAGGGTGATGCCTGAGACAGCCTTCTGTGTTAGGCACACTGGGGGCTCGAACCCATGCTGCCTGTACCAGCGGTCAGTACCTTAACCATTGTGCTACAGCTCTGTTTCAGTGCTTTGTGTCTATACGTCTTCTTATGATTAACGCGCAGTAACGTGGCACGGCGCCCGGTAGCGCTCGTTAATTTTGCTAACGCGCGGTAGTGGTAACGATGTACCGCCCATGTCCTTATTTGGGGTTTCTTTCACTACCGCGGCTCCTACCGCGAACTGCACTAACGCGATTTAGTAAACATAGCCCTTTATCTCCCTAGCATATCCTAGTAATTGAAGTCACCCATTATTATTACTGTATAACTTTTGTTAACTTCCCTGAATTCATCATCCATTTGTCCATTCTGGCCAGGCTGTTGGTAGTACACTACCCCTGTCATCGCCTTTCCCTTTTAACATAGAATTTCATTCCATAGAGATTATATCATATATTTTGTTTCCTGCAAAAAACTTTAATCCTGTGTGACTCGATGCCTTTTCTAACAGAGCGCAACCCTCCACCAATTTGATCTACCCTATGATTGTGATATAATTTGTATTCAGGTATCACAGTGCCCTACTGGTTGTCCTCCTTACATCAGGTCTCTGAGATACCAATCATATCTAACCTCTCATTTAGTGCTATATATTCTAACTCTCCCATCTTATTTTTTAGACTTCTAGCATTTGCATACAAGCATTTTAGAGGGTGTATTTAATCCATATTAATCTGGTTATCAGTAGGCAGGGGTAATTTGGAATCTTTAAACTCTGTCTACTCTGTACTTAAGGAAATTTGAGTTACTTTTGTCTTTAATGGAACCTCTCTGTCGATATTTATTTTATTTATTTAGACAGATTTGTATGCCACTTTATCCTTTAATCAAGGTGGTCACGTCACGTCACCTAAACTCAGTCTTTTGCTAGTATCCTTCATGGATACATTGTTCTGAACCATGCACTCTTGGACAACTGTAGACTTTCCCCTATCATCTAGTTTAAAAGTTGCTCTCCTTTTTTAAAGGTTAATGCCAGCAGCCTGGTTCCATCCCAGTTAAGGTGGAGCCCATCCTTTTGGAAAAGCCCCTCCTTTCCCCAGAATGTTCCCCAGTTGCTAATAAATCCAAAATCCTCTTTTTTGCACCATTGTCTCATCCATGTATTGAGACTCCAGAGCTCTGCCTGTCTTTTGGGTCCTGCATGTGGAACGGGAACATTTCAGAGAATGTTACCCTGAAAGTTCTGGATTTCAACTTCCAGCCTAAAAGCCTAAATTTAGCCCCCACAACCCCCCTGCCACACTTTTCCATGTCATTGGTACCAACATGTTCCAAGACAGCAGACTCCTCCCCACCTTGTCTATGTGGTGTGTGTGGTCCGCTACATTTGCACCTTACTTTCCTGGTTCTCAGCCCACTGCTCTAACCATTTGACTACTCCTCCATGTATGGGAAGATTTTCTGGTTCACAGTGAATACAGTAGTTGGTGGTGAATAAAGATTGCTATTGCTGTTGCTGCAGAAGCATGGTAGGTGTTCATATATCTTGATGTCAGATTGTTCTCAGATCTTGATAGTTTGATTGAAAACATTTCATCACCATTCAAGGGGACATGATCAGCGGGAGTTACAGATGGTAATGTGCTTGAATGCTTGTGTTTGTACTTATATTGGGGTTGGTGGTGACTCAACTCTTTGGTCCACAGGGATACTATTCCCTGAGGGTTGTTGGGGTGTCATTGCTGTTCCCGGGCATTATTGGTGGTGCCGCAGCTCTTTGGTCTGCAGGGATTGGTAGATTGGGTCTATGTTGATATTTCTGTTTATTGAGTTTGTGGTGGAAAACCAGAAATTCTCTTTTTTCATTTGTGTTCATGCTATAATTTCAGTTGTGTTCCAGTTGAATTTGTCCTTCTGCGTCTTCGTAGATTTAGACCATGGCAATTGGGTCATGCCTTTTGCTGGCTAGTTGGTGTTTGAGTAGTCTGGTGGATAGTTTTCTTCCTGTTTGGCTGATATATTTCTTGTTGGTCACCACATTGAATTTTGCACATGACATTTGTCCTTTGATCTTTCTCTGGTTGTCCTTTCAGTTTTAACAGGATTCTTCTCAGGGTTGTGGTTGGTTTGCAGACTATTGTAATGTTGAGATCTCTTAGTAGTTGTGCGGTCATTTCAGAGGTGTTCTGGATGTAAGGGAGGGTGACTTGTTGGGGTGCATTTTTGGTCTGGAGATTGGGGCTTTTTGGCTGCAGGCATCTGCGGATGAAGTTCTGTTGGTATCTGTTCCTTGTTAATGCCTTGTATAGCTGTTTCTCTTCTTCCATTTTAGCTTCTGTCATATTGCAGTGGGATTTTACTCTTCTGAATAGAATTTTTATGCAGCTTTATTTGTCACTTCAGATGGTTGTTGTAGAAGTTCAGGATTTGGTCCATGTGTGTTGCTTTCCTGTAGACTGATGTGTGGAATTCGCCGGTTTTGGTTCTCATGAATGGGAGTTTGTTGTCCTTGGCCATTTTCATTGTGAACCGAATGTCTTAAGGGTGCTATTGAGTAGTTGGAATTCTTCTTCAATCGAATTGCATTTTATTATAACAAAGGTGTCATTGACATACCGTACCCATGCTTTTGAGGGGTTTTTTGCAGTACAAACTCAGCAACTAGGCCGAGTCAAATTGGTGATCCGTTGTTCATAGATTTGTTCATTGAATTTGAAGTAAGTTGATAGGCACAGCTCAAGGAGTTCACATATGCTTTATATTGCATTGTTTGTTCATTGAGTAAGTCTGTGATTATACTGACTGCCAGTTTTTGGTTGATGGATGTAAATAGTGCTGTGATGTTGAATGATACCATCTCTTCATTTTTGTCAATCTGGTGGTCTTATAGTTGGTTCAGAAACTGTTGGGCATTGTTTACAGAGTGTCATGACCCATAGGTCAGGTGTTTGAGGCATCTCCACATGTCTTTTGGCTAGATTGTAAGTAGGTGTGCCTGGGAATGAGACGATTGGCCAGAGTGGTGTGCCTTCTATGTGCACTTTTGGAAGTCCATAGAACTGTGAAATGTTGGACTCGGTCACCCTCATTTGCCATCAATCTTCTCTTGTGATCTGGTTTGATTGTTCAAGTTTTAAAGTTTTATTAGGGTTTTGTTGATCTTTATGGTGAGGTTTACAGTCAGGTTGTTGTTAGTGAGTTGGTAAGTTGATGTGTCCTGTAGTAGTTATTTTACTTTCTGTTTGTACTCTGTTCTGTCCTGAACCACCGTCATGTGTCCTTTGTCAGCAGGAAGAATGAAGATGGTGTGGTCGGTCTTCAGAGATTGGAGTGCTTGTTTCTCTTGTGTGACTGGTAGATACAGCAGTATAGAAATGTTGCTAAATGGGGTTAGTATATCCCCTCCCTCTGATGGGGATATTATTCTCAAAGATCTCTGGGGAGCGATTAATAATATTGATATTAAGCTCTCAGCAACTGTTTCGTCTCTATGTATCTTTAATTATGGGGGGGTTGAAAAGTTAACTGATTTAGATAAGCAGGTGTCTAGTTTGCATAAATCTATGGCAAGTGTTCAGTCCCAAGCTCAGTCTTGTGTTCCTTTTAATGTCACCTATATTAAAGATTTTCTGGTGACTCATACTAGACTAAAGGCTCTGAAAACAGAACATGAGCCAGAAATTTAAGCTTCTTAAATTTTCCTATTAGTCATCTTCTTGTCCCTGAGATATTGATTAAAAAGTATTTTATGGAGATTCATAAACTCACAGAAGATACTGAAGTTAGACACATGTTTTATATTCCTCGGAAGGCTAGTTTGGGAGCAGGGAATTTGTATCCCTTATGCCCTACACCTAGCCAAGATTTAATGGCATTTCTGGAAGGCTTAACATACACTATTACTAATCGTAGTACCTTAGTTGTTTCGCTGGGGTCAGAATCAGTGATATCTTGCATACTTAAGGTTTTCTTTAAGCATAACGATGAGTTATTCTGTGGGTTTAAGTTGAATGTTTTCCCGGGCGTCACATCAAATACAGAGGTGTCAATTTTTGGAATTGAAACAGTGGGTTATTCAGTTGGGGGCAACCGTCTACTTAAAGTTTCCTTGTAAATGTGTTGTAGTCTGGCAGGTTCAGACATATGTCTTTTTGGATGCTTCCCAACTGCAAACCTTTTTAAGAGATATAGAGAATAGATGATTTAGGCTGTGGGTAGCTAATTGATATGTCTCCTATTATGGCACTTAGAGGCCAATTCCAAACAGTGCACATCTAAAATCTGCACATCTAAAATCTGGATGGCCCGAATTTGCATCTGATTCTGAACCCACAGGAGCTATACATTCCTGCAGGTTCAAAATCGGGTGCAGGGTCCTGGATAGGCAGGATGTGCCCCAATTCTGACCCACTGTACATCCAGCCAATTCCCCGTCCAACCCCCCCAAAGCTCCTGCATGGAACCTTGGTGCTGTGGCATCCCATTGCCATGGCACCAGGATCCCATGCAGGAGCCCTGCTGCCCCACACATCTCAATTGTGCATTTCCCCACTGCCTGACCATCGGATGAGTCTGTCAAGGCTGGGATCGGGCAGAGGGGAACCTCCTGGCTTGGCTCACCTAGGTGGGTGTGTCCTCCTGCACCACTCACCAACCTTGGAGTGACTTTTTCCACCTCAGAGGTGGAATAAGTTCCCCATGCAGCTCTTTCTTCCCGGACATATAGCTCTGTGATTGGAATTGGCCCTGTATGTCCAGGATCAGGGTCCTGCCTCTGCCCTACCCATGCTCCCCGTCACCGCCCCCTCCTGCCTCCATCCAGAGCTCCCCACACATCTTCTCTGTATGTGTGGGGAGCTTCGGGCAGGGAACCAGGCACAGGCATTCAGCGGGCATGTATGTCCAAACCAGACGTACATCCCCGCTAAACGCTGCTCAGAATTACCTCCTAGTGTTTTGACGCTTTATTTCTTTATGATCGATATGGTAATATGATTCCTGATATTTCTCCCTTGATGTAGGTTTGACCATGTATGAATATGCATTTACTTTATGATCTTTGCAGTATTATGTTTCTTTTGAAGGTTGTAAATGGTTTCTTTGTCTATGTGTCATTATCATTTTGAAAAAATCCTTATTTAAAAAAAAAAAGAATGTTGCTAAATAGAGTGCATTGAATTTTTGCTTTCATTTCAGAGCTGGGATTATGGTTTGGCATATTTGTTGTTGGGTATCTTCACCAAGGTGGTTTCATTAGAGTAGGTTTTCAAGGTTGGCTAGAAATTCTGTGTTGGTTGCACTGCTGAGATTAAAGTTAAGTCATTTTATGAGAACTTGCTTTTTGTGGGTTTTGAGTATCTGGCTGGGTAGGTTTCTACATTGTTATAGCGGTCATTGTGGCTGAGTCCAGATAGTTTTTTTCTGTAGAGCAGTACATTTTCTCTCTTGTATTTAATGGTCTGCACTCTATTGCCAAGTCTAAGTTGAGGAGGAGATGTGGTCCTATTGTTCTCATGCATTCAGACCTCTGTTTGGTCAGGTTCATTTTGTATTTTTGGAGGTGGTTGTGGGCGTCAAATATCATCAGTCGATTCATTTGTTGGCCGTTTTGGTGTACCATTGACCAAGCTTTGGGATGGTTTAGCGGGGATCGGTAGTTGACACTTTGAGGTAGGATGTTCCATCGCAAGCATTCATGCAGGAAAAAACATTGCTCATGTATGGTGGCATGCCTGCAGGTGAATTTCTCCCATCGCCGAGCAGTGTTGAGTGTTGGACGCCTGAAGGAGTTAGAGATGTTTGTGAATATTGGTAGCTCAGGTCAGCAATCATGATGCTAGATTGTTCTCTGAGCTTGATAATTTGATTACAGATGTTTCTTCACCATTCAAGGGGACATCATCAGTGCAGGGTTCCAGATGGTAATGTGCTTGAATGCTTGTATTTGTACTTATATTGAGGTAGGTGGTGACTCCGAGAAAAAAATAGTTAACAAATTATTTTGCTATATCATGTTTCAGTGCTTTCTCCAGGTTCTGACTGCCTGATCAATCCTTCACACTTGTGGGGCTCCTCAGGGAGAAGAATCTGGGGAACATCAAAATACGGAAGCCAAAGACCAGTGCTCACTCATTTAGATGTGAGCTGCAAACCTTGAAACAGTGAGGGGTCCATGTTTAAATTACAGATAAACTAGGCCCCTTATTCCTCACCTGACCCAGTCTACAAAGGACTCACTCTCTTTCCAGTCTAACCTTCAGAACCACAGAAGGCCTCCTTCTCTTCCATTGCCTTCACTGAGGACTCCCTGACGAACCACAGGAAACATATAAAGGCTGCATACAGCATGAAGGCTGTGTTGGGGGGAACCTTTCACTCCTCAGACCATTGGCTGCACTAGTCCCTCAGGTCTATCACAAGTCCCAATGCAACTCTCTTATCAAAATGCTGTCCACCCCAGAACTATGCCAACTACCTCATTTCCAACCTTTCCTGGATGGACTTGATTTTACTGTAGTCATGGAAGCTTATGTGATTTATGACTGGGTTATAACACACTTTAGAAAAGGATTAAAAATATTTAACCAATACTTGCAGCTGATATAGAATGTAGTAGCTTGAATATTTCTGAGTGAGAAAACATTTACGAACCAATTACCCTCATCTTAAAATTCCTATACTGGCTGACACCACTCCTTTGAGATATGTTCAAATCTAGGTGTTGGTTTTCAAGACCATCAAGAGTATTCCTATTGCAGTTGTTATTTCAACCTTAACAGACTGTTTCACTCTCTTCACTTTGTACTCCAAGCCCACTTAACTATCCTGACATTGAAGGAATTGTATTCCATTCTAATCACATCAGTCTCTACCAGACTAGGTTCCAACCTGCTAACATTGTGAAAACTGTCAGAAACATGGCTATTTGAAGAGGCTTTCAGATCAGAAATCAAATGTCAACCCAGGTTTTCAGTCTAGAAACTGAATACCCATCTACCTCTTAAGATACATCCTTTCATCTAAAAAAAACTGACAGCATTTGGAGTAGTAAGTTCCACTGCAATACCCTACAACTATTCACATCCCCAAACTTATTGCAGTTCATTCAGTCAGAATGTAAAACCTACTCTGCACCTCAGAAACCCTACAACTTGCTCAAATCTAACATAAAAACTAGCTGGCACCTCAAACATATTACATCGTGTCCAGATTAAACAAACCATTAATACCTTAATCTGATATCACCTAAAAGATTACTTTATTATACTGAAAGACCAGCATCAGTCACCTAAAACATACCTGACATTTACCAAGTCAATACTAAAGCAGATCACCTTGACATATAATAGAACTGCCTTCAGTCTATTATAAATCCTTCATCCATTTTTTCCCTATAACATACAATGAGATCAACTTCAGTCTCTTTTAAACCCTTTCAGGGTAGTACTCAAAAGCGCTTATGCAGTTGGCAGTGAAGTTGATCTCATAAATGCTTACTTAAAACAATTCCTAGAATTTGAACAGATAATTTTAGACACATGATGTGGCATTCTAGAAAGGGCATCCAAGGACAGTCTGGGACGTCCAAGGCAGAATGTGCAGAAAAAGTCTAGGGACAAATATGTGTTAGCCCAATTTTAGAAACCTAGATACCTCTGATGTAGATGTCCATGCCAGTGGCCATATAGATGTTCCCGCTATGAAATCGTTGGGCAGATACATCCATCTCAAGCAAGATTATACAAAGAGACATCCAGCAGTGTGGCAAAATGAAAATATGTGCCCCCATTCCTTATCAATATTCGCTGACAAATTGTAAAGTAAAGGGGATATAAGTGTACTTCCTTCTCCACACCCTGCAGATGTTTTCCTGACAAAACAAACACTTTTCAGATGTTCTTCTCTGCCTTGAGAAAGTATAACCTTTAATGCAGCTTGGGATATTCAAGACATTTTTGAAATTGGGCGGGGACATCAAGTTCTTGGGAATGCCTCAGTCACACCTCGACCGCATCCTCATTCTAGCTTGGATGTCCTCATACTAGGAATGTCCACACACCCATCTTATAAAATGGCTCTGGGGATGTCTCTGTACTTTGAATGTCTATATGCCTGTTTTCTGATGCCCAAGGCAAAAATAGGTCTTCTAAAATACCTCTCATATAGGGTTAATTTAGAAGCCCTGTGTGTGCTTTGGATGTCTAAAAATACCATGGAGGCATCCAAAGCACAGGGACATTCCTAGTCTTTTTAGAAAGTGATTCTAAAGACATCTCTGGCACAAGGACATCCAAAGCAGAACAGGGACATGGTGTAGGCATGTCTGGGGCATTCCTAATATCTTGGATGTTCTTACCTGATTTCAGAATAGGCATAGGCCATGTTTTCTGTTTGACAATGAACACTGATGGGGACTTCCATGCTGATGAACATCCCAATATGCAAGCTTGCATGAGATGGACATGCCACCCATGTTGAGACTGTATTATCAAGAACCGTTGGAGATAAGTGCTTTTGTTACACTTGAAGCTGTTGATGCTGCTTGGATGACTAATTTTGTCCCTTTTTGTTCTAGGTATTGACAGTGGGATATCTTGATTTGAGCACTTTGAGCTGTATAAGCTATATAACTTATGTTATTGGGTCTGTTCTTATGTAGATATATATTTTAAGAATTATAAAATGATTTGGATAAGTTGAAGAAGCTAAGCTTAGCTATTTGACAGTAATTAAATTTGATGTTGTTTGATGAGGAGTTTTTAGATCGCTGATGGTATTGTAGACATTCCCCTTATGGTGGGAAACTGCCAGTTAGAGGAATAGTCTTATTTCTGAAATCTTTTTCCTCATTAGTTTAAGATATGCAGTTTATGTTAGTATCTTGACGTGTGGACTTGGTACTTCATAGCCATTCTGGCAAGAGCAATGTGTTGTCAGTTTTCTTGACTTTTTGTCACTTCATTATTGATTATTCTTCCAAGCAGTTTAAAAGTTGCCTACTATTTCTATTTCTTCTCCATCAAGGATGAAATTGATTTTGCCAGATTACAGGATGATCTTTGAAGTTATCTAGGTAATGTTGCATCTTGGTAAGTGGAACCAACATTTCAGCCATCATGCTGTGGCTTTCTCACACTGAGGAAATCAATGGGGCCGCGGCTCAGATAACGATCGGAAACCGCTACCGCGGCTTTGTAAACAAGCCCCTAAGAGTACAGATTACAGGATCTTTGTCTTCTTCATGTTAAGGTACAGGACCATTTTAAGTCTCTTTCTTAGGAAATATAGAAACAGAAACATGATGGTAGAAAAATACCATATGGCCTATCGGTCTGCCCTTTCATTCCAACTACTATAGTCACTTTTTTTCCTTTAGAGATCTTCTGTGCTGGTCCCATATTATCTTGAATTCAGATACTGTCCTGGTCTCTACTACCTCCACTGGGAGACTATTCCATGCATTTACTACTCTTTAAATAAAGAAGTATTTGCACATATTACTCCTGAGTCTATCTCCTTTCAACTTCATCCTATGCTCCCTTGTTGAAGAGCTTTCTTTCAATTGAAAGAAGTTCTCCTCCTGTGCATTTATAAGCAATAAAGAAACAACAAGCAATCAAGAAATCCAATGATGCATTGCTCTTTGCAGAATGGCTATGAAAGACCTAGAAAAGATTCAAGAGGATACAAAGATTTTACTTGTTCAAGCCATGGTATTTTCAATAATGTCATATGGATGCACAGGCTGGACAGTGAAAAAGATAGTAAGAAAATCAATGTCTCTGAATTATGGTGCTGACAAGAATACTGTGTATACCATGGACTGCCCGAAGAACAAACCAGTCAGTACTACAGGAGATCAAATCCAAGCTTTCTTTAGAAGCTTGGATGACTTGACTTTGACTTTCATACTTTGGATACATAATGTGAAGAGAGGGATAATTAGAGAAACACATCAAGCTTGGCAAGGTTGAAGGTCAATGCCAGAGTAAGGACAGCAATGAGATGGATCGATACAATAACAGCACTTATGGATGTTATTCTGTCGACAATGAGCTAGCTGCCTGATTGAAGACTGAACACAGTTTAGGACAACTATTCAGAGGTTCACCATGAGTCGACACTGATTTGATGGAACTTAACAACAACAACAACAACAAATCATATCTCCTCTCTCCTGTTTTTCCTCCAAAGTATACATATTGAAATCTTCAAGTTTGTCTCCATATGCCTTAAAACAAAGCCTTCTGACTATTTTGGTAGCCACCCTCTGCACTGATTCCAACCTGTTTGTATCCTTTTGAAGGTGTGGCCTCCAGAATTGTACACAATACTCCAAATGAGGTCTACCAAAGCCTTATACAGAGGCACTATTGCCTCCTTCTTCCTGTTGGCCATTCCTCTCCCTATACACCCAAGCATCTTTCTGGCTTTTGCAGTCACCTTTTCTACTTGTTTAGCCACCTTAAGATCCTCAGAAACAATCATGCCCAAGCCTCACTCTTCTTTCATGAACAGAAGTACTTCACCCCCTATACTGTACTGCTTCCTTGGATTTTTGCAGCCCAAATGCATGACCCTGCATTTTTTTAGCATTAAATCTCAACTGCCACTACACTACTGCAGATTTTGGTATCATCTGCAAAGAGGCAAACCTTACCTGATAGCCCTTCTGCAATATCACTATGTTAAAAATGTTAAAAAGAATTGGATCAAGGACATATCCCTGTGACACACCACTGGTAGCATCCTTCTCCTTGTACCCACTGTCACCTCCCACTCAACCAATTTCTAACCAGTCAGTCACTTTAGGGTCTATTCCTAGGATGTTCAAATAATTTATAAGTTGCCTGTGCAGAATGGTGTCAAAGGCTTTACTGAAATCTAAGTACACCACATCTAGGGCTCTCCCTCAGTACAACTCTATGGTTGCCCAGTCAAAGAAATTAATTAGGTTTGTCTGACAATACCTGCATCTAGTAAAACCATGCTACCTTGGATCCTGCAATCCACTGGACTCCAAAAACTTCACTATCACCTGCTTTAACAGCATTTCCATTAGTTAACACATCACAGAGGTCAGAGTATCCCTTCTGGCCTCATCGCTTCATCTATTTTTAGTTATTCTAGTTCCTCATGAACACAATCTTCTGAAAATCGTTCAAGATCTCTTTTACTTCTAGTAACATAGTAACATAGTAAATGACGGCAGATAAAGACCAGCATGGTCCATCTAGTCTGCCCAGCACTTCTATTCCTATTTGTGAGTGTATTCCAAGGTCCTGCTCATGGCCTTTCATCTGTGAACACAGAACAAAAATATCTGTTAAGCAATTCCAGTTTATCCTCATCAGCTTCTACATATTCCTCCCCTTTACCCTTGAGTCTGATATTACCACTTTTGCACTTCCTCCTCTCACTTACATATCTGAAAAATGTCTTGTGGTCCCCCCCTCCCCACCCCCATTTTACTATATTGGCTATTGTTTACCTTTATTTGTATCTTTGTTTTTCTTGCTACTTTCATAACTTCTCTAAGTTTTTCCAAATATTGATGCTTGTCTTTCTCTTTCTGTGATCTCTTGTGTTTTAGGAAGGCCACCCTCTTTTTCAGCTACTTCTTTTGAGAACCATAGTGGCCTCCTTTTCCTTTTACATTTATATACTTTCATAATAAAAAGGCTTGTTGCATTTAAAATATCCCCTTTTAGTTTTGCCCATTGCTTTTCTACATCCCCAAGCTGTTCCCATCCCGCCAGTGACTCCTTGAGGTACTGTGCTGTCCCTTCTTGACAAAATTAGTTTTCCTAAAGTCTAGGACCCTCACTTTTGAATGGACGTTATCAGTCCTAGTCCTAATACTGAACCACACTATCTGATGATCACTGGATGCAAAATGACCTCCACTATAACATCAGAAACACTTTCCCCATCAGTGAGTACCAGGTCCAATATGGACCCTTCATGTTTGGGTTCTGTTACCAGTTGCCAGAATAGTTCTCCATGTAGATAATCCAGGATCTCCTTTTTTCTAGATGACACCGCATCAGGGATGTGCCAATCAGCATGAAGCATATAGAAGTCACCTATCAGTAGCACTTCTCCTTTAATGGCAATATTGTGAATGTCTTCAATCAAATCTATCCCTTCTTCTGCCTGTGAAGGAGATCTGTATACCACACCAATGCAAATGGTTTACCCATTCCTTCTTTTTAGTTTAACCCACAGTACCTCCTTCTTCTCATGTAAGCCCTATAATTCTGCTGCTTTAATAATATTTCTTACATATACTGCCACTCCTCCTCTCCTCCTTTCTTCCCTGTCCTTCCTGAATAGAGTATAGCCCAGTATAATTACATCCCAGTCATGGTTGTCCGTGAACCATATCTCCGTAACTTCAAATAAATCCAAGTCAGCTTCTTCCATTAAAGCATCAACATCTGGGATCTTATTTCCATACTATGGGATTCTGTACCACAGTCAGTTCCAAGTTTTGTCTTTGTTGATGTTATAGAGCTTTTCCATTGTTGACTTCCACAGATGTAGTCAATTTGATTTTTGTACAATCCATTGGGTGAAGTCCATGTATACAGTCATCGCTTTTGTTGATGTAAGAAGGTGTTCGAAATGAATAGATCGTTGGTCTTGCAGAATTCTATTAGTCTTTCTCCAGCTTCATTTATGTTGCCAAGTCCATATTTTCCACCCATTTTGCCTTCTTTGTTGCCAACCTTTGCATTCCATTCACCCAGAACTATCAGGATATCCTGTTTGTTCTGTCAATTTCAGCTAGTACTTGTTCATAGAACTCATCAATTTCATCCTCTTCTGCAGCTGTTGTTGGAGCATATACCTGAATTATATGCATTCCTCATAGACAAATAGAGATTAAGTGTTCACTGACTGCATTGTATTTCATTACAGTTCTTGCAAGTTTCTTCTTTATTATAAATGCAGCTCCATTTCTTCTTTGTCTTTCATTTCCAGCAGAGTAGACCATGTGATCATCTGATGCAAAGTGCCCGATGCCAGTCCATTTCAGTTCGCTGACACCCAACAGAATAAGTTGTACACATTCAATTTCATTCTTGTCCACCTCCAACTTCCCTTGGTTCATGCTTCAATCGTTCCATGTCCTAATATGTAAGACATCTTTACAGCTTCTGACTCTCATTTCATGCACAGTTACATCAGCAGTCAGACGTCCCGAGGGCTTTGATCCAACCACATCATAAATGCTGGCTTTATTCTGAAAAGTCTAGCTCCTCCCCAGTAGCTAGTTGAGTGCCTTCCAATCTAGGGTCTCATCTTCCAGCACTATAGTGCAATTTGTTATGTTGTGACTATCCACTGGGTTTTCATGGCAAGATACAGAAGTAGATTGCTAGGCCTTTCCTCCGCGCAGTTTAAGTTTAGTGTTGTTGCCGTTGTCACGGAAATGTGATCCTCGGCCGCCAACACTGTCCTATTCTGCTGCTGCCCAGATTGGTGGTTTGTCTTGGTGTGGCACCTCAGCTGAGACCTGTCCATCTTGGGAGACCCTGCCAGTAGTTAAACTACCGATAGCTTAGCCCTCAGCATCACTGATGCACATAAGCCCTCACAGCACGACAAGCTGCAAACCAAGTGAGGGCTTTATTGCTTCCCTCTACACCAGTTTCTAATCCATTCCGTCAGTTTAGATCTCATCCCATGGGTGCCCATTTACTTATAAGTCTCCTATGTGGAACTGTATCAAAGGTTTTGCTGACATCTAAGAACACCACATCGAGTGCTCTTCCTTGATCCAAGATCTGTCTCTAGTAAAAACCTGCAATCCATTTAATTCCCCAAACTGCACTATCCTTTGCTTTGGCAGTGTTACTATTAATTCAGCAACATGTCCTAAATTGATAGGGCCACTGAAGATAGATATAATTTGAAAATGTTAGGTTAGATATTTTAAATTATATTTTTACCATAAAGCTGAATATTGATCTCTAAAGTATATCCCTAAAACATAGAACAGAATAGCTCTTATTCTTTCTAAATTCTATATCACTATGATGATTTTTCCCTATACCTTTATAAATGGTTTACCATTTTTGACCTTTGTCATCCTGTTATATTTTTAAATATTAAAGACGTTCATTCATTTTTTACAGTCAAATTCCATTTTCTGTTTCAATAGCTGTAAGTGAACAAAACAAGCATGGGTTCAGAATATCCATTAGTTTTTGGAACCCATTATAGTCCATTGAGCCAGGAATACAGCACTTGCTTTTGCTTGGTCACTTCAAGGCTCACTGGAGATGAGCCAGTGACCCATGAATGGTGGATAGAGATTTGCAGATGAAACCACAGGAGCTGCACAGACATAGCAGAAACTAATGAATAGTTATTCTTTGGACAAATGAAGGTGAGACAGGCCCCTGTAGAAGGCCATTGGACCAGCATTTGGTATAAAATCAAGGTCACACTAGCTTCAATTCACTGGCTTCTACCTTGATTATAGTGCTCCTATGGCTTCAGCTGTAAGACTCTGGGTTTTGTCTCTACTGATCCTGACAACCACACAGAACAGAGACACCTTTGAGGGGAAAAGGAAGAAGCAGGAGTTACTTGGCCTACCACATTAAGATTTTTTTACAAGCAGCCAAACAAGCCTATACTATACTCACTTCTAAATAAATGGCTAAGGCTGTCATCATGAATCTGAGACCACAACCATTTCAGAAGGAAATAAACCATCTTTAACATGTGTCTGTACAGTGCTGCATATGCCTTGTAGCACTATAGAAATGATCAGTAGTAGTAGTAAGAAGGTGTAGGCATCAGAGGAAATAGGGGGACAATTAATCAAGCTTAGACAGAGAAAAAAACAAAGAGAGCACATGGCACTAACCTACAGAACAGCCATGAATAAATTAGAGTGCCAGAGATAAGTTAGGGTATGTAGTGCAGAGCAGATTCAATAATAAGAAGCTTGATAGAAAATAAACTGAAGTGAGCATTGCCAGTGCTGGTGCCTCTTTACCCCTATTTATTTATTTATTGGTTTTTATATACCGCGCTATTTCACATTCAGTGCAGTTTACAGAGAAAAGAACTTACATAGAACAAGTAGATAATATATTAATATATTAACTTACATGGAACAATCATATGAGTAATTAACATAGTAATAGAACAGGTTTGGTGCAGTAAACCTATATAAGGAGGGGAGGGTTTTACTCAGGGGAGAGATCCTATCACGGAGGAATGACGCTAGACATGGTAGAGGTGGAGTGGGCTGAATGGGTGTGGCAGAGTTAGCAGGGTGGAGAGAGGTGAGGAAGTTGAGTGTGCTACACAAATGACGGGTATGGCTGGGGGCTTAGGTGCTGTCGGTAGAGATATATCTCTGCACTGTGAGATGAACTGTGCACCGGTAGTAGGAATGGTGTGCCCTGAAAGATGGCAATGTAGCTGGGAAGGGGGACTGGTGCCACAGTTGCGTGACTCTGCGCAGATGGGTACATAGCAAGCGATGTACACTAGACAACAAGGGTTGTGTTAGGCAGTGCCTAGGTGGACAGGTGTGCATGGGTGCAAAGTGGTCAGAAGCCTCGGAAGGGGTGGATGACCAGGAGGAGGGCTGGGAGTTAGGGGAGAGGGTGGGGATGTCAGTGGGGAGACGTTAGGTTGCAGGGGGATGGAGCTGGGCGGTGAGTGGAGTAATACACCAGCAGTACCATAACTGAGGAGGCGCTGAAGGGGAGGACGGCACGGGTGCGTCCTACAGTGAAGGCAGTAGGCGAGGAGGCAGGTGTAGTCGATCCACGGAAAGGGAAGGGTGGAGAGGTTGTGCAGCTGTAAGGTAGGGGGGATGACGTCCAAGGGAGATCAGGTGTGTAGCCAGTGGAATGAGTAGGGACAGGAATGTTTTGTGGTGTGCATAGGTCATGAAGGACAGAAGCAAACACGTGCTCCCTTGTGGGGGAGGGGGGATTAAGGTGACTGTTACTGTCGCATGCGATGGGTGGGTGAGCAATTGCAATGGAGGGCCCCATGACGGTTAGAGGATGAGAGCCCCATAGACCAGGGCGACGGGCTGGGGGGGAATAGATATGGCGAATATGTGTTGGTGGATAGATATGGAGCTGGGGTGAGAGGGCTGCTGTGTTGCGAGATAGGGAGGAGGTAATATGAGTTTCTGAGAGTGAGGGGTGCGGAATAGCTGTTAACCCACCACCTGAGTGGCAAGGGCCTGGGATAGAGACTCCAGCGGATCCAGCAGGGGGGCAGCGGGCAGGAGGGGCATCCCCCCATCCCGCAGACAGGTTGCAGTGACATGGGGTGGGGTGCATGTCATGGCATGCTTGCAGAGACATGTCCGTAGCAGATAGGAACAGGGATGCCACCTGACACCCATGAGAGCATCAGGCAGGGAAATCACAGGCGAAGGGGCATGACGCAGTTCTGTGCAACCATGTGCCCCTGGCAGAGGCACATGGTTTGGGTGCCGAAAAAGGTGGGGGAGGTGAAGGCAGATGGCAGATGCATAGACAAAGGGTGTTGCAGACATGGATCGGGAGAAGTAAGGTCAACACAGAATGTACTGATAGTTGGTCTCACTAGGCATATGTACGGAGCGCTGTAACAGGGGAAGCGCTGTACAGACATAACAGGGGACTTTTCCTGCCCGTTACAGCCCGCAATCGTGTCAGGACACAATACGATGTAAGCTAGTGTGAGCCTTTGACACGCACCACGATTGGCAACATGTCTATGGAGACGGCGGGACAGAATGCGTCATGGACAGGGGGCATCAGAGAGGGTTGGGGTTCTCGGATTGGGGTCTCATGTGCCCAGGGGGGAGGCGTGGTGGACAGTGACAGGTATAGGATCCCAGCAGAGAGGTGCAGTCATTGGAAAGGCACATCATCCAGCATTGGCAGGACATGCAATGGCCATAGCTACCTGGCGACATTGCGAGGTGCAGAGTAGGCGAGAGGGTGTCTAGGTGGAGAGGGGGTATGTAAGGCTAGGATGGGCAGACAACGAACCACATGTATAGGTATGGCAGAGCGGCGGGAACGCAATATGAGGGATGACAGGGGGGCCAGTGAAGAGAAATGGGAGATGGAGCGATATGTGCGATACGTGGCTGGTGGGACATATGACAGGCAGCAGACCGTTGACTAGGCTTGGGAGGACCAGGGTGCGGTCAGAAGGGTGGCCAGCAAGCTGGTGGTTACAGCACCCATGGTGTGATGGACCAACAGAGTAGACAAGCAGTGTCGGAGTGTCATCAGGGAGGACAGGGCGGTAAAGGAGGATGTTGCAGGGATTGAAACGGGATGCGCACGCAATTTTGGCCTAGTGGCCTAGTGGTTGCGGCAAGGTACCTCAAGCCGGAAGGTCAGTGGTTAACATCCCACTGGGGGATAGCACCTTTGGCCCTGACGGACTGTGGTTTCTAGTTCCACAGGTGCTCCCTGTGGTCTTGGGCAAGCCACTTAACCCTCCATAGCCCAAGTACCTTGTAAAAAGGTTATCTCCAGGTTATAATGCCCTGTTCAATGTAAGTTTAGTTTGCTCACTGTATACCGCACAGATGCAGAATAGCGCGGTATATGAGAGAATGTACATACATAAAGACATAACATGTGGGTATGTGATGTGGGGTGGAGAGATGACCTGCGTCGGATCCAGGGGTCTGTGGCAGGGAGCCATGGGGGCTGACACAGTTCGTACAAGAGGTTGTGAATGGGGGTGGAGGTGGGGAAGCATCATGTGGAGGGGCAAGGGGTTAGGTCATGGCCATGGGCAGCTGCAAGCAGTGGTGGGGACTTCCAAGTAGCAGTGTCAGAGGGGCAGGCCGAGATGATGGCCTGATGTGCATGGGTCATCACAGGCACGGTGTGGTAGGATGAATGGTGGTACACCGAGAGGTGACAGTGGAGGCATAGGAGGGGATATGGCCACCACGGAATTGGGCATAGGGGGAGCGGAGGTTGGACCATGGGCAGAACTATGACATACACCCACATGTATAGTGATTGGGGAGGTGGAGGGGCCACCAATGTGCACACCGTACAGGTGGCGGTGGAGTTGGGGGGGGCCAGGTAGGCACAGATCCCTTGTGATCCGACTGGTGACAGGGTGATAGGTGGACGGTGTTGGACAACGTTGACGATGGCAGCAGAGAGCACGAGGGGTGACGACGGGTCAAAGGCCATTGGACACTACCAGAGGCTAATCATAGACGACTCAGCTACGGCCAGTTGCGTTGGCAGATAGGGGACGGATACTGGCTTGTGTGTGTTCACGGTGGGCATGTGGGGAGAGGGCGCCGGGGCAGCTGTGGTGGGCATCGCGCTCAGGTATTGTGGACATGATGGGCAGGGGAGGGATGACGCAACTTATTTATTTTGTTTAGTAATGTTATTGCTATACCACCTAATCATTCAAACAATGCGTTTGCAACGGCAAACAATCGAGGGGGCAAATGTTCACATGCAGTGTACAGAGTGCTGTGTCTGTGGTGGTGGGGATGTGATTAGATTTGGTGTAGTTAAATAGTGTGCTATTATACATTACTAGCTATTATACGGTCATATATACAGTTATGGGGGGTGGGGGGTGGGTGGATGAACTGGCTTGTATGCTGGTTCTGGGGGTGTGTCCATAGTAACTGCTGAACATGGTTTGTCACCAGCCTTTTGCAAAGGTCCTTGCTATCTGTGGTTAGTCTCAGATCATCTGGGATAGCGTTCCATCAGTATGTAGCAGCCAGGGAGATTGCTCGTTGTGTGGTGTCTTTGCGTGTCCTGGTGATGTCGTTTGGGGTGTTTACCCGATTGGAGGTGCCTCTTCTTCTTGCCAGTGTGCTTATGTCAGGTTGTATGGGTGTGTATAGGCATATGGTGGAGGACTGTGGTATGATAGTGCAGATGTTCATGATAGCTTTGTATTTGCTGCATGCGATGATTGGGAGCCAGTGCAGTTCTTTCAGTATGGGTGTCAGGGGATGGGAGGGATTGTGTGTGGGTTTCATGGGCAGGGCTGTGACAATGGCATGCTGCTAGTCAGATGGTACATTGGCAGTGGTGAGCAACGGGACACAACTCAGAGTAATGGGGGACTGACAGGTGTGTTACACATGTGGCTGGGGAGGTGGGTGGCCCTGGGATCGGAGTGCCAGGTGGTCAGCCCAGTGAACATTGGAGGGGTGTTGTATCCTCATCTGTGACAGGAGGGCAGGGGGTGGGGGACATGAGGGGTAGGATGGGGCAGGGGGAACGAAGGGTGGGGCACGGAGGGTGGGGAGGGGGTGGGAACAGGGAGGGTGCTGTCCTGGATTTGGTCATGTTGGCGCCATGCCACAGTTTGCGCACAACAGGAGGTAGGTGCCCGGAATGCGTTAACACATAGGGGAGGGTCGCATGTACAGAACAGACGATGGGGAGGAGAGACAGGAGAGGTTGCCAGCTGGCCAGGACCTGTTGTTTGGAGGCGGCAATGGCTGATGGTCAGGACAGGGGCATGCATCTACTGTGTGGATGGTCAGCATTGGAGCAGGTTGTGTGCCAGGCATGCTCAGCGGAGCGGGCACATGAACGCAAATAGCGGGAAACTTTAGAGAGGCATGGCTGTGTGGTGAACGCCTAACAGGGCACAGGATGTGGGGAGCAGGAGGCACCACAGCAGCGGTGGGTACAGCAGTTAAGGGGGCCACAGACTCAGCAGTGGAATTGGTGGACATAGTGGATGAGGGGGTGTGGACATAGTGGGGGAGAGAGCTGGAGGGTCAGTGGCAGGGGGGTCACTCATTAGAGTAGTGGATCCCGTGCGTGGCTGATATTGGGGATGGGGAGTGATGAGGCCTAACAGGTGGTTGTCGGGTAAAGGGGGCACAGAGTCAGGGCGTTTGGGGGGTGAACAGTTAGAGGTGACAGGCAGCACAGGGCTATGACCCTGCTGGTGTGTTGGTGCAATGGGTGAGAGCAGGGGGCTATACGGGGGTAGCAGGGGGGGTTGCGAACATTGGGGGTGGAGGTGTCCGCGACATGACTTTTCATGTCACCATGTCTGCGGGTGAGATGGGCGTGGAGGGTTGAGAGACATTACTCACTATCTGAGAGGATGGTGGGTCTGGAGGTGTTGGGACGGTGGACACCAGCTACTCGGGGTGGTGTTTGTGTGGAGCAGCGGCTCAGATGGAATCCGACAGAGTGTGAGGGGAGAGTTAGGGGTGGGAGGGGAGAATGTATGTGACCCGTAGGAGACAGAGGGGGCCTACTGCCCCTGCCATGGCCAGAGGACCGGTGAGTGCGGGGGACCTGGAGGCCCCCCTTGAACGGTGTGGCTGTGGAAACATTTTCCACAGGTAGGGGCCAGGTCACAGCTGAGTCGAGAGGTGAAGGGAGCGGGATTCAAACGGTCATGTACAAAGGCGACTTTATCTGTACCTGTGTGCACATTCCAGGGGCCGGGGGGGGGGGAGGGCATGCGGGGTGGGGTGGGGTATGTGGATGGGGTTTAAGGGATTGTGGTAGGCCCAGTTCCAACATGAGAGGTCTGTTAGGGGTGGGTGGTTGCCCCCACAGAGTGAGAGGTTGGGTTTGGAGGCCAGAAATGAGGGTGATGTAGCTCATGTTAGCCACATTACCCTTTGGCCACACCATGTGATAGGTGGGGGCAGAGACATACCAAGGGAGTGGGGGGTGGGGGGAGCAGCAGCGGCAGATGCGGTGGGGGGTGAGGGAGAGGGTGCACAGGCTTACATACGTACCTGCCCGGGGATGGGCGGTGTCCAGGGCCTCTGGAAGGCCATGCAGGTAGATTGGCCCGAGTCTGTCTGCCAGCTCCTGCTCCAAGGGGGTGAGGGTTGGGGTGAAGGGGCTACCCCCACCAGTACCCATGGCATGTTGCCTCTCTGCAGTCATGTGTGCTCGCACCCCACGCTTGATGTCGTTAAATCTCTTACGGAGGCTGTCCAGGTCTCTTGGTGGCCCCCCTAACTCAGCCACGGCCACCCGCACCTCCTCTCACACCTCTGTCCGTGTGGCAATCATGGTGCTGTTGCTGAGCCGCCCATACAGAACATCGTAGTGCTCGAGGACACAGGCCAGCAGGGTGTGGTTCTCTTGGGGCTGAAACATACTGCCCTCCTCCGCGCAGCAACAGGCATAGGGATCCTCCTTCTCTTGGCAGTGGGGGGCCCCTGTGTGGGCTGTGATCAACCTGATGTGCCCGCCTCCCCCCCTCCCTGCTCACCGCTCCTTCCCGCATGAGCAGGTGGCTGCCCCACCTCCCGACCAGCCATGTGCTGGTGCTGAAGCACCCTACGGGTCCCCCCTCCCCCTCCCCCTCCCCCTCCCCCTCCCCCTCCCGATCAGCCATCCCTTCCCCCACCCACAGGGCTCCCCCCACACCTACCCAACACCCCCCTCCCCCTGTTGGCCCCCTTTCCCCTCTGCTGTCTCTCACACCTGCTGCTCACCACCCCTCCTCTATCTCTTCTCTGCTGTCTCACTACCCTTTGCACCTGCCTCTGCCCCCTGCAACTCCTCTCCAACTGCCACTGACTCTCTCCACCAACACTACTCCGCCAAACACTAACCAATACCACACTCCTTCTCTCTGTCTCTTTCTCCTACACAAAACCCTCGAAGTGGCCTAGGTATGCAGAGGTATTTATAGGGATAGTCCACGTAACGTGCATTGCGTGCACGCACAATGGCCACGCCCATGTCTCAGTGCATGTGTAATGCGCTTAACGGCCGCGCCCATGTATCAGCACATGTGCAACGCGCGCAACATACCTCTACCCTTTAAATTCAGCTGCACATCTGGGACACATTGATGGGATTGTGTTGGAGAGAGACAGAGTTGGTGACGTGTTTGTGGAGGTTGACGAGTGTTGGAGGACGCTTCTTTGTGTGTAGTGGCTGTGTTTGTGAGTGTTGTTTGGCCTGTGTGTGTGTCTGTGTGTTCTAGTCAGTGAGGTGGGTGTCATTGTCTGTGTGTCATTGTGCGTTTGGACAGGTTGTGTGTATGGCATCCTTTGCGTTTGCTGCGGTTGCGGTTGCTGTTGAGGAGGGGCTGCGGTTGCCTGATGGGGGAGATGGTGTCGATGGGGCTGCGGCACAGGACATGGGTGTGGACCCCCTGCAGCTGTGGGGGCGGGCCTGGCAGGGGCTGTACCCACATGGGGCAGGAGACGTGCAGGGGTGCAGGCTCACCGGCCTCGCCTCTACAGTCCCAGGGCCCAGCTCCAGGGCATGCGTGAGGACCAGGTCATCTCCCTCTACCACCTGAGCATGGGAGCTATTCTGGAGCTGTACGAGGATCTCAGACCTGACCTTGAGCCCCTGACTTGTCGGTCACATGCCATACCGGGTTTGGTCAAGCTCCTTGGTGTCCTACATTTCTTTGCCTCCGGCTGTTTCCAGTCTTCGGTGGCCGCAGTGGGTGGCATGAGCCACCCCACCTTCTCACGCTGTCTCCACCAGGTACTACGTGCCATGGTCAGCCAGGTGGGGGATTACATAACCCTTCCCCACACTAGGCAACAGTGGGGGACCCTGAACCAAGCCTTTGAGGCATTAGCCGGAACACCACACGTGATGGGAGCTATTAATTGCACACATGTTGCCCTGGTCCCGCCCACTATCATTCCCTGAATGTTCAGGTTGTCTGTGATGCACATCAGCATATTCTGAATGTGGTTCCCAGGTTTGCAGGGTCCACCCATGACTCCTATATCCTGCAGAACTCGGCACTGTTCACTCAATTTGAGGCTGGACAGTATGGATACTGTATATTGCTGGGTGTGTATTTCTCATTTCTTACGTGCACATGTTGTTCATGTTACTAACCGTATATGCAGATGTCTGACTTGTTGTATGGGTATGTCAACTGTATGTGACTTAATAGGGGTGGCCTCACAGTCCACCTTGCTATGGAGCTTTGTCGTAATAGTTGAATGGCTGCATAGCATATGTGCCGTGGTTACTGATTCCAATCCGTGCACCTAGCCCTTGCCCTGTGTGTCTGCCCTCACACCCTGAAACATAGCTGTGCTGTCCCATCGTGTGTTGTCATATGTGTATGTCAAATTGTGGTATGCATTTGTTTAGCACATATGTACCTGTGTCAATTTGAGGGAACATGCGCTCCTCCTTTAATATTACACATTCCTCTTTTTGCAGGTGATGCAGGATATGGGTGTCGTCCCTGGTTGCTGACCCCTGTGTGTCATCCACGGACACGTGCAGAGTGGAGGTACAATGAGGCCCATGCCACCAGCCGCTCCATCATAGAGCGCACCTTTGGTGTATTAAAGAGTCGCTTCAGGTGTCTGAATAGGACAGGTGGTGCCTTACAATACCGTCCACAGACCGTGGCAGAGATCATCTTAGCCTGTTGCATCCTGCACAACATTGCTCTCAGGCACCGTATCCCTTCCAACATTAATGAGGATCTAGAGGATGACCCTGTGTGCCCCCCAGCACGTGCCTGTGGTGACACACGCGAGGGGACAGCAGTCACGTGGCAGCTGATTATGGAGCTCTTCACATGTACGTACTTAATTTGTTGCCACCTACATTTGCTTTAATATGTGTGTACAGCTACTACTAGTGTCCATTTGTATCACAGTATCAGTGATATGCAGCACTGCACGGACATGTAACTTACAGTGGCTAGCCATGCCAGCATCATGTATACTCATGCCTGATGCACAGTAACTGTGGGTGGGGTACAGCAGCAGGTGGAGGTGGTATGTGTGTGTTTGTGTTGCTTTAGGCTTGTGGGAGGTGTCTGCCTGACATACCTGGTTTGTGGGTGCATGTGATAGGGGCTGCTGTGCAGACACACATTGTTGGTTTCGATATATGGTTTGCAGCGGGGTGACAAGCATAAGGTATGACTTTCACAGTGGGGAGAAGAGCATGGCTGGGCCAGTTGTCTAGATGTGTGTGCTTATCAGTATGTCATTTAAGCTGTTTGTGAGGTTGGTATGCTCCAAGTTGTAGGGTCCATGTGTGTGCTGTGTTTGTATGATGCTCCATTTGCTATGTTGTGGTATCTTCGTGATCTGTGGTATGTGGATTACAGTTCTGTGTGGTCTGTAAAGGAGATTACGGAGACACTACAGTGTGCCTGACTATGTAGGGTATCATATAGTCGTGACTTGGATGCTGTGGCGGATAGGGGCCCCATGCGTTGTCCAGCCAGGGGGGGGGGATTGTTGCCCAATTTATAGGGTTTTGAATAGCCTGGACTTGCAGTGTTGCCTAGTTACACACAGACAGAGGCGAACCAGGCAGGAGCAACATTTGGATACAACAGGGTATTTACAGTTGGGCAGGGGTTGGGGGTACAGGAGAGGTGGATAGTCAGCGTACACCTTCTGGTACACCTCTCCTGTACCACCAACCTCTGCCCAACTGTGAATACCCTGTTGTATCCAACTGTGCATACACTGTTATTTCAATATGACCTGTGATTGGTTTCCCCAGTTCTCCCCAGTTCAACCTGTAAGAATGTCCATAATTTGTATATAGTTTTCCCGGTTCATCCAAGTTTACTACCCCTGTTCAATGTAAACTCAATGTGACCTGTTGCATTGCCGTATGTTTTGTTTAACTGTAAACCGCACTGATTACAATAGCGCAGTATATAAGAGATATAAATAAATAAATAAATAAATAAACCTCTGTTCTCTGTAAACGCACTGTTATGTCGCATTGTAGAAGTTTTCTGTTCATTGTGAACCACATTGATTTTAATAGTGCGGGATATAGGAGATGTACATAAATAAATTATAGCATCAGCACACAGGTGTTAATGTTAGCTACGGTGTGGGCTATCCACAGCACGAATATGGGTATGCACAGGGGATACAGGGGTTGACCCTACATATATCCTTGTGTTACTGGGCATGACAGCAGGGTAGGAAAGGACATTGAGACAGCAATACACACAGTGATGGAGCATAGGGAGCAGTTTGGAAGGGCCAGGATATAACAGCAACCCTGGCGTGACACAACACAGTGGGGAGCAAACACTTTTGTCCACCACTCTGTACAGCAGCTGGGAAGTGAGGGAAGGGACAGACAGCATACGGATCCCTGTAGTTTGCCAGGGAAACATCAATGATGACCGTCACATGGGTGTAATCTGTGCAGTGTGATGGTGAACAGACAGTCTGTTCAGGGTTTGGTGGGTCTGCACGCTGGTTATGGGAAGGTGCGGTGCGGGTTGCACAGCTAGGGCATAACAGATGTATTTTGCCCTTGTGTTTCCCAATGCACAGGACATAGTTGGTGGAACTCCGGGTGCTGTGGAGCTTTGGCTGGTGACTGTGTGTCGACCAACAGGCAGTGGTCAGGGGTAGGTGGATCTATGGCTGCCCTGTCTGTGTCAGCAAACAGGGGGTACACATGTCCTCCGTGATATGTCATATCACCCTGTTTTTGTAATTGACCTCTTTTCCCTGCACCTCCATACCCCAGATCGTTCTGTGCGCACACAATTCCCCATGTGTTCCTGCACAGTAGGACTTCAGCAACACTGTCTCTGGGATATGACCAACAGAGCTGCATGTGTGTGTGGGTCCAGGGGATTTGGTGGTGGGCTTCACCTGCACCTTTTGCCAACATTGTACCATCAGCTAACACCAGTGTATCATTGTATTTCACATGGTGTGTATGTCAACCACTATCCACTTATGCACGTCAAGGCCATCTCCTACTGCTGGCACGCTGCCCTTAACATTCTTTGTGAATCTTTTTTCTGTGGTTGGCTGTGTGATGATACAGTGTGCAGGCATTTCACATTTGCATGTGTTGTGAGTGGCTGGATACCTGGGTGGCGGGGGTGAGTGTGCTATCTATACCGCACTGATGTTTACCATCTGAACATTGTAGGCATGTATTACGTGTTGGGGGCAGACCTATGTCCTGTGTTCTGACTGACCACTGTTGACCAGCTGTTTTGTATCACAGATAGCTTCATCACGTGGACATACATCAACAGTGGCATAACATGGTGACTTGGCGATTCTACACATTTTTGTTACAATGCCTCCCATCACTTGGACTTGTTACAGCCTTTGAGCAGCTCTGGGGATCCAGGACATACACCAGATGCAAGCACAAGGTAGTTTGCACCATAGTTTGCTTGGTGCTGACATTAGCCTTTACATGTTGGTGCTTTACTGTTTGTCATATACATATTTGGTGTGATCTCTGTTCACGGGCACTGATGCACATAGGGTGGAGCAGTGTGACACCTGTGTGACACAGGCATGGACATGTCCATATCCATGTGGCACCTGTGTCTGCTGTTCCAGTTCGGGATGTCACCCACATGCGGTGTTTTTCGTGTTGTGATAATGTCATGTTTGCCGGTGCGTCCCTTTCCTATGTCTTTCTCAATGTCAGACTCTCTGCAATTTGTGCTGCTTTTAACAGCAGCATATCAATACAATATGTTTCTTCCTCTGACACAGGGCGGAGGACATACAGGACACATCTATTGCAATGCATCTGGCGTCTCCATCAGCCACCTGTTGGGGTACACAACACCATGGAGCCTTTCCTGGAATTTGGTGCCATAGGATGTTCGACCTCTGCGAGTGGGACACATGCCTCGGATGGACATTATTCTTGTTGACTTGCTACTTTGGATATGACAAACCTGTCCAACACAACGCTGCTGCCGTGCTCTGGCTGGGAGTCGTGATCATTGCAGGATACACACATGAACTTTCACGGACTGCAGCATATTGGGATGTGGCACTAGACTATGCATGCCCAGTGTTGCAAGGACAGTATTTAGGTTATGTGTGGGATAGCAGATACGCTTTGCACTTTGGACACTGTGTACTGGTCCCCACGTGTGCAGCAAGGGCTGCCATTGTCAACGTATGTTGTAAATTCCTTCACAATTGTGTTCTTGATGTGTTTCAGCCATGTGTGTGACATGGAACACAGGATACACGCATCTGTTTGTTTCAACACAAACATACAGCCATGCATGTGTCATAGAGGGAGCAATGGAGAAGTCATGTTGTCTATGTCCACAAACTCTCCACCTGACATGATGCAGGTTTTGCCACGACAATGCTTTCATACACACCATCATCCTGAATTGATGTTCTCAATCACCAAGGGTGTTTCCCTGCATGTGTGGTATCACTGTATCATGTTGAGATGTGGATGGGACATGTGCATATGGCTGACTATGTTGGGGAAACACAGCACGAGACAATATGGTTTCTGTGTGTTTCCCTGAAACATGTTTGCCCTTACTTTCCATTGGGGAAACACAGCACGAGGCAATATGGTTTCTGTGTGTTTCCCTGAAACATGTTTGCCCTTACTTTCCATCTCTATATACTAGTTGTTGTGTATGTTTACTGTACAGACATGGCGATACACATTGATTTACGAACCTTGAATTGCATGTCTGGACATTCCTATGTATGCCCTGAGATAACTACACTCACATTGGCACATTATATTTGGAGTGTGACACTGTGAGTGTCTGTCTTCCTTCACTTTTGCATTCCATGTACCGTGATTTATGTGTACAGACACTGTCTATACACCAACCAGTGCAGGGGGACCTCCTGCACAGTGTTACCTATGCATGTTTCTGCAGGTATTTTCTTTTGGATGCTGTCTGTGTTCATGTGCCTCTACTATCTGTTAGCATATCCTCAATGTGCATTAGCTGATTGTTTACAGTTACATTGTAGCATCTTGGATTCCTATGTCACGAATTATGTGGGTGCTGTAACATGAGGTTTCATCTTTTTTTTTAAATTACAACATTTTAACACATGCTGTTTCCATTTGTGTGCCTCCTGTGTTGCAAGATAGATATGTTTGTGGACACAAATCATGATTGATGTGTGTTGGCCCTCATCATGCACGTCCTACTGTCTATGTGCCCTCATACGTGGGTGGCACATTGGAGAGGTACAACAGTAGGGGGGGGGGGTGGCCAGGGCCTAATGCATACTGCACACCATGCACCTGATGCACATTGTGTCTCCTGCCCCTCATTTGTGGGTGGGCCAGTGGCCTTTCTGTGGGATGTGGGTAGCTACCCTGCTAAATGTGTTCCCGTCTTTCACCAGGGATCCCCTCACATTGATAGTATGATGGCCTTATCTACACTATCTGTCATGCTTCTCCAAATGAACATATGTGTTTTACATACATTTGTCTCTGCTGCTGCTTGGTCATGGTGACAAACATGCATTGCCCCATGTGTGCCTTTGTGTCAGTCCTGACTCATTGTTACCCAGAGACCCCAAGGTTTTCTTGGCAGTGTCACTGGAGGTGGTTTGCCAGGCACTTCTTCCAAGGTGCTGGCAGGTGACGTGATTTGCCCAGGGCCACAAGGGGTGCTAGTTGGATTTTAACCCTGTTTGCTTGGTGACCCTGACAGTGTTCTCACCACTGGGCTACTCCAACAATCTTTCATCCCACCAACACTTGTATGTAGTATTTCTCTGGTCATGTACATGGCCTACCTGTGTTCACATCCTTGTATGGTGTCAGCTGTCTGTCTGCTAGCCATTTGCAATATCACTGGGTATTACAGGTCCCCATACACACCCTTCCCTTGTGGGGCTATTTCTGCATTGTGCTCTGTGTTCTCATTGTGTTTGTTTGGATTAGTTGTTTACGGCATATGATCTAACACCATTGGTTGCAGGTTTGATCCCCTCATGGTTTTTTATTTTTGCTTTTGTGCTAATATGACCACTAATTACCGGCAGATTCATCACCTCTGCACACACACCTCCATCCTTTCACAGAACACCAAGGTGTGCCCTCTGAGTTGCCTACCCATCACATATTAGCTGTTACATATGTCTTGTTATTTAAGGTGTGTACATGGCAGTCCGGTTGGGGGTTTCATATTGCTGTGTTTCAGCTAGTGTGTAGTGCACCTGTTTGCAGGTTCACTTCTCTCCTCTCCAGGTACAGATTATACATCTACTCCACAGAGCATGCTCTGCTGCCCTTGGGAATTCTTTTCTTTCCTCTTTTGCATGCTGTATCCACTGCATGACCTTTCATTGTGTGTGCACATGTGGCCCTATGTGTGTGTGCTCCCAGTTACTGACTGTGATCTGCTATTTACACAGCAGATCTGCATATGCATTTCATCATTGTTACAGTTGGGGCTTTGCCTATCCTGAGGGCCAGCAGGTGTCTTGTGATGCCCTCCAGTACGTTTGTATGCAGCCTTTGCTACTGGGTTGACACTGGTGGTGTGGCATACAGGTTTGTGCATTGCCATTTGTGCTACTGATCATGGGCTTGGCTCCTCTCTGTTCTCTTTCATTTGTCTGCCTGTCCTGCACAACCACCTTTCATCCCTGTAACAGTCATATCTGTGCAGATCTGTGCTGTGAGCACATTGTACCCTCATCACAGTTGTGAGCCATCCTTCTGTCCATCTATGTGTGTCTGCCAACTGTGTGCTGTCCTACCCTGATGTGCATGCTGCTACCCCCACATCCTGCACTCCTATACATTCCTGCATTGTGGCTCTCTCTGGTTGCATCTCCTGTGTGTCCTCTGCATGGCACAGCTACTCCACTGTCATCATGACATTCCTCCTATCCTGCCACTTCTACCTCTTCTGCTGCACACGTCTTCCCATCCTCTGACACACACTGTCATTATTGCATGGTATATTACCTTCCCTCTGTGCATCGCTGCAGCTGCCCCCGATATGTTTGTGCAGCTTTCAAGCAGCCACATGGGCTGGACGCTGATTCGTCTGGTCCGTCAGATCTGCTCTACGTCCTTCCTTTATTTATGCATTGTCTTTCCTTGTTGCTCTGTGTAGTGTTAGGGTTACATGTCTGTTTGCCACATACCTCTCTTGCCCTTCAAATTGGGGGACCTTACTGCACTTGGGCAATGCTTTTGGGTTCACCTATACATCCTTGGGGCATCTTGCATCACACCATCGGTTCAACAGCTTCTGGGGTGCCTACTATGGTGCCTTGGGGGTTTGCAACCTTTCAACATGGCCTCTGGGGCACATCATAACCCATATTCGCTGACATGGTTGTTTAGGATGTGCCCTCTGGTGCACCCTGAAAAGGTGCATGGTTTTATGGCACTCAGGTTTGGTTATGTTTCTGATGGCAGCACAGATTGATAACAGAAGAGGTAATTTCCTCTATCAGCCTTACTCATTTGGCACACTGGGGACTTGCACTCATACCCCCTGTGCCATCACTCAATGTATTGACCGTTGTGCTACAGCACTGTTGTGGATTTGCAGGTGGGGGGTCTTCTTAGGCTTACCACACTTTTACATTCACAGTGCTGCCATCAGAAACAGTGCTGTACCTTTACCGTGCCTCATTGGACACCCTATAAGGCACCTTATAGGAGACCCTATAGGGTGCCTTGGTGGACAGTGCACTTTATACTGTACCCTCTGGCATGCCTTATTGGGCACCTTATATGATGGCACCTTGAGGGTGTGTTTGCTGGCAGCACAGGTTTAAATTACGACCTAATATGCCTCAGACTGCAATGGGTAGGTGTTGTAGGTACTGCCTCAGCCAGCAGTGGGTAAATGCAATGGGTACAGGCTCAGACAGCCTTCTTTAGCAGGCCCACTCGGGAGTTGAACCCATGACCCCTGTACCATCAGTCATTGTATTAACCACTGTGCTACGCTGCTGTTGCTGCTTGCATGTCAGCTCACCTACTTAGGATGACCAGGGGTTACCATGTGCAGTGCTGCCATCCAAAGCAGTGCTGTACCCTTGCAGCGGCTCATAGGGCACCCTATACAGCACCCTCTAGGGTGCCCTGTAGGCAACATTTTAGGGTACCTTGGCATACAGTGCACTTTAAAAGGTGCCCTCTGGGGCGTCTTGGGAGGCGCCTTCTGCAGCACCTTCTTTTACGGCACTTTGAGGGTGTGTATGCTGGCAGCACAGATTTACTTTAAAAAAGGGGAGGTGCCTCAGCTGGCAGTGGGTAAGTGCAATGGGTACAGGCTCAGACAGCCTTCTTCAGCAGTCCCACTTGGGAGTTGAACCCATGACCCCATACCATCAGTCATTGTATTAACCATTGTACTGTGCTGCTGTTGCTGCATGCATGTCAGCTCGCCTACTTAGGATGACCAGGGGTTACCATGTGCAGTGCTGCCATCCAAAGCAGTGCTGTACCCTTGCAGCGGCTCATAGGGCACCCTATACAGCACCCTCTAGGCAACAATTTAGGGTACCTTGGCATACAGTGCACTTTAAAAGGTGCCCTCTGGGGCGCCTTGGGAGGCGCCTTCTTTTACGGCACTTTGAGGCTGTGTATGCTGGCAGCACAGATTTACTTTAAAGGGGAGATGCCTCAGCTGGCAGTGGGTAAGTGCAATGGGTACAGGCTCAGACAGCCTTCTTCAGCAGTCCCACTCGGGAGTTGAACCCATGACCCCATACCATCAGTCATTGCATTAACCACTGTGCTATGCTGCTGTTGCTGCTTGCATGTCAGCTCCCCTACTTAGGATGGCCAGGGGTTACCATGTGCAGTGCTGCCATCCAAAGCGGTGCTGTACTCTTGCAGCGGCTCATAGGGCACCCTATACAGCACCCTCTAGGGTGCCCTATATGCAACATTATAGGGTGCCTTGGCATACAGTGCACTTTAAAAGGTGCCCTCTGGGGCGCCTTGGGAGGCGCCTTCTGCAGCACCTTCTTTTACGGCACTTTGAGGGTGTGTTTGCTGGTAGCACAGATTTCAAACAAAAAGGGAACTGCCTCAGCTAGCAGTGGGTAAATGCAATGAGTACTGCCTCAGACAGTCTTCTTCTGCAGGCCCACTCGGGAGTCGAACTCATGACCCCTATGCCATTAATCAGTGTATGAACCATTGTACTACACCTTTTTTGCTCTGTTTGCAGGTCAGTGCGCCTACTTGTGCTAACTGCACGTTGACGTGCGTTACGTACCCTATCGCGCGATAGTGTGCGCAGCGCACATTATCACGCACTGACACGCGCTTGCAACATTTAGACTGGAACACCCACTCCTTTTATGGCATCCTGCACACTAACGCTGGGCGCACTTTAAGACGGTTTAGTAAACATACCCCCTTATGTCTTATAGTGTTGTTACCACTGCCCATCAACAAATTCTAAGTGAATTCCATTGAAAATGTATGGAAAACTCCACATAGTAAAAAAAAAATTACTTGGTCCATTGACTTTAATTCAAACAAATGAAATGAATCATTCAGTTTCTGAAAATGAACCGAATGGGGCATTGATCTGAAAACAAACTGAAAAGGAAATTTTCCCTGTGTTCATCTGTATACCTATAACCGAAAACTGTAACTTTCTCTTATTCATGTTAAGCTATTTTTGTTGGAAAAGTATTTAATAAAGGATGGTGATGACAGATGAGCACATGGTTTGTGTCCAGGGTTAAAGTTTTGGCAACTGTGGCTACTGGCCACAAGTTTCAGACTTGTGCAGATTCCTTTTCATGTCTGTCTCCATGCATCTAATGTATATATATGTATTTTCCAGGTTAAAATGTAAATGAGAGATAATGCTGTAAACCTCAGTGAAAACTGTTGCCTTTGGAGCTTTTAGACAATTTAGGATTAGGTAAGAAAGATGCATATGAGAGCAGATATTATAGAGAAAAAGGGAGCATTTACTTTAGTGATCAGTAAATGATTTAGGCCATAAACCTGTGCATAATTCCACAGATTAGCAATAAATAAGGAAGCTGAATGACTTCTGATCTTGAGTTAGTAGCTAATATATGCATTGCAGAAATAATTAACTTTATGGCATGATACCTCCAGCAAATACTTTATTAAAAGATCATACAGACGTTTAGAACTAAGAACATAGAAATATAGAAAAATTATGGCATATAAAGACCATATGGCCTATCCAGTCTGCTCTTTCAGACTAACTATTATGCTTTCCAATCTCCTTTCTGTCTTTTAGGGATCATCTGTGTTTATCTCATTTATTTTTTTTTATTTTTTTTTTATTTAGCAACCATTTTTATGCCACGCTTTCCACATGATCAAGCGCGGTTTACAAAGAACAGATTCTGAATAGTACAATGAACATATTGTTATTCAGTTACATAGAACTGTTTTAACTATTTACATAGCAATGTATACATTTAACAGTGAACTCATACAAACTTTAACTATATACAGTTTCTGCGCTGTTCCAAAGTTAGGGATATTTCTATCCGTGCATCGCTACTGTAATCTGATTATGTGTTTGGGTCTCCATTTCTTCTGTTTTGTGCGTGTACTGCATTGGGGATGGTTTGTGTGTCATAGTTTAGTTGGGTGCCATAGTGAGAAGTGAATAGGTGGGTTTTAAGGTTTCTTTTCAAAATTATTTGAGGTCGTTTTGTGCTCTAATGTCATCAGGGAGCTCATTCCAGAGTACTGGAGCTACATGTGAGAAAGCTTTTTTATTTGTTAGTTTTATGGCATTTCTGAAGTCTTTTGGAAATTCCAGTTTGTGTTTATTCTGGCTTTATTGACTTCTGTTTGAGGTTTCAATAGAGATTAGAGTGTTGAGGAAGATTGGGGCTATGTTACTGATTATTTTGAACGTGGTGACAAGTATTTTATGTGTAATACAGCTATTAATTGGTAGCCAGTGGAGATCATACAAGATGGGCGTAATATATTCTATTGATCTAATGTTTAAGATTGAGCGGGTTGCCACATTTTGGGCTAACTGCAACTGTCTGAGGGTTTGTTTTGATAGTCCCTGTAAAATGGTGTTCGCGAAGTCAAAGTGTGGGGTGATAATTGATTGTATAACTGATTTGAAATCTTGTTGATGGATTAGAGGCCTGAACTGTTTTAATAGTTTCAGTTTATGATATTTTTGTCACAATATTTTTGACAGGGGCGTCCCAAGGGGGGTGCGGGGCCATGTGCGGAGACTCGGTGCGGGGCCTCATTTGCATAAGTGGCCTTATTTGCATAAATATTTACATGTTACCATACACTAACTTTTAGTAAACATGTCTCTTACTGAGTGTATCGATAAAGAAAGACTAAAAGATTTCTACATTACTATAATCCAGTGCCAACTGCCAGGCACATTAGGAACTACTACAAACACTGCCCATTTAGAACCCATAGCAAACCCGCCGTATCCTGACAGCATTACCAGGACTCACAAAGCACCATACTCTACCTATCAAAAGGCAACACTGCAAATATTAAACCAATACATTTCAGAGAATACTGGGGAAAGAGAACAAGTGGCAATGTCAAATAGGAATTACATAAACAGAATACCTCAGCTCAGTTACACATGCAGAACATAGACCATCACCAAACAAGGAATCACAATTTAGAAACAGGAAGGCAATAATTAAACTGGGAACCCCAAAAGCCAAACTTGGAATGTACAACAACACTGTAGAAATAAAACTATAAATTAATTTCCTCTTGTACCAAACAAAGCGCAGACGTTGATGATGCACATTTCCCAGAGCTTTCATATTCCAATTAATAAATTCAAAATAAAGAGATATCTTTCTACCTTTTGTGCATTTTTTTTTCAGTTGCAATTGCTCCAGCCACTTTCTTCTGGTTTCTTCATGTTTTCTGCTAACTCTCCATCGTCTGCTGTCCATTTGTCCTTTCTTCTCTCTTCTAGTTTTTTTTTCCATTCTCTCTCTACATCTGCTTTAACATACTAATCTTTCTCCTTTTGCTCTTTCCTCATTCCTATTTCATCCACTCAAATTTTACCCCTCCATCCTCAATCCCCACTTACTCTCCCAATACCAGGCCAATTGTAGATTTTTCATCCCTCCCACACAAAATATTTTTCCTCTCTCCATTTTACTCTCCCAGCCCCAGCCCCATCCCATTCTAATCCTTCCCCAACATCAGCTCCCTTCTAGTTCCAGCCACACCCAGCATCCATTCCCTTCTAGTCCCTGCATCAGCCCATTTCCAGTCCTAGCTCCCCCATCCATTTCAGTCCGAGTCCCTTCATCAGCTCATTTCCAATCCTAGCCCCCCATCAGCCCATTTCTAGTCATTTCCTAGCCCCATCATCAGCCCATGTCAAATCCTAGCTCCCCTCCTCTCAGCCCAATTCCAGTCCAAGCCCCCCCATGAGCCTATTTCCAGTTCTAGCCCCTCCATGAGTCCATTTCAATCCAAGCCCCCACCACAGCCCATTTCCAGTCCTATCCTAGCTGCTCCATCAGCCCATTTCCAGTCCTAGCTCCCTTCCCTCACAGCCCATTTCCTTTCCAAGCCCCCTTCCCATCAGCTATTTGCCGTTCAAGCCTCCCCTTCCACTCAGCCCATTTCCAGTCCTAGCAACCCCCCAACCCATTACCAGTCCTAGCCTCCCATCAACCCACTTCCAGTCCTAACCCCCATCACCCCATTTTCAGTTTATGCCCCCCTATAACCCATTACCAGTCCTAACCCCCCATCAGCCCACTTCCAGGCCTAACCCCATCAGCCCATTTCTAGTCAGCCCCCCATAGCCCATTGCCAGTCCTAACCCCCCCCCATCAGCCCACAGCCCATTACCAGTCCTAACCCCATCAGCACAACTCAAGTCCTAACCCCTCCACATCGGCCCATTTCCTTTCCTAGCCCTCCCCCATAGCCCATTACCAGTCCTAATCCCCCATAGCCCATTACCAATCCTAACCCCCCATAGCCCATTACCAGTCATAACCCCCCCATAGCCCATTACCAATCCTAACCCCCCATCAGCCCACAGCCCATTACCAGTCATAACCCCAGCAGCCCACCTCCAGCCTTAACCCCCCCATCAGCCCATTTCATGTCCTAGCCCCCAATAGCCCACCTCAAGTCCTAACCCCTCCCAATCGCCAATTTCCTGTCCTAGCCCCCCCCCCCCATAGCCCATTATCAGTCCTAACCCCCCATAGCCCATTACCAGTCCTAACCCCCCATCACACCATTTCCAGACAGGCCCCATCAGCCCACAGCCCATTACCAGTCTTAACCCTCCCCCCTCCATAGCCCATTACCAGTCCTAACCCCCCCATAGCCCATTACCAATACTAACCCCCCATCAGCCCACAGCCCATTACCAGTCCTAACCCCATCAGCCACCTCCAGTGTTAACCCCCCCATCAGCACATTTCCAGCTAGCCCCCCATAGCCCTCCTCAAGTCCTAACCCCTCCCCATCAGCCCATTTCCTGTCCTAGCCCCCCCCCCCCATAGCCCATTATCAGTCCTAACCCCCCATAGCCCATTACCAGTCCTAACCCCCCATCACCCCATTTCCAGACAGGCCCCATCAGCCCACAGCCCATTACCAGTCTTAACCCCCCATAGCCCATTACCAATCCTAATCCCCCCCCCCATAGCCCATTTCCAGACAGGCCCCATCAGCCCATAGCCCATTACCAGTCCTAACCCCCCCAACAGCCCACCTCAAGTTCTAACCCCTCCCCATCAGCCCATTTCCTGTCTTAACCCCCCCCAACCCATAGCCCACCTCAAGTCACGTCCTAAACCCCCCCCCCATCGGCTCAGGGAAATTAAAAAAAAAAAAAAAGCTGGCTGCTGCTGCGGCAGCGGCAGCATGGAGTGTCCCGCGGGGCCCCCTCTGCCCGCTGAGCCTCTCTGCAAGGGCTTTCAGATTTGCAAAGGGAGAGTGTCTCCCTCGCGTCTCTGTTAAACCCGCAGGGGCTAATGGGAAATTTCCCATCAGCCCCTCGCGTCTAAAGGGGCAGATGGGAAATTTCCCATTAGCCCCTGCAGGCTTAACAGAGACGCGAGGGAGACACTCTCCCTTCGCGAATCTGAAAGCCATTGCAGAGGGGCTCAGCGGGCAGAGGGGGCCCTGTGGGACACGCCATTCTTCCGCTGCCACGGCGGCAGCCAGCTTTTTTTTTTTTTATTGAATTTTTGAAAAAAGCAGAATGTTCTTTGCGTGGGGTCCCCTGAAACGCGGGGCTCTGTGCAAAAAACATTCTTGCTCAATGGACGGGCCGGCCCTGATTTTTGATGTGGGATTCCATACTTAGGGTATGGTCTAGAATGACTTCTAAATATTTTACCTCCTTTTTTACAGCTATGTTGGCGTTCAGGAGCGATATGCTTTCTTGAAATCAGATATGGTCCACATGTCTACAATTTCCACTGGGAGGCTATTCCATGCATCTACCACACTTTCCATAAAATAATATTTCCTAAGATCACTCCTTGCATCTTCATCCTACACCCCCTCATTGCAGGGCTTTCTTTCAAATGAAAGAAATTCTTCTGTGCATTTATGCCATGGAAGTATTTAATGTCTCTATCATAGTAACACAGTAAGATAGTAAATTATGGCAGATAAAGACCTACATGGTCCATCTTGTTTGCCCAGTGAGGTGATGAGATTTGCACCCAATGCTCCGTGCAGGTTAACCCCCCCCCCCCCCCCCCGTGCCTTTGTTTAGGGTTGTACCAGCTGCTCCATACAGGTTACCACTCTCTGTGCCTTTGTTTAGGGTTTGCAGGTAACCCCTCTCTATTTTGACAACTTTAAAAGTTAGTTAAGCTTACTTTGATTCCCTCCTCTTGCACTGAAGGGGCTCTCTGTGTCTGTACCATGTTTTTTTGAATTTTGTCACTGTTTTTGCTGCTACTGGAAGAGGATGCCAGACATCCATCATCCTTTCCATGAGAAGGTATTTCCTGACATTGCCTTTGAGTTTACCTCCCTGTAATTTCATTTCTACAACTTCTTTGTTTTTGAAAAAGTTTAAATATTTAAAAAAATATTAATAAATAAACTAAACGTCTGTATCTCATCTTCCCTGTCTCTCCTCTCCTCCAAGGTAAACATATTTAGTCTTCATATCTCTTCTCATCTGTCTTCTGGTGCTGACCCTATATCATTTTGATCACCTTCCTCTGAAATGTTTATGCAGCCTAACATCCTTCTGGCTTTTGCCACCACCTTGTCACACTGCTTCACCATCTTGAGAACCTCAGACACTATCACCCCAAGATCCCTCTCTTGGTCTGTGTACAGCAGCCTCTCACCCTCTATCACATACTGCTCCTTTGGATTTCTGCATCCTAAGTGCATCACTCTGCACTTCTTCACATTAAATCTTAACTGCCAAGTATTAGACAATACTTCTAATTTTTGTAGATCTACTCTCATGTTGTCTACTCCCTATGAGGTGTCCACTCTGCTGCAAATCTTCATGTCATTCACAAAAAGGCCAATTTTTCCTTTTAATCCTTGGTCAATATCACTCATGAAGACATGAACAGTACCAGTCCCAGGACCAATACCACCTTTCTTTCAGAATATGCATATTGATATCTATAAGTCTGTCCCTATTTGTCTTATGAAGAAGACCACTGACTATTTTTATAGTCACCCTCTGCATCAACTGCATCAACCATTCTGGGGAAGAGGGAGCTGATCTCAAAAAGATGATTTCCACCTTAACCAAGGTTGAACCAGATGCTGTGCAGCAGCTTTTAAACAAGAAACCAGGGGAGATCCAGTGCTTGTTTCTTTGCAAATACTATGTGGAACATCATACAGCTTTTCTTCAGAAGCTGTTTCCTTCTTGCTACCCTCCCATACTGGTCAATTCTAAAATTGTTGAACAGTCAATATTTTCTCCTGCACTGCCTGAAACCATGATGGGATTTGTTTTTATGATATTTTACTTGTTGTACACCACCTCAAATACTATATGCATATGGCAATCAATAAATATTTTAAAATAACTAAATAAATAAGTGTTTGATACTGTTCCTCATAAGAGACTTATTAATAAACTGAAGAGCCTGGGGATGGGTACCAAGGTAGTGAACTGGATCAGAAATTGGTTGACTGACAGAAGACAGAAGGTGAGGGTAAATGGAACTCACTCAGATGAAAGGAAGGTGATTAGTGGTGTGCCCCAGGGATCGGTCCTGGGACTGGTACTGTTCAATGTATTTGTGAGTGATATTGATGAAGCACCGAATAGAAAAGTATGTCCTACTTCAGATGACATGAAAATTTGCAACAGAGTGGACTCCCTTGAGGGAGTGGATAACATGAGGAAAGATCTACAAAAGCTGGAAGAATAGTCTAATGCTTGGCAGTTAAGTTTTAATGTGAAGAACTGCAGTGTCATGCACTTGGGATACAGAAATCCAAGGGAATTGTATATGATAGGGGATGAGAGGTTGGTGTGCACAGACCAGGAGAAGGACCTCAAAGTGATTTATATGAGGATCTCAAGATGGTAAAAAAGTGTGACAAGTTGGTGGCCAAAGCCAGAAGGATGCTGGGTTGCATACAGAAAGGAATTACCAGAAAGGAGGAGGTACTAATGTCACTGTAGAAGTCGCTGTTGAGGCCTCACTTGGAATATTGTGTTCAGTTCTGGAGACCATATCTCTCAAAGGATATAAAACCACTGGAAAAGGTACAGAGGAAGGTAACCAAAATGATTTGGAGCCTGCACCAGAAGAGGTATGAGAAGAGACTTGAAGAACTAAATATCTATATGCTAGAGGAGAAGAGGGACAGGGGAGATATGACACAGACCTTTAAATACTAAAGGGTATTAACGAACAAACAAACAAACAAACGTCTTTCAAAGATGGGGAAGCTATAAATCTAGAAGGCATAACATGAAGCTGCAAGGGGGTAAACTGAAAGGCAATGTCAGAAATACCTTTTCACTGAAAGGGTGGTGGATGCTTGGAATGCCCTCCCGATGGAAGTGGTGGTATCAAATACAGTGAAAAAATTCAAATGGCATGAGACAGACACAGTGAATCCCTTTATAGTAACAGGCTAAAATCAAAATAATCTTAACTATCTCTAATACCTCAACAAATAGGGGTGACCTGCACGGAGTGGTGGGTACACCACTAAACAAAAGCATGGGGAGGGGTAACCTGCACGGAGTGGCAGGTACACCTAACTCTTGCCACCTTGCTGGTCTTTATCTGCCATCATATACTATGTTACTATCTTACTTTCAGTGATTTTCCTCAGCAGTTTCCTTAACCCATGGCTACTGACTTGAGGGATTTATTTATTTATTTATTTATTTATGGGTTTTGTATATCGCTTTATCCATGAAATTAAGGCAGTTTACAAGGAACTGAAGGAACATTTGTAATAAATATATTCAAAGTTAACATGGCAACTACTTCTTAATGAGCATTTTAAGGTAAAATATAAACTTATTTACAGGTCAACTATATACATTGCGTTGGTCCATGTTTATGAGTTATTACAGTGGAAGGAAGTGCAGTCATAAGGGAGATCCAGATCTTATGTAGGGTATAGCTTTGGGTCTTCAAGTAAGTTCTGCTAATATTCTGTGAACAGATAATATCTTGATTCTCCTTCAGAATGTAGTAAGGTCATTTATATTTTATTTATTTATTTATTTACTTACATTCTCTTATATACCGCGCTATTCTGCATTAGTGCAGTTTACATTGAACAAACTGAAATTACATTGAACAGGGCATTATAACTTGGAGATAACTATTTTACAGGGAACATGGGCTATGGAGGGTTAAGTGGCTTGCCCAAGACCACAAGGAGCATCTGTGGGACTAGAAACCCCAGTCCTTCTGGCCTAAGGTTGCTGTCCTCTAGTGGGATTTGAACCCCCGACCTTCCGGCCTGAAGATTTATATCTCTTAGATTGTCTGGGAGGGAGTTCCAGAGAATTGGGGAGTAGTAGGTAAATGCTCTGTTAGATGTTGATTGATTGGTTTTCCTGAAAGCCCTGGGAATTGTTAATGTTCTGCATTCATTCTCTCCTTTGTCTTGTCTCCAGATGCATGCAGATTAGCATGGGATAATCTGATCAAAGCAGAGTTTTAATGATGCCAAACTGTTCTACTTTATAATGATGGACCCAACAGAGTTCCAAGCATATTGAAATATATTGCTATTTTCTTTTAGGGTTCTCTCAATGTGTACCAGGATAACATGTCAGACAGCAAATCCCTTATTGGCAAATTCCTACTGACCACAATGATGCAAGGGGATAACAAATCTCTAAGTACTAATTATCATAGCATGAGATATATTTGCTATATTAGATAGATATATTTGCTCCCCCAAATTGAAATGTATATTTCTTGATTTCTGACCTAATGTATATAATTCTATGTGTCATAATTATGTAACCACTGTTTTTAGCTTGAATAACTTATAACCGTTTGTGTGAAGTCACCGCAGCTGATCACTGGAAACTGCTGTATACAAATGTTTCCCAAATAAATAAATAAATGAGATTTCAGTACAATCTAAGTTACTCTCATTTTGCCCTTCCAGTAAAACCTGTTGAAAATCAGTTTTACCAAGATCTTAAATAATGTTTTTATAACACTCCAACTTAAAATACATTTCCATGAAAAAGAAAATACCTTTAATAACCAGACCACAATACTAAACAAAATAATACATATTTCACACCACAAGATGGACAAAACAGTAAATTAGACAACTGCACAGAGCATTTAAGATATAGGGTAAAATTGCAACTCTTCAGCAAACAAAATAAATTTCTGTACAACCTCTGTCTACTAGAAAGAACTGCCATAAGACACCTACAGAATAACCAAGACATCCTAATCAAGCCTGCAGATAAAGGGAGGCACTGTAGTAATCACAGATACACAAAAGCACATAGAAGAAGAACAAAGAGAGCTCTCAAACATATTACAGTGCAAGAAACTAACTAAGGAACCCACACAGAAGTACACAAAATAACTAAAAACTCTGTCACTTTAAAAAAAAAACCTCATATTAACCTATCCTTCTATGGGCACTTTCTCCATGCTACCCAAAATCCATAAACCTGAAAAATCCTGGTAGACCAATCATATCTAGTATTGACACACTTACAGAGGAAATAGTTGGACTTATAGAGGGGATTCTCAAACTACTAGTACATAGAACAAGCAGCTTCATACAAGACACCACAGACTTTTTGAACAAGCTAAAAAGATCAAGCAACTACTACCTGGCACTCTCCTGGTCACAATGGGTGAGGAATCACTATTCAGCAACGTTCCTATAAGAACATAAGATATGCCATACTGGGTCAGACCAAGGTCCATCAAGCCCAATATCCTGTTTCCATCAGTGGCCAATCTAGACCATAAGTACCTAGCAGTTTCCCAAAAAGACACACAGGTTCCACAATGCTTGTCCTGGGGTAAGCAGTAGATTTCCCGGGTCCTCTTTAATAATGGTTTATGGACCTTTCCTTCAGAAACTTGTCCAAACCTTTTTTAAACCCAGCTACTCTAACAACTTTTACTACATCCTCCAATAAAGAATTCCAGAGTTTGATTATGCGTTGAGTTCTCCATTCAGAAAGAATAACTGCATGTGACAAATTTCTTACGGCATCTACCCTGGACCATTAACACACACTGGAAACTATTACAGAATTGATAGAAATCATTCTAACTCACAACTACTTCAGCTTCAATAGTGACATCTATCTACAAATCATGGGCACAACTATGGGTACAAGGATGCCCCTCCCCCAATATGCCAAACTGTTTATGGTTGAAACGGAAGAAATATTTTTGAAGAAATATCAGACTAAACCCTTTAAATATTACCGCTACATCAATGACATTTTTATGATTTGGACTGAGGGAAAGGAATCTCTTAGACACTTTCACGAGTCTTTTAATATATCCCATCCCTCAATCAGATTCAAAATGGACTACTCCACAGAAAAGGTTAACTTCCTGGACACCACAGTTTCCATCAGCAATGGCAATATACAAAACAAATGCAATGTATGCCTTTGAGACAATGCTGACTCCTGACAACCCAGTAGCTCCTGGGTTTTCTTGGCAGTGTAACCAGAAGTAGATTACCAGGCCTTTCTTCTGAGGTAATGGAGGGTTAAGTGACTTGCCAAGGCTACAAGGAGTGTTAGTGGGAAATGAACCACTTTGATTGTAGGATAAGGTGGTATACAAGTATGTCTAAATAAATAAATGAACCCAGGTCAGTGCTCTAACCCTTAGACTACTCCTCAACTCAATGTGCAGACTTCCCTATATAAGAAACCAAATGTCAGCTGTAGCTACCTTTAGTTTTCATCTCTCACATACCAAAAGGTCATCATATACAGCCAAGCAGCATAATATTATTGCATTTGCTCTGACCCAAAAGACAGGGATAAACACCTTCAAATCCTGGTTGAATCCTCCAAACAAAAAGGCTACAGACCCAAAATCATCTCCAAGAAGATTGCCACTTTGCTCAAAACACCCAGAGATAGCCTAAAAGAGACTCCCTTATAGTAACATAATCCAGAGCTGGAAAAACTGGGAAAAATCATAAAGGACTCCCGGAAGACGAATTACTGAGAGAGAGATTCCCTGAGAGAGAAATTAGTGAGAAGCAGACTCCCAATAGAAGCCCAAAAAGATAAGAATGGCACATTCCCTGCAATATACCAAGCTGCAAATTATGCCAACACATATCACATTACCCCTCAGTTACTCAAAGGGGACAAACATTCAACATAAGGGGATCTTACACATTTATTGTGGTTTACATGATTCAATACCGGAAATGTGCAAAGGGCTGCTACATTGGAGAGACAATCCAGATGTTAAAGACATTGGCTCACAGTCATGTGCTGATACAGAGCAGAACAGATCAGGGTGTGAATTCAACCACTCTAGCCTCTGCTGTTCGACGGCACTTCACAGGGCCAGAGCACAGCACTGAAGAGGGACCCGAAGGAAAGACTTAAATCTGTCCAGGACTATAAAACCTTTGAAATGAAGATAAGATACTTGGAATCAGACCAGACAAGACTCAGTAAGGACAATGGCTTCCTGTCACATTCTGAAATAAATATTTACAGCCTGATCACCAACAGGAATTAACAATTACTCTGTCATATTATAGACTATAAATATTTACAGCCTGGTTACCCCACTGATCAGCCATCCATCTCTTCTCTCCCCTATATCTATGGAATGCTGTATTGACTCACCTATGTATTTTGGTATCAACATTTCTTATTCATACCATCCTGACCTCTGGTCACTGGCCCTTTTCAAATCAAAGCTGAAAACTCACCTCTTTGAAGTTACTTTTGAATCCTGATCCGCTTAGTCTCCTATGTGTTTCCTTACCATTTCCCTAGATATAACCTGGCTCTCAGCTGTGTTTTCTATCTTGACTAGATTATAAACTCCGATGAGCAGGGACCGTCTTTTACATGTGTCTGTATAGCACTGCATATGCCTTGTAGCGCTATACAAATGATAAGTAGCAATAGTAGTAGAACTGAGGAAGAAAGTTTTAACCTTTGAAGGCTCGTCTACAAATGTATTAAGTTAGCCAATAAAAAGGCATCACCTTATTTTGCTTTCTGTTTCTCTTTTTATTTGACTACCATTATAGTGGACTAACACGGCTATCGTTCTTCTTTATCAAATATGTACCTTAAGATAAGAACATAGGGCCAATATTTGAAGGCATTTACATGGTTTACAGACCTGTAAACTGGGTAAATGCCACTTAGCAGGAGATTCAATGGCAGTGACATGGTCAATGCCACTGAATATCCCTGATTGACACCACTATACACCCCGATGCTGCTTAGAACTGGAGTGTGTCATGGGTGTTCCAGGGTTGGCGACAGTGGCTGGCCTATCTTTTACCCACAGGAGTTAACTGGGCAGCATGCAATATCACCGCTGCCCGGGTAGCTACTGCAGCTGTTGAGACTGTGCGGTGACCCTGGATATTCAGTGTCAGGGCCGCATATGACCCCGGCATTGAATATCTAGGGTTAAGGTTCGGTGGCGACAGCTATGTGTCGTAGAACCATATAGCCATCCCAGTTCAATATCAGGCACATAATAATTATAATACTGCATCAAGATCCCAAAAGGTAGTGAGATTCCATGCTAGCTAATCCATGAATAAGCAGTGGCTTTCACCAGGTCTATCTTAATAGCAATATATTGACTTTTTCTCCAGGAACTGGTCCGAATCTTTTTAAAACCCTACAATACTAACTGCTTTTACCACATCTTCTGGCAGTGAGTTCCGAAGCTTAACTATGTGTTAAGTGAAAAAATATTTTTTCTATTTGTTTTAAATGTGCTATTTTGCAACTTCATGGTGTGTCCCCTAGTTTTGCACTTGTTGAAAGAGTAAACAGTCAATTTGCATTTACCCATTCCACTCTACTCAAGATTTTATAGAACTCGATTATATCTGCTCCAAGCTGTTTCTTCTCCATCTGAAGAGCCCTAATCTATTTAGCCTTTCCTCAGTGGAGAGTCATTCCATGTCCCTTATCATTTTGGTCACTACTCTCTGTATCCTTTCAAGTTCTGCTAGAACATTTTTGAGATGCTAGGACCAGAACTACACACAATACTCCAGGTGTGGTCACTCCATAGAGCAAAACAGAGGTATTATGATATTCTTTGTTTTATTATCTATCCCTTCCCTAATAATTCGTAATGTTTTGTTTGCTTGTCTAGCCTCTGCAGCACACAGGACAGATTTCATTGTACTATCAATGATGAAGCCAAGATCCTTTTCCTGAGTTTTCAGTCCTAATGTTGATCATTGTATCGTGTAATAGGCAGGATTAATTTGTTTTCTCTTTTTTTTTCTTGCCTTTTTATTCTTCCTCATGAAGTGGGCTGGTCAATACTAAGAGACCCTTTTACTAAAGGGTGTCAGCTGTCAGTTTGAGTCAGGCATGCGCTAAAGGCCTGCATTTGTCTTGCATTGACATCTACTACCAGGCCATGACAGTTAACAGCGCTGGATTTTGGTGATAGCTGTTCATGGAATGATAGGGTTTCAAGTGGAAAGTTAACATTGTGGTGTTGCCCTAAAATGCCATGGATTTGCATGCTATCGGCTCGCTTGGGGCAACACCACAGTGCCCTTTAGTAAAAGGTCCCCTAAGTATTTTATTTCTTATATTTTCTCTTTTGCCTGTTTGTTTTGAATTTACACTTGATTTATTCTTGTTTTCCTAGATTAAGTTTGTTGTAAATCTTGAAATTTCAAAATTAAAAAAGAAATAAGAAAAAGGAGAGTATTTTACCTCCTCACTTTATCTGTAGGTCTCTGGAACTGCAACGTACAGCATCTCAAGGGACCACTTACAGAAAAATAGTATAGGAACTTTTGGGAGTGTTCATGGAAACATTGAAGAATTTTTTAACTGGCCAGTGTAGAGTCAAGAAGATTGATAACAGAAGCTAAATGTAGGAGTTTTGAGAAGTTCCAGAGATTCATGATAGCTACCACAACTTTGTCCACTAAAGAGTATCTCTCAAAAGGTTGTCACCAAGGAAGAGTGGTCCTATCAGAGAGCAGAATGGAGCAGGTGATCATTTGTAAACTAGAGTCAAGGAGCATTGGCATGTGAGGTAAGCACTGATGATGCTTGTACTCATGAGAGGAATATGCCAAACATGGCTCCACTATGATCTGGGAGTTGCCTTTGAACAGGTACAAGATGGTGGTAACAGGTTTCCGAGTATCTATCCCTGTCAGTTCTGAACACCACAACCTAATTTGGTCCAAGACAGTGCTGGTGTTTATCTCTCTCATTTTTGGCAGGGAGGTCCATGATGATGGTCTATGCAGATGACCTGGGAAATCTTCACAAGACACAAGTCTGGAGACTGTTTCCCCACAAGCTATGTCATTCTGATAACAAATTCCATTAGTCATTAATAAAGTATTTAGATTTTCTTTGATGTTTTATAGCTAAAATCTTTATCCAACAATGTGCCAGGATGCTGCTGTACTCAGTTCACTTCAATAGTTTCCTGGAGCTGCCAATTGGCTCCATTAACCTTAAACCTAGACTAAGATTTTGCAGTTGATAGTTTTTTCAAGGAGGATGTTGCTTCAATTGTTCCTGAAAACAAGCGTGAAACTTACTATTTCATGTCTATGACTCAAACAATTCCTGGTTTCATGAATATCCTATGGAAACCTTGATAACTATGATAGTCCATATCAGATCTGCCCTGGACATATTTTCTTAATGTAGCTTGCTGTTAATCGTGATAAAGGAAAAAAAAAAGCAAAGCACCAGAATGGAATTGATAATAGAGGCATACATGCAATTATTCTGTGAATTGTGTAGAGAGGGAGAAAATCCTCAAGTATCAAGAAATATATTCAGAGACTGCAAAAATGTGGCAGAAAGATACAGAAATATTTTCCATCATTTTGGGAGCCATAACCTTGATTAAAATCAAATTCCAACTATACCTTGATAGGTTACCTATACATATTGCATCTTGTAAATGCCACAAAGAAGCTCTTTGGCATGACACACATGAGCATTAGACCTAAATTTGAGAGAATTAGGTCATACTTCAGATACATTGGTTTACGAGTGATGTTCATTACTGTCAAAATACGTGAAGCACTAATCCATTTGGAGACATTAAGGCATATTTTACAATGGGACATCAAAGCCAGAACGTCTGAAAAAAAAAAAAAGCAGGCGCATGTAAGTTCAAGCAGAAAGGTGGACGTGCCTGATATGGACGTCTATGGAGGCATCTACATGGACGTCTATGGAGGCATCTACATGGACGTCTATGGAGGCATCTACATAGACATCCACAGAATACTACCTCATAACATGAATGTCTAATAGCATGATGACTAGTGTGTTAGAGGCAGAGTGACCAGGGTTCAACTCTCAGGGTGGGCCTTTTTGATCTTTAGGCCAGTCACTTAATTCTCTATATTCTTTGGATGTTTTAAGGCCACAACAAGCACTTTCCCGATGCTTAGAACAGTTCTAAACCTGGGCATGCCTGCACATCCAGATATTTCTGAAATCTAAGGAGGACATCTAACTTCATGGGCGTCCTCACCCCGGAGACATCTCTAAATGTTATTTGTAGAATGGCTCTGGAGATGTCTCTGTGATTTTGATGTCCACGTGCACATCTCCGGACATCCAAAATTACAACTAAGACTTTTAAAATGACCCCCATTGCCTCCGAGGGAAACCAATATATTGGCTACATTTATATTACCTGACCAGCTCACCTTCCCACCATATATTGTTTATTTTACAGAAAAGTAGGGATATACATAGCAAAATGCTGGGTTCAGTTCATATATTTTTCCATTGAAGACAATGGGGCAAATCATTTTGTACTATAACAATGGGGTTTTCCATCCATTTTTAATGAAACTTGTTGAAATGTGCTGGCAGGTTCTTGATAACAGGGGCAACAGCACTATAAGACATCAAGAGTGCTAAGAAGACCCCATGTCACCAAAATAGAGGCAAAGGGCACTAAGCTACTGTGAGAAGGCAAAAATGGCAGAAAAGGTGAAAAGAAAATCTTAAGACACAGTATCTGGAGAGGGGCAAAGCAGCACCGGCTCTGGCAGGGGGATCATAAAGCATCAGAAGAGGGGTAAAGTTTTACCAACATTAGCAATACTCTTTTCAGTTTATTTCCTATTAGACGTCTCACTATGGAGTCGGTCTCCTCTGTACCACAGAGCCTAAAGTTTCCCAGACCCATAAATTCAGAGTTTGCCTAGCCCCTCTGTACCTGTGCCCTGGGTGTTCTCTTTGCTTTTTCTCAGTCTCTAAACCTGATAATTTTCATTCCTTTTGCTTCTGAAACTACCTTCCTAAGACAAGCTTCTTTCTCTCATAAATCTAAGAAATGGTGATGTTTTCAGATTAATAATGACATCTTCATCTGTTGGAAGTGAGGCTAGGATGAACTTCTCTAGTTGCTTGTGCAAAAGTTCAACATAGTAGGTCAAGTAATCCTGCTTCTTCGTTATCTATTTCTCAAGAGGGAGTCATTCTACCTGGCTCTCAGGATCACTGGGGTCAACCACATCACCCTGGATTAAAGACAGAAGATTTACAGCTGAAGATATGGTAGCTATAAATCAAGGAAGGAAAATAGCACTTGTTTTTGCTTGGTCAGTGGGAGGCTCATCGTGAATCAAATGCATGATCTTTGGCCATGGAGGCTGAAGGCTTACAGCTACCATGGGAGATGAACAGTCAAGGCAGCACAAGATGAAACCCCTCCCCCCTCCCACCCACAGGAGTCTATTAGACTTGCATGAGATATATTCTTGATTAGGGATAAAATGGTAGTTCAATGGTCTCTTATAGGGGCTTGTTTCTTCTGCTGCGTAAAGGATACCTATTCACTGACTCCTACCTTGTCTACTCAGTTTCCATGGATTTTAGCAATAAATTATAATCCTTCATTCCTAAAAGTTGTGGGTTTGTTTCCTGGTGAGCCTTGCAATAGTCAAACCTTTATAAGTGCTGTCTTCCTGAGCTCATAGTCTATAATGGGTGTAAAAAATGAATGTATTTTAAGATCATTGGGGATCGGTATTTATTTTTATTCAGCTCATGCCTTTTAAGTAGTATTTCAAGGCAAGTTACATTCAGGTACATTAGATATGTATATTTGGTTTAGAAGCTAAAGTCCAGAGCCTCTGTAAATTTATTTATTTATTTTATTTATTTATAGTCTCTTATATACCGCACTATTCAGCATCAGCGCGGTTTACAATAAACAAGGAGTTACACAATTCAACGGTACTTTGTGTTTACAGAAAAAACAGGAAATACAACTCGGATAACAGGGTAATTAATTAATATAACAGACATGATCTCATCCTGGCTTCAGTATTGTGTATGGGAGGTCTGTGGGGTGTCTGTATTGAATTTGTATGTTTGAAAGGTCTGTGGGTAGGTTGTGTTATCTGGATTGTTTAATGGATAAGACAAGAGGAAGAGGTAGTGTTTCAAAGCTTTTCGAAACTGCAAAAGGTCTGGTATTGATCGGATGTTTTGAGGAAGGCTGTTCCAACACCTTGGTGCACAGAAAAAGAAAGCCCTGTCAGTAGTAGTTTTGGTGTATTGTGTTATTGATTTAGGGACTAACAGAGAATTGAGTGATACTGACCTTCTATCCCTATTGAGGGGTGTTGTTTGGATCATAAATGAGTTCTAAACCATCCCATTCTAGTCTTTTCCCTCTAATTCACTGACCTACTCATCTGATCATTGACTTAACCCCCTCCAGTCTCCGAAGCATACCCTGCTCTAATCACTCAACTAATATCTGTATACTTCGGCCATCTAATGACTCAGTCCCTTACACCAATTTGCACCACTGAGCCCCCATATCATCTAATGTATCCAGTTGATGTCCTTCACCTACAGAAACAGTCCACTGAGTGCGCTATTACAATTAACACACTCCTTTCCCCCCTACTCACTTGTACAGTTATGCCCTTCAAACTCCTCAAACAAATAGATTTAGTGATGTATGGGTATGAATGATGGGTCTGATACACGACAGTGAGTGCATATGTATAGCATAGGTTCTGCTTTGTAGTGTATGAAAGTGAATGCAAGGAAGAATGGGGGATATGATACATAATTAATGCTGGGATACTTTACAAGTAGAATTTCTTTTTTTAGGGTATCATTACAAAATCCCTTTGACCCCTTTTACCTATGAACATACCTTACTGACATCCTAAACTCACAAACATACTGCATTGACTCCCTCAACCCAACATACCCCATTGACCTCCAACATGGACCCCTAAAACCATGAATGTGCTCCCACTATGCTCCTTCATATGCCATGCCTTCTTTGTCATATATCCATTAAAAAAAGGTCCTGGATCAACTGAAATCACTATACTCAGATGTCTGATAATTTCAGTGACTTCAGCAATAGATGTTCAGGAAAGGTCAAGGAAGAAGAGACATCATTGCGGATGTTTTGATGGATCCTTGAAAAGACCAAAGAATCCCAAAAAGATATCTATATGTATTTTACTGACTACAGCAAGGCCTTTAACTGTGTAAATCATGAGAAACTCTGGGCCACATTAAGAAGAATGGGTATACCAGAACACCTGATAGTTTTCAAGCATAACCTTTACATTGATCAAAAAGCAGCAGTTCAAATGGAACAAAGAGAAAATTAATAGTTTAAAATCAGCAAAAGTGTACTTGTATGACAAAGCTGTATACTTTCTCCCTTTCTATTTAATTTATATGCAGAACAATTCATAGAAGAAATCGATATATAGGGTAAAAAACTGCCTACCTTAAGGAATGGCAGGCCAGAAGCGGGCAAGTGGTGGGGGTGGAAAAGGGGGTGGGCGGGCGGCCCGGGGGGGGCAAAAAAAGAGGGCAGAAAAGCACAAGGGTAGAAAAAGCGGCGGGTTCGAGGGTTGAGAGTGCTAGTGAGCATGGGGTCAGGGAAAGGGGGGTGAGGGGTGCTGGGGGTTTGGTTAGGGGGCGTAAGGGGTCACGGACCCGAGCAGGGCTTCGTGGAAGGTCCGCGGGGCAGGCTGAGTGTCATGGGCCTACGCAGTCATCCTTGGCCCCAGCAGCTGGCAATAATGAGACCCCGGATAGGGAGTCGGGTTCCGGGGGGAGGGCGTCGGGGGAGGGCTGCGCAGGATGGTGTGGGAGCAAGGGCAGGGGTGGGGAGTTAACTCCTTGGGCCAATGGGGGTTGGGGGGGGTACCGGGCAGGTACTCGGGGCGGCTGGGGGGGATGCGTGGGGGTGGCTATCTCCGGGTGGGGGTTTTGTGCCTCCTGCAGTGGGTTTCCCGCCTACCGGCTGGTCCGGACCATCTGGGCAGCGGTCGGGATGGGAGCATTGGTTGGGGGGGGGGTCAAGGTGGGGGGCGATAGCTCGGGGGAAGATAGAGGAAGAATTACGGTTGGGGAGGATAGCGGGGCCTTTTCAGCAGCCGCCGTTCCCGGATTTTGTAGTATCACCGTTGGGCATTATTCCCAAGAAGGAGCCGGGGAAGTTTCGGCTAATTCACAATCTCTCTTCCCCGGCGGGGTCGTCCGTGAATGATTTGATTCCGAGGGATTTGTGCACTGTGCGTTATCAGTCTTTCGACAAGGCCATGGAGTTAGTCAGGCGAGCAGGGCGGGGGGCATTGATGGCGAAGGTTGATATTGAGTCGGCTTTTCGTTTGTTGCCGGTTCATCCGTCTTCCTTCAGGTTGTTGGGTTTTCGGTTTGAGGGGGCCTTTTATTTTGACAAGTGCATGCCTATGGGGTGTGCGGTATCGTGCGCGTATTTTGAAAAGTTCAGCTCTTTTTTGCACTGGTGTTTGGTGTGGCGCGTGGGCAGAGAGGAGGTGGTCCACTATTTGAATGATTTTTTCTTTGTGGGTGAAGCTGAGTCCTTAGCGTGCCGTGAGCTGTTGGCTGGTTTTGGTAGTCTGGCTTGTGAGTTGGGGGTGCCATTGGCTGAGAGTAAGACAGTAGGTCCGACAACACGTTTGACCTTCTTAGGTGTGGAATTAGATTCGCAATGGTTAGAGGCCCGATTGCCCTCAGATAAGGTGGAGAGGTTGAGAGTGCTGGTGGCTAATGCCTTGGCATCTTCCAAGTTGATGCTGCGGGAGCTGCAGGCTTTAATAGGGTCCCTTAACTTTGCTTGTAAGGTCATTCCCATGGGCAGGGTCTTCCTTCAGCGCTTGGCGGCAGCGACGGGGGGGGGGGGGGGCTCGGAAGCCTCACCATCGTATCCGAGTGTCTAAGGTTATGCGAGAGGATTTGAGGATTTGGGCGCTCTTTTTGAGTGACTTTAATGGCACGTCGGTGTTACGGGACGCAGAGATTTCCAGTGAGGATTTGCAGCTGTATTCGGATGCTGCGGGTGGGGTAGGGCTGGGCATATATTTCGGCGGTGCTTGGTGTGCTGACCGGTGGCCGCGGGAATGGGAGGATGCCGGGCTTCTGCGAAATATTACCTTTCTTGAATTGTTTCCCATCTTGGTGGTGCTTGCGTTATGGCCGGAGCGATTGTCCAACCGTAGGGTGGTGTGGTGGTGTGATAACGAGGCGGTGGTGGCCGTTGTGAATCGTTATACTCCACGCTGCAGTACGGTTGCGGCTTTGATGCGCCAAGTCATTCTAGCCTGTTTGCGTTTGAATGTTGACTTAAAGGCACGACATATTCCTGGTCGTACTAATGTCATTGCTGATGCTCTTTCTCGTTTGCAGTGGGAGCGGTTTCGGCAGTTGGCGCCGGAGGCGGACGAGGAGGGGTTCAGGGTCCCTTGGAACTTGTGGAACTGTGGCCTTCTGCGATGAAGAAGCTGTTAAAGAATTCAGTAGCTGAGCGCACGTTGGATTCTTATCGGCGGGGATGTGCGCGTGTGTGGGAGTATCTGCATGGTGAGGGGAGTGATGGAAGCGAGGTGTCTGAGTATCGGCTGGGGAGCTATGTGGGGTGGGCGAAGGAGCAGGGGTTCCCGAGATCGGCGGTCCGGGGCCATTTGGCGGGGTTTGAATTCTTCGCCCGGGCGGCGGGTTTGCCGGGTGTAGGCCGGGGGTGCCTGGCTCGGCGTTTACTGCATGGGTGGGAACGGGCGCTGCCGTTCCGGCGGGATCGTCGGCTCCCGATTACCCATGATTTGTTGCAGAGTTTGTGTGCCGTCTTGTCGGAGGTTGCATCGTCACCTTACGAGCGTGTTTTATTTCGGGCGGTGTTTTTTTAGCGTTTTTTGGGGCCTTTCGGGTCGGTGAGTTAGCGGCTGATTCGGGAAGGATGGCTTTAGGTAATTGTTTGCGGTTACAGCATGTGTGGCAGGAGCCGGGCCGGGTGCGCGTACGTTTAGCTAGGTCCAAAACGGATCAGCGGGGAAAAGCTTTGTGGGTGGTGCTGGGGAGTATCGGTGGGCTCACTTGCCCAGTAGCGGCCCTTGAAGACTACTTGCGGGTACGCCCGGGTGGTGGGGAAGCGTTGTTCGTGCATAGGGACTCTTCGTATTTGACTAGGTATCAGGTGACGGCGGTGTTACGCTTGGCCCTGCGTAGGATCGGCAGGGATCCAGCGTTGTTTTCGGCTCATTCTTTTCACATTGGAGCGGCCACTAGTGCAGCTGCGGCAGGTATGTCGGGGGAGCAGATCCAGGGTATTGGCCGCTGGCGCTCTAGGGCCTTTCAGGGTTATGTGAGGCTGTGAGGAGCCCTGGCAGGGTTGGGGGGGGGGGTTGCTAATGCTGTTCTTTTCTTTTCCAGGTGGGGGTCTGATGGAGAAGGGCTGTTGGATGCTGGGCCACTCTTTTGTCTTTTGGGCTGGTCGGAGAGCGGTGGTGCGGCCCATCGGGATTAATCTTGGCCTCGACACAGCTGCGGTGACGCTTTCATGGCTGGGCGAGCGGGGGCTGAGGTGGACTCAACTGTTGCCCTTGCTTCATCATCATCTGCGGGTTCGAGGACGACCAGAGGTCGTGCTGGTCCATCTTGGAGGCAACGATTTGTCGGAGTGGTCTTGCAAGCAGCTTATACGGGCGGCGAAGAGGGACTTTTCGACGATGCTCCGTTTGCTGGACAGAGTCATCTTGATTTGGTCGGACATCATTCCGCGTCCGGCCTCTTGGGGCCAGAGGAGATGGTCCCGCGGACTTACCAAGATAAATCGCCAAATTGGGAGATGGGTCTGTGAAAGAGGGGGGTTTCAAGTGCAGCATGGGTGGGTTGATGTGGCCTGTGCAGGGTTGTATAGGGTGGATGGTGTTCATCTTTCGCCAGTAGGGATTGACTTGCTCTTGAACGACGGGCAGGAGGTCTTGGAGCGAGTTGTTCAGGGTGGCCGCACTGGTCGCAGCTTGGGGTGCTTGGGGGGGCGGCACAGCTAAATTTTCGCCGTGCCGGTGGCGGGATCCCGGAGGTTTCCGAGGTCCAGAGCCTTAGGCGACTCGGGACGGGGGCGGGGTGCCCTCGACCCGGACTACCCCTGGAAGACTTTTGCTAGTAATATGGCAAAGTCGGATAGGGGTGGTCGGAATGTTGCCGGTGGTCGGACCATGGTTGCAGCGGAGGCGAGGTCGCTTTGCTAGTAGCACGGCTGGTGACACTTCGCTCCGCTGGGGGGGGGGGTTGGAAGTACATTGTTCCTGTTAAGGTTTTGTTGTTATGGGAAAATAAAGCTGCGACCAGTTGTTACCATACTTGGCTGTCAGTGTAATTTGCGGGAAAGAAAGAGAAAATGATGTTGATGGTGGGGCAAGGGGCTGGGGGTGGGGGAAGCAAGGTATAAGGTAAGGGTGAGCGCCGGGTCAGGCTACCCGGTTAAAATAAAGGCGCAGGCAGGGTCCCGGCGCCTGCGCATAACCGGGTGCTTTGCCCGGCGCGGGACCCTGCTCGTGCTCGGGGGGAGGTCGGGGCCGCGCAGGTCCGTGCACGCGGGGCATTATTTAAAATGATTGGCTCCGCTCGGAGAGTCGGGCGAGCGGAGCCAATCAGCGTGCAGGCAGCCATGTGCTCTGGCGTGTCGGAGACGCTCCAGAGCACAGGCTGTTCGGCGGGAGGCGCGGCAGCCCACCCGCCCGCCCAGCCTTCGCGGTTGCGGGACTGGTGTAGGGGTGTCGCAGCTGGGGGGGGGTGAGGCGGGATCCCGGAGGTTTCCGTTGTCTGGAGTCTTAGGCGACTCGGGACGGGGGCGGGGTGCCCTCGACCCGGACTACCCCTGGAAGACTTTTGCTAGTAATATGGCGAAGTCGGATAGGGGTGGTCGGAATGTTGCCGGTGGTCGGACCATGGTTGCAGCGGAGGCGAGGTCGCTTTGCTAGTAGCACGGCTGGTGACGCTTCGCTCCGCTGGGGGGGGGGTTGGAAGTACATTGTTTCTGTTAAGGTTTTGTTGTTATGGGAAAATAAAGCTGCGACCAGCTGTTACCATACTTGGCTGTCAGTGTAATTTGTGGGAAAGAAAGAGAAAATGATGTTGATGGTGGGGCAAGGGGCTGGGGGTGGGGGAAGCAAGGTATAAGGTAAGGGTGAGCGCCGGGTCAGGCTACCCGGTTACACCTGATAGTTTTCAAGCATAACCTTTACATTGATCAAAAAGCAGCAGTTCAAATGGAACAAAGAGAAAATTAATACTTTAAAATCAGCAAAAGTGTACTTGTATGACAAAGCTGTATACTTTATCCCTTTCTATTTAATTTATATGCAGAACAATTCATAGAAGCAGGACTGTGTGAAGAAGATGATAAAGTAGTTAAAAATATGGGCTTGTTAACAGAACTGAAGATAGAGAAAGAATGATAAAATTCTGTTAGACCAACAATCTATTCATCTCAAAGACCTTCTTCCAACAATACAAGTGGTGACTCTAGTCATGGATTTCTCACAATGGATTGTATACAAATCAAATTGACTAAATATGTGGAAGTCATTGATGAAAAAGCTCAATAACCACAACAAAGACAATACCTTAGAACTAACTGTTGACAGATCACCAGTAACTAGCATGCAAAACTCGCTGAAAAAGAGCAAATCACTTATGAATATAGAAAACTAAGATACTGAAAATATGCCAGCAGAATTTAAAGACTGCTTGCAAAATCGATTTGACACTTTGGATACAAAAAAAAATACCAGAAGAAATATAGGATAACATCATGCTCAAAGAAAGTAAAAAGTCTCAGCAGAAAGTGAAAAGGCAAAAATGGACAAAATGGATGACTGGAGAAAGTCAGAAACACAGGGACACTAATGCCAGAAGAGAAAGAGAGGTCATTTCAGAACTTAATAGAGATTTCCAATATATAGCAAGGTAAGATGAATTATATTACAATGATACATGCAAGGAAATATAAACTATCAGAGTTAAAACATGATCATCTTTCCTAAAGCTACAAGAGTTAAAGAAAAAATCCCTGCCTCTAATTACAATGCTAAAAAACGTTAAAAGTTCCATGCTGAATGATGCTGAGAAAATCAAAAAAAGGTGTAAAGAATACAGTCATTATACTATAAAGATCAAGTGGATCAACAACTGTTTCAACCTGTACCTTCCAATCAGGAACCGTTGGTGATGAACAAAAGAGTCAAAACAACATTGAAAGCATTATCAAAGGATAAAGCATTCCCATTGAAGCATTACAGCAATCAGATGCAGCTGTTACAATATTTACAAGGATCTGTCAGGAAATCTGGAAGACATCACGGACTGACTAGAAAAGATCTATATATGTTCATACCAATACTGAAGAAAGGTGATCCAACTGACTGTGGAAATTATTGCTCAATCACTCTGATCCCACACACCAGTAATATTTTACTCATGATCATTCAGTTAAGACTTTAACCATACCTGGAATGAGAACTGCCTGAAGTGTAAGCAGGGTACGGGAAAAGGTGAACAAGAGATATCATCACAGATGTAAGACAGATCCTTGACAAAAAAACAAGGAATACCAAGAGGATATCTACATGTGTTTTATTGACTATAGCAAGGCCTTTGATTGTGTAAATAATGAAAAACTCTGGGTCACATTAAGAAGCATGGGTATAGCAGAACACCTGATAGTTGTCATGTACAACCTTTCAGTTGATTAAGAACCAACAGTTCCAGTGGAACAAGGAAAAACAGAATGGTTTAAAATCAGCAAAGGTATGACAAGGCTCCATGCTTTCATAAGAACATAAGATATGCCATACTGGGTCAGACCAAGGTCCATCAAGCCCAGTATCCTGTTTCCAGCAGTGGCCAATCTAGGTCATAAGTACCTAGCAGTTTCCCCAAAAGACACAGGTTCCTCAATGTTTGAATTGTGTCAAGCACTGATATCCCATGTCCTTTTTAATAATGGTTTATGGACCTTTCCTCCAGGAACTTGTCCAAACCTTTTTTAAACCCAGCTACACTTACAGCTTTTACTACATCCTCTGTAAACAAATTCCAGAGTTTGATTACATGTTGAGTGAAAAAATATTTTCTCTTATTAGTCTTAAATAGGTTACCCTGCAGTTTCATTGCATGTCCCCTAGTCTTTTTATATTCTGATGATGTAAACAATCAATCTATGTTTACCTGTTCCACTCCATTCATTAATTTATAGACCTCTATCATATCTCCCCTCAGCAGTCTCTTTTCCAGGTTGAAGACCCCTAACCTTTTTAGCCTCTCTTCAAAGGACTATCCTTCCATCCCCTTCACCATTTTAGTGGCTCTTCTCTGTAACTTTTCTAATAACGCTATATCTTTTTTAAGATACGGCGACCAGAATTGCACATAATATTCAAAGTGCGGTCACACCATGGAACGATACAGAGGCATTATAATATCCTTTGTTTTATTTTCCATTCCTTTCCTTATGATGCCTAGCATTCTATTTGCTCTCTTGGCCACCGCTGCACACTGGGTGGAGGGTTTTAACATGTTATCCACGATGATGCCTAAATCTTTTTCCTGGGTGGTGGTTCCCAATGTGGAACCTTGCATCGTGTAACCATAGTTTGTGTTGTATTTCCCTAGGTGCATAGCTTTACACTTGTCCACATTAAATTTCATCTGCCATTTGGATGTCCAGTCTTCCAATTTATCAAGATCCTCTTGCAATTTTCCACAATCCTCTTGGGTTTTAACAACTTTAAATAGTTTTGTGTCATCTGCAAATTTGATAACCTCACTCGTTATTCCCTTTTCCAGGTCACTTATGAATATGTCAAAAAGCAGCGGACCCAGCACACATCCCTGAGGTACTCCACTATTCACCTTTTTCCATTGAAAAAATTGGCCATTTAGCCCTACCCTCTGCTTTCTATCTTGTAGCCACTTCCTAGTGAGAGGAGTGGTCTAGTGGTTAGGACAAGCTACCTTAGGCTAGAGAGTCAGGGGTTCAATTCCCAGCTGGGGGCAAAAATCTTACGCTGGAGGGACTGGGGTTTCTAGTTCTATAGGCACTCCTTGTAGTCTTGGGCAAGCCACCTAACCCTCCATTGTCTCAGATACACATAGATCATGAGCCCTTTGGGGACAAGGGAATGTATCCAGTAGTGATTGTAAACAGCTGATACCCATAAGAACATAACATAAGAACATAAGATATACCATACTTGGTCAGACCAAGGTCCATCAAGCCCAGTACCCTGTTTCCAACAGTGGCCAATCTAGGTCATACGTACCTAGCAGTTTCCCCAAAAGACACAGGTTCCGCAATGCTTGTACTGGGTCAGCCTGGGTAGTATATCAAGAAACTGCATGAACATAAATCCTTTAATTTATATGCAGAACAAGTCGTCAGATAAACAGGGCTGTATGAAGACATTATGCTTCACTATCCTAATGATACTACATTATTGGCTGAAAGTGAAGACAATCTGAAACATCCGATTTTCAAGTTCAAGGAACATAGTCTAGCTGTTTATTAATTATTTATTGTTTGTCTAACTGTTTATTTAATTATTTATTGTTTGTCTTAGTGGTGTGCTAGTTCAGCCTTCTCAGCTATAACTTATCTTGCCTCTCTCAACTAACTGGGCTTTGTTTGGTAGCCAGGTTAACTGTTCATTTTAAATTAAATCTCTCTCCCCAGAACCTGCTGTGTATTAAACTATTTTTTCCTGTCGTAGCCTGCCTGAATGAATCCTCCCCCTCCCCCCCTGCGGAGGTATTGTGTAGCCTTCTTCCTGTTTCCTCCACGTGTGCATAGTCTGTTTTAGTCTGTTTTTCTCTGATCAGAGAAGAGCTGTGCTTTTTACAGTGCTCTGCTAGAGAAGTGGATATTTGTCTCCTGTGACACCTTGCTGTGAGTTCTAGCTGTTTATTAATTATTTATTGTTTGTCTAACTGTTTATTTAATTATTTATTGTTTGTCTTAGTGGTGTGCTAGTTCAGCCTTCTCAGCTATAACTTACCTTGCCTCTCTCAACTAACTGGGCTTTGTGTGGTACCCCCTTCCCCCCTGCTGAGTGTTCAGGACAGGGTACCTTGTAACTGCCCTCTTTAATAGGACTTATCTCCCTCCCTCCCTCCCCAGCACCCACCCACCCCTGGGGTAATTGTAGTTTTATAGGTACTTGCACATCTTAGAGGAAAGGGGCTGCTCTCAGGTGCAGCTCGTTATCCAAATCAGTCATACACAGAGGACCTGAGATTAATTACTTAAGCTTCAGGTACACAAGGTGTATTAGGGGTATTAGATACACTTTTATTGGTATAAGCATCCACACCAATCCTTATTATATACAGAATTTAAAAGACCTAAACACAAGCTTTAAACTAAGATGCAGACAGAAGTCCAGCAACGAGATGGGGGTTCTCCGGTCTTTTGCATTGAGTGTCACATGTATGATTTTCTCCCAGTTGGTGAGAGGTCTTACGTATGCACTAAGTGCAAAGAACTCTTTGCTCTCAGGGGACGAGTCCGTTCTCTAGAGACTAGAGTAGCAGACCTGGAAGACATAAGAAAGACAGAGAAGTACATGGACGAGACCTACAGGGATATAGTCCTGAAGTCCCACCTCCAGTCTGGCAGCATCCCTGTTGCCATGGAGGAGAGAGGTCACGTGACAGGAGAGCATCACCCTGGTGTGGCAGGAAGTGATCCTGTAACTAGGACCTGTCCTCCAGGTGATGTAAAACCCTCTCGCACCGAGGACGTTTATCCAGGGCCATGTCCCCATGAGGGGAGGGTCAGGACAGCTGTAATAGTTGGTGATTAAATCATTAGGAATGTAGATAGCTGGGTGGCTGGTGGACATGAGGATCACCTGGTATCATGCCTGCCTGGTGCGAAGGTAGCGGACCTCACGCACCGCCTAGATAGGATCATAGATAGTGCTGGGGAGGAGTCTGCTGTCTTGGTACATGTTGGTACCAATGACATAGGAAAATGTGGTAGGGAGGTTCTGGAGGCTAAATTTAAGCTTTTAGGTAGGAAGTTGAAATCCAGAACTTCCAGGATAGCATTCTCCGAAATGCTTCCTGTTCCACGTGCAGGACCCAAAAGACAGGCAGAGCTCCGGAGTCTCAATGCGTGGATGAGACAATGGTGCAAGGATGAGGGTTTTGGATTTGTTAGGAACTGGGGAACATTCTGGGGAAAGGGGGGGGGGGCTCTTCCGAAGGGATGGGCTTCACCTTAATCAGGATGGGACCAGACTGCTGGCATTAACCTTTAAAAAAGAGACAGAGAAGCTTTTAAACTAGAAATTAGGGGAAAGCCGACAGTCACCCAGGAGTGCATGGTTCGGACAAAGGTATCCTTGAAGGATACTACCAAAAGCAGTGAGGTTCCAAAAGGGAGTATAGTAGCCCAAATGCCCTTGAGTAAGGAGCAGACAGAGCATAAAGATTCCAAATTACCCCTGCCTACCAATAGCCAGATTAATATGAATAAAATACAGTCTCTAAAATGCTTGTATGCCAATGCTAGAAGTCTAAACAATAAGATGGGAGAGTTAGAATATATAGCACTAAATGAGAGGTTAGATATGATTGCACTCTCAGAGATAACCAGTGGGACACTGTGATACCTGGATACACACTATATCGTAATGATAGAGCTGATGAAATTGGTGGAGGGGTTGCGCTCTATGTTAGAGAGAGCATTGAGTCAGAAAGGATTAAAGTTTTGCAGGGAACACAATTTGCTGTAGAATCTCTATGGATTGAAATTCCATTTATGAAGGGGAAGGTGATGGCAGTTGGAGTATACTATCGACCGCCTGGCCAGAATGAACAAATGGATGATGAAATGCTCAAAGAAATCAAGGAAGCTAACAAAAGTCACAACAGAGTAGTAATAATGGGTGATTTCAATTACCCCGGTATCGACTGGGCCAGTGTCACAGCAGGACAAGCTAAAGAGATAAAGTTTCTAGATGGAATAAATGACTGCTTCTTGGAGCAGCTGGTTCATGAACCGACCAGAGGGGAAGCCATACTGGACCTAGTCCTTAGTGGAACGCCAGATCTGGAGCAAGAAATAAGGGTGTTGGGACCACTTGGCAATAGTGATCATAGTATGATCATGTTTGATTTAATTAGTGGAGGACAGATAATAAAGGCATCCACAGTACTACCTTTTAACTTTCAAAAGGGAGACTATGATAGAATGAGGAATATAGTTAGGAAAAAACTAAAAGGAGCGGTTCCAAAGGTTAAAGACTTACAGCAAGCTTGGGTGTTATTTAAAAATACTATCCTCGAAACCCAGACCAGCTGTATTCCACGCATTAGGAAAAGTGGAAGAAAGTCCAAAAAACTGCCAGCATGGTTTAAAGGTGAGGTCAGAGAGGCTGTTGCTGCCAAAAAAGCAACCTTCAGGAAATGGAAAAAAGAGCCAAATGATGAAAACTGGAAACAGCACAAGCACTGGCAAGTTAAATGCAAAGCATTGATAAGGCAGGCAAAGCGGGAATTTGAGAAGAAACTTGCTACGGAAGCAAAAACACGAAATAAAGACTTTTTCAAGTACATTCGTAGCAAAAGGCCTGTGAGAGAGTCAATTGGACCATTAGATGATAGAGGGGTAAAAGGGACAGTAAGAGGAAACAAGGCTATAGCAGAGAGACTGAATGAATTCTTTGCTTCGGTCTTTACTGAGGAAGATGTAGGGATGTTACCCAAGACTGAAGTGGTATTTAAAGGTGATACTGCAGAGGAATTGAGAGAAATATCGCTACATCGGGAAGATATATTACAACTATTTGATAAACTGAATAGTAGCAAATCACCTGGACCAGATGGTATACATCCCAGAGTGTTGAAAGAATTGAAATATGAGATTGCAGACCTGCTATTGGTAATCTGTGAACTTTCATTAAAATCATCTGTAATACCTGAAGATTGGAGGGTCGCCAACGTAACACCAATTTTTAAAAAGGGTTCCAGGGGTGACCCAGGAAATTACAGACTGGTGAGCCTGACATCAGTACCAGGGAAAATGGTAGAAACCATCATAAAAAACAAAATTACACAGCATGTAGATAGTCATGGCCTAATGGGAGACAGCCAACATGGCTTTAGACAAGGAAGATCTTGTCTTTCTAATCTGATATGTTTTTTTGAAGGTGTGCATAAACAGGTAGACAAAGGTGAGTCGGTTGATATAGTGTATCTGGACTTTCAGAAAGCTTTTGACAAAGTCCCCCATCAGAGACTTTTGGCGAAGCTAAAAAGTCATGGGATAGGAGGCAGTGTACTATTGTGGATCGGGAACTGGTTAAAAGATAGAAAGCAGAGGGTAGGGCTAAATGGCCAATATTCCCAATGGAAAAAGGTGAATAGTGGAGTACCCCAGGGATCTGTACTGGGTCCGCTGCTTTTTGACATATTCATAAATGACCTGGAAAAGGGAATAACTAGTGAGGTTATCAAATTTGCAGATGACACAAAACTGTTTAAAGTTGTTAAAACCCAAGAGGATTGTGGAAAACTGCAGGAGGATCTGGATAAATTGGAAGACTGGGCATCCAAATGGCAGATGAAATTTAATGTGGACAAGTGCAAAGTTATGCACCTAGGAAAGAACAACCCACACTATAGTTACACGATGCAAGGCTCCACATTAGAAACCACCACCCAGGAAAAAGATTTAGGAGTCATCATGGATAACATGTTAAAACCCTCCACCCAGTGTGCAGCGGCAGCCAAGAAAGCAAATAGAATGCTAGGTATCATAAGGAAAGGGATGGAGAATAAAACAAAGGATGTTATAATGCCTCTGTATCGCTCCATGGTACGACCGCACCTTGAATATTGTGTGCAATTCTGGTCACCGTATCTTAAAAAGGACATAGCGTTATTAGAAAAAGTACAGAGAAGAGCCACCAAATTGGTGAAGGGGATGGAAGGCTACTCCTATGAAGAGAGGCTAAGAAGGTTAGGGCTCTTTAGACTGGAGAAGAGACGGCTGAGGGGAGATATGATAGAGGTCTATAAATTAATGAATGGAGTGGAACGGATAAACGTGGATCAATTGTTTACGCTATCAGAGTATAGAAAGACTAGGGGACATGTAATGAAGCTACAGGTAAACTATTTAAGACAAATAAGAGAAAATATTTTTTCACTCAACGTGTAATCAAACTCTGGAATCTGTTACCGGAGGATGTAGTAAGGGCTGTTAGTATAGCTGGGTTTAAAAAAGGTTTGGACAAGTTCCTGGAAGAAAGGTCCATAAACCACTATTAAAAAGGGACCCAGGATATCAATGCTTGACCCAGTACAAGCATTGTGGAGCCTGTGTCTTTTGGGGATATTGCTAGGTACGTATGACCTAGATTGGCCACTGTTGGAAACAGGATACTGGGCTTGATGGACCTCGGTCTGACCCAGTATGGCATGTCTTATGTTCTTATGTTCTTATAGTCTTAAAATGGGCCTCAACGCTAACATTAAGACAAAGATCCTGACATCTGGCAAAATCAATAATTTCATACTTGATGCAGAAGAAATAGAACTAGTAAACAACGTTAACCTGCTTGAATCAATAATCAATAAAGAACAAGCAGAATGGCTATGAAGGATCTAGACAAGATTAAGTGCAAAGCATAGCTCTTGTCACAGCCATGGTATTTTTAATAATGCCATATGGATACAAAAATTGAGCAGTGAAAAAGACAGACAGGAAGAAAATTGATGCCTTTTAATTATTGGTCTGCCTGAAGAGCAAATTAGTTGGTACTACGACTTTGACTTTCATTCTCTTAACATATCATGCGAAGAGAAAGATTTGAGGAAGAAATTGAGGAGATATTTAAAGAGTGCTCATCTGATTATTGCCGCTGAATATCCCAGGTTTGGGCTGCTAAATGCCCCAGTGCTAAACACTTAGGGCCAATATTAAATTATGACAGCTATGCACAGCTATGGCACATAACTATCTACACCGACCCTTAACCCTGGATATTCAATTCTGGGGTCATATGCAGCCCTGGCATTGAATATCCAGGTTTTCCAAACAGCCTCCCAGCCACAGGAGCTAACCAGGCAGCGGCAATATTGCATACTGCCCGATTAGCCCTGAACCTTTGCTACGCCTGTCTTTTAGCCGCAGGTCACTAACTTGGCATCATGAAATATTGCCACTGCCAGGACAGTCACAGGTGTTTTTTCTCAAGGATTTTCTCTAGTAAAAACAGAGCATAAGTATTTGTTTAGCATTTTCGCTTTTTCAATGTCACTTTCCACGAATCCGTTCCCAGCACTTTTGAGTTCTGCAATTCCACCTCTGATTTTCCTCCTCTCCCGAATATATCTGAAAAAAGTTTTGTCGCCACACTTCACATCTTTAGCCTCTTTTCTTCTGCCTTTGATTTTGCTATCCTTATTTCTCTTTTTGTCTCTTTTAGTTTGATCTTGTATTCTTTTCTGTGTTCCTCTGTTTGCAAGCTTCTGAATTTTTTGAAAGCTGTTTTTTTTTTTTGCCTTTATTTCACAAAATTCACAAGCTCACAAACAGAGCAACAGGAATAGGTTTTGTCCTAGTGCTGAAAGTTTAAAAAAATGCCCCCTCAAAACCCTGTTCTTTCTGGAAAGTATCCCAACATTACCCATATATGCCACCTTCCCAACGTTCTCACATCATCCTCACATTAATTTCATACAACCACAATATCAGAACCTATTCTGCACCCATGCACTCACTGTCTGGTACCAGACTCCCCATTCATGCTCATAAATCATGAAACTCCTTTGTTGACATATATGCAGGTCTTAAAACAGGAAAGATCTTTGAGCCCCGGGAGGGTGGGAGTGATGGAGATGGCAGTGTCTTGTCATCTCTTTGGGAAATGAAGAGTGGGAGTCCTGACCTCTCAATTAGAAGCTCTCTTTATTATCTAACACTTGCACAAGAAAGAAGAGCAGGAACATGGGGACTGGAAACTCAACTCTAGAGTGGATGGGTCCAAGGGCACATTGCAGTGCCGGCGGCTATCTGGGGACTCATTGTCCTTGGTCTCCCAATCTGAGTCTAGCTCTGAGGAGGAGTCAGGGGTCCTTCAGAACTCAAGGTTCTGGCCCGACACCAATGACCTTGGGGCTGTGGCAGCCTGGTGCTCAAAGCCAAGGCCACTGAGCGGTGAGGGCTGTAGCCCCGAGAACCATGACCATGACTGAGGCATCTCTTGAGACTGGTGGTACTCGAGGATCAGCTCGACCTCTGGGGAGTCCCTCGTGGTGGAGGGCCTGGTGGATGGGAGTGATGACCCTGAGGAACCGGGCATCAGAGCCTGCTGCTGGGCCATGAAGGCAGACAAACTGTGCTCCAAATCCTACTGGAGGACAGCAACCTTGATCCTGAGGAACTGGGGTTTCTAGTCCCACAGGTGCTCCTTGTGGCCTTGGATAAGCCACTTAACCCTCCATTGCCTCAGGTAGAAAATGTAGATTTTGAGCCCTTCAAGGACAAAGGAAATATATACCATACCTGAATGTACACTGCTTTGACCCAGTGAAAAGCAGTATATAAGCATTGCTAAATAAATAAAATGTACAATATCTCTTTAAAAAAGTGGCCAGTGACATGGCTTTGGACTATATATGCACACATATTTGACATATAAAAGAACCGAATAAAACAAGACCAATTAAAAAAGGAAATAATATAAAAACTTGGACATTACCAGGGCATGATTATTAGAAATGACACAAACTGTAACCCATGCAGGGTTATACCACATATGATCAAAAAGCTTTACCTCACTAACATTTCCTCACTGCATATTCCAAAACTTTTTGTCGGACTATGTTCATCAAAGCCACTATCACAAGCTGCTTCTAGTTTAGTAGTCCCTTTTTCTATTTTTTTGGTCAACTTTTAATTTCTCAACTTTTTGATTTTCTTTTTCTTTGATCAACTTTTTTATGCATCAACTTTATAATATTTCATTCTAAATGTGGACCATAAAATTCAGTATCATTTTCTTAAAGAACAATGTCTTCTAGGCTTCCACATGTCTACAAATTCTCTTTTCATCTTTAGTATCAGACGTGAATGGAGGCAGATCCTGATGGTATCAGATGGTGAATGAAGGCATCCTTTGAAAACAGATAAGTGCAGTCCTCCATCAGGCAAATGACCCAAAACATACAACCAAAAGTACAAAAGAATGGTTAAAAAGGAACAAATGGACTGTTTAAACTTGCCAGGAATGAGTCCTGATCTCAATCCAATCAAGAATCTTTGGAAAGAGCTGAAATCTGCCATTGATAAAAGGAATCCTGGATGCATTGATAAGCTGGAACAAATCACAGTTGAAGAGTGTGAGAAACTACCAGCAGACAGACAGATGTACGAAACTTATAGATGGCTACAAGAAATGTTTGGAGGCTGTCATCAGTGCCAAGGGTTCTGCAACCAAATATTAATGAAGGGTGACATTAATCCTGTCCAGGTCATATATTTCATTTTTTTTCTCAGAAATTACTACATCTAAGTTTCACAGACATCTTTTTTTTGTTCTATACCTTTGACCATACTATTAAAATATTATGATGACATGCAGTTAGAATATTTCCAATTATTTCTCAAGATATTGTACACAATATACCTAAAATGCAAGGGTGCCAATAATGTTGATCACCACTGTAGGGGGAAATTATGCAGCCTTGTCATACACCTTTGCTGATTTTAACACTAGAAGCCCCAAAGTACGTCAATTAACACAAATGCATCTTCGAAGTTGTATACCAGCGCCACTGCTAGAACCATGTCAGTCATGTTCCATAACTTTGTTAGTAAGGTCAAGATGTTCAAATATGTGCATCGAAAATTAATGACAGATGCACCACCTAGCGGGAAAATGAATTTAAACCTAGAAGCCCCAAAGTAGTCAATTGAAACACTCAATTGTCTTGGATGTGCCAATTGACATACTTTGGGGCTTCTAGGTATAAATTAATGTTCCCACTAGGTGGCCATCTCAATCACTGTTTACAGTTTTACTCCGACATTACAAACAATAAAAACACAATGACATCATGTAATGATGTCACATGCTACACATATTCAACAAATAAGTAACTTCACATTAATTCACATCTGCATTTCATGCTAAACGCAGTCGTCGTGATAATGCGTCGACACAAATTGGGGTTTCTAGGTAAAATTACTTTTGGGGCTTCTAGTGTTAAACCATTGTTTCTCTTTGTTCCATTCAAACTATTGCTTCTTAATCAATATAAAGTTTGTGTTCTTTTATACCCATGCTTTTTAATGTGGCCCAGAATTCTCATGATTGACTCAGTCAAAAGACTTGCTGTAGTCAATAAAACACATAGCTATGCTTTTGGAATTCATTTAACTATTAATTAAATTCAATGGAAGGAAGGAGATAGCAAAGGGTGGGGAACAGAAAAGCGGTGGAATACTTATTAGTATGCATAAATGTAACATTTTTTTGGCACGGGTGTTACCATAGAGATTTAACTACACCTCTGGAGGTGTACTTTACTGCTTCCTCAGTAGTAGCCAGTAAAGCATAATAATGTCATGGCTGCTTCCCAACGCATGTGGACAATGCCCCAATTATTATCATAAACGGTTTTACCATTAACACTTGATAAATTTTCCCATTAATGCATGCTAATGGAAAATTATTATCATAGTTTAGTAAATGAGTGGAGGAGTTTAGCAAATGAGTGGAGGAGTGGCCTAGTGGTTGGGGCAAGGTACTTCAGGCTGGAAGATCAGGGGTTCAAATCCCACTAGAGGACAGCAACCTTGGGCTGGAAGGACTGGGGTTTCTAATCCCACAGGTGCTCCTTGTGGTCTTGGGCAAGCCACTTAACCCTCCATAGCCCATGTTACCTGTAAAATAGTTATCTCCAAGTTATAATGCCCTGTTCAAAGTAATTTCAGTTTGTTCAATGTAAACTGCATTGATGCAGAATAGCACAGTATATAAGAGAATGTAAATAAATAAATTAAATAGGACTTTTAGTCACAAATTCTGCAAGACTAATGCTACAATTTTATTATGTTTCTACAGTGATAACCTCATTGGAACATTCTACACTTCTCAAAGAGCACTCAATCTACCATGGTATTCTCAGGCACAGCAAATTCATTAAGCATTTTATAAACTGAAAAATAAAAGTGAAGTGCCATAAGGTATGATTAATACACATTGTTCCTCAAAATTTGTGTCTGGCTTCCATGACACCCCACCAGCATTCCATACCCTTGCATAGGCAGACCCTATTACTTCTAGAAATATCTGCCTGATATCTCTAAGACGTTGGTAGCAGACATTGATATATTACTAGAAGAATCTTTTTCTCTCCTTTTAATCAAGAATTAGAGAAAATCTTTACATTGTTTTATTAATAAGATCTATAGTAATAGACTACTTGATGATGAGTTCTAATATAATTGGTATATAGGTTTGATATTTGCCCTATACTGTAAAACAGCGTTTTACAAGCTCAGATAGCAGCATGTGAAGTTGCCCTGGCACATATTAGTAGGCACTAAGAAAGCATTGGACCTACTTTTGTGTGATAAATGTGTAAGAATTCTTGGAAGTAGAGAATAGTTAGAGCCCAGGCAACATTAACCCTTATGCATATACCTTATAAAATAAATGCATTAACACACTTTGTCCACTTCAGACATTCAAAAGACTAGATAGTCCCATCTCACTGTGGGATTATTCCCTATATTTTAGCATTGGTGTTCTTTAGTTATTTAAACTTGCTAAGGGAGTCTGGCCCTCACTTGGTTTGCAGCTTGTCGTGCTGTGAGGGCTTGTGTGCATCAGTGATGCTGAGAGCTAAACTATCAGTAGTTTAACTACTGGCAGGGTCTCCCAAGATGGACAGGTCTCAGCTGAGGTGCCAGACCAAGACAAACCACCCATATGGGCAGCAGCAGAATGGAATAGTGTTGACAGCGGATGATCACATTTCTGTGACAACGGCAACAGCACCAAACTTAAACTGCGCGGAAGACAGGCCTGGCAATCTACTTCTGTATCTTGCCATGAAAACCCAATGGACAGTTACAACAAAACAAATTGTGCTATAGTGCTGGAAGATGATACCCCCAGGTCGGAAGGCACTCAACTAGCTACTGGGGAAGAGCTGAAGATTTTTCAGAGTAAAGCCAGCATTTATGATGTGGTTGGATCAAAGCCGTCGGGACGTCTGACTGCTGATGTAGCTGCACATGAAATGAGAGTCAGAAGCTGTAAAGATGTCTTACGCATTGGAAAATGGAACATACGAAGCATGAACCAAGGGAAGTTGGAGGTGGTCAAGAATGAAACGGAACGTCTACAACTTGAACTGTTGGGTGTCAGTGAACTGAAATGGACTGGCATCGGGCACTTTGCATCAGATGATCACATGGTCTACTATGCTGGAAATGGAAGACAAAGAAAAAATGGTGTTGCATTAATAATAAAGAAGAAACTTGCAAGAACTGTAATGAAATACAATGCAGTCAGCAAACGCTTAATCTCTATTCGTCTACGAGGAATGCCTATCAACACAACTATAATTCAAGTATATGCCCCGACAGCTGCAGAAGAGAATGAAATTGAAGAGTTCTATGAACAAGTACAAGCTGAAATTGACAGAACATGCAAACAGGATATCCTGATAGTCATGGGTGACTGGAACGCAAAAGTTGGCAACAAAGAAGAAGGCAAAATAGTTGGAAAATATGGACTTGGCAACAGAAATGAAGCTGGAGAAAGACTGATAGAATTCTGCAAGACCAACGATCTAGTCATCTCAAACACCTTCTTCCATCAACACAAGCGGTGACTGTACACATGGACTTCACCCAATGGATTGTATAAAAATCAAATTGACTACATCTGTGGAAGTCAACGATGGAAAAGTTCTATAACATCAACAAAGACAAAACCTGAAGCTGACTGTGGTACAGATCATCAACTACTAGTATGCAAACTCAAGCTAAAGTTGAAAAAGAGCAAACCACTCATGAATGCAGCAAAATATGACCTTGAGAATATACCACTAGAATTTAAAGACTGCCTGCAAAATCGATTTGCTGCTTTAGATACAAATGACAGAGCTCCAGAAGAGTTATGGAATGACATCAAGAAGATTGTGTTGGAAGAAAGCGAGAAGTCTCTACAAAAGGTGATAAAGCAAAAATGGTCAAAATGGATGACAGAAGAAACTCTGAAAATTGCCCAGAAATGCAGAGAACCTAAAGCCAGAGGAGAAAGAAAGACAATAACAGAACTCAACAGAGATTTCCAACGTGCAGCAAGACAGGACAAGGAAAAGTACTACAACGACACATGCAAGGAAATAGAAGCAGAAACTATTAGAGGAAGAACAAGATCGGCTTTCCTAAAGCTACGAGAGTTAAAGAAAAGTTCCAGCCTCGAATTGGAATGTTACAAGATGCTCAAGGTTCTATGTTGAATGATGCTGAGAAGATCAAGAAAAGGTGGAAGGAATATACAGAGCTTTTATATGATAAAGATCAAGTGGACCAACAGCTGTTTCAACCTGTACCTTATGATCGGGAACCATTGGTGAAGAAAGAAGAAGTTGAAGCAGCATTGAAAGCCTTATCAAAGAACAAAGCGCCAGGCATTGAAAGCATTCCAATAGAAGTATTACAGCAATCTGATGCAGCTGTTACCGTACTTACAAGGTTCTGCCAAGAAATATGGAAGACAACATCATGGCTAACTGACTGGAAAGGATCTGTGTTTATACCAATACTAAAGGAAGGTGATCCAACTGACTGTGGAAATTATCACACAATCGCTCTGATCCCATATGCCAGCAAGATTCTACTGAAGATTATTCAAAAGAGACTACAACCATACCTGGTACAAGAACTCCCTGAAGTGCAAGCAGGGTTCAGGAAAGGGTGAGGAATGAGAAACATCATTGCAGATGTGAGATGGTTCCTTGAAAAGACTAAAGAATACCAAAAGGATATCTATTTCTGCTTTATCGACTATAGCAAGGCTTTTGACTGTGTAAACCATGAGAAACTCTGGGCCACATTAAGAAGCATGGGTATACCAGAACACCTGATCGTACTCTTGCACAATCTGTACATTGATCAAGAAGCAACAGTTCGAACGGAACAAGGAGAAACAGAATGGTTTAAAATAAGCAAAGATGTAAGACAAGGCTGCATACTTTCCCCCTACCTGTTTACTTTATATGCAGAACAAATCATCAGAGAAGCAGGATTGTATGAAGACAACAGAGGTGTGAAGATTGGTGGAAGACTCATCAACAACCTTCGCTATGCTGATGATACCACATTACTGGCTGAAAGTGAAGATGATCTGAAACATTTGCTTCTCACAATCAAAGAACATAGTCTCAAAATGGGCCTGCACCTTAATGTAAAGAAGACAAAGATCATGACAACTGGCATAATCAACAGGTTCATCGTTGAAGGAGAAGAAATTGAAATCATGAACAACTTTAACCTACTTGGATCAACTATCAATAAAGAAGCAACAAGCAGTCAAGAAATCAGACGACACATTGCTCTTGGCAGAATTTTATTTATTTATTTATTTAACTGCATTTATATCCCGCTTTTAACTGGGTCAAAGCGATGTAACATATAACATAGGGGGGGGGGAGAAATTTTTCAGGAAGGGTCCATCACCAAGGGGCAACAATTAATGATTTAAGTAGACATGGACATGTATACGGTCATGTAGATAGGGTGGTATTTCTGTTCAGAGATGTTCACGGAATAGGATTGTCTTGAGCTGTTTCTTGAATGATGTGATGTCAGCGTTGTTCCTGATGTGGTTTGGTAGAGAGTTCCAGAGGGATGGAGCATAAAGTTCGAAGGCTCTGTTGCAGGTCCGTTGTGTGGATTTGGTTCTTTTGTGGGGGACAACGATAGAGTTATTGGAGGAGTGTCTGGTTGATCTGTTGTGGGATGGGCGAGGCAGTAGGGAGTGGAGTGAGTTGTTCCGTGTTTGGTGGATAGTTTTGTGGATGAGTAGGATAGCTTTGTACTTGATTCTTGCTTGTATTGGAAGGAAGTGGAGGTCTCTTAGGATTGGGGTGATGTGGTCCTGTTTTTTTACATTCTGAATAATCCTTGCTGTAGTATTTAAGGCAGTTCGGAGGGGGTTGGTGTGTGAGGCAGGAAGTCCATGATAGATTATGTTGCAGAAATCCAGATGAGGGAGTGTCACAGCTTGCATTACTGTCCTGAAGTCATGAGGTTCTAGGAGGGGTCGGAGGCGTTGAACAGTTTTGGCTTTGTGGAATATCGTCCCAGCGGTTTTGTTGATTTGTTGTTTAAAGGTGAGAGCTTGGTCAATGATGACGCCAAGATATCTTATGTGGGGCTGGATTTGGATTTGCGTGGTTCCCATGTTGAGGTGGGTAGGTGGTTTGAAGTCGGGTTCTTTTGTCACTATAAGGGCTTCGGTTTTCTTTATGTTGATGGATAGATTGTTCTCCTGTAGCCAGTTGGCCACGTCGTTGAAGCAGGCTGATAGCTGATCGTTTTTTGGATTGCTGGTTGTAATCGGTGCATAGAGCATTATGTCGTCTGCGTAGACCACTACAGAATGGCTATGAAAGACCTAGATAAGAGTCTCAAGAGCAGAGATGTCTCTCTCCATACGAAGATTCGACTTGTTCGAGGCATGGTATTTTCAATAACATCATATGGATGTGAAAGCTGGACAGTGAAAAAGATAGACAGGAAGAAAATTGATGCCTTTGAATTATGGTGCTGGCGGTGAATACTGTGTATACCATGGACTGCCCGAAGAACAAACCAGTCAGTACTAGAGGAGTTCAAACCTAAGCTTTCTTTAGAAGCTCAGATGACAAGACTTCGATTTTCATACTTTGGACACATCATGCAAAGAGAGAGATCATTAGAGAAAGACATCATGCTTGGCAAGATAGAAGGTCAGCGCAAAAGAGGAAGGCCAGCAATGAGATGGATCGATACAATAACAGCAGCTACAGGTACCAGTCTGTGAACAATGAGCCACCTGACTCAAGACCGAACACAATTTAGGATAGCTATCCAGAGGGTCGCCATGAGTCGACTTCGACTCGACGGCACTTAACAACAACAACAACAACAAGGGAGTCTGGAGACCTCTACTAATATAAAGTCCCTTAAGCTTACTATGCATAGTTATGCTATTTATTTTACCTTTGCTTTAAAATGAAATGAAGATCCTAGAACTAATTTATTTCTGAGGGCTATAAAGCTTGCTAATGAAGATGGTCATTTAATCCTTGAGTTTAAAAATCCCCTCCCCACCCACTTAGTTGGTTTAACAGTCTATAAATCAAAGATTGAGTCTGAGGTGTGTGGCATTTGGGATGGGGGAGAGGGGAAAAGAAACGCTAAGAGAAAATGTTGCCGCTAAACTTGGCCTTAACTGACTTTATAAGTACAGGGCCTGATATTCAATGACACTTATCCAGTTAGCAACACCTGCTAACTGGATAAATGACAGGATAAGAGAGGTTTTTCAGTGGTCCTATCAGGATAGTGCCACTGAATAGCTTTTTCTGACCGTCTGCATTGTGCTGAAGTGGTCCGTGGGCTGTGCGAGGATGATCCCAGGTGTTATCCAGCAATATTGAGTCTATGAACTGAATAGTAAGCTTCTTAAAGTTAGGCCACAAAAAAGGCAGGCCCAGCTCTATGTAGCTTGTCATCTGGATAACAACTGAATATTGCTGCTATCCAGATCGTGCCACCTATCAGAATTGAAAGCGGGCAGTCAGCACACGGAGATATCTGGATGTGGCTCTGAATATCCCGTTTTACTTTGAACACGTGACCAACACTTAAAAAAAGCCAGTTATGGCATTTAAACATTGGTCTGATGGAAGTTTAAACAAGCACAGAATTTTAATTTAATGCAAATTTCCTCTTTTCTCTAAGTTTTAAGACAATTCCCCAGCAGGTAAATACTCACAAATGTAGATTCCTTTCCAGCAGTAGTGAGTCCTGCCCTTGTCCCATCAGAAATGAGGTTTGGTGAACCTATATATATATATATATATATATATATATATAAACAGGGTGGCCCAAAAAAAGTGAGAACATCTCGTAAATTAAAAGCTTAAATATTCTACTTATTTACCTTTTTTAGCTATATAACGTCTTTATTCCGACAATTTCTGGTTGCCATCTTTTTTTTTAATCTGTCAGTCGTTTACATTTGTCTTTTTTAATTTTTAAATAACATATATGCTACGAGATGTTCTCACTTTTTTTGGGCCACCCTGTATATATATATATATATATATATATATTTGTGTTTGGAAGGCAGTGTCTATGAACAATTCTTTTGGTGATTTACATTGCAAATAGTTTGACAGAGTGACCCTTTCAACTTATCTCTTTGATCACTATGGTTTAATCAATAGCAAACAATATCACAGTTCCCCCCCCCCCCCAGCTCCTAACAGAAAAAGCTTTGCAAAAATCTTCTCTTTATAGGGTAATTTTTCTAGCAATTTATCTCTGTATTCACAAAGGAGAGCATATTCAAAGCAATTTAACTGTTTAGCAAACCTGCTAACTGGTTAAACCGCGGTCAGTGGGATATTTAACAGCACTAAACAGAATATCCCCTGCTATCCAGTTTGTATGTCCCAACAGTAGCTGGTTAGGGTTAGCTCGTCAGCAGCGATATTGACTTGCTGGCTGATTTAACTATCCGGCCAGCGGTTGAGTATCGCCGCTGAACAGTTAGCTAATTCAGATAACCAAGCAAACCAGATATTAAGACTTATTTATTCCTTGAATACTATGGGACAGACCCCCATTAGGATTATCCCAACACATGTTAAGCACCTAATACTTGCCCGTATCCTGTATTCTGTACATAGTTCAAACATTGCCAAGCTCATAACCCGTGCTTTGTTAATATTTATTTATTTATTTATTTATTTATTTAAAGTCTTTTCTATACCGCGCTCTTCAAATCAGCTCGGTTTACATATAACAGAAACGTTATCCATGAGTAAGGAGAAACCATACTGGACTTACATAAAACAGAACAGAAGAACTTGGGTTGAACTGGGTAAACTATCTACAACTCTAGGCTAAGGCAGGTCGCTATCCGTATGCATCTGCTGGGAGAAAGTGGTGCTATTGTGTGGTGCTGTACCCCTAGATATGTTTTCCATGTTATTTATTGTTTTTTGGTTAAAAATGTACCTCTGGAATGTTTTCCATGTTATTTATTTATTTATTTACATCTATTCCTGGAATACTATGGTGTAGATCCCCACTAGGTCCTCAGGGAACAAACCACAGTTGCAGAAACAAGAACCACAGAGAGTGAGACATAAAACAAAAAAAGTCCTTTATGGGAATCCAGCAACCCCAACATGGCCACGTTTCGACATAAGCCTTCATCAGGCAGAACATAAATAGTACATCAAAATCAATTTAGAATAAAAACATTGATAAAAGGAAAAGAAACCATATTTAAAAAATATAATGTCATAATATAAGAAATATTAATAACAAAATGAATAAATAAATAAATAGACCAATAAATAAAAGTACATAAACCCAATCAAGAACACAAAACTTTAAAAAGAATGTATGAAGAAAAGTGGAAATATAAAATGTAAAACACATAATTACTCCAATCAAAATAATGTGATCACAAACAGAATGGTATCAAAAACACCAGCACAGGCATAGGAGAAGAACAAGAGACTTACTGAACAGTAAACCAAGATGGAACTCCCTTCCCCTCCAGTTACACTGTTTAGTGTAAAGAACGCATCTGTTACATTGTTCTAGTTTTCTCACTTTGTTATATGTAAACTGCCTTGCCTTGTAGAAACTATATAAACACTGTTAAATAAATAAATAAATACATAAAATACATTTATTCATCTGTTAACATGCACATTGTTTCCTGTAAACCACCATGACTTGTAGAAAGACGGTACAAAAATGATGTTAAATAAATAAATAAAAACAAATATTTAATGTCAGAAGCTGGCTATGGCCCCAGCAATGAATATCTGAAATTAAATTAAAGCAGAAATGGCCAGATGCTTTGAGGCCAATTCTCATCGGGGCACGTCCAGCCCGTCCGGCCCATTCGGACATTCAAAATCTGGATGGGCCGGTCCTGCACACATCAAGGATCAGAATCAGGTGCAACAGTCCCGATTCTAAGAGTCCAGACGTCCAGCCCATACCCCGCAAAAGGCAACAATGACTCTTTCATGGAGCCCAGTCCATGGTGTCCTGGCACCATGGCACCGGCATGCCATGCAGGAGTCCGGACTGCCAGTCTGCTCCTACTGAGCACAGTACCCCACCGCCCGACTCCTGATTTGGCTTCTCAAGGCTGGGATCAGGCTACAGGGAACCCTTTGCCCTTGGTCACCTCAGGCTGGGTCCACACTTCTTCTGCTGTGATCATCGAGGGAACTTATTCCACCCTGAGGTGGAATAAGTTACCCATCCAGGATTCATCCCCTGGATGTACATTCCATGACTGGAATCAGTCCTGTATGTCTGAGCCAGGGTCCTGCCTCCGGCCCACTCTCACTTGTCCTTTTGCCCACCCCCTCCAACCCCTGTACAGAGCTCCCCACACATCTCCTCTGTACATGTGAGGAGCTTTGTGTTGGGAATCGGCCCCTTGGCGTTTAGCGGAGATAGATGTCCAAACCGGACATCCATCCTCACTAAATGTGACTTGGAATGACCTCCCTTTAAGTGTTCTGGCCGCTGCCATTGAAAATATCTCCCACAGAAGTTTTACCCTATTCTGCCTTCTCTATTAAAAGGGAAACAGAAGGTTTTGCAGCTAAACTGGGTCTTATCTGGCTTTATAAATAAACAATAGGAAAGCTTTGCAGCAAAGGTAGACCTTAGCTGAGTTAAACCTCTAAGAGAAACACAAACATTGAATGATAGAAAAATGATGGCAGATAAACATAGAAACATGGCATCAGATATATGGCCTATCCAGTGTTCCCTTTCTTACAAACTACTAAGCTTTACAGTCCCTTTTTTCTATTAGAAATCCACTGTGTTTGTCTTATGTTGCCTGAATTAAGATACAGTCCTCTTCTCTACCACTTCTACTAAGAGACTATTCCATGCATCTACTGTACCACGCTTTCCATAAGTGTTTCCTCAAATTACTCCTCAATCTATCCCCTTTCACCTTCATCCTATGTCCCTCTCATTGCAGAGTCTTCTTTCAATTGAAAGAGGTTCTCCTCCTGTGAATTTATGCCACAGAGATATTTAAATATGTCTAGACTCTCAGAATTTGGCATGTTGCACCTGATTCTATTAATAAAGACAGAAGGAAGAATAGGGTAAAACCTCTTTGGGAGACATTTACAGTGGCAGCGGCCAGAACACTTGGTTTGCAGATTGTCATGCTGTGAGGGCTGGTGTGCATCAGTGATGCTGAGAGCTAAACTATCAGTAGTTTATCTACTGGCAGGGTCTCCCAAGATGGACAGGTCTCAGCTGAGGTGCCAGACCAAGACAAACCACCCATCTGGGCAGCAGAAGAATGGGATAGTGTTGACGGCGGAGGATCACATTTCTGTGACAAAACGGCAACAACACCAAACTTAAACTGCGCGGAGGAAAGGACCGGCAATCTACTTCTGTATCTTGCCATGAAAATCCAATGGATAGTTACAACAAAACAAATTGTGCTATAGTGCTGGAAGATGAGACCCCCCAGGTCGGAAGGCACTCAGCTAGCTACTGGGGAAGAGCTGAAGACTTTTCAGAGTAAAGCCAGCATTTATGATGTGGTTGGATAAAAGCCCTCGGGACATCTGACTGCTGATGTAGCTGTGCATGAAATGAGAGTCAGAAGCTGTAAAGATGTCTTACACATTGGGACATGGAACGTACAAAGCATGAACCAAGGGAAGTTGGAGGTGGTCAAGAATGAAATGGAACGTGTACAACTTGTTCTGTTGGGTGTCAGCGAACTGAAATGGACTGGCATCGGGCACGTTGCATCAGATGATCACATGGTCTACTATGCTGGAAATGAAAGACAAAGAAGAAATGGTGTTGCATTTATAATAAAGAAGAAACTTGCAAGAACTCTAATGAAATACAATGCAGCCAGCGAACGCTTAATCTCTATTCATCTACGAGGAATGCCTATCAGCACAGCTATAATTCAAATATATGCCCCAACAACAGCTGCAGAATAGAATGAAATTGAAGAGTTCTATGAACAAGTACAAGCTGAAATTGACAGAACATGCAAACAGGATATCCTGATAGTCATGGGTGACTGGAATGCAAAAGTTGGCAACAAACAAGAAGGCAAAGTAGTTGGAAAATTGGCAACAGAAATGAAGCTGGAGAGAGAATGATAGAATTCTGCAAGACCAAGGATCTATTCATCTCAAACATCTTCTTCCAGCAACACAAGCGGCGACTGTACACATGGACTGTACCCAATGGATTGTATAAAAATCAAATTGACTACATCTGTGGAAGTCAATGATGGAAAAGCTCTGCAACATCAGCAAAGACAAAACCTGGAGCTGACTGTGGTACAGATCATCAACTACTAGTATGCAAGCTCAAGCTAAAGTTGAAAAAGAGCAAACCACTCATGAATGCAGCAAAATATGACCTTGAGAATATACCACTGGAATTTAAAGACTGCCTGCAAAATTGATTTGCTGCTTTAGATACAAATGACAGAGCTCCAGAAGAGTTATGGAATGACATCAAGAAGGTTGTGTTGGAAGAAAGAGAGAAGTCTCTACAAAAAGGTGAAAAAAGCAAAAACGGCCAAAATGGATGACGGAAGAAACTCTGAAAATTGCCCAGAAACGAAGAGAAGGAAAAGCCAGAGGAGAAAGAAAGACAATCACAGAACTCAACGGAGATTTCCAATGTGCAGCAAGACAGGACAAGGAAAAGTACTACAATGATGCATGCAAGGAAATAGAAGCAGAAATTGTTAGAGGAAGAACAAGATCGGCTTTTCTAAAGCTACAAGAGTTAAAGAAAAAGTTCCAGCCTCAAATTGCAATGTTACAAGATGCTGAAGGTTCTATGTTGAATGATGCTGAGAAGATAAAGAAAAGGTGGAAGGAATATATAGAGTTTATATATGCTAAAAATCAAGTGGACCAACAGCTGTTTCAACTTGTACCTTATGATCGGGAACCATTGGTGAAGAAAGAAGAAGTTGAAGCAGCATTGAAAGCCTTATCAAAGAACAAAGCACTAGGCATTGATAGCATTCCCATAGAAGTATTACAGCAATCTGATGCAGTTGTTACCATACTTACAAGGCTCTGCCAAGAAATATGGAAGACAACATCATGGCCAACTGAATGGAAAAGATCTGTGTTTATACCAATACTAAAGAAAGGTGATCCAACTGACTGTGGAAATTATCACACAATCGCTCTGATCCCACATGCCAGCAACATTCTACTGAAGATTATTCAAAAGAGACTACAACCATACCTGGAACAAGAACTACCTGAAGTACAAGCAGGGTTCAGGAAAGGGCGAGGAACGAGAGACATCATTGCGGATGTGAGATGGATCCTTGAAAAGACTAAAGAATGCCAAAAGGATATCTATTTGTGCTTTATCGACTATAGCAAGGCTTTTGATTGTGTAAACCGTGAGAAACTTTGGGCCACATTAACCCTTTGAAGGCCTACTTTAAATTTTTAATCCACATTCTGCAGCCGGGTTAATTTTTGCATATTTCAGGAAAATTGTACCCATCTTATTCAATATGTTCTAATAGTGATTTTCCTTCTGCTATGGTCATGTATGATATACCATTTGATAGGAATATTTAGTCAGAATTTTGGATCCCGAGAGTTTTGGGCTCGGCCTGGAAAGGGTTAAGAAGCATGGTTATACTAGAACACCTGATTGTTCTCTTGCACAATCTGTACATTGATCAAGAATCAACAGTTTGAACAGAACAAGGAGAAACAGAATGGTTTAAAATAAGCAAAGGTGTAAGACAAGGCTGCATACGTTCCCCCTACCTGTTTCATTTGTATGCAGAACAAATCATCAGAGAAGCAGGATTGTATGAAGACAACAGAGGTGTGAAGATTGGTGGAAGACTCATCAATAATCTTCGCTATGCTGATGATACCACATTACTGGCTGAAAGTGAAGATGATCTGAAACATTTGCTTCTCACAATCAAAGAACAGTCTCAAAATGGGCGTGCACCTTAATGTAAAGAAGACAAAGATCAAGACAACTGACATAATCAACAGGTTCATTCGCTGAAGAGAAGAAATTGAAATCGTGAACAACTTTAACCTACTTGGATCAACTATCAATAAAGAAGCAACAAGCAGTCAAGAAATTAGACGAGGTATTGCTCTTGGCAGAATGGCTATGAAAGACCTAGATAAGATTCTCAAGAGCAGAGATGTCTCTCTCCATACAAAGATTCGACTTGTTCAAGCCATGGTATTTTCAATAACATCATATGGATGTGAAAGCTGGACAGTGAAAAAGATAGACAGGAAGAAAATTGATGCCTTTGAATTATGGTGCTGGTGACGAATACTGTGTATACCATGGACTGCCCGAAGAACAAACCAGTTGGTACTATAGGAGATCAAACCTAAGCTTTCTTTAGAAGCTCAGATGACAAGACTTTGACTTTCATACTTTGGACACATCATGCGAAGAGAGAGATCATTAGGGAAAGACATCATGCTTGACAAGATAGAAAGGTCAACGCAAAAGAGGAAGGCCAGTAATGAGATGCATCAATACAATAACAGCAGCTACAAGTACCAGTCTGTCAACAATGAGCCACCTGACTGAAGACCGAACACAATTTAGGATAGCTATCCAGAGCGTCGCCATGAGTCAACTCCGACTCGACGGCACTTAACAACAACAACATCATATTTCTACTCTCCAACCTTTCTTTCAAAGTGTACATATTGGGCTCAATATTCAAAGACATTTACTTGCTTTACAGATCTTCACTACATGCCCTGCTGCTAACTGCTTAGCATCGAGGTGTGTCGTGGGAATTCCAGGGATAGTGACAGTCGCTAACCGGGTAGCATCGATAATGCACTGCTGTCCGGTTAGTGACCTGCAGGTAAAAGATGGCCACAGCAAAAAATGGCCTATCTTTTTCCCATAGGAGCTAACCAGGCAGGGGCTCAATATCATCACTGTCTAGTTAGCTTCTGCAGCTATGGAGACTGTGTGGTAACCTCAGATATTCAGTGCCAGGGCTGCTTATGACCCCAGCATTGAATATCCAGGGGGAATGTTCAGCGGCAAAGGCTATACGCCATAGTGGCGTATAGCCATTACTATGGAATATTGGGCCCATTGAGATTTTGTCTGTCACCATATGCCTGATAACAAAGACCACTGACTATTTTTATAGCCCCCTCTGCAACGACTCCATCCTGTTTACTGTATATGTTTTGAAGATGGGGTCTTCATAATTGCACACAGAACTCCAAATGAGATCTCACAAAAGACTTTAGGGGCCCGATATTCTTCTGGGATGGCTATGCACATAGTCGTTGCCACTGTAGGGTCATTTGCAGCCCTGGCATTGAATATCACCACATAACCCACCAGTCACCACATAACCCACTAGCTGCTGCTCCGTTAGCTCCCATAGGTAAAAATAGGTGCAGCAAAAGCTGGCATCTTTTACCTGTTGCAGTGGTGCAATATCGCTGCTGCCTGGTTAGTGACTGGTGTCACCCCTGGAAAGCCCAAGAATGCTCACAACACTCCCTGATACTAAGTGGTTAACATTGGGGCATATAGTGGAGATAATCAGGGAAATGCAGTGGCACTATACTCCCCCCCCCCCCCCATGTCCTACTCTTCCATCATGGATGGAAATGCTTCATCTCCTATATTGTACCACTCCCTTGGATTTTTGCAGCCCATGTGGAAGACCCTGCATTAAATGTCAGTTGGCAAATTTTCAACCATTCTTGATGCTTAGATACATCTTCATGCTATCTACAGTACACCTTCCTGAGTGTCTACCCTACTACTGATTTTGGTATCATCTAGAAAGAAGAAAACTTTAACCAATAGCCTTTTCACATTATCACTTACAAAAATGTTAAAAAGAATCAGTTGAAGGATAGATCTCTGTGGCACAACTGGCAATGTTCTTCTCCTCAGACTGAGCTCCATTTACCTATATCCTTAGTCACTTCCCACTCAACCAGTTTCTAACCCAGTTGGTCATTTTATGGCCCATCCTTAGGGTGCTCAATTTATTTATAAGTCGCCTGTGCAGAACAATCTCAAAGGCTTTACTGAAATCTAAGTACACCACATCTAGTGCTCTCCCTCAGTCCAATTGTCTGGTCATTCAGACAAGGAATCAGATTTGTCTAACAAGACCTGTCTCTAGTAAAAACATGCTGTTTCAGATCCTGCAATCTGCCAGATTCCAGAAACTGCACCAATTCTGTATTTTAGCAGTGTTTCCATTATAGTGTTTCCACTATAGAGGTCAGACTAAACAGCCTGTAGTTCCCAACTTCATCCTTACTTCTGTTGGGTTTTTTTTAGAGGAACTATTTGCATCCTCCTCCAGTAATCTGCACCACTCCCAACTCTAAAGATGCATTGAAAAGATCAGACAGTAGAGTCACCAGAAATTCCCTAAGTACCTTCAATGTTCTTGACTATATTTTATCTGGCCCTATTGCTATGTCTGCTTTTAGTTTAGCTAGCTCCTCACAAACGCAGTCTTCTGAAAATTATTCAGATCCACCTCACTTCTGATCCTATTTGTGGGTTCTTTCTGAAGTCCTGGTACCAGCCCTTCATTTGTGAACACAGAACAGAAATATATGTTAAAACAACTATACTTTATTCTCATCAGTTTCTACATATTCCTCCCCATCACCCTAGAGTCTTACAACACTACTTTTGCACTTCCTCCTCTCACTAACATCTGAAATCTTTCCTACCCTCATTTTACTGCATTAGCTATATTTTATTCTATTTATCTTTGCTTTCCTGACTACTTTCCTAGTTTCTCTTAGTTTTTAAAAATATTGATGCTTGTCTTCCTTTTTCTTTGATTTCTTTTTAATGAAGACCACCCTCTTCTTCCTCGTCTTTTCAGCTAATTCTTTCAAGAATCATAATAACCTCCTTTTCCTTTTACATTTTTATATTTTCCTAAAACCAAGGTTTGTTCCCCTTTAAATATCATCTTTCAGTTTAACCCAATGCTTATCTCCATCCTCCAGTTGTCTCCATCTAGCTAACTATTCTTTGAGGTATTGTCCCATCTTGACAAATGTTTTTTTAAAAAGTTAGCTTTCTTAAAGTCTAGGACCTAAACTTTTGAATGAATTATCTCAGCCTTTGTCCTAATACTGAACCATACCTTCCAGTGATAACTGGATACAAGATAGTCACTCACAATGAGATCATTGCCATTTTTGTAGTACTATTGAGCCTCAATAGTACTAACCAAAATGGCCATCATCTCGCAGTGCTGCCCCCTAGTATGAGGCTAGAAGACAGCACCCAGGGCCAGCCTGTCCACCAGTTGAGCTAGGCAGCTGCCTAGAGTGGCCGGCCCAGTTGGGTGGTGGTGGCAGCAACAGCATGGGTGGCTGGTTGCAGCAGTGGTACATATGGACGGCCACTGCTGCCCCCCCAACTGCCGCTGATTCCATTTGGGAGAGGGTAGCCAGGCAGCTGCAGTATTTCCAAGAGTGGTGGCAAAAGCTGCCGCTTTTGGAAATACTGCCGCTGTCACTGCCCTCCTCCCTAGATGGAATTGGTGGCGGTGGTAGCAGCAAGAGGGGGGCGGCGAGGCTGGGGTTTCTGCCTAGATAGAAATGACAGCTCGATTAAAGCAGTAGACTTGGGAGCATGCAAAATATATGCATACATGAATATTGCTAATGAATAAAACAGAAAATATGAGTGTAAAGTCCAAAAACTTTAGTTTCTTATGTCATCTATAAGATTAAAAAAAAAACCACCCAAACAAAATGGAAATATATTTTTTTCATTTCAAGAGACAGTACCACCAATAGTGTGCATAAATGCATGATAGTGCACCCTATCATTCAAGTAGTGTGGACGATTGTTCAGTAGTGGGTAATATTTTTCCCTATCATTTCAGGTTAACAATGTTATGAAACAACATGGGAAATATCATTGAAATTCCTCATGTTGTTTCACACAAATGCACATCCCTAATAAATATAAAGAAGAAAAAAATTTGCAGAGATTACAGAAAGTAAAATTATAAATGGCAGGAGACAAACTCTATGCATCTGCAACAACCCACCCAGACCATTCATAGTGTACATTACTAGGCCTCAAGAAAAAAAAATTCAATTGCTCTGGGTCATAAAACACAAATGTGCTATTCTAAAATTTTATGGCACACTTGGACAGAAACTGAAGTAAAAAGTGAGCCCCAATAGAGTTGCCTTCTGCCTCAGATGAAAATTCCTTATGCTGTTTTTGAGTTATTTTACATAAATCAGGAAAAACTCATATTTTAGTACTTAGGAAAAAAACATCCTTATGTGGAAAATGGCATTTTAACATCACATTTCAATTATACTCAAGGGGAAAAGATGCAGTAACAGTGAAGTAGGTTTCTCCTTCCTCCTGAACACTATCTAGGAAGTCTGTCAGGTTTAAACTACCACTGAGAGCTTTTAATCTTCATTGCCCCATTTCTTCCTGCCACCAACTTTCTTAATCAGAGACAGACACAAATTCTTTCCTGTGGGCGGCATAGTCTCTATTGGAATTTTTATTCTTCATTGAGGTATACAATGCAATGTGTGTCTTCAAGTCAATGCCGACTCCTGGTGACCTAGCAGCCCCTGGGTTTTCTTGGCAGTATGACTGGACATAGATTATGAGACCTTTCTTCCAAGGAAATGGAGAGTTAAGTGACTTGTCTAAGGTCACAAGGAGTGTTGTGTGAATCAAACCCTTGTCTTTTGGTTACTAAACTAGTGCTCTAATCTTTAAGCTACTCCTCTACACCCTCAGCATATTCTATAGAGACCTTGGGAAATTAAGGAAATGCAAATTCTGCTTTCTCCCCAAGATTTCTAACTTTCTGTGAGTCATCATTTCATCTGCAGTTAATACAGTAACATATTTTTGAGTTTCTAGTGCCTGGTACCCCAAAGTGTTTACCTGTTAGTCTTTGTTCCTGATCCAGGAACTGAGTTGTATCGCACTAGTAACCCCCATTACCTGGTTCACACAGTTGAACAGATTGCTCCAGGATACAATGAAAGTAAATTTATAAACCATTTTTGCTCATAAAACAGCATTTGATATGCCTAAATGAGATCTTTTAAGTTAGATCACACTTAAAAGTTTGCATTGTGCAAGGGGTGTAGTTCAGGGAGAACATAGGAAGAGTCACATTTATGCACATATTTTATAAAATACATGCATATGTGAGCAAAGTACATACTGACATTTAGACCTGCTGATAAACAGGCACAATGTCTCCGCTTCAGTCTAGGTGTAGTTTCAGCAGAAATTGCACCAGTCTTTTATAAGAACATGTAGAGCCTGATTCCGGTAGGGGCACATCCGGATGGCCCCAAACAAGACAGGCCTGTTTGGACCCAATTCTAGACCGTGGTAATGTAGCCAGAATTGGGCGCGAGGACAGCCCGGAATGCTCTTGCCACCTGCGGGGATGTCCTACCCGCAGGTGCTACTTACTCCAGTGTCCTCCTGCCCCCTTTTCCCCACCACCCAATCCAAAGCTAGCCTGCTGTGACCTGGATCGAGTGGCAGGGACCCCCCCCCCCACACACACACCCAGCCCCAGGGGGATCCCCGGGCCTGATAGCCAGGTTTTCTCTGCTTATTCCATCTTTAAGGTGGAATAAGTAGCACGTCCCCACTGGCCCGGCATGATGTACAGGACCGTGACCTGAATCGGTCCTGTACATCCTGCCAGGCTGGCCTACTCCTTCTCTGGCCTGATCCTAGGGTTGCCAACTTTTTCACCGAGAACAACCTGACACCTGTGGCTCGCCATGCCCTACCCATTCTCCGTCCTTAGCCCCACCCCTGCCCTGCCCCCAGTCCCACCCATGCTGCACCCCAGCCCCACCCACAAAAATTACCAAGGATAAGTGCAGGCTAACTCCCTTGGTCAGATAATAATTAAACTGGGAACCCCAAAAACCAAACATGAAATGTACAACACTGGAGAAATAAAACTATAAAGTAATTTCCTCTTGCACTAAACAAAAACGCAAAGATGTTAGCAATACACACTTCCCATACCAGACATATTCCAGTCAATAAATTCAAAATAAAAAGTATTTTTCTACCTTCTGTTTGGGAATTTTATTTTTCAGTTGAAATTGCTCCAGTCACTTTCTTCTGGTTTCTTCGTGTCTTCTGCGAGCTATCCATTTGTCCTTTCTTCTCTTTTAGATGTTTTCCATTCTCTCTCTATATCTGCTTTAACATACTGATCATTTCCCTTTTGCTCTTTCCCCCATTTCTTTCCTTATTCCTTTATCATCCACTCAAATTTCACCCTTCCATTCTCAATCCCCTCTTACTCTCCCAATATCCGGCCCATCGTACACTTTTCTTCCACACAAAATATCTTTTCCCCTCTCCATTCTCATTCCCCATCCCCACCCCCTTCTAGTCCTCCCCCGAAATCAGCTCCCTTATAGTTCTAGATCCACCCAGCATCCACTCCCTTCTAGTCCCATTCTCCCATGCCGCCACATCAGCCCATTTCCAGTCCTATTCTAGCCCATCACCCATTTGCAGTCCAAGCTCCCCTCATCAGCCCATTTCTAGTCCTATTCCAGCTCCTCATCAGCCCATTTCCAGTCCTAGCCCCACATATGCTCTTTTCCAGTTCCATTCCAGCCCCCCATCAGCCAATTTCCACTCGAAGCTCCCCCATCAGCCAATTTCCAATCCTAGCCCCCTCGTCAGCCCACTTCTAGTCCTATTCCAGCCCCCATCAGCCCATTTCCAGTCCTATTCCAGCTCTTCATCAGCCCATTTGCAGTCCTAGTCCCTCCCCAACATCACAGCCCATTTGCAGTTCTAGCCCCCCATCACAGCCCATTCCCAGTCCAAGTCCCCCCCAACCATCACAGCCCATTTGCAGTCCTAGCCCCCCTAATCACAGCCTATTTCCAGTCCAAGTTCCCCCTCCCCCCACCATAGCCCAATTCCAGTCCAGGTCCCCCCCCCCCATAGCCCATTTCCAGTCCAGGTCCCCTCCCATAGCCCAATTCCAGTCCAGGCCCCCTCATAGCCCATTTCCAGTCCAGGTTTCCCCTCCTAGCCTATTTCCAGTCCAGGTCCCCCCCCCATAGCCCATTTCCAGTCCAGCTACACCCCCCCCCCCATAGCCCAATTCCAGTCCAGATCCCCCCCATAGCCTATTTCCAGTCCAGGTTCCACCCCCCCATAGCCCAATTCCAGTCTAGGTCCCCCCCCCTATAGCCCATTTCTAGTCCAGGTACACCCCCCACCCAATAGCCCAATTCCAGTCCAGATCCACCCCCCATAGCTTATTTCCAGTCCAGGTTCCACCCCCCCCATAGCCCAATTCCAGTCTAGGTTCCCCCCCATAGCCCATTTCCAGTCCAGGTACACCCCATCACAGCCCATCCAGTCCTTGGGCCCCCCTCCTCCCCATCAAAGCCCATTTGTAGTCCTAGCCTCCCCCCCCCCCCCGACCAGCCCCACGGCTGTCTGAGGTGCTTCAGAGGAAGCCGGGGAAGCCCGCACGAGGCCCCGGCTCCCTCTGTACTACCGCCAGTGTGAAGATCTTTTTCCTTCACGCTGGCGGTTGTTTCTGTGAAGCCGCGAATGCTGGGAAAGGTTAAAGGGCATGCATCCTCCTCCCTGCAGGATATGGAGGCACTACAGCTCAACCAGATAATATTAGAAGTAACACATAGCAAGGATGCAACACTGGACCTCATATTCACACCAGCTAACTGGCCTCACCATTGTCTCTCTTAAAGGACTCAAAGCTTTTCAGTATCCTGGTCTGATCACAGACTCCTCGCATTCTTCCTCCCTTGCAGCAACACGTAATATGCAAACATCCCCCCTCGACACACACCTGGAGATTTCGGGCTTTTGACAGAGAGTCTTTCTTAGCTACAATACAATCCCTAATACACATGAACACTGAGCCAATTTACCCAAACTTAGATGGCATTATCGGTCAATGGAACAACCTCATTTCATCCTATGCCACCAATCCTAATAGCAGTCCCCAGAAGAAAAGGCTGTACATGGCAAGACCCAACTTTGGACCATGGTTCACTCCAGAACTCAAACTGATAAGAACAAGCTCAGATGTCTTGAGTGCAAGTGGAGATGACATAAGAGTCCAGACATTTATGCAGCATACTCTGGGGCCCTGAAGCAATACTGTGTTCTCATTCTGTTAAAGAAGAGGGAGAACCAGATGAACTTATTAAACTCTTTCCTTAACAGATGAAGGAAACTATTTGACATTGTGCAACAGCTCATCAAAGCCCCCCCTCCCACCATGAGAACCACCACATCTGTCTCACCGGACGTGATGGTCCAGCATCTACAAGCCAAGCAAGCAGATGCCTCCACTACCATCACCCAACCCAGATACACAAAGAATCTGAGGCCCCAAACTCAGAGACCTGGCCAACCTTTAGCTCCATCACCTCCAGGCAACTCGAGAACATCATAGCTTATCAGAACAGTACCACCTCCCCATTGGACCCGTGACCATTCCCATGGATCAAAACCACCAGATAGGAATTGTTACCACTCACCCAACACATTGTTCAGTCATCACTTGAGCTTAGATACCTGCCAACCACTCTGAAGCAGGCATTTATTAGACCACTACTGAAATCCTACACACTAGACCTGGCTGCCCCCTCCTCATACAGATCCATCTCAAGTATCCCATCACTTGCCAAGATAATTGAAAAGGTGGTCCAGTTACAGATGCAAGATTTCATGGAATCCCAGTCCACCCTGGATGAGAACCAACATGGCTTTAAACCTTTCCATTGCACTGAAACTCTACTGGCATCTCTCCTGAGAAAACCATCCAAGGCTTCATTTTAGTGTTTTTCGATATATCCGCAGCCTTTGAATCAGTTATGCACTCCCAGCTCACTACAAGCCTCTACGAAATTGGCTTAAGGAGTAAGACACTACTATGGTTCCAGTCCTATCTCTCTGACTGCTCATAACAATCCAGAGTAGGATCACAAACCTCAAGACCCTTCAAGCTCCTCCAAGGCCTACCACAAGATTCGGCACTATCCTCATTACTTTTTAATATCTTTATCCAACCCTCTGCAAGGTCATCCAAAGTCACAAAGTCCTTTACCATCTTTATGCAGATGATATCCTCATCTACAATCCTTTCACCACTAGCAACCCCGACTACTCCGCAATTAGTAGATGCCTAGAGGCAGTAAAGCAATGGCTTAGCCTCCACAACCTACTTATCAACCCTAACAAAACAAAAGTTCTACACATCACCAGGCACCCCACCTTCTCTTCACCAGATACAATATCTGGGTATAATTCTTGACCAGAACCTACATTTAAATGCCCACATCAAATACATCACCAGAACAGTATACCACTGAATCAAAACCCTGAGGAACCTCAAACCACTACTGGATCACAAGGATTTCAGAAACATCTGCCAAGCACTCATCACCCCATCTTTGAGTATGCCAACATTATCTATCAAGGCCTTCCAAAATCCTCATTACAGCTCAAAGAATGTAGCAGCTAGATTCATCAAAGGCAGCTCTCGACCCAATCACGTAATACCCATTTTGAAGCAGCTATAATGGCTTCCAATCCACAGCAGAGTAAAATATAAAGTGGCACTAACAACTTTTAGGACAATCATACAAATATCAGCCCATATTTTTCAGTCAATACTTGACAAACCCCAGTACCAGAGAACTTGCAGAAGCGCTAACAAGACGCCCCTTGCAGTGCCTCCGACAATCACCCACGCCAGCACTTCTACATCTAACAGAGCTTTCTGCTATTATGCACCAACTGCCTGGAATGCACTCCCCCTGACCTTCGCTCTCTCTAAGACATTGGAGACTTTCACCAAAAGTTAAAGACACTGCTCTTCCTGGAATACTTTGGCTCGGACGCATAACTACCCTAATGGTCCTTGGACATATAAACACCACATAGAACAACCTAAAACTCAACCCAATGCTTCTTCCTTTGCACATAACATTTTGTACCTTTCTAAAAGGTATCCTAGTTTATGTAATACAGTTCACCATGTTCAAAGTTTTTCTAGAGTTACCGTATTGTATAGTTTAATACTCTCAACAAAATGTTCCATGAAAAGTTCAAGTTTGTTCCATGTAAAACATGTGTTCCATGTAAATCACCGTGGCTAGTAGATATGGCGGTATAAAAGAGTTGTTAAATAAAATAAATAAACACAGTACTCACACTGGATTTGACCATTGATGTCAAATAGATATTTTAAGAACACCTTTGTACTTTAAAAATATGTTGGTTATTTCAAAATTGCCCTCTGAGGGGTATTCTTTCCACCCTCTTTTACTCATCTAAGCGAACATTTATAAAATTACCCGAGGGATTGCGAATGTAAAAGTACAAGCAGTATATCAACTGACACGAAAATGTCAGACACTGTTGTGTCCTGTGTACATCACCAACCTGGACTGTTGTCTAACCATTTTTCATATTTTTTTGAAAACTTTTAACAATTAAATAAAACAAAATAGCCGTGCTTAATAGAAAAAAGTCTACCGATGCCTTCCAAAGCAATTTTTTTATATAGCAAAAGTTCTTGTACTTAGCTTTTCACCAAAAGCTCTGGAAGTTCAGCCATGAATTATTCAAACTCCCAACGCTGTCAAGCGCGCTTTGCTTAAAGCATTTCACCCTGGAGGCTTCATCAGGGGAAATTCATAAAAGCACTGCAAACAAAAAAAGTGCAAATAATACAAACTTTCCACCATCAAATTTTTTTTTAAATCGAGGAATAAATCTGAAGCACATCTTGCCTTTAACAGCCATCTGAACAATATATCTTGTGGGCACAACAGCGTCTGACATTTTCGTGTCAGTTGATCACAGTCCAAAAGTTCTGAGACCTGTGTTGCTAAAAATGAGTGAAAAGTTTTTGAAAACGTTTGATACCAGTATTGTTGAGAAGAACTAAGAGGCATGTTTACTAAAACCCCGCTAATGTGCGGGCCGCGGTAGTGTGCGGATGCCATATAAAGAGTGGGCGTTCCGTCCTGAAAAAGAAAAGCCGTGATTGACATATGCGCTAAGGTGCGCGGCGCCCATGTGCGCCCCACACATTAGCGCATGAGGAAGCTGCGCGGGAGGCATAAGTGGCGCGCTGATGTGCACACAGAAGAGCAGAGCCACAGCACAATGGTTAAGGCACTTACCAATGGTGCAGGGATCAGGGGTTCAATCCCCCACAGTGCCCAATAAACAAGGCTGGCTGAGGTGTTAATTTATGAGGCATTAAAATATTGGGGGGTGCGCTAATGTTTTCGGAGGCATTTTAATACTGGGCGGTATAAGTGGCGCACTGATGTGCACACAGAGAAGCAGAGCCATAGCACAATGGTTAAAACACTGACCAATGGTACAGCAATCAGAGGTTCAATCTCCCACAGTGCTCAATGTAGATGGCTGGCTGAGGTGTTACTTTAGGAACTAGTCCAATATTGTGCAGCATAAGGTGGCAGGCTGATGGGCATTCTGCAGCACGCTATTGATTTAGGAGGCTTTTTAATATTGGGCGGCATAAGGCGGCTCACTAATGTACAAGCACAAGAACAGAACCACAACACAATGGTTAAGACACTGACCAATAGTACAGGGATCAAGGGTTCAATACCCCACAGTGCCCAATGAACAAGGCTGGCTGAGGCATTAAATATTATGGGGAAGATTGCTTTTGGAGTCATTTTATGTTTATTTTAATTATCACTACTAGCAAACGCACTCTCAAAGCATGTTAACATAAGGTGCCCTATAAGGCACATTTTAAAGTGCACTGTCAGCCAAGGCACCCTAGAATGTTGCTTATAGGGCGCTTTAGAGGGTGCCATATGAGGTACCGCAAGGTCAGAGTACTGTTTGTTATGGCAGCACTGTGCAGTTTAAGGAATGGAAAGCATAAGTAGGTGCGCTGACAGGCAAGGAGGAGCAGCAGTGGAGCACAATGGTTAAGGCACTGACTGCTGATACAGGGGTCATGAGTTTGCTCCCCAGTGTGCCTAATACATAAGGCTGGCTGTGGCATCAGCTTTGCATTGTACATATTTTTTCCTGCAGCACTTTATTTTTATTTTATTAATTGCTGCCAGCAAACACGCCCTCACGTGCCGTAATTGAAGGTGCCGTATAAGGCACCCTATAAGGCACTCCATAGGGCACATTATAAATTGCACTGTCCGCCACAGCACCCTAAAATGTCCCCTATAGGGCACCCTATAAGTTGCATCACAGGATAATGTAAAGAGCACCTTATATGGATGGGAACCATAAGGTGCCCTATAGGGCGCCCTATAAAGCACCCTCAGAGGCACCTTATGGGTACAGTACACTGAGGGTGTTTTTGCTGGCATCAAAATATGTACATTAAAAAAAGATAACGCATTAGACAACTCTATCAAATAACTCCACTGTGGGTTTGAACCCATGACCCCTGGCTTCAAAAGCAGTGACGTTACCATTAGGCTACAGCTCTATAGCAGTTAGAGAGCCCCTAGCTGGCTGCAGAGAGCCTGCACGTCACCACACAGACAGTCTGCTGTGGTCACCAGGATAGGGTTAGCCCACCCATACCCATGATGCACTGCACATGCAAATCAGCTGTCCACAGATAAACACAAGATGGGCAATCCACCCCCACAGCACCTCGGCCTGGTAGGGGGAAGTGACCATGTGCACCCACACAGCACCTCGGCCTGGTAGGGGGTACTGACCGTGTGGTTTACTGGCACAGAGTAGCTACACACCGTCACATTGTGCGGGTATTGTGCTCACCCTGAGGGTGCAATGAGGCGCCCAGGACCAGGTCCACAACACCTTCCATAGCTGAAAGAGGCCATGCCGGAGGTCGAAGGCAGTGTTAATGTGTGAGATAGGTAGTTTCTGCACAAACACCTTGGATATCTCTGTCTGTTTCAATCAGGTGTAGCCCCCATAGACCCCTAGGTGGGCCATGCACCACCACCCCTCTCCCCCAGGGCTGAGGGTGGCAAACAGGCTCTCCTATCAATAGATCCACATTCTACCTCCCTGCAAAGGTGGCAGTAGAGGGGACAACCAACCCCAGTCCTGCTGGGGAACAGACACCCCACAGGGCAGTCAATGCTGCTCTATACACATCCATAACACAATAGCAGACAGACATTAGGCCTGGATATGGTAAGCTGCACCCCACCACTATCTGATATTCTCCTGCAGCAAGTCATCAGCCGCTGCACCCTGAAAGCCAGTCCATCAAGACACATACCAGCTGCAAGCAGTCTGCTAGTTAGTCCATAGTGCATGTTCTCAGTGGAGATGCATGCACCCAGAACTGGGATGTCAGCATACACAGCAAGCAGATAAATCAGTGACTGTGCCCCAAAAAGAAACCCATATCTATCACATGAGAGAAATACTATATAGCACTACGGGGTGCCTAGCCATGCTGTGGTCACTGCACAGTCAGGGTGAGAGTGATCTCTCAGCAGGACATATTGAGGTTACCCTGTCGGTGTAGGTGGTGGCCGGGCACTAAAATGTCCCAGTCAGTGCCCTATGCCCTGTGCAGATGCACCCTGGCCAGGCCACCCTGTCCGGCCTATACCCATGGTACCTTGCTCCTCATTATGCACATTGGCAGCCCAATACTGGCAACATTGCTGGCAGTGTGGGCTGTGGAAGGTGTTTGCAGCCACCACACACTGGATAGACAGACAGCCACCCCCACACCTATGCCAGCATTGTGCTACTATAGAGGAGTTCAGCAGCCATACCCACCACACCAGTCCTGGGCACTGTACAGGCATGGATATGGTACGCAATACTGTTGGGGGTCACTCCCCAGGGTGGTAAACACTGTCAGAAACCAGACCTGCAGCACACACCGCAGACATCACAATGATTGTTATGGTGGAGCTCAATGAGCAAAATGTGCGTAACGTAGGAATTGATATCTGACAGTTATCATAGGAAACGTTTGATAGCTGTGTACCATATACCCAGGTGTAGGGTGGCATTGCTAAGGTTTGCAACTGCTAGTATTGGGAGATACAGGCAGGGCCCAATGTCCTGCCTCTCCAGGAGGCATTGGCCAATGGGGCCTGTGGGTGTGTGTATGGGTGTGTCTGGCCCTGTTGGCTGCTGCTTTACGGCAGAGTTTCCCAACTCCAGTCCTGGTGTTCCAAACACTGTTCGGGTTTTCATGCTGTCCCTCATGAATATGCATGAGCTACATCAGCATACCATGGGGGTGCTGCATAGATATGCAGCACAGGCATCTTTATAAGAGGCAGCATGGAACCTGAATGGTGTGGGGCCCTCCAGGACTGCATTTGGGAGACTCTGCTCTAGGTAATGCGGTTGTTTATGGTGTCTGTGTTTGGTGTGGTAAATTATAAGCATATTAACCATGCGTATGTTCTCAGCAATAAAGGTTTGTCCTTACTATCACGGTTTAGTTGTAGGAAAAATATGTGGACTGGATTAGCAGTAGCCCCAGCTGGGCTTTGAACCTGTGATTTTCTGTTTTTGCACACACTGTCTGTGTGCACTGCACCACCGTGTTGCCACGGATATGCTATGTTCCCTGGGGAGTCCATGACTGTACATCCGACAGAGCCTGTCTGTTGTGGTGGACGGTGCCAGCCTGCACAGGCCTAGGCCACTGTCTGCTGTGGTTTGCAGCCACTGCCCCCTCCACCACCTGTACCCTTCCGCCAACATGCAGACATGTCCTTATCTGGGTAAAAGCATATGACCTGATTGACTGGTGCCACTCCAGGACTGAATTTGGGGGACTCGGCTGTAGGTAATGCCCATTGTTATGGTTTGTGTGCGGTGTAGGGTAAAATATAGGTGTTGGAACCATGCTTATGTTCTCTGCAATAAAGAAGTGTCTGTACGATCACTGTTTAGTGGTGGGTAAAACTATGGAGACTGGGTTGGCAGGAGCCCCAGCTGGGATTTGAATCTGTGAACCTCTGGTCCTATAGGCACTGGCTGTGTCTGCTGCACCACACTGCGGCCACAGAGACAGTGCAGTCCCTGGAGATAGGAAACCTGGTCGGACGAGTCAGAAGCCCTGTTCTGCACAATTTTACTGTGGGCTCATTTACCTTGTATGGGGACAAAAGTGCAAATAAACCTCAAAAATGACCTCGAAAAAAGGGGAAAAAAACCCAAAACCAAGCTGGGCAACAGTGATAGCAATAGGCAACATAAAAAACACTCCCAAGAAAGCTCCAATAAAATGAAGTGATTTTTGAAAGAGTCTACGGAGCGTAGACCCTTCCAAAAATAATTTCTTTTGTTTGGAGCTTTCCTGGGAGTGTTTTTTATTGTTGCCCATTGATATCACTGTTGCCCAGCTGAATTATAATTTTTACAATTTTTCTTGTGGTCATTTTAAGGTTTTATTTGGAATTTTGTTCTGTGCACATGTATCACACTGCTCACGTTTTGTAGGTTTCCCCGGTTTTGCTGTACATTGCTGACGGAAATGGTTTCTCTTCCCTTTAAATCGGCTCTAACGCGAGGGTTTCACTCGCGGTATTTTTTTGCCCGAAATTCAGCCTCGCTCCTGTGTGGGGAGCCTCTCCCCTCCCACTCTCCACCCATTTACCCTGTCCCCCCGCCCCTCGGGAGCCTTCCTCCGCCCTCGAAATGCCTTTCCACGCCTCTATCGCACATCAGCGCGCCACGCACTTTTGCGGGCGGCGCGCACATGTGCGGGCGGCACGCACGTGTGCGGGGCACCAAAAACGCACTATTAGCGTGCGCTAAGGTACCTTAGCACACGCTCAAGTGCGCCCCGCACAATTGCGCGGTTTAGTAAACATACCCCTAAGTTTTGAAAAATACATTACACTTTCATGTTTTTGTTCAGAGTATTCTCATATTCATATAGTTCATTACTCTGTCAAAGTTGACCTATTTTTGAAAGTACAAGCAGTGACAAAATTGTGCACACTTTTATGCAATGTACTGTAGATGTAGGAGTGTTCTTGGGTTGAGTTGGAGCGAAGCAAGGGTGTAGTCAGAAAGTGCGTGCATTCTTCATAAAATACATGTGGTCATGCAGATTCTATGTACACCAGCTCAAGGCATGCATATGTTTTTTAAAAAGTGCTCATTTCAGCAAGGACTTTATACAAGGGATTAAGGGAGTTTATTTCCTCTTCCAAAATGTAGTAATACCAGATTATAATCCAGTCAAGAAGGACAGAATAGGAAAAGAAGGAGGAGGAATAGTTTTATATATTGACAACTTATATTGTATGTAATGTAAATAAGTTAACTTTTCTCTTTGACTTATTCCCCTCTGTTGTATCATAAATAAGTTAAGGAATCGTTGAATGTATAACTTGTTGTTTAATGGAAACCGCTTTGACCCAGTGAAAAGCGGTATATAAAATGCAGCCAAATAAATATATAAAAAAACAATAATATGAATGTCTTCAATTAAATCTGTCTACTTTTTCTGCCTGTGAAGGTGATCTGCATTTATGTAAATCAATTTCTCATTCTCTGGTTATGTTGAGCATACAAGGCAAGAAGGAGTCACTGTGGATTAACCTGGAAAGATTTTTCCTTTAACCTTTCCCCAGTACAAATCTGTATAAATATATTTCCGTCTCGGTACATTTTCCCTTGATAAATTACTACAGCCATACAGCAAAGATATGCAAAGTTTAAATTCAATAGCATAATGCTCTGACCAAATCAAGGGGATATATTCACTCCAGTAATTGCAAAGTACGCAAATTGGTACAGCTGATGGCCCAAAACATGACTGGACTGAAAAATCTGGGCAATAAAGCCCAGCAACTGTAAAAGCAATAAATAATTTGTTGTCTGTATATCAGTGGAATCCTCTAAATGCAAATTTATAGCTCCTAACAGAAGACAATTCTGAGCCGAGAGTGCCCAGGAAGAGAATACTTCTAAATATGCATCCTGAATTCTGGACCAAAGACCAGGTGGCCGATAAGGCCAGTATAAAATTGCACCTCTCCCCTCTCTCTCCAAATAAAGTTTCTAAATCTTGTGATGCGATAGTATCTCATAACTTCACCTGATAAAAAGATTTATATAACAGTTGAAGCCCCCCCTTCGGTTCTAATCTTGGAACATTCAAATACTTATATCCTAATGGACATACTTCAAAAACAAAGGGGTCATTTGCCAAACATAACCAGGGAATGAAAAATTGATTTTCATAAATGCAGATCACCTTCATAGGCAGAAAAAGTAGATAGATTTAATTGAAGACATTCACAATATTGCTATGAAAGGGGAAGTGCTATTGATAGGCATAAACAAACACTCTACATTTACCCATTCCACTCCACTCATGATAGAGGTCTATAAAATAATGAGTGGAGTGGAACAGATAAATGCAGATCACTTGTTTACTCCTTCAAAAAATAGAAAGATAAGGGGACACGTGTTGAAGCTACAATGTAGCACATTTAAGACTAATCAGAGAAAATATTTTTTCACTCAATGCGTAACCAAACTCTAGAATTCAGACTGGTGAAATCCATGACTTACCACTGGGATAAGCAACTTGGACTCTGTCTAACTTTGGGAAGTTGTGACCTAGATTGGCCACTTTTGGAAACAGGATGCTGGGCTTGATGGATCTTTGGTCTAAATCAGTATGGAACATCTTTTGTTCTTATGTAGGTGATTTCAATATGTCAGATGTTGATTGGGATATCCCTGCTGCAGTATTATCTATAAATAGGGAGATCCTGGATTCTGTAGCGGGAAAACTGTTCTGAAGAAAGGCAGCAGAATCCACACAGGAGAGATCATTCTAGACCTGATGCTTACAGATAGGGAGAATGTTTCTGATATTATAGTGATCACTGGAGGGTATGGTTTGGTAGAGTGGAAATCATTCATTCAAAAGTGAGGGACCTAGATTTCTGAAAAACTGACTTTGCCAAGATGAGGAAATACTTCAAGGAGCAATTAGCTAGATGGGAACATTTGGAGGGAGTAGAAAAGCAGTGGGGAAAAATGAAAGGAGATACCTTAAGGGAAATAAACAGAGGTGGAGATGGGAGGCTACAGAAGAAAGAAGTTTGGACACAAATCATTAGAATCTGCAGTAGCAACACTCCAACTCCTCCAGCCCTTGAATTGAAGAGGAGGAGGTGGAAGCATCTGAGGAAAGGGAAGCTTGAGCACCCCAAAAGAAGTTAAGGGTAGTTGTGATTGGCAAATCTCTTCTGAGAGGTACTGAGGTATCCTTCTGCCAACCAGATTTGGTAGAGGGGTGTGCTGTGTGCCAGGTGCCAAAATCCAAGATGTTACGGAGAGTTTGCTGAGACTCATCAGGCCTCCTGACTATAATCCAATGTTGCTCATCCATGTTGGCACAAATGATACTACTAGGCATCCCTCCGAGCATATAAAAAATGACTTCATGGCTCTAGGACAGAGGGTAAAGCAGATAGTTGCGCAGATGGTGTTCTTTTCAATCCTCCCTGATGAGGGTAAAGGCTGAGGCAGAGAAGCTTGGAGATGAATGCATAGCTGCATGGATGGTATCACTGAGAGCATTTTGGTTTCCTGGACCATGGGATGATGTTCCAAGGGTTGCAGAGCAGAGATGGTGTCCATCTTTCCAAGAAGGGTCAAAGTGTCTTCAGCAGCAGACTGGCTAACCTACTGAAGAGGGCTTTAAACTAGATTCATTGGGGATGGGTGAAGAGAGACCCCAGGTAAGTGAAACATTAAATACCTCTGTAGAAATGGGTAACAGGGGCAACATCTGGAAAGTGGTGTGTATACAGTAAATGCCCAAAGCATGGAAAATAAGATCTCAGATGTTGATGCTTTAATGGAAGAGGTTGTTTTGGATTTAGTGGTGGTTACAGAGACATGATTCACAGAAAACCATGACTAGGATGTAATTATACTGGGCTACACTTCATTCAGGAAGGACAAGTTAGGCAGAAGGGAAGATGGAGTGGCACTATATGTAAAAAAATAATATTAAAGCTATAGAATTGCAGAGCTTAAAAGGAAGAGAGGAGGCACTATGGGTTAAATTAGAAAGAGGGAAAGGGAAATCCATTTGCATTGGAGTTATGTACAGATTCCCATCACAGGGGGTAGAAGTGGACGAAGATTTTAATAGAAGACATATATACTATTGCCATGAAAGGAGAAATGCTACTGATACGTGATTTCAATATGCCGGATGTGGATTGGCACATCCCTGCTGTAGTGTCATCTAGAAGTAAGGAGATCCTAGATTCTCTACAGGGAGAGTTATTCATGCAACTGGTAACAGAACCCGCACGTGATGGGGCCATACTGGACTTGGTGCTTATCAATGGTGAAAATGTTTCTGATGTTACAGTGGGAGATCATCTCACATCCAGTGATCACCAGATGGGATGGTTCAGTATTAGGAATAGGGCTGATAAAATCCATTCAAAAGTGAGGTTCTTAGACTTTAGGAAAACCAACTTTGCCAAGATGGGACAATACCTCAAAGGGTCAGTAATGGTATGGGAACAGCTGGGAGATGTAGAAAAACAGTGGGCAAAACTGAAAGGGGATATTTTAAGGTAACAAATCTTTTTGTTAGAAAGGTAAATAAATGTAAATTGAAAAGGAGGTTGCTATGGTTTTCAAAAGTAGCTGAAAAGGTGAAGAAAAAGGGAGGCCTTCATGAAATACAAGAGATCACAGAGCGAGGAAGACAGGCATCTGGAGACAGGCATTTGGAAAAACTTAGAGAAGCTAGCAAAATAGTCAGGAAAGTAAAAGCTTCAAAAAGAAGAAGAAATAGCCAATGCAATAAAATGCAGGGATAAGAAATTGTTCAGATATGTTAGTTACAGAAGGAAGGGCAAAAGTGGTACTGTCAGATTCAAGGGTGTAGGAGAGGAATATGCAGAAGCTGATGAGGATAATGCTGAATTGCTAACAAATATTTCTGAAAAAACACCCACAAATAGGAACAGAAGTGACAGGGATCTCAAAGGACTTTCAGAAGACTGTGTTTGTGAGGAACTAGCCAAACTATAAATAGACAAAGCCATGCGTCTGGATGGGATACATCCAAGAATACTGAAGGAACTTGGGGATGTTCTAGCAGCTCCACTGTCTGATCTTTTCAATGACTTTTTGGAATTGAGAGTGGTGCCGGAGGACTAGAGAAAGACACATGTGGTCCCTTTACACTAAAGTGACCGATCCTAAAAAACACTACACTCAACGGAGAAGACCCAGCCTCCTACCGTCCCATATCAAGTATCTCATTCCTGGCAAAGATCATAGAAAAAACGGTCCTTCTACAACTCCAAGACCATCTGACTGACAGTGCTCCTCTTGATGACCAGCAATATGGCTTCAGGCAACATCATGGAGTTGAAACCCTGTTACTAGTTCTACTTAACAACCTCCTAAAGGGCCTTGAAAACAAAAAGAAAATGTACATTCTTGTATTCATTGACATCTCAGCTGCCTTTGATACAGTTAATCATGGGACCCTCATAAATAGGATAAAATCAATAGGAATAACAGGAACCCCACTAAAATGGTTCTCATCTTACATCTCAAATCGAACACAACAGGTTCAATTCAACGGAGAAAAAGCAGAATCTTTCTCACAAACACAGGGAATCCCCCAAGGCTCTGCTCTCTCAGCACTTCTGTTTAACATATATATGCAGCCACTATGCAAAATTTTCTCACGGCACAAAATTAATTACCACATCTATGCCGATGATATCATGCTATACACACAACTAGACACTAAAAACCCAGACTACAACCCACTGGAGACATGTATCAGAGAGATGCAAGACTGGTTACAACAAAGTAGTATGTCAATTAATCACAAAAAAACCGAAGTAATGTATATCTCCAAAGAACCGAATTTTGACCCTCCCACATCAATAACACTATGTAACAACACTTACCAAACAAAAAAAGAAATAAAGTATCTAGGAGTCACATTTGACTGTGACCTAAAGATGGAAAAACACCTCCGAAAGACCAACAGAGCAGTTTTCCACAAGCTTAGAGTGCTCCAACCCATTCGGAATATTATTGATCCCCAAGACTTCAGAACAGTGGCCCAAGCACTCATCATGCCACATTTTGACTACTGCAACGCCATCCTACAAGGTTTACCTAAAAAAACCCTAAACATATTACAAATGGCACAAAATGTAGCTGCCAGGGTCATAATGAAGAAAAATCTAAGTGACCACATCACACCAGTGCTAATTCAATTACACTGGCTACCCATAACAGCTCGCACAAAATACAAAATACTAACAACCACCTTCAAACTCATCCACAACTTAGCACCTTCCTTCCTCAACAACCTAGTAAGATTGCAACCTCCTACCCGAAACAGAAGAACCCACAATTCCAACATCCTTCACACTCCAACAGATATAAGATCTGCCAAAACTAACACCAGCCACAGGGCTTTCTCATATGTGGCGCCAACACTGTGGAACCAACTCCCACCAGAACTACGAGCTAGCAATGACCTTCTAGACTTCAGAAAGAAACTCAAAACGCACATTTTCCAATCACATTTCAACCTGAACTAAACCCACAGATGGAGCAGCCCCTGACCACTGTGTCCAAGAAGATTATCCTGTATATATGTATTTATGTATATCTGTAAATGAACTCCCCCATAGCTAAGAAGTGTTAACTCTGTATGATGTGCTTTTCTGACAATCTGTATGTAAGCAAAATTTGTACCTGCCTTGATTCGACAGTCCAAGAAGATTATCCTGTATATATGTTTTTATGTATATATGTAAATGAACTCCCCCATAGCTAAGAAGTGTTAACTCTGTATGATGTGCTTTTCTGACAATCTGTATGTAAACAAAATTTGTACCTGCCATGATTCGGCAGTTTCACAATAGTAATCCTACCCGCTTCTGATCGCTGGAAGGAGCGGGCTACAAATGCTTGCTAAATAAATAAATAAATAAATAAAGTGGATGTAAGGATGACATTGAGAACTACAGGGTGCTTAGTCTAAACTCTGGTTAGTAAATTATTGGAAAGGCTACTAAAAGAGAGAATAGTGAGGTTTCTGCAGTCTAAAGGATTGTAGAATTTGAAGCAGCATGAATTCACCAGAGGCAGGTCTTGTTAGACAAATCTGATTGATTTCTTTGACTGGGTGACCAGGGAGTTGGATCAAAGGAGAGCCCTAGATGTGCTGTATTTAGATTTCAGTAAAACCTTTGACACCGCCCACACAGACAACTTATAAACAAAACTGAGCACCCTAGGGATGGTCCTTAAAGTTACTGATTTGGTGAGAAATTGGTTGAGTGGGAGGCAACAAAGGGTGCAGGTAAAAGGAGCTCACTCTGAGGAGAAGGAGATTACCACTGCAGGGATTTGTCCTCGGTCCAATTCTTTTTAACATCTTTGTTAGTGATATTGCGGATGGCTGTCATGTAAGGTTTGCTTGTTTGCAGATGATAACAAAATCTGCAATAGAGTAGACACCCAGGAAGGAGTAGATAACATGAGGAGGGATCTAGTTAAGCTTGAAGAATGATCTAGAATTTGGCAGCTGAAATTTAATGCTAACAAATGCAAGGTCATGCATTTGTACTGTAAAAATCCAAAGGATCGGTACAGTGTAGGAGTTGAGGTACTTCTGTCCACAAAAGAAGAGTAGGACCTGGGTGTAATTGTGTCTGATGATCTTAAATTAGCTAAACAGGTAGAAAAGGGGACTGAAAAAGCCAGAAGGATTCTTGGATGTATAGTAGGAGAATGGCCAGCAGAAAAAAGAAGCCGATAATACCTCTATATAGTCTCTGGTGCAACCTCATTTGGAGTATTGTGTGCAATTCTGGAGACCGCATCTTCAAAAGGATATAAGCAGGTTGGAGTTGGCGCAGAGGGTGGCTACTAAAATGGTTAGTGGTCTTTGTTATATAGCATATGAGCACAGACTTAAAAATCTTAATATGTATACTTTAGACTAGAGGAAAGGCGGGATATGGGCGATATGATAAATATTTAAATACCTCCGTGGCATAGCTCTGCTACAAGTGGACATAGGATGAGAGTGAAAGGGGAAATATTTCTTTATGGAAAGAGTGATAGTTGCTTGGAATAGCCTCCCAGTGGATGTGGTAGACACAAGGACAATATCTGAATTCAAAAAAACATAGGGCAAACACAGAGGATCACTAAAGGAAAAAAGGAGACTGTTGCAGTGTTTGAAATGGAAGGGCAGACTAGATAGGCCATGTGGTCTTTTTCTGCCGTCATGTTTCTATGTTTCTTGGAAAGTAACTAAAAGTAAGAAGAAATGGAGGCCACTATTGTTCTTGAAAAAAGCAGTTGAAAATGTAAAGAGAAAAAATATTAGCCTTCATAAGCATACTAGATCACAAGTAAGGAAGATGAGCAACTACTGTATATCTGGAAATGCTAACAGAAGCTGGGAAAGAAGTCAGAAAAAGAAAGCATGCTGATGGAAGAAAAAAAAATAGCCAATGCAATAAAATGGAGAGACAAGACTTTAGCTATGTTAGTGACAAGAGGAAATGCAAAAGTGACACTGTCAAGCTCAAGGGTAAAGGGGAGGAATATGTAGAAGCTGATAAGGATAAAGTAGAATTGTATAATACACCTTTCTGTTCTGTCTTCATGGATGAAGGTCCAACAGTAGCATGACAGAAACCAAAATCAAACAGGAAATGAAGTGATGCAAACCTCCAATAATTTTTACTAACTACTACTACTATTTATCATTTGTATAGCGCTACAAGGTGTACGCAGCACTGTGCATGTATAAGTAAGAGACAGTCTCTGCTCATCAGAGCTTACAATCTAATTAAGACAGACCACACAACAACTGGGGCCTAGGGTAATTCAAGGGGAATCACAAAATACAGGTAGGTGATAAGCAGGAGAGTAAGAGGATCAGGATCCAAGTGCAGCATCGAAGAAGTGGGTTTTTAGTCTGGATTTGAATAGGGCTAGACAAGGAGCCTGGCATACTAACTTGGGTAGCTTGTTCAAAGCATATGGAGCTGCAAGATGGAATGAGCGAAGTCTGGAGTTGGCGGTGGCAGAGAAGGGCACAGATAAAAGGGATCTGCCAGAGGTTGGGAGTTCCCGAGGAGGCTGTAAGGAGTGATGAGAGGAAAGTAGACAAAGCAATGGAGCCAGACATGATATACCTGAGGATAATGAAAGAACATAGGGAAGTTGTTGTGGTTCCACTGTCTGATCTTTTCTAAGACTCTTTAGATTTGGGAGTGGTCCTGGAGGCCTGGAGAGGGATGCATATGGTCCCTCTATACAAAAGCAGAAGTAAGGAGGCGCTTAGAAACTACAGGTCCATTAGTCTGAACTCTGTGGCAAGTAAATTAATGGATATATGTTAAAACACAGAATTAGTGCAGTTTCTGGAATCTGATAGCTTGTAGGATCTGAAAGAGCATGGTTTTACTAGAAACAGGTCTTGTCAAACAAATCTGATTAACCTCTTTGACTGGGTGACCATAGAGTTGGACTGAAGGAGAGTGCTAGATGTGGTATATTTAGATTTCAGCAAAGTCTTTGACATGGCTCTGGTTCTGGTTAAGGTGACATATTAATAATGTGAGTACCCTTGATATGGTCCCTAAACTGACTGACTAGAATTGGAACTGGTTGAGTGAGAGCCAATAAAGGTAGTGATAAATGAAGTTTACTCTTCCACTAGTACTACCACTACTACTACTGATTATTTCTATGATGTTACTAGGCCTCCGTGGCACTGTGCATATACATGTAAGAGACGGTCTCTTCTTGACAGAGATAACAATCTATTCAAGATGGACAAACAGAACAAATAAGGGATTGGACATTTTCATTAATGGGAATAATTAAAAACACATATGGGTATTAAATAGGAGAAAGGGAGTTAGGATGTAAAAGCAAACGCAAAAAGGTGTTTTTTTTAGCCTGGATTTAAATATGACCAGAGACAAAGCTCAATGTTCAGTAAGCTTATTTCAGACGTATGGCACCACAAAGTGGAAGGGACGGAATCTGGAGTTGGCAATGGAGGAAAAAGGCACAGATACAAGTGATTTACCTGATGAGTGGAGATCTCAAAAGAGGTGTAGGGAGAGACAAGAGCAGAGAGTTAATGCGGAGAAGCAGAATCTAAACTGGCTAAAGAAAGGCAGAAAACAAGGCTGTCTTGTATCTAGCTGGTTTAGCTATCCAGCCAGTAGCTGAATATCTACACTGACCAGTTAACTAAAACGCTAACCAGGCAACCGGGATATCCAGTGTCAGTGACCAGTCATGACCTAGACATTGAATATCTGGACATAATTTCAAGTGGCGATGGCCAGGCGCTTTAACAGTGCTGGTCACCTAGTTGAATATGCCCCCTAAATTCTTAGGAAGTGCAATAGATATAGTACTTAGGCAAACATATAAATATAAGTAAATCAAACATGACTAGATTAAAAGTTGAAATGCTGAAAGGATGAGTTCTTGGTCCAGTTCTTTTTAATATTTTTTGTAAGCGAAACTGTGGAACTGCTGCCAGGTAACATTTGATTCTTTGGTGATGATATGAAAATTTGTATTAGGCGGATACCTGGAAGGTGTCTAAAGCTTCAAGAATGATAGAATTTGGCAGTTAAGATTTTTATTAAGATTTAATGCTAAAACATGCAATCATGAATCTATCAGGCAAGAAACAACTTGTTAGGACTCTCATACTGCATGCAATTCAGAAATGGACAAGAACCGAAATGGAAAACACATTGGGGGTTATTCTCTGCTATGAAAAATGGAGATGGACGTCTTCCATCCCCGCTATTCGAGTTGGCTCCTGCCCCCTGACTAACTTCCCCACCGGTTGTGTGGGGAAGTTAGACGGGAGTGAGGAAAGGGTGACCTGGGGGTGGAGTCTGGGTGGGCCATCAGTGGTCGCTGGCCCTGGACATACAGGTTCGATTCTAATGTCGGCCCCATATCTCCAGGGCCAGTGACATGTGCAGGGAAGTTATTCCATCTCCAAGGTGGAATAACTTCCCTGGATGTGTCTTAATTTCGATGCCAGGGTACAGATGGAGCAGGGGGAGGCCAGGGGACATTCCCCGTAGCCCGACCCTGGCCTTAGGCCAGATCAGGGGTCGGGCTGCGGAGAATAAACCCCTTTTTCAGGCGGCCGGCATCGCAGTTCTTTAATGGAGCCACGGTGCCATGGCAACATAATGCCATGGCTCCATGACTCCATAGAGGAGCCTTGACTGAGTTAAGCCGGGGGCAGTCCTGCATGTGCAGGCCGAACTGAATTGCAGTCCCGGCCTGATGTGCAGTACCGTTTGAGATTCTGATCCTGCGGGGCTAGACATGCCCCGCGGGATCAGAATCGCGATCCCGTCTGTGCGTCAGGTTCAGACTGGACGCACAGATGGGATCTACATGCAGGAAGGAATCGGGCCCATTATGAATATCCATTGGGAGGAAGGGAAAACTGAACAAAGGGAATTGGAGATCTGCCTAGTGAACAACTCAGAAGTGCAACTCTTTCATACTTCAACAACCTAATATTTAAACAACTCGCAAGTGCAACTCTTTCACGCTGCAACAACCTAAACTGCTGTGTGTTCTGGGTTTTGCTTTGTGGAGGTTTAACAAGCTGAGACAGAATAAAAACTGTTTTTATTTTCCTTGAACTGCTGTCTGGCCTGTGTTTTAGAGAAAACCACTGCATGCCACACTACCACACCCTTTCAGGGGAGGGGGTTGTAAAATAACTGGCAACTTTTTGAAAATATAATATACACACACTGGGGGGGGGGGGGGAGATTTTCAGCACTGGCAGCTAGCGCTACTAATGCGGCTAGTTGCTGCCGTTGAAAGTTAAACCGGAATATTTAATGCTGGGGTCTTATCCGGCCCTGGCATTAAATATTCAGGTTTTCTGGATAGCCATGAGGCTAATCGGGTAGCGGTGATATTGAACTGCTGCCCTGTTAGCTAACGTGGTGAAAGCTGACTTCCACCACATATCACTAAATTGGCTGCGGCTCAACATCACCGCTGTCTGGTTAGTGATGAGTGATGCCTCTGCTCTGCCTCAGAATGCCCCAGAATGCCCCGATGCTAATCAATTGGCATCAGGGCATGTAGCAGCGGCACAGAGGAATATTCAACGGCACTGCACCATGTCACTGCAGATCCATGCAGGAGCCCCGATCTCCCGCACTGCCTTCAAAAGTCTTTTTTCCCACTACCCAACCCCCGATCAGGCCTTCTGGGGTGGGATCATTCTGTGGGGTATCCCCTCCCCTGCTCCCCTCATCCTGGGGTCCCAGCATAGAGTCGTACACCATCGGGGGGGGGGGACTTATTTCATCTACGAGATGGAATAAATCTCCCATCTGTCACCCAGCCCAGATGTCACCTGAATCATCAATGCATGTCCACATCAAGTGTCTCACCTGCACTCCTCCTAAACCTACCCCCTCCCGCCCCCGTCCAGAGCTTCCCACACATCTTGGCTGTACATGCGGGGAACTCTGCAACCAGCATTGGGCCAAGCATTTAGCGGGGATGTATGTCCAAACTAGACGTACATCCCCGCTAAATGCTACTCAGAATCTACCCCTAAGTGTTTAGCATGGGATCATGGTAATTGTTATTGCATGCTAAAAACATGGTAAAAATCCCATGGAACTTCTCAGCACAAGATGAGATGGGGACTGAGAGGGTTTAGCATAGAAATTGGGCTCTGAATGGACATTGTGCACTTACTGTCCCCTCAATGGATGGTATTACATGCAGCCTTGTTAATTGCAACTGCAGGTTTGTCATGCAAGTGTCCTTCCACCTACGTTAAGTTCATGAGGACATACCAGGAATGCCCCAACAGTTAGCACAAGGGTGGTCCGGCCCCTACATTAATTTTCAGCATTTAGTGCATGCTAAGCAGCTGGAAATTAGCATATTTTAGTAAACAAGTAAATAGCTTTTAAAAATATCCACTCTGTTAGCAAAATAAATATATATGTTCCAAAATGCTGCTTACCAGTGAATAAGAAATCCTGATTTGAATGAATTCATAAGAATCACTTAAATCTTTGAAGAAAAACGATCAAAATACTGACATGTAAAGAATGAACAGCTTTAATTTGCTGAGTTTGAGGAAAGTAGAAATGATTTACAAGACATCATAGATATATCACTGCAGACCATGAGATGCATAGTAAGCAAACAGTATGTCAGACTTAAGTGCCTTGATCCAAGGCAAAGCTTACTGACTCCCAAAGTCTTAAACCAGATCATATCATTACAGATAAATAAGATAAACTGTAAATTGTCAAAGGCAAATACAGCAGTACCCTAAAGGAAAATTTTTAGTAGTGATCCTAACTGCAAATTGTGCACACAATTTTAAGCATATATAAAACAACCTGATTTCCAAATGCAAGATACCCACATAAATAGTATCCGAATAGAAGATTACTGTATAGTTGAAAAAATACAGGTGAAACTTTACCCATTACAAATCTAGCATACATTTTTGCAAATTATTAATGTTCCATCAATGTGCATAATCTTTTTAAAATTGAATATATGTGCATAAGTTCATAACATACCCTGTACATACTATGAGGGGGTCAGCTGGTGCTATTTTCCGAGATGGTGACAAAAGGATAGAAACAATTGAGAAGTGCTCCTTCTCCCTACAGGGAAAGAGATAACTTAAACTAGAGGGTATGTTTACTAAAGGGCAGTAAGGGAGCATCATTAAGGGGTTTTCCCTGTGAAAAGGCTCTGGGTGTGCAAGAGACGTTCCAACGGTAAAGGCGCAATGGACCGCCTAACGTGCAATAACATGACACCGGGCATTAAAGTGCCAAGCATGCACCTTAATGCCCGAAAACAGCTGTCACCCTAATGATGGATAAGGGAGCACAAGGGAAATGTAATGTAAAGGTGATGGATGAAAGGACAGGTGGGAGCTGATGGACCTGCCAGATCTGTGGGCGTCCTATGTGGCAGTCAGTAAGTGGGATGAGCATGTGGGAGGCAGCTGTACTGATGCACTGTGGTGCAACCATGGAAGAGTCAGAAGTGGCACGATGTGTGCAGCAAAAGGAAGACAGAGCAGGAGTGGTGCCATGCAGATCGGGCAAAGAAGAGGTGTGTGTGTGAAAAGTCAAAATGGGGAAAACAGCACTTGTGTGGGTCATGGTGTAGTAGCTTGCAGAAGAAGACATGACTGCACATTGCCAGCAGAGGCCAATGGATGGACTGAAGGAAGGATGGCAGTAGATGAGAGTGTTGAATGGGCTGGGCAGCATGGATGTAGATGAGGTGCCAATGTGTGTCAGTCAGTCACAACAGACCATGGACTGTCCCAGGTATGAAAATAAACTGATTAGCACACAGTCACGAAGAGAATAAGTGAGAATTGCACCCATGTCCTTTGCTAAGAGAGATAGTGCCCTAACCATTAGGTTACACCTCTACACCATCCTGCACAACAATGTCTGGGATCACAGATACTGCAGATCCCTGCCTGCAATGTCTGCTGTGCATGACGGAATAATTTAGCCTCTGCATTACACAGGATGCACTGCACACGCTTAACAGCATACTGCGGCTGGTCACGAAAGGGACAGCTAGGTAATACTCACTGGCAGTGTTTGCTACAAGCACCTAACAGCTGCAGACTGTGCCTCTGACTGGTTTCAGTGGTCACCCTGAAGGTGAGGAGGGGCACACAGCACCTGGTCCCCATAGCCTGCCCTGTTGCAGATGGACTCTGCTGATACTGCAGCAGATCCACATCACTGCCAATGTATGACGGGTATTGTCTACAGTGTATGATGCCAGTCACCTAGCTTTCTGCACACTTGCTGCATGCTGGAGCTGCCTGTCACATATGGGCTCTGTGTCCTGCTCCTGATAGCCAGGGACTCTTCTAGAACATCTCATGTCAATACCCAGGGTTGTGACAGCTGTTTTCATAGAAACAGAATGTAGTGGGATTTGTCCAGGCTGGGGTGGGCCTGCCCGGACCATAATGGGCAGGTCAAGAACAGCTGTTGTCCTAACCATCTTGAGCTCACAATCCACTATAGCAAGTGTAAGGGGAAAATAAGTTTCTTGTTGTACAGAGGGACCATAAAGCCCACAAGGGAAAATGGATATTTTGTGCATACCTAGATGGAAAGGAATGTGTTGTGCACCCAGGGTTCCTGGGTGAGGGGGACCGACCTACTAAACCTTTCATAAAATTTAACAAGGAAACATCTCCCAGGGTCTGCTGTAGCTCGCTCATCCATTAATTGTGAACTAATGTGTTGGGACAGCTAGTTCTTTTCTTCTTGTCTGTATGAGTTTGTATTGTAGCATGGAATGGATTTTCTGAGGCAATGGATTGGGATTGGAATGTATTGTTCACTGAAGTAAGAACCTTAAAAGCAGACCGTACAGATAACAAGCCTGGCAGTGTTTTGTGTGTTAGAGTCCAACTAAGAGCAAAACGTCACGTCAGAAACAGTCCACAGTAGAGGAACGTGATGTGTCCAAGGATAGAACAAAATAATCATGTAATGTTGAAAAGAGGCTTTTATTTACAATACCAATGGATGATGCCCACCCTAGGCATCTATCACCCTTGTTCAGCTATCTGCATTTGTCTGAAGGAATCTGGACGCAAGAGAGACCTGCTGTTTACTTTGCTATTTGTGTTTGAGATAACATCAAGGTTGGCTGTAACTCTAAGTAAATTGTTTTAAAATAACTTCATTGTTTCAGATCAGTTTGATACCGGTCTCATTGAAACAGCCGCCAGCGTGAAGGTAAAGGCTCTTCACGCTGGCGGGCTGTGCAGAGGGAGCCGGGGCTTCGCACGAGCTTCCCTGGCTCCCTCTGCAGCAGTCCATTGAGTGAGAATGTGGTTCGCGCGGGGCCCTGTGCGAACAACATTCTCGCTCAATGGATGGGCCAGCCCTGCGCCCTACAGACCTCCAACTACAGTGATCGCCATCACATGGACAGCCATCCTGTGGGACTCCTGCCCTTCGTGGATCCATGCGTCAAGAATCAAGCATGTACCGTCTCCACTGATATCATCTTCTGTTCCAGACCGCCCTCCAGCCTCCTGACCATCATGCACAAGACTGTGTTGACTCCTCCTACCATTCATGTGGTGCCTCCTTCAGCCCATCTCTGGAACTGTTAATACGGCAATACTACTTGACCAGACTGCCTTACCTTTGTGTGCGCAGCTCGCTACAAGCTGGAGCTTTTCTCTCAACATGTCTCATTACTGTACCTTCTAATCTGTGTGAAATGCAGAAGTTTACTGTCCTTGACAATTTAAACTGCACCCAGCCCCATGTTTCTTTTTCTACTTTCTTGTATAACATTGGTGTTACTCGCCCCTCTTTGGGATATGACTAGGTCCCTTGCTCATTGTAAACTGTCTCTAGTTTTAATGCTACAGATTGTTTTATTGTTTCTGCTTTTAGCCTGTCTAATACTGCTCTATACTGTTCTTCAACTACAGCAGTTTCTCATGCTTACTCTCTGATGTATCTTCCTTTGGGCTGGTCTCAAAGGGCTGATTATAGAAACATAGAAACATGATGACATTAAAAGACCACATGGCCTATCTAGTCTGCCCTTCCATAACAACAACTACAACAGTCCACTTTTTACCTTTAGAGATCCTCTGTGTTGGTCCCATGCTTTTTTGAATTCAGTTACTGTCCTCATCTCTACCACCTCCACTGGGAGACTATTCCATGGAGGTGGTAGAGATGAGGACAGTAACTGAATTCAAAAAAGCATGGGCCCAACACAGAGGATCTCTAAAGGTAAAAAGTGGACTGTTGTAGTTGTTGTTATGGAAGGACAGACTAGATAGGCCATGTGGTCTTTTTCTGTCATCATGTTTCTATGTTTCTATGTTTCTATAATCAGCCCTTTGAGACCAGCTCAAAGTGGATTATTGCCCTATGGAGCGGTTTTATAATCCTTGTTCTTTTCTGTTGTATATTTTCATTTGTTCTTGGCTGCTGTTGGAAGGCCCTACAGAGCTCCACCACTTTTATATACTCTTATACACCTGCTTTTACGGTGGTTGATGTACCTGAGCTGCCGCGTACAGATATTCAGTTAATAATGCCTGTTTAGTTCTTTTGTAGTAGATTATTAGGCTGTTCTTCTAGTGGGCCTATACAGGCCAAAAGGGGGGATTGTAAGGGAAAAATAAGTTTCTTGTTGTACAGAGGGACCATAAGGCCCACAAGGGAAAATGGATATTTTGTGCATACCTAGATGGAAAGGAATGTGTTGTGCTAAGGCAAAATTCAGTGATCCTCACAGAGACAGGTACCAGTTTGTACGGTTGCTGATAAGCAGTGCTAGGCTGCTGGGATGGGTTTATAACGTATATATGTTTATGTTACTGTATAAAAGATAAACTGCACTTCTAACGTACAGATTAAACTTACATGCTATTTATGTGCGAGTGTGTGTGTTTGTTCTCCTGGGATCCCAGACAGAGAAGGTAAGGTAATTCCTTGGCCCAGAGAATTAGAGGACATCCCAAGGGTAAGTGCTGGGAAAGGAAAGAACAAATACAGGTACAGCAAGCACAGTAAGTCTGCATTTGAGGCCCACCACAGGGCTGTCTCAGCCATGCACAAACCAGCTGTGCCCAGTCTGCTGGCAAGCACACATTGCATGTGCACAGAGCAATTATGCATACCCTGGCTTGGTACAAACAGCATGGAAAGCTAATAGTTGGCACCATGATTTGGCCTCCCAGGAAAGGAAGAGCACCCACATCATTGCTGCTTGGCACTATAATAGCACTGTGTGGATACCTAGCCATGGCATAGTCACAGCTCAGTCACAGTGAGGCCTCGCGGATGGGGATTACAAAGTCCCAGTCATTGACCCCCATCTCCAAAGCATACACATGCTGGGCTAACCACTCTGTTTCAGGCCATATCTACAATCCTCTGCTCCTCATCATGCACATTTCAAGACCAATACAAGGAACAGCTTATGCAATGTGGGCCACTGCGCATTGCAAAAGATCCCAGTATTCTGGAGAGAAAGAGACAAACACACACACACACTCTCTCTCTTTACTGCAATGTGCAAAAGTGGTGATGACTGGCATTCCTGCCTACCACTTTGCTATTGTTATCTGCTCAAGCATTCTTAACATGTGCTCATTGTGCAGGTGCCATTAGTGTGCTCTGAAATGATTGCACATTGTTAATGCCCACTCAGTGTGCCAGTGCTATCAGCCTGCCTTCAACTGGGTAGTAGAGGCTGTCTGTGCAGCTGAGTGGTATGTGATCTTTTTCTGGATGGGTCACTGGGGGTTGCACATATTGGTGCTGTACCTGCAATGTGAGATATAGCTTGCCCACAGGAACATGCTATACATTATCCACAACCAGGTTTTGGACCTGCAACCTCCTCTCATATACATGCTAGCCTTGTGTGTTGAGCCACAGAGCTGCCTTATGAGTATAGTAACCCATTGGTGTAGATGTGCTCATTGTCAGAGTGGCTGCAGCCATACAGAGGGGTCTTCCCATATCTGTTGGTATCTCTGCAAACCCTGTGCCATACCTGTCTAACAAGGTGTGTTCGGTGTGTGTGTGAGGGAAACTTGTTGTTCGTTCTGTATGTTGTACTGGCTGTTTATGCTGCTGGTGAAACTGACATTCCTGTCCAACACATGGGATATGTCCACTCAAGGGGACAGCCCATGCAACAGGCACACACACATCACATGGCATGACGGAACAAGCAGAATGGCCATGACCCCCATACCCAGTGTGTGCTCGTGGAGCGGTCAGGCCATGATGTCACATCTTGCAGACGGACTTGGCTGATGTGAATTCACATGTGCCTCAGATGGCTGTTGATGACTGGGTTCATTAATTTGGAGGGGTCCCCAGTTCACTCAGAGCACCTTGCTCTCTGAACTAAAACTGGTGTCCACACTATAGTAACCTCCCATCTTGCAACTGCACCCTATTCCTTGCTGGCATCCCTCAGAGTCATCTCTCTCCCCATCCATCTATTCAGAGCTATGCTGTGTGTCTCATCTTCCACCAGTCCCAAGACATTCATATCACCCCTCTCCTGATATTGCTTCACTGACTCCCCATACATTTACTTATCAATCTCAGACATCTTCGGCTAGCCTATAAATGCGTCCCCTGTACTGCCCCTCAGCACCTTTCATCTCTCCTCTATCCCTACAACCCTTCCTGTGGACATAGCTCTTCCTATGCCTACCCACTCTTTATGCCCTCTTAACATAAGAACATAACATAAGATATGCCATACTGGGTCAGACCAAGGTCCATCAAGCCCAGTATTCTGTTTCCAACAGTGGCCAATCTAGGTCATATGTACCTAGCAGTTTCCCCAAGGGACACAGGTTCCACAATGCTTGTATTGGTTCAAGCATCGATATCCTGGGTCCCTTCTTAATAATGGTTTATGGACCTTTCCTCCAGGAACTTGTCCAAACCTTTTTTAAACCCAGCTACACTAACAGCCTTTACTACATCCTCCGGTAACAAATTCCAGAGTTTGATTACACGTTGAGTGAAAAAATATTTTCTTTTATTAGTCTTAAATAGTTTACCCTGTAGCTTCATTGCATGTCCCCTAGTCTTTCTATATTCTGATAACGTAAACAATCGATCTACGTTTACCCGTTCCACTCCGTTCATTAATTTATAGACTTCTATCATATCTCCCCTCAGCCGTCTCTTTTCCAGGTTAAAGAGCCCTAACCTTTTTAGCCTTTCTTCATAGGAGTATCCTTCCATCCCCTTTACCATTTTGGTGGCTCTTCTCTGAACCTTTTCTAAAATCGCTATATCCTTTTTAAGATACGGCGACCAGAATTGCACACAATATTCAAGGTGCGGTCTCACCATGGAATGATATAGAGGCATTATAATATCTTTTGTTTTATTTTCCATTCCTTTCCTTATCATACCTAGCATTCTATTTTCTCTCTTGGCCGCTGCTGCACACTGGGCCGAGGGTTTTAACATGGTATCCACAATGACGCCTAAATCTTTTTCCTGGGTAGTGGTTCCTAATGTGGAACCTTGCATCGTGTAACCATAGTTTGGGTTGTTCTTCCCTAGGTGCATAACCTTGCACTTGTCCACATTAAATTTCATCTGCCATTTTGATACCCAGTCTTCCAATTTATCAAGATCCTCTTGCAATTTTCCACAATCCTCTTGGGTTTTAACAACTTTAAATAGTTTTGTGTCATCTGCAAATTTGATAACCTCACTCGTTATTCCACTTTCCAGGTCATTTATGAATATGTCAAAAAGCAGCGGACCCAGCACAGATCCATGGGGTACACCACTATTCACCTTTCTCCATTGGGAAAATTGGCCATTTAGCCCTACCCTCTGCTTTCTATCTTTTAACCAGTTCCTGATCCACAATAGTACACTGCCTCCTATCCCATGACTCTTTAGTTTTGCCAAAAGTCTCTCATGAGGGACCTTGTCAAAGGCTTTCTGAAAGTCCAGATACACAATATCAACCGACTCACCTTTGTCCACCTGATTATTCACTCCTTCAAAAAAACATAACAGATTAGTAAGACAAGATCTTCCTTGTCTAAAGCCATGTTGGCTGTCTCCCATTAGGTCATGACTAACTACATGCTGAGTAATTTTATTCTTTATGATGGTTTCTACCATTTTTCCAAGTAGTGATGTCAGGCTCACCGGTCTGTAGTTTCCCGGATCACCCCTGGAACCCTTTTTAAAAATTGGTGTTACATTGGCGATCCTCCAATCTTCAGGTATTAGAGATGATTTTAATGATAGTTCACAGATTACTAATAGCAGGTCTGCAATCTCGTATTTCAGTTCTTTCAACACCCTTGGATGTATACCATCCGGCCCAGGTGATTTGCTACTCTTCAGCTTATCTAATAGTTGTAATACATCTTCCCGATGTATCGATATTTCCTTCAATTCTTCTGCACCTTTAAATACCACTTCAGTCATGGGTAACATCCCTACATCTTCCTCAGTAAAGACTGAAGCAAAGAATTCATTCAGTCTCTCCGCTATCGCCTTGTCGGCTCTTAGTGCTCCTTTAACCCCTTTCTCATCTAATGGACCAACTGACTCTCTCACAGGTTTTTTGCTACGAATGTACTTGAAAAGGTCTTTACTTCGCGTTTTTGCTTCCGCAGCAAGCTTCTTCTCAAATTCTCCCTTTACCTGCCTTATCAATGCCTTGCATTTGACTTGCCAGTGCTTGTGCTGTTTCCAAGTTTCGTCATTTGGCTCTTTTTTCCATTTCCTGAAAGATGCTTTTTTGGCAACAACAGCCTCTCTGACCTCACCTTTAAACCATGCTGGCAGTTTTTTGGACTTCCTTCCACTTTTCTTAAAGCATGGAATACAGCTGGTCTGGGCTTCCAAGATAGTATTTTTCAACAACAGCCAAGCCTTATGTACGTCTTTAACCTTTGCAACTGCTCCTTTTAGTTTTTTCTTAACTCTGTTCCTCATTTTATCATAGTCTCCCTTTCGAAGGTTAAAAGGTAGTACTGTGGATTTCCTTACTATCCCTCCTCCACTAATTAAATCAAAGGCGATCATGCTATGATCACTATTGCCAAGTGACCCCAACAACCTTATCTCTTGCACTAGATTTGGTGTTCCGCTAAGGATTAGGTCTAATATGGCTTCCCCTCTGGTTGGTTCATGAACCAGCTGCTCCAAGAAGCAGTCATTTATTTCATCTAGGAACTTTATCTCCCTAGCATGTCCTGACGTGACACTGACCCAGTCGATACCGAGGTAGTTGAAATCACCCATTATTATTACTGTGCTGTAACTTTTGTTAGCTTCCTTGATTTCTTTGAGCATTTCATCATCCATTTGGTCATTCTGGCCAGGCGCTCGATAGTACACCCCACTGCCATTGCCTTCCCCCTTTTACATGGAATTTCAATCCATATAGATTCTACAGCAGATTTTGTTTCCTGCAAAACTTTAATCCTTTCTGACTCAATGCCCTCTCTAACATAGAGAGCAACCCCTCCACCAATTTTATCAGCTCTATCATTACGATATATTTTGTACCCAGGTATCACAGTGTCCCACTGGTTGTCCTCCTTCCACCATGTCTCTGATATTCTAATCATATCTAACCTTTCATTTAGAGATATATATTCTAACTCTCCCATCTTATTTTTTAGACATCTAGCATTTGCATACAAGCATTTTAGAGAATGTATTTTATTCATATTAATTCGGCTATTGTTAGACATGGGTAATTTGGGATCTTTAAGCTCTGTCTGCTCCATACTTGAGGGCATTTGGGCTACTTGACTCTTTTGTGGAACCTCTCTGCTTTTGGTAGTATCTTTCAAAGATACATTCTTCCGAACCATCCGCTCTTGGGCGACTGTCGGCTTTCCCCTAATATCTAGTTTTAAAGCTGCTCTATCTCCTTTTTAAAGGTTAATGCCAGCAGCCTGGTTCCATCCCGGTTAAGGTGAAGCCCATCCCTTTGAAAGAGCCCCTGCTTTCCCCAGAATGTTCCCCAGTTCCTAACAAATCCAAACCCCTCATCTCTGCACCATTGTCTCATCCACGCATTGAGACTCCGGAGCTCTGCCTGCCTTTTGGGTCCTGCGCGTGGAACAGGAAGCATTTCAGAGAATGCTACCCTGGAAGTTCTGGATTTCAACTTCCTACCTAAAAGCCTAAATTTAGCCTCCAGAACCTCCCTACCACATTTTCCTATGTCATTGGTACCGACATGTACCAAGACAGCAGACTCCTCCCCTGCACTATCTAAGACCTTATCTAGGTGGCGCGTGAGGTCCGCTACCATCGCACCAGGCAGGCATGTTACCAGGCGATCCTCATGTCCACCAGCCACCCAGCTATCTACATGCCTAATGATCGAATCACCAACTATAACGGCTGTCCTAACCCTTCCCTCATGGGCACATGGCTCTGGAGAAACTTCCTCAGTGCGAGAGGGTTTTACGTCACCTGGAGGACAGGTCCTAATTACAGGATCACTTCCTGCCACACCAGGGTGATGCTCTCCTGTCACGTGATCTCTCTCCTCCATGGCAACAGGGATGCTGCCAGACTGGAGGTGGGACTTCAGGACTATATCCCTGTAGGTCTCGTCTATGTACCTCTCTGTCTGTCTTATGCTTTCCAAGTCTGCTACTTTAGCCTCTAGAGAACGGACTCGTTCCCTGAGAGCAAAGAGCTCCTTGCACCTAGTGCACACCTAAGACCTCTCACCAACTGGGCGAAAATCATACATGTGACACTCAATGCAAAAGACTGGAAAGCCCCCATCCCGCTGCTGGACTGCTGTCTGCATCTTAGTTTTAAGTTTTGTTTACATCTAAGTTCTTTACTTACTAAGGGTTGCTATGGATATTTATACTAATAAAACTGTACCTAACACGTGTAATATACCTTGTTCACCTGAAGCTTAACTAATCTCAGGTCCTTAGTATATGACTGATTTAGGTAATGAGCTTCACCTGAGAGCACCTCCTGTCTTTTAAGATGTGTAAGTACCTATAAAGTTACGATTATCCCAGGGGTGGGTGGGTGTGGGATGGGAGGGAGGGAAATAACACTTATTAAAAGAGGGCTGCTACACAGTACCCTGTCTTGTGCTGCTGAGGTAAGCTATATTCTGATTTGATTTAAATTATAGCTCCTAGCTGCTGCTAGGCTCTAACTTCTTATGAAATTTAAACTACAAGCTCTCTGCTGGGTTCTAAATTTAACCAGAAAGCTCTTTTCTGTGTTTTAAAGTTAAGCTAAAAGTACTTTGCTGATGCTAGGCCCAGAGTGACTATTCAATTTAGACTACAAGCTCTCTGCTGGGTTCCAAATGTAACCAGAAAGCTCTCTTCTGTGTTTTAAATTTAAACTAAAAGTACTTTGCTGTTACTAGGCCCTGAGTGACTATTAAATTTAAACTACAAGCTCTCTGCTGGGTATGAAATGTAACCAGAAAGTTCTCCTCTGTGTTTTAAAACTAAAAGTACTTTTCTGATGCTAGGCCCTGAGTGACTATTAAATGTAAACTACAAGCTCTCTGCTGGGTTCCAAATGTAACCAGAAAGCTCTCTTCTGTGTTTTAAAATTTAAACTAAAAGTAATTTGCTGTTACTAGGCCCTGAGTGACTATTAAATTTAAACTACAAGCTCTCTGCTGGGTATGAAATGTAACCAGAAAGTTCTCCTCTGTGTTTTAAATTTAAACTTAAACTGCTGCTACTAGGCCCTAACTGATTTAACAAAAATAGTGGATTCACAGATTAATTAGCTTTAATACAAAGAATTCCTTTTAGAAAATTACCAGAAGTATATACTGACAGTTGCAGATCTCTCTCCAGAAGTAACAGTCCCTTTTTCTAGTCCTTCAAGACAGAGGATCACAGAGCTCTGGTTGAGCTATTTATGCCTGTGCTGCTGAAGTAATCAATCCCAAAAAACCCCCAAAACGGTTATCCAAAATGACACTACAAAAGCAAGACAACGTTGTAACCCCCAAAAAAATCTTTTAGTGCATTTTTTTGTCGGACATAAATCGTGAGGAGGAGGCACTGTGAACCAACCCCCAAACACGATGCATATCGTGTTTACAGATAAGTGCAGTGTTTTTTATTGATTAAATGCTCTCACGTATTTAAATTTTGAGTATTTGAACCTATGTGGTTGAATAAAAGGGATATGTATCGTGTTTGGGGGTTGGTTCACAGTGCCTCCTCCTCACGATCTGTGCTGCTGAAGTAAGCTGTGACCAACTTCCTGGGTAATTAACAGTCCTTGCTTGGATAGGAGGAGTTCTTCAACTGTCATCACCTGATTTCTCTCCTTTCACCTTGCTGCTCCTTATGCCTGGTGCAAGGATTCTCTGTCCTTACGTCATGTCTCATTTCTCTCCCTCTTCATATCCATGCAGAAGGTATACCTCTTTGTGGCTGCTTTGGATCCTTCTCTCTTGTTTCCCTTGTGTCTCCTTCCCCATTGTACCCTTCTTACTCTTATATTGTACTGTCTGTCATCACTTGATAATAAGCTCTTCGGGCTAGGACTGTCTTCCTATGTGTTTGTCCTGCGCTGCGTATGCCTTGTAGCACTTCATGAATGATGTTTAATAGAGGTACCGGTGTTATCATCTTGCAGGTAAGGTTGCTGGGTGGGCATTTTGCCTCTAACATTCCCTGTTCTATTGTGTCAGAATGTCACACACAATCCACAGCACCCATATTTCCCTCACACACGTACATATCCACTCCCTATGTGAGGGTGAGGTGCATCCCGATCCACAGCATTAGCACTGCACTCTGTTAACTTGACTGATGCCATGAGCCAATGGTCATTGTGGGAAGCCTGCTGGCCACTCCATCCCTATCTGCCATCGTGACAGAGTCACAGGTTCAGTGCTACAGGCGGCATCCCTGGTGTGCTGCAGGGATCTGTCCTTGGTCTGATTCTTTTTAACATCTTTGTTAGTGATATTGCGGAAGGGCTGTCAGGTAAGGTTTGCCTCTTTGCAGATGGTACCAAAATCTGCAATAGAGTAGACAACTAGGAAGAAGTAGATAACATGAGGAGGGATCTACTAAGCTTGAAGAATGGTCTAGAGTTTGGCAGCTGAGATTTAATGGTAAAAAATGCAGAATCATGCATTTGGGTTGCAATAATCCAAGGGAGCGCTACAGTGTAGGGGGTGAAGTACTTCTTTCCACAAAGAAGACCTTAAAGTAGCAAAACAGGTAGAAAAGGCGACAGTGAAATCTAGAAGAATGCTTGGGTGCATAAGGAGAGGAATGGCCAGCAGAAAAAAGGAGGTGACAGTGCCTCTGTATAAGTCTTTGGTGTGACGTCATTTGGAGTATTGTGTGTAATTCTGGAGATTACGCCTTCAAAAGGATATAAACAGGTTGGAGTCGGTGCAGAGGGTGACTACTAAAATGGTTAGTGTTCTTCATTATAAAGCATATGAGGCTAGACTTAAGGATCTTAATATGTATACATTAGAGGAAAGGTGGGATAGAGGAGATATGATAGAGATGTTTAAATACCTCCATGGCATAAATGCACAGGAGAACCTTTTTTGATTGAAAGTAAGCTCTGCTATGAGGGGACATAGGATGAGAGTGAAAGGGGATAGACTCAGGAATAATATGCAGACATATTTCTTTACAGAAAGAGTAGTAGATGCATGGAATAGTCTCCCAGTGGAGGTGGAATAGAGATGAGGATAATATCTGAATTTTAAAAAAAGCATGGGACAAACACAGAGGATCTCAAAAGGAAAAAGGGGGACTATTGTAGTAGTTGATTTGGAAGAACAGACTCGATAGGCCATATGATCTTTTTCTGCTATTATGTTTCTATGTTTCAGCTGTGCAGCTGTGCTCATCCTGGCGCTCCTGCGGGGTTTGGGCATGCATCCTACTATGTCTGACCTCAGTGGTGTGGGATCATCAAGTGTTCCACTTTTTCTGTGGCTGGACTGTTCATCTTCAGTCAATGTGGCATCACACAAGACACACAGGGTCAGGTCAGAGCCTTTGTTTGCTGCTTGCGGAGAGCACAGCACCTGCCACCACCGCACCCGCAGCATGCAGATATTGACAACATGGTGTCAGTGGGAGTGAGGTGCAGTGCCAGCCCGTCCACTAGTCAGGTTAGGCAGGCGCCTGGGGAGGCCGGTCTAGTTGGGGCAGCAGTGGCACATATGCCTGGTCACACTGTCCCCCACCACCTGCCACTGCTGCCTCCCTCCCCACCTACCGCCAATTCAATCTCTTGTGGGGGAGGTGGACACATGCACCGCAGTACTTTCAAGGGCAGCTGCTTTTTGCAGCACCTTTAGGGGTACTGCCAATGCCACTGCAATCCTTTCCCTCCAGAGACGTCTTTGGCAGCAGCAGAGGTGGGAGCCAGCTGGGGTATCTGCCTAGGGTGCCAGGGTCCCTTGGTCCACCCCATGGTTGCGCATCACCTTTTCAACAACAGCAGCATGTCTGTGTGCTGCCATTGTCACTGTGGGGTCATGCTGGCCATCACAGCTGTGCCCCCTGGGCTGCACCAGCAACCCCTACTGCATCACCCATATGGTACTTCCTTTGGCCCATTTGTAACATCAACATAGTGGCCTTTCATAGTTGGCCACTATACTGTTGCTTCTAATGAAGCACTACTACCACTGTCTTGGGTTCCCCTGTGTGTAGATCATATTGCAGACATTGGAATAGGCTCTCTCCCTTCAAAATACCCCTTCCTGTGAAATTTTACTTGGCATTAGGGTACCCAGAATTAAAGGGCTATAGCATGTGATTGTGCACGCGCCATTAAGGGAGCACCCGCTGTCAATGCCTGTTCTCCACCCTGTTAACGCCCACTCTCCAACTCCTGTTTCCTTAATGCTGTGGGAGCCTTTAATGCTCGTTAATGTTGTGGTACCGCAGCATTAAGGGTAAAAGGGTGCTAATAGTAGGTGTTAATGGCACACTTGCTCCCTTAACGCTCTTTAGTAAACATACCCCTAGGTTTCTGGAGAAGAGATGATTAGGAGTAAAAGGAGCAGCTGAACTTTGGATTGAATTTTTTTTTTAAGTAGTACACTATAGAAGATGGAAGGGAATCTTTATAGCAGAATTCTCCCTTCAAGTCCTCTACGAGCAATGAGCATAAGGGATGCCATTCAGTCATAAGGAATTTGACACCCAGGGGGTCTTTTTCAAAAGATAACTGTACCTCATTTAGGTGTAATTGTCTGCAATGTAAAAACATGGTTTGTGAATACTTTTTTGAGCATTTTCACAAAAATGAATATCAATGAGCTGCTGGCAATGATTTTACATTGCATTAGTATAATAACATTTCATTTAAATTCATATATGTAGTGGATTATGCATGAATGTTTACTACTGTGAAGCTCACTTTTGCAAATCCATGTTATAAATGTGGTCTTGCACTTAAAAGATCACAAAATGCTGAAATTTGCTTTGTCCTGACATTGTGGGCATTTTGCATTAGGGCTGTGCAGGCCAAATAATTCTGTTTTGTTTAATTTCCACATCATTTGCAGGGTTTTTCATTTTGTTTTTGTGATCATTTCAGAGGAAATATCATTGATGGCATGTACCATCACTCAATAGCGCACACCATGGGTGAATAGTGTGCACCAGTGGTATTCCTAGCCCCTTTGCCCCCCCCCCCCCCAGGGCGGGTGCCTCTCTTTCAGCCAGCACCCTCCCCATGACAGACTGTCTGATCCACACTTCCACTCAGTGCAGCAAGCTTACCTAAAAGCCGGGTGGCTTGCCGCACTGCCTCTAATTGAGTGCCATTGGCTCTCTCTGCTGGCTGAAATCTTGCGATTCATGAGACTTCACCCATGAGAGAGAGACAATGGCCCTGGATTGGAGGCAGTACGGCATTAAGGTAAGCTTGTTGCACTGCCCCAGAAGTGGGGATTCAGCTTATTGTACCCGTTGTTTAGATGGGCTAGGAGGGCATATTTAGTAGCACTAAATGGGTACCCATAATTAGCAAGCATATCAATTAATATTTTATACACAAACCCCCTAATGTGGACTAAAACATGAACCATTTATTGCATGTGTTGGAAGTTCAAATTGTAATGCATTTACACATGGAGTAGAGGAGTAGCCTAGTGGTTAGAACACTGGCTTGGGAGCCCAGAGACTAGGGTTCAATTCCCACTAGCATTCCTTGGGGTATTGGGCAAGTCACTTAACCCTCTATTGCTCAGAAAAATCCAAGTTATCAGTCCCTGTTTAATGTATGCTTACCAAGTTTAAGTTACAATATAAACTGCTTTGATTGAAATGATAAAAAACTGTAAAACAAATATAAGTAAATCAAATATAATGATCATAATAGTCACTAGCACAATATATACTAAGGTTCTCTGAACAGAAACTAAGGGGTATGTTTACTAAGGAGCTTTAAGGGAGCCAATGTACTGTTAACATGTGTTATCAGTACCTTTGAGCTCTTAATGCTGTGGAAAGGGCAAATAACACTGCATTAACATGCACAAACAGCTCCTTTAGCATTAAGGGAAAAAGAGATGGAGAGAGGGCATTAATGGGGTGGAGACTGGGCAGGAATAGCACATACTCCTTTAACACTGGCCGGTTACTGTTCATTAGAGCTCCCTATGCTGGGGACCCTAACACCATCAGGAAGCTTGCGGTAAGGGCTATTTCAGAGGGGAGAGAGCCTGTTTCAATGTATGCAATGTGTACCAGCCATTGTAGATCCCAAATTAGTGAGAGTAGTGCTCCATTGGCAGTAACAGCATAGTGCCCCAGCAATAAAGGACACCATGTTGTTATTGACAAATTAGCAAAGGAGGTGTCACGTGGGTGATGCAGTGGGACTAGCAGGTCCACTAAGCTAACAACGTGGCTGACTATGGAGAACATCTGTGATGGCTGGTATGACTATGCTGTGACAGCGCCAGCACATATACATGCTGCTGCAGTCAGAATGGAGTTGTGCCACCCCCACTGCCACCATGCTGCTATACCAGCATGATAATAGGTTGGAGGTGGCATCACAGAGGCTGTAGCTTGCTGCAGGAAAAATGTGTGCCTCCATTGCTTTGTGTCAGGTGCAATGTTATAGTTGCCACTATCAGTGGAATGCCAAACATGTCAGCAGCAGCTACAGCAGAGTACATGCTGCTGCCTTCTTTCCAAGGTCTAAGGCAGCAGCACCTCTATTAGGGCAGCAATCCGGTTTCACCAAATATCCCTGCTTCCTTTGCTTGTGGGATAGCCGGGCCCGCGACCTACACTGGGGGAAAAAAGACTGGCCAATTTGGGAGTATTTGAGACCTGGTGAGAAAAATGTTCTTCATGATAGCTTGGTACCTCGTGATAAAATTCTATTACCACCTCTTCACATTAAGTTGGGTCTCATTAAGCAATTCATCAAGTCCCTTCCAAAAGATGGTGAGTGCTTTCGGTACCTTTGCTCAAAGTTCCCCCGACTTTCTGAAGCAAAGCTAAAGGAAGGAGTGTTTGTTGGCCCTGATATAAGGAAACTCATTTCAGATGGAGCATTCGCTGAAACGATGTCTGAGAAGGAAAAAGAAGCCTGGGATTCCTTCAAGGATGTTGTTCTCAAATTCTTGGGGAACAGGCGGGATGAGAACTATAAGGATATTGTTGCCAGGATGCTCAATGCCTTCAAAGAACAAGGCTGTAACATGAGCCTGAAAGTCCATTTCTTGCACTCCCATGTGAACTACTTTCCTGAAAACTTGGGGGCGTACAGTGAAGAACAAGGTGAAAGGTTTCACCAGGACATCAAGGACGCAGAGAGAAGGTACCAAGGAAGATGGAACACCACTATGATGGCTGATTTCTACTGGTTGCTGCTGCGGGAAACCCCAGATGAAAAATACGCCAAGCAGCGCACCAAGAGAAGCATTCGGGGGAAGAAGAAACGGGCCCACCAGGAGATTGATTGACCCAAGAATGACTTTAAAATCTAAACTGTGTTGACAAATATCGTGTTTTTACTAAACTTTGAAATAAAAATTTGCTAGTTATTACCACAGTGTCGGATCTCATTTATTAGAATTTTATTTTCACACCATCGGGTGTTTGTCTTCATGTATTGCAATGGTGCGGTTTGCGTTTTCTATTCTTACATACATACCTGTACAACATTTTTTGCATATTTCTTTGCTTTGCTTTGTGTCTAACCTCGCTCTTATATGCTCAATGTTTGTGCACATGTATGTGGCTGTTTTAAGTGCAGACAATTTTGCTACCAGCACAGTGTGTTTTGTTGACATTACTCTATTCTTATGTGCTGCCTTGTTACAATTTTCTTTATTCTTATTTGAATAACTACTAAACAATTAGTATAAAGAATTCATCCAAGAAACTTTTATCTCGATCGCACTCAATCTGAAACGTTCACCTCAAACTGCTAACCCAATGTAGCAAAAAATCTGTACGTGATGGAGCAAATTGGTTACCAGATTTGGATTCAGCGCACCAAAAAACGTAAAAATCAATCGAAACATTAGAGGCAGTTTAAAAAAATTTTTTTTAGTGTACCTGTGTTATTTACATGGAATAACAATGGCTTTCAATAAAAATTAACTGAAATAATACCACATTTGTGATTGTAATTACTAGAAATTTTCTGCTTCATTTAGTAATCGTCTATTTTCATTTAATTTGATTAACATCAATGTGGTGTACATACTGTATTCTAATGTGTAGTCAAATTTTAAAGTATATAATTCCAAGTGTCGTTATGTAGCACACAAAAAATTTAACCTTCCTTCAAAAGCCGCACAGCTGATATTTTATGCGCACACAGCCTACAGAAAATTAGAGGGAACATTGCTTCCTGGGTGTCTACTCTATTGCAGATTTTGGTATCGTCCACAACACAAGCAAACCTTACCCAACAGTCCTTCTGCATTATCAATTACAAAAATTTTAAAAAGAATCAGATCAAGGACAAATCTCTACGGCACACCATTGGTAACATCTTTCTTCTTGGAGTGAGCTCCATTTAGCTGTCCCCTTTGTCAGTTCCCACTCAAGCAATTTCTAATCCAACAAGTCAATTTAGGGTCAATCCATAGGGTACTCAATTTATTTATGCCACTTATGTGTCAAAGGTTTTACTGAAATCTAAGTACACCACATCTAGAGCTCTCCCTCGGTCCAACTATTTGGTCACCCAGTCAAAGAAATTAATGAGATTTATCTGACAAGACTTGCTTCTCATAAAACCACGCTGTCAGATTCTAGAAACCTCACTATTCTCTGTTTTAGTAGTGTTCCCAACTTAATCCTTACTTCCACTTTTGTGTAAAAGTGCCACATGAGCCCTTCTTCAATCCTCTGACTCTAAAGAAGCATTGAAAAGGTCAGACAGTGGAGCCACTAGAACCTCCCTAAGTTCCTTCAGTACTCTCAGAAGTATCCCATCTGGCCTCATCACTTTGTCTACTATTAGATTAACCAGCTCCTCATGAACAGTCTTCTGAAAATCGTTCAGGGTCCCCTTCGCTTCTTTTCCTATTTATTAGTGTTTTCTGATGTCCTGCTCCTGGCCCTTCATCTCTGAACATAGAACAGAAATATTTGTTAAGCAATTCTGCTTTATCCTCATCAGCTTCTAAATATTCCTCCCCTTCAGCCTTCAATTTGACAATACCACTTTTGCACCTCATTTTACTGCATTGGCTATTTTTTATTCCATTTGTATATTTGCTTTGCTTACTACTTTATTTTGCTTCTCTTAGCTTTTACTAATATTGATGCTTGTTTTCCTCTTTGTTTAATCTCTTATATTTTAAAAAGGCCACCATCTTTTTCTTCACCTTTTTATCTACTTCTTTCAAGAACCATAGCGGCCTCCTTTTTCTTTTACATTTATTTACTTTCCTAACAAAAAGGTTTGTTGCCCTTAAAATATCCCCTTTCAATTTTGCCCACTGCTTTTCTACATCTTCCAATAATGCCTGCACGCATTGACAATAGTGGAGCCAGGGGCAGCCCAAGGGGGGTGCGGGGCCATGTGCGGAGACTCGGTGCGGGGCCTCATTTGCATAAGGGGCCTCATTTGCATAAATATTTGCATAATGTTACCGTACACTAACTTTTAGTAAACATGCCTCTTAATGAGTGTATGGATAAAAAAAGACTAAAAGATTTCTACATTACTATAATCCAGTGCCAACTGCCAGGCACATTAGGAACTACTACAAACACTGCCCATTTAGAACCCATAGCAAACCTGCCGTATCATAACAGCACTACCAGGACTCACAAAGCACAAGACCCTACCTATCAAAAGGCTACACTGAAAATATTAAACCAATACATTTCAGAGAATAACAATACATGACCTACTGGGGAAAGAGAACAAGTGGCAATGTCAAATAGGAATTACATAAACAGAATACCTCAGCTCAGTTACACATGCAGAACATAGACCATCACCAAACAAGGAATCACAATTTAGAAACAGGAAGACAATAATTAAACTGGGAACCCCAAAAGCCCAACAACACTGTAGAAATAAAACTATAAATTAATTTTCTCTTGTACTAAACAAAGCACAGACGTTAATGATGCACTTTTCCCAGAGCTGGCAAGTTAATAAATTCAATAAAGAGATATTTTTCTACCTTTTGTGCATTTTTTTCACTTGCAATTGCTCCAGCCACTTTCTTCTGGTTTCTTAGTGTCTTCTGTTAACTCTCCATCATCTGTTGTCCATTTGTCCTTTCTTCACTCTTCTAGTTTTTTTCCATTCTCTCTCTACATCTGCTTTAACATACTAAACTTTCTCCTTTTGCTCTTTCCTCATTCCGATTTCATCCACTCAAATTTTACCCCTCCATCCTCAATCCCCACTTACTCTCCCAATGTCCGGCCAATCGTAGATTTGTCTTCCCTCCCACACAAAATATTTTTCCACTCTCCCAGCTCTATCCCATTGTAATCCTCCCCCAACATCAGCTCCCTTCTAGTTCCAACCCCACCCAGCATCCGCTCCCTTCTAGTCCATGCATCAGCCCATTTCCAGTCCTAGCCCCCCATAAGCCCATTTATAGTCCTATCCTAGCCCCACCATCAGCCCATTTCCAGTCCTAGCACCCCCATCCGAGTCCCTCCATCAGCTCATTTCCAATCCCAGCCCCCCATTAGCCTATTTCTACTCCTTTCCTAGCCCCACCATCAGCCCATGTCAAATCCTAGCTCCCCTCCATTCAGCCCATTTCCAATCCAAGCCCCCCATGAGCCTACTTCCAGTTCTAACCCCTCCATGAGTCCATTTCAATCCAAGCCCCCCAACAGCCCATTTCCAGTCCTATCCTAGCCCTCCATCAGCCCATTTCCTGTCCTAGCCCCCTCACTCAGCCCATTTCCAGTCCTAGCTCCCTCCCCTCACAGCCCATTTCCATTCCAAGCCTCCATCCCCAACAGCTATTTGCAGTTCAAGCCCCCCTTCCACTCAGCCCATTTCCAGTCCTAGCAACCCCCCAGCCCATTACCAGTCCTAGCCCCCCATAGCCCATTACCAGTCCTAAGCCCCCCATAACCTATTACCAGTCCTAAGCCCCCCATCACCCCATTTTGTCTTAGCCCCTCCATAGCCCATTACCAGTCCTAACCCCCATCAGCCCATTTCCAGTCTTAGCCTCCTCACAGCCCATTCCAGTCCTAACCCCCCATTAGCACATTTCCAGTCCTAGCCCCCCCCATAGCCCATTACCAGTCCTACCCCCCATCAGCCCATTTCCAGTCTTAGCAAGCCCATAGCCCATTACATCCTAACCCCCCCATCAGCCCATTTCCAGTCTTAGCCCCCCATAGCCCATTACCTGTCCTAACCCCCATCAGCCCACTTCCAGTCTTAGTTCCCCTATAGCCCATTAGTAGTCCTAACCCCCATAGCCCATTACCAGTCCTAACCCCCTCCCCCATCAGCCCACGTCCAGTCTTAGTCCCCCCCCTAGCTCATTAGTAGTCCTAACCCCCCATAGACCATTACCAGTCCTAACCCCCTCCCCTCATCAGCCCACTTCCAGTCTTAGTCCCCCCCATAGCTCATTAGTAGTCCTAACCCCCCTCCCCTCACCAGCCCAGATAGATTAAAAAAAAATAATGGCTGCTGCTGCTGCCGCCGTGGCAGCGGCAGAATCAAACGTCCACGCCGCGGGGCCCCGACTGCCCGGCAGAACCTCCCTCGAGCATCAGCTCCCGAATCCCTCCCAAAGCACGGGCTTTCAGAGCCGCGAGAGTTTCCCTTTCTTCTCGCGGCTCTGTTAATCTCGCAGGAGCTGATGGGATTTCCCATCAGCCCCGGCAGGATTAACAGAGCCGCGAGAGGTCAGAGAAGCTCTCACGTCTCTGAAAGCCCACGTTTTGGGAGGGATTCGGGAGCTGATGCTCGAGGGAGGTTCTGCCGGGCAGTCGGGGCCCCACAGCATGGATGTTTGATTCTGCCGCTGCCACGGCGGCAGCAGCAGCAGCCGTTTTTTTTTTTTTTTAAATCTACGTAGGCTAATGTAGAATGTTTTTTGCGCGGGGCACCCTGAAATGCGGGGCCCTGTGCAAAAAACATTCTTGCTCAATGGACGGGCCAGCCCTGAGTGGAGCATCAAAGGAGGCTGAGGATAGGAATGCCAACCAGCACTATTCTGACAGTGTGTGTGTCTGTTTGTGTCTCCAGAATTGTGTGACCCTAAGCAATGCACTGTTCATGCATGTGCTGCTATGGCTGTGCATAGAACATGCTACAGTTAAGCTATATAGAAACCCCATGTACTGTGTGAGACACAAGTACATGCAAAAAGTTAAATTCTAGGATGTAGTTGCAACCTTTGACTGCGATGTTGTAATGCATTCCTAGTTACACCATCAACAAAGCCCATCACCACAGTATTCCCAACACTTACCACCCAACAGAACACTGTTGTGCAGCTCCCAAATCATCTTCTGCTTTGACTGGAGTGAGCAATGAATGTTTTGCAACACTCGCTCAGACACAGCCTCCAGGCTAAAGGACGCTTCAATGTGCACAGGTGTGAGGCCAGATTAATGCCAACGGCCATAACAGCTATATCCATGCCAACAGTGTCCACCCACCTAGTGCAGCAGCAGCCTATAGGGAACTAGGTTCAGGGGAAGGGCTGGCTTCTAAGAATGTGCAATCCATTCACTCAGTTGATGACACAGCCAGAACTCTGCCAGTTATCTGCATAGAAACATAGAAATATGACGACAGAAAAAGACTGCATTACCCATCTAGTCTGTCCTTCCATATCAACAACTACAACAGTTCACATTTTACATTTAGAGATCCTCTGTGTTTGTCCCATGCTCTTTTTATTTTATTTTTTATTTATTTTATTTACATTCTCTTATATACTGCACTATTTTGCATCAGCGCAGTTTACATTGAACAAACTGAAATTACACTGAACAGGGCATTATAACTTGGAGATAACTATTTTACAGGGAACATGGGCTATGGAGGGTTAAGTGGCTTGCCCAAGACCACAAGGAGCACCTGTTGGACTAGAAACCCATGTCCTTCCAGCCCAAGGTTGCTGTCCTCTAGTGGGATTTGAACCCCCGACCTTCCGGCCTGAAGTACCTTGCCCCAACCACTAGGCCACTCCTCCACTCCTGAATTTTGAATTCAGTTACCATCCTCATCTCCACCACCTCCACTGGGAGACTATTCCATGGATCCACTATTCTTTCCATAAAGAAATATTTCTGCATATCTCTCCTGAATCTATCTCCCTTCACCCTCATCCCATGTCCCCTTGTAGCAGAACTTGCTTTCAATTGAAAGAGGCTCTCTCCCTGAACATTTATGCCACGGAGGTATTTAAACATCTCAATCATATCACCTCTATCCCGCCTTTCCTCTAAGGTGTACATATTAAGATCCTTAAGTCTGTCCTCATATGCTTTATAGTGAAGACCACTAACCATTTTAGTAGCCACCCTCTGCACCGACTCCATTCGGTTCACATCCTTTTGAAGGTGCGGTCTCCAGAATTGCACACTATACTCCAAATGAGGTCGCACCAAAGACTTATACAGAGGCATTATCACCTCTTTTTTTTGCTAGCCATTCCTCTCCATATGCACCCAAGCATCCTTCTAGCTTTTTCCGTCACCTTTTCTACCTGTTTAGCTACTTTAAGATCATCAGACACAACCACGCCTAGGTCCCGCTCTTCTTTAGTGGACAAAAGTACTTCACTCCCTATACTATATTGCTCCCTTGGATTGTTGCAGCCCAAATGCATGACCTTGCATTTTTTAAGATTAAATCCCAGCTGCCAAATTCTAGACCATTCTTCAAGCTTAGCTAGATCCCTCCTCATGTTATCTACACCTTCCTGGGTGTCTACTCTATTGCAGATTTTGGTATCATCCGCAAAGAGGCAAACCTTACCCGACAGCCCTTCCGCTATATCACTAACAAAGATGTTAAAAAGAATTGGATCAAGGACAGATCCCTGGGGCACACCACTGGTAACATCCTTCTCCTCAGAGAGAGCTCCATTTACCTGTACTCTTTGTCGCCTCCCAACCAAACAATTTCTAACCCAAGCAGTAACTTTAGGGTCCATCCCTAGGGTGCTCAGTTTGTTTATAAGTCGCCTGTGAAGAACAGTGTCAAAGGCTTTACTGAAATCTAAATACACCACATCTAGGGCTCTCCCTCAGTCCAACTCCCTGGTCACCCAGTCAAAGAAATTGATCAGATTTGTCTGACAAGACCTGCCTCTGGTGAATCCATGCTGCCTCGGATCCTGTAATCCGCTGGACTCCAGAAACCTCACTATTTTCTCTTTCAGCAGTGTTTCCAATAATTTACTCACCACCGAAGTTAAACTAACCGGCCTGTAGTTTTCTACCACATCCTTACTTCCGCTTTTGTGTAAAGGCACCACATGAGTCTCTCTACAGTCCTTTGGCACCACTCCCGACTCCAACGAGGCATTGAAAAGGTCAGTCAGTGGAGCTGCTAGTACGTCCCCAAGTTCCCTCAGTATTCTAGGGTGTATCCCATCCGGTCCCATCGCTTTGTCTACTTTAAGTTGAGCTAGTTTCTCACAAACAGTCTTCTGACAATTGTTCAAGATGTCCCTCGCTTCTGTTCCTGTTTGTGGGTGTTTTCTGAGGTCCTTCTCCTGGTTCTTCATCTGTGAACACAGAACAGAAATATTTGTTAAGCAATTCTGCTTTATCCTTATCAGCTTCTACATATTTCTCCCCTGAACCCTTGAGTCTGACAATACTACTTTTGCCCTTCCTCTTATCATTAACATATCTGAAAAACGTCTTATCCTCCCATTTTATTGCATTGGCTATTTCCTCCTCCTTTTGAATCTTTGCCTTTCTGACTACTTTGCTAGCTTCTCTAAGTTTTTCCAAATATAGATGCCTGTCTTCCTCTCTCTGTGACCTCTTGTATTTCATGAAGGCCTCCCTCTTTTTCTTCACTTTTTCAGCTACTTCTTTCGAAAGCCATAGCGGTTGCTCTTGTCCCATGACGCATTCGCAGAGTGCTAGCCGGGGACCTTTTGCTGTATGCAGTGTGTGCACATATCTAGCAGTGTCACACACAGGAACCACTACCTTGACACTGGAAACTGCTGATTTGCAAAGGTGCCTAGCAGTACATTACCGATTAGCCCAAATGTAATTCCACTTGCACCTGTGTGCCTGATTGGGACAGTGGGACACAGATCTCTGAATGGTGTATGCACACGTCCAGCTGCCAAAAAGTGGCACAGGATGTCCTGTTGGTCTCTGCATCTCTCTCCACTAGATGGAATGGTAGTGCCTGGAGGTAAATGTTGGGGTGAGGGTGGGGGTGCATGGAAACATATCATTCATGTTTAGTCTGTGCCCTTCATTCGTGGCACTGCTGTCCATGGCCGATGTTCACATGGCCAGAACCTGGGTGGGCCTACTCAGTGTCTGAATGTGTTACATCAGAGGGCCTGAATGACAGCCTCCCTGCATCCCGATGGGCACCAAATGTGACAGTCATAAGGATGGTGTTAAAGTGCAAAGAGGCAGTATATGGCGGGGTATGTGTCACCAAGAATTGTTTCAACATCCAACCACATTTCCACCCTAATATGATTCCACATGCTCTGGGGGGCCATCACCATGTCTTCAGCATGGCAATGTGCATGAGCTGCATTGGCTAGGTTTGGAGCATCCATGGCTAGGTACATGATTGTTTTTGTGCATACAGGCATGGAATTAGGTTCAATGCTCACTGCCAAGAGCTGTGTAGGGGGACATCTAAACTGTGTATGTCACTGATGTAGGCCACTGTGGGCCAGCATGCACTCTTAGCCTGTCTCTGGAGCACCTTCCAACATGCCATGCATTACATGAGCTGTTCTCAGGTTCAAGATAAAAGGGTACATAATGAAGAGCAGAGGATTGTGGGTATTACCTAAAACAGAGCGGTTTGTACAGGATGTATATTGTCACGCCCATAGCCCCTTACATGCAGTATGGAGGGGCGTGGTTGTCATTAGAGAGATTCACCTTTTGGTTTTTAACTGACTGATTGCCTTGTAATGCCTTATGGGAAAGGTAGTTCAGTCAGAGAGTAATCAACCTCAGGTAAAAAAAAAAAACCTTTTGTAGTTGCCTTGAGTGGTAAGGTAATGACAGTTTATTAACTGAAAAAAACACACTAAGATTCACAAATTCCACCTTTGGATTATTTCTCCAGGATACTTGTAAATGAACATCAGGATATAAATGTATTCCAAACAAAACAGCTTGCAATGTTCTCCAGTAAACATAAATACTTTAACAGCTCCTGCTATCAGGCATGGCTTGCAGTGCTGATCAAACAAACAGAAAACAGCTTTTCCTAAAGCAGGTTTCTTTCTCTCTCAGTCCAAAACACTGTTTGTCTTCTTAAACACAGAAAAACTTTCAACAAGGCAGTTAAACTCTTCACAGGCAAGCAATTCTCTATACAAGGTTTTCTTATAAACAGCCAAACAAAAGCTTTCCTTACTTTTACCGTTAGTACGGCCTCCGGCTAAGCACTGCTCTGGCTCACAGCTGATTCACCAGCTTAATTAGGCAGCTTCGACTTGCACAGTAAAAATAAAAGGTATTTTGCCTTTAACTCAGGACCTTCACAAGTTAACCGAAGGCTCTTAGGGCTACAGGACACTGGAGGTTTTCCTTACGGTTGACTCCCTTTCAACACCTCTGTATTGGAAGACTGGCATAAAGAACAATCCATGTATGAGACTTCTTCTTCTAAAGCTATGTCTGGTTCACCCAGTTGCATTGGCACATTCTGTGGCTCTGGCTCAGAGGTCTCAGCTGACTGCATTCCGTTATGGCTAAGGCTGTCTCTGGCAATTCTATAGTGCTCAGAATTAGACCAATTTCTAATGCTCATACCTGGGTCAAAGCTTGTAGCAGCTTCTCCTCTCTCATGCTCTGGGAGCCATTCACTGGTGCTTCCATGTCCTGTTCTCCAACTTGTGTTCCTGGTTCCTGCTGTTCTCACTGATCCAGTTCCATTCCTCTTCCAGTAGGCACTCCTACTGCTCTCACATTCTCTCTCCTTTTCTCTGCTTCTTCCTCTCCGGCCTCCCCTGCCTCTCTCATCTGAATAAACTGACCTAGTCTTAAACCTCTCAGGTGCCTGCTCCACCCCCTCTCCTCTCAGGTGTTGGAGATCAAACTGTCTCGTGGCAGCTGAGTAATTGGGGAATTCAGTGACGTAAGGGTTCCTTACCCTGAGCCTGTATTCCCTCTCTTTTTCTCCACTAGGGGCATTCTGCAACCTATTGTAGCTAGGAATTTCCTGCTTTCTAGGTGTAAAGGGAGTTTTGTGTCTCTGACCTGGTAAAATGGGTCCTTTTATAAGGGTAAATTCCTTCTCTTTATCCCTGTCTCTTGGGTCCTGATAAGCTTCCTTATCACAATATGTGTCAGAGGGTTGCTCAATGGCTGAGCCATCTTAGCGTGGGTCTACCATGGGCATGGCCTGGGTGCACACACCTGTTCATGCTGAGAGACCACTCTCGATCTGACCAAGCTCTGACCATGTCACGGCTATGTATGCACAATGTGCTAAGTATGATCAAGCTGTAGTGATATGTGGGCTATTTCTTTTATAGCAGCCCATTCACTACACAGGCTGTTTGGTTGTCTATGTTGTTTGTGCAAAGTTGATGTGCTTGTGTTGGCTATGTGCAGATGAGAAGAGAAGTACTACAATGATGCATGCAAGGAAGTGGAATCATAAACCATCAGAGGTAGAATAAGATTGGCTTTCCTAAAGCTATGAGAATTAAAGAGAACATTTCAGCATCAAACTGTAATGCTAAAAGATGCTCAAGAATCCACGTTGAATGATGCTGAGATGATTAAGAAAAAGTGGATAAATATACAGAGTCATTATGCCGTAAAGATCAAGTGGATTAACTGCTTTTTCAGCTTGTACCTTACAAACAGGAACCTTGCTGATGAAAGAAGTCAAAGCAGCACTGAAAGCATTATGAAAGAACAAAACAAAAGGCATTGATGACATTCACATTGAAGTATTACAACAATTAGCTGCAATATTTGCAATATTTTCAAGGCTCTTTCAAGGCTAAAAAATGTAGGATCATGCATACGGGCTGCAACAATCCAAGGGAGTGGTACTGTATAGGGGGTGACATACTTCTGTCCACGAAAGAAGAACGGGACCTAGGCGTGATTGTGTCTGACAATCTCAAAGTAGCTAAACAAGTAGAAAAGGCGATGACAAAAGCTGGAAAGATGCCTGGGTGCATAGGGAGAGAAATGGCTAGCAGAAGAAAGGAGGTGATAGTGCCTCTGTATAAGTCTTTGGTGTGACCTAATGTGGAGTATTGTGTGGAGTTCTGGAGACCACACCTTCAAAAGGATATGAACAGGTTGAAGTCAGTGAAGAGGGCGGCTACTAAAATAGTTAATGGTCTTCATTATAAAGCATTTGAGGACAGACTTAAGTACTTTAATATGTATATTTTAGTGGAAAGGCGGGACAGAGGTGATGTGATTGAGACATTTAAATACATCTGTGGTATAAATGCACAGGGGTAGAGCTTCTTTCAATTGAAAGCAAACTCTGCTATGAGGGGACATAGGATGAAGGTGAAAGGGGATAGACTCAGGAGTAATATGCCAAAATATTACTTTAGAGAAAGAGTGATAGATGTGTGGAATAGTCTCCCAGTGGAGGTGGTAGAGATGAGGACAGTACAGTCAAACCTCGGTTTTCATGATTAATCCGTTCAAAAAAGTCTGACTAAAACCGAAACGGACTAAAACCGAAGCAAGATTTCCCATAAGAAATAATGTAAATTCAATTAATCCGTTCCAGACACCCAAAAATATTGACAAAAAATACATTTTATAGAGAATAACTATATTTTTACATACAGAAAACAATGAGAAATACATATAAATGACTAATGAAATGGATAAATGAGCATGTAACATCACTTTTACCTTTATTGAAGACTTTTGTTGGCATATGGGACGCACTCCAGCCAGCTCCAGCTGCTCTCCCCTCTGGGGATCGAGCAATCACCACCAGCAGCGGAGGTGGGAACAGCCATCTTGGCTGTCTGCACAATCGGGGCTCCAGCCTGCCTTTTAACTTAGCAGCCATCACACCCAGTTACCAAGCTCACAGTGTCAGGAGAGGTAGTGCCAATGTCAGCAAAAGTAAGGGCACCAGAAAGAGGACAGTGCCCGAAGTCACACCAGCCTGTAGGGCAGCCACTCCTACACAGTGTCGGGAGAGGTGGAGAGGCAGTGTCAGCCAAGCAGCAGGCAGTTGAGAAACAGTGGGACAGAGAGTCTTAGGCTGCCTCCGGCCCCCCTAAGGTAGTAGCCTGACACAGGTGAGAGTCAGAGAACAGCGTGGGGCTGTGCCAGCAGGAGCCTGCAGCTGCAGACTGCAAGGTTTCAAGGAGAGGCCGCGTGTGCAGGCCTGCAGGACACCCAGAATCCAATCGGGAGGGCAGGGGCCCCGGCGGGAGACTGGGCCGCCAAGGAGAAGCAGATTCGGTCACCAGCTCCTGTCCCGGTTCAAGGGATGTGCAGGGGAAGAGGCAGCAGGCAGACGTACCCCTCTCAGGATAGATCGTATTGGTGAGGGATGGTGACAAGCGCCGGCGGCTGCCACGTGGATGTCGCTTGGTCCCGATAAATCTCCCCGGATACCGCAGCTGGCAGCAGCGTCAATCGGGGGAGAGTCCGGGGCAGGAAGCAGTTTCGGGCAGGCCACGCTGGAGCGTTGAACTCCTCGGCTCCCCAGAGGTCCCGCAGAATCGCTGGCTCAAGCTCCGTGGGAGATCGCTGGCTCACGCTAATCCATGGCAGGTACGGGGGGGTAAAATGCTGTACGAAAACCGAGACAACGTACGAAAACCGAAACAAAATCTTGATGAAAAAAATCAACGAAAACCGAATCGTACGAAAACCAGGGCATACGAAAACCGAGGTTTGACTGTATCTAAATTCAAAAAAGCATGGGACAAACACAGAGGCTCTCTAAAGGAAAAAAGGGGACTCTTGTAGTGGGTGATATGGAAAGGCAGATTAGATAGGCCATGTGGTCTTTTTCTGCCATCATGTTTCTATGTTCCTATGAAATTTGGAAGGCAACAGTATGGCCAAGTGACTGGAAAGGATCTGTGTTCATACTAATACTGAAAAAGGTGATCAAACTGATTGTGGAAATTATCACACAATCAATCTAATTGCCCACGCCAATATGATTCTACTCAAAATTATTCAGTGGAGACTGCAACCATACCTAGAAACAGAATTGTTGGAAAAACGAGCATTGTTTAGGAAAGGGTGAGGAACAAAAGCCATCACTGTGGATGTGTGATTCATCTTTGAAAAGACAAAATCTGTGAACTTTCATTAAAATCATCTGTAATACCTGAAGATTGGAGGATTGCCAATGTAACGCCAATTTTTAAAAAGGGTTCCAGGGGTGATCCGGGAAATTACAGACCGGTGAGCCTGACGTCAGTACCGGGGAAAAAACGGAGTTACTTACCTGTAACTGGAGTTCTCCGGGGACAGCAGGATAAGTCAGCCACACTTGGTGACGTCATCCGATGGCGCCGAGATGGAAGTGCTCTCCATAGCTCAGAAGGGCTTTTGCCCTCCTGAGCATGAGCCAACTGGCCCCACCTCACAGCCCGCCCCTAGCTAGCCAGTTCATCACTAGCTGAGCCTTTGCCACTAGGAGGCAGGCACCTGGTCCGGAGGCCAAGCCCTTCCCCCTTCCCAGGGGAGGTGGGTGGGAATGTGTGGCTGACTTATCCTGCTGTCCCGGAGAACTCCAGTTACAGGTAAGTAACTCCGTTTTCTCCTAGGACAAGCAGGATGAGCCAGCCACACTTGGTGCCTCCCAAGCTGCCATGCGCTGTGGTGGATGGGGGAAGGCCGAGGCTTAGGTCACCTCCTCAGGGCCAGCATGCGGTCATGTGGCACAGCATGTCGCAACAAGAGCATGTGGCTTGCAGTCGCCAAGCATGCATGTGCAACAGTTGCGGTTGTGAAGTATGCAGATACTAGACGCCCCCCAGATCACAGCAATCAGTGCTTAGAGCAGTGGTAGTGAGGTAATCACAGCAATCACGAATAGCGATGGCCTCAGACGGGTGGCCACGAGGGTGGTGCAAATCGGAGCCTTAATATGGCGACAGTAGAGAGCTGGTCACTGTAAGCAAGGGTAGAACTTTCCCCAATATCGGCAGGCTATGAGAGTGGTGGGAATTGAGAGTGGCGTGAAATGAAGCCTTGAGACAGCTCGGGAAATCACTGCTTGGTCCGAAACAAGCATAGAGGAACATGTGTCTTTAACTGCTAGGTGTTTATGACCTAGATATATAGATATAGATATATACTTTTTTTTTTTTTTTTACTATTGAAGGAGAAACTGGGTATGGTTGGCCCACGTAAAACTTGGGCCCTGGAAAACTTAGGCCCACGGCATATCTTATGTTCTTATGTTGAAACTGCTAGGCAACTGCTAGGTGTTTATGACCTAGATTTGCCACTTTAGAAGGATAAAATGGGTTTGGTGGGCCCACAGAAAACTTGGGCCCATGGCATACCCTATGTTCTTATGTTGGCAGCAAGTAGCAAGCAGTATAGACTGTGCTACGAGATTGGCGTGAGATTGATCCTTAAGCCTGCAGTAGGTTTGGCTGAGGTGCATCCTGTTGTGAGGTGTAGGAAACAGTCCATGACCTTGTACTTCTCAATACGGTACAGAGTGAGGTGTCCCAGGTGCTGCCACCAGTGTCCTGGCTGGGGATTTGATAGTCCCTGTTGCCGGGTCAAGGTGGCCTGTTACATGCGTGGTGCGCAGCATGAAGAAGGGTCTTTGGGTGGAGATGCAGATGGAGTCCCAGAGGTGTGGTCCGCTGGGGGCAGTAGCTAGGCCCTTAGTTGCCTGGTTGTTTGTACATTTATTCTGTGTCTTTCTCTGTGCATGTCCTGGGCATTTGTTCTGTGTATGTCCTGGGCATGCAGTAGCCTAGGGTCCTGATGCTTTCCAGAGTTTGTAGCATCAGCTCCTCCCGGGAAAGGCTCCTGTAGGCCGGAGAGCTGGCTGGCCAGGGATAGGGTAGCAGGTAGCGTGGCGTGTGTGGCAGGGGGTGCCACCAGGACTGGCAGTTAGAATGCTGGGTCTATTTCAGATATGGCTGGAATCTGGTTGCCGTGACAAGGCAGTGGGATTGTCCAGAGCCCAGCCCCAGAGGAGTTCCCATAATAGCTGGCAGAGGGCTAGCGGGGGTGGCCGCGAGGCAGTCAGAGGGCTAGCAGGGGTGGCCGTGAGGCAGTTGAGGGTATTGGGTGACCTGCCCGGCTGTCAATGCTCGCGCTAGGCGCTGCTGAGGACGGCATACTGATGGAAGTATGGTAGCCGATTATCCGTAGTGCATTGGTAGGCAGGAAACAACATGGCCATGTCAGGATTATAACCTGTCGACGGGGTTTTACAATCTGTCGACGGGGTCAGGCTCTTGCGTTGTGTGTGAGTTGCTTGTGAGTGTTTGAGGGGTAGAGCTGACCCCAGGGAGTGAAGCACACTGGTGTCTGAAGACGGACTGGGTGCTATCCATCTTAACAGTTGCACTTTGTGCTCACTACGTGGTGAGTAGATCGATTCGTGGTCAGCCCACGGGCTTTTTTTTTTTTTCTTGTTCCCCCGCTTTCCTTGTGTAATGTTTTGAGGCCATGGTTACCTTTTTGACTGCCTGGAGCATCCAATCTTCTCAATCCAGGGCCTTAGAGTGCAGGGCTTAGGCACCGCCACACGGCACATTGGGGCGATGCTTTGTATTTCCCCAGCCTGGCCCTCAGCCCGGTCTTGAACCTGTGACCGTGGTGCATTTTCCTTTTGTGCGCGTCATTGGCTATATCGGTTTTGTGTGCACCAAGTCAAAGTGCTGCCTTTGGGTTGATCATAATGTAAGATGCAAAACTGGTGATCACAAGGCTGGCCTTGAGTCTGCCTCTCTGTCTTTATGCACACCGTGGCCTTAGTTTCAGTGGTTAAGTGCCACAGAGGTTGCTAGGGGAGCCTGTTTGGTGCGGGGCTCTCTCTGACATGAGGCTGAAGGTGATGGTTTTCCCCCAAAGTTATGGGAGGATTGCCTTGGACACTGCAGTGATGCTGTCGCCCCATGAGGCCGAAGGGGATGGTTTTCCTCCAAGTTATGGGAGGATTCCCTTGGAGACTGCAGTGCTGCTGTCCGCTCCAATAGCATCTGGTCAATATGGGTCCTGAGGTGGTTAACCAGAAGGCCCAGGGGAAACAGGAGGATATGGACCGCTGTACAGGTCTCCCGAGATGGTAGGGTTGAGGCGAGCACATCTACAAGGAAGACTGATACCCTTTCCATGGAGGCGTGCTGCCACCGCATGTTCTTGAGGAGCACCTGTGGGCATAGGCATGTAGCATGGCCTCAGCTGTCCGGATAGGGTCTGGATGCTTAGCAGGGTCCATGTGGCATGGCCCCATCCATCCAAAAATGGGCTTAGCAGGGTCCAAATTCAGAGAGTGGCTGCTCCTTGGCAGCAATGACAGTGTTGCTGAGACCGAGAAGTGTAAGGCGGTTCCCAACATGATGGTGGGCACTGTTACTTTGGGACCTCGGGCTCTGACCTCTTCAAGCTTTTGTTTTAGTTGTGGAGACTGGGCACCCTCTCTTTTGGACAACCTTAGCCATGTGGGAGCAGAGGCAGGTCTCTGCAGGTGCAGGATAAGTGTACCGAGCCCTGACCCTTAGATGACATCTGCATACGAATAGAAGATGCGGGGGTCACAATGTGCCTCCAGTGGGGCTGTCTGATCGATGCAGGCCTTATTTATCACAAACCCATTGGGAGATGAGGGTCATCCTCTGCATGTTCTCTGTATGGCAATGTGCGGCAGTAGGCCCTGAGGTTTTCCCTCTCTGCCCAAGGAGTTGTGACTGTCATCTTCCACATTTCTAGATGTGGTTGGAGCCTGAGAATAGCTGGTCATGCCCTGCAGTCATTCGAGCTTCTTGATTTTCTTGGATGTGCAACTGGAGGTGGACAGGCAAGCGTTCCTTTGTGAGCGACGAGAAGTGTATATCACTATAGTTGGATAGATTGCCTGGGATTTTTCTGGGGGCCACAGTAAGTCAACCATCTGTGGACTGCCCCTCTAATACCTCGGGCAGGCAAGCAAGCATTGCTGTTCTGTACGGGACCTGTTTGTCCAAGGGGAAAGGCAGCAACTCACCATCCGTGGCAGGAGGGGACCCCCCTTGTGGACTGCTCCTCTAACACCTCAGGCAGGCACTCAGAGTGACCTGTGCAGTCTGATAGGGCTGACGTAGAGCCTTCGCATCCCTTTGGAGCAATAGGGTGAATTGTGTCACCGAGGGAGGCTCAAACAGGTTGTCACGGGACCTGTTTGTCCCCGGAGAGGGCAGCCTCCCCATGGATAAGTGGGCACGCTCGTGCAACTATCACAGCCCCGCTGGCACTTCATGTTAATAACTGAGATCACACAGCAGTGAATACAAATAAGTACAGAGAAAAAAACAATCTGAAAAAAAGCGGGCAGAGATTGTTTTTTATTTTTTGCTTGGTGTACAAATAAGAATATAAATGGACAGAGGAATTTAATCGTGCAGGCATCAAGAAGCTGAGACATACTGCTCCGGGCTGCCCGATGTTATTTAGGGCTGCCCGAATGCTACTTAGGTCGGAGTGGAGAGCAACGGAGCAGAGAGTAATGTCTGCCTGTCATGGCAGGCTGTCTGTAGCGGGGTTGGCAGCTGGAACTGGCTTTGATTCCTCCCTGCCTTGTTACTCCGGGATGCCCCCCCTCTTCTCTGTTTGGAAACCGGTGCACGAACCAGACAGGAACGGGTGACGGTATCTCAGCGCCGAGACTAGGGTATGCGGAGTATAGCGATAGATCCGGCGGCAAGGGGCTGATGCTGTTTAAGCAGCGTTCAGGCTCACAGCAGCTGGCAGCGAACACCTTCCCTCCTCCAACGGCTGCAGACGTGCATCTGCTCCGGAGAGTAGGTTTACAAGCATGGCTGTCCTGGAGCACGGAACCCCATGCACCACTCCTGCTGGGACTGAGTGGGTATCATCGCCGTCATGCTCAGGTGCAGCCTCGGCAAGCAGGGGGGTGACACGCCAGAGACTTTTTCCTGCGGTGCGGAGAGCAAGCCTGCTCCTTGCTGTTGCCAGATCGTCGGGTCAGCGCCATGAGGAGAAGTCTCTACTCCTGTCCAAGGCAAGGGGTGGAGTCGGCATGGGAGGAGTATCGGCGCCATCGGGCCGGCCATGCCGCTCCATCTTCACACAAGCCTCGGTAGACGGAGTGCTCCTGAGGTGAAGAGATCTCTCTCGGTGCTGAGGCCTGTACTCAGGATCAAATGATGATGCGCCTGAGAGGAGTGGCTTCCATGGCACCCGCCAATGGCGACACAAGGGAAGTAGGACGCTGGGTTACTTCCAGGTATGCCGGCGTTCAACTGACCTACCAGTGCCATCCTGTGCTGCATATCTGCGCCGAGCCAGAGTTGTGCATAAGAATGGCACATACCATGCCGTGGCTATAAGATGACCCTGTTCTCCATCATCGTGCCATCGGCATCCATATGTCTGTGGCAACAGGTCTGCTGGATCCGCAGGTCAGCTGGGTCTTTGTCAGAGGGGGCGCGGCTTGTAGCACGGCTGGAGCAAGATGGCCGTCCTCATTTCTGCACATGTGAGGAAGGAGCCCAGAGAGCAGAGGAGCTGGGGCCGGGGACGGAGGCCTTCTTAGGCGTGTCCTGGGCTGCTGCGAGGGTTTTAACCTTCAGACCTCCTGGGATGCCACGTCTTGGAGGTTGCATCGACCGTTTAAGCCTATGGCTGGGGGTGGAGGCCCTTAGGCACACCCTGAGCAGAGGCAGAGGCTAGCGGCGGAGTCCCTCGCCGGTATGTGGGTCGCGTGTCCCCATGGCCCTCGGGGAGCACATGGCTGGTCTAGGAGCTCAAGTTCAGCCCTAGAACAGATCTGAAAGAAGAAGCTTTGGAAAACATTAATGGCAAGTATAAAACTGACTATACGTATACATATGAAGTAAGATGAGAATTTTCTTAATTGTTTTAGATTCGGTGGAGAGTAGAAAAGTCCATCTTGCTGGCAAGGCGGAAGAACTGAAACTGGCTAGCTAGGGGCGGGCTGGGAGGTGGGGCCAGTTGGCTCATGCTCAGAAGGGCAAAAGCCCTTCTGAGCTATGGAGAGTACTTCCGTCTCGGCGCCGTTGGATGACATCACCAAGTGTGACTGACTCATCCTGCTTGTCCTAGGAGAATGGTAGAAACCATCATAAAGAACAAACTTACACAGCATGTAGATAGTCATGGTCTAATGGGAGACAGCCAACATGGCTTTACACAAGGAAAATCTTGTTTTACTAATCTGATATGTTTTTTTGAAGGTGTGAATAAACAGGCAGACAAAGGTGTGTCGGTTGATATAGTGTATCTGGACTTTCAGAAAGCCTTTGACAAGGTTCCTCATCAGAGACTTTTGGCAAAACTAAAAAGTCATGGGATAGGAGGCAGTGTACTATTGTGGATCGGGAACTGGTTAAAAGATAGAAAGCAGAGGGTAGGGCTAAATGGTCAATTTTCCCAATGGAAAAAGGTGAATAGTGGAGTACCCCAGGGATCTGTACTGGGTCCGCTACTTTTTGACATATTCATAAATGACCTGGAAAAGGGAATAACTAGTGAGGTTATCAAATTTGCAGACGACACAAAACTGTTTAAAGTTGTTAAAAACCCAAGAGGACTGTGGAAAACTGCAGGAGGATCTTGATAAATTGGAAAACTGGGCATCCAAATGGCAGATGAAATTTAATGTGGACAAGTGCAAAGTTATGCACCTAGGAAAGAACAACCCACACTATGGTTACACAATGCAAAGTTCCACATTGGGAACCACCACCCAGGAAAAAGATTTTGGAGTCATCGTGGATAACTCCTAAATCCACCCAGTGTGCAGCAGCGGCAAAGAAAGCAAATAGAATGCTAGGTATCATAAGGAAAGGAATGGAAAATAAAACAAAGGATATTATAATGCCTCTGTATCGTTCCATGGTACGACCGCACCTTGAATATTGTGTGCAATTCTGGTTGCCGTATCTTAAAAAGGATATAGCGTTATTAGAAATGGTACAGAGAAGAGCTACCAAAATGGTAAAGGGGATGGAAGGCTACTCCTATGAAGGAGGCTAGAAAGGTTAGGACTCTCCAACCTGGAAAAGAGACCGCTGAGGGGAGATATGATAGAGGTCTATAAATTAATGAATGGAGTGGAACGGGTAAATGTAGATCGATTGTTTACACTATCAGAATATAGAAAGACTAGGGGACATGTAATGAAGCTACAGGGTAAACTATTTAAGACAAATGAGAGAAAATATTTTTTCACTCAACTTGTAATCAAACTCTGGAATTTGTTACCGGAGGATGTAGTAAGAGCTGTTAGTGTGGCTGGGTTTAAAAAAGGTTTGGACAAATTCCTGGAGGAAAAGTCCATAAACCATTATTAAAAAGGGACCCAGGATATCAATGCTTCACCCAATACAAGCATTGTGGAACCTGTGTCTCTTGGGGATACTGCTAGGTGAGTATGACCTAGATTGGCCACTGCTGGAAACAGGATACTGGGCTTGATGGACCTTGGTCTGACCCAGTATGGCATATCTTATGTTCTTACCAAAAATATATCTATATGTGTTTTATTGACTAGCAGCAAAGCCTTTGATTGTGTAAATCATGAAAAACTCTTGGCCAAATTAAGAAGGATGGGTATACTGGAACACCAGATAGGTCTCATGCACAATCTTTACATTGATCAAGACTCAATAGTTCAAACAGATTAAGGACAAATAGAATGGCTTAAAATCAGCAATGGTGTATGACAAGGCTGCATAATTTACCATACCTGTGGGATTTATATGCAGATCAATCATCAGAAAAGCAGTACTGTATGAAGACAACTGTAGTTTATTTATTTATTTAACAATTTTTCTATACCGTCTTTCTACAAGTCAAGATGGTTTACATAGTGTCATGGCGTAGGGCAAATAGTGCCTATGGAAACAGAAGAAAATGTGCAGAGCAGTTTTAAAATGGGCAGCTCAAAGCACATGGCTGAGGGTTGCTATGGGCAACCATCAAAAACACTAGCACCGGGTGTAGGAAAATGTCCCAGCAAAGGATTACCTCATAGCTCATTAGCTGATCAGGAACAGCTGCAGAGACTTGAGCTTCTGAGAAACTCCAAGAATGACGCACTTAAAATTGAGTCAGTCTGGAGCAGAAGCAGATCTAACAGGAGATCTAACCAGGACGGAGCTAACAGGAAAGCTAACCAGGACGCATACCTGAAAACTTCAGACGGAGATTCCAGCAGCATCTCAGAGGAGTTTGCCCAAGAGGGAATACCTGAGGTTAGTGCCAGAGAGTTGGGCTGCACTAAACCAGAGTCTGGTCGTTGGGGACACAGAGGGATTCCTTCAAGCAAACGGAGAGAAGCTGTGAGAGGGAACTTCCATGAGAGCAGGTACCTGGGGAATAGAAGCTGTTGTCAAAGGGAGATTTCCAGGCCCAAAGAAGCACGTCCTGTAAGAGGAAGTGAAAAGCTTTCGAGGGAGAAAGGCTATTTTCAGCTTCCCAGCTCCAGAGGCCAGCCTGAAGAAAGGCCAATTCCTTGGAGTAGAGGGGCATTTGAAAAGCAGGATTTTACATACGCTTGTCCTGAAGTGTATGGCCCTCTAGGGGAAAAATCTACACTGCATGGTAGCTTTCCACTTCACTTTGCTAGTGAGGAAGGGAGAAGCCCTTGCCAGAGAGAGGAGGGATTCTTGAATACTGGTGTAAGTTCCAATCCCACAGACGAGAATTGCAGGGAAGCTCATGAGGCCATGGACTGTGATTACTGTGTGGAAAACTCAGAAGATTTCCAAATGGATTGTACACTTGTATTTGCTGATAGTGTGACCTCTCTCTGCTGAACTGTGTAGGAAGGAAATCTGTTCAGAGGAACAGATTTCAATTTCACAGCTGCTGTAAGATACAAGGACTGTTTTTCATTTTTGTTTTTCCTTAGCTGAAAAGAAGCATTCCTTTGTAATTTTTGTAGTTTAATTTGTGTTATGCCAGAAGCATGGTTTATTTCCTTTTTGATTCCTGATTGCAGAAGTTCTCCCGGGAAGGGAAATAAAATACCTCTTTAAAACCAGCCTAGCTACCCGTCCACGACTACACTCTTTTTTGAATAGCTAGTGGGACTTCAACTCCCAGGGGGCATTACTTGTCCCTGCTAATTAAGAAGAGGCCCCACTGAAACCCCCAGGTCCTTTGCCTTCGGGGGTATGTAGGTGGGTGACAATAGAACAGTTTTGGCAGTATATTTCAACTGTTTACATGGAACAAGATAACAATGGATACATATGGTAACGAGAAGAACTAAATACAAAGATCAAAGATCAACTATTTACATATGAGTTTACAATGAGCCAAATGGTTGTATAATGGAATTTGAGTGTTGCAGGAGGGGTAGGGAGGAAGGTGTAAAGGGTTATGAACTAAGGTGGGAGGGAGAAATGTTCAAGGAAAAGATGGGTTTTTAACTTCTTACGGAACTCAGAGTGGTTTGAACAGTTCCGAAGTTCATGAGGAAGGGCATTCCATAAGGATGGAGCATAAAGGGAGAAAGCCCTGTTATTTGTGGATTGTTTGCAGTGTATCTTATTTATAGAGATGGTCAGTAAGTTTTTGGTAATAGAGCGACGTGTTCTTGTGTTGTTGGAGGAGAGGAGGAGAGGGGAGAGGCATGGAGCTGACTCATTAGAAATGATTTTATGTGTAAGAGTGAGGACCTTGAATTTAACTCTGTATTGGATGGGGAGCCAGTGGAGATCATAGAGGACAGGAGTGATGTGGGAACGTCTAGGGTTGTTAGTTATGAGCCGCACTATCGTATTCTGGGCTAGTTGGAGCGGTTGGATAGTGTTCTTGGGAAGGCCATGATAGATAAGGTTACAATAATCAAGAGAAGGGATAGTGAGGGCCTGGCAGACAGTACGAAAGGAGTTTGGGCTTGAGGGGTTTGAGGTTCCGGAGGGTACGGAGCTTTGCGTATATTATATTAGTGGTTCTCTTTATTTGGTCAGTGAAGGAAAGGTTCTGATCCAGGATAATACCAAGATATTTCACTTGGTTTTTTATAATAAGTGTGAGATCACCAATAATAAGAGTGTCGAGGTGGGGTATATGCAGGATTGGAAAATACCTGGAGAACCTCAGTCTTGGATTGATTGATTAAGAGGTTATGCTGGGAAAGCCAAGTTTTTAGGTTAGTTAGGCATTCACTCAGTTTAGAAAAGTTAGGATTAGAAAGGTTAAATGGGGTGAAGCACATCATGTCGTCTGCATATAACTGATACTGAATGCCATAGTTTTGGAAGATCTTGCAGACAGGTTGGAGAAAGATATTAAATAGAAGAGCAGAAAGACTGGATCCTTGGGGGGCACCTTGTTTTAGGATAAATGGGTGGGAGGTATCGTTTCCAATACAAACCTGTTGGGTTCTGTTATCTAGGTAGGAACGGAACCAGTTCAGGGTTGTGCCTCTGAGTCCTATTTCATGGAGTCTGTTTAGGAGTTGATGGTGAGGGAGGGAGTCAAAAGCAGCTGATAAGTCAAGGACTATGAGAAGACATCCTTGAGAAGGGTTCTGGGTGTGGAGGTATAAGGAATCGAGAAGGGAGGTAAGAAGGGTTTCGACTCCATGGTTCTTTTTGAAACCATGTTGGAATAAGTCGAAGGGGGAGTGATCATCAATATAGTTCTGAAGTTGAGTTCAGACTAGCTTTTCAGTTATTTTAGCCAGGAATGGGATACTAGAGATAGGTCTGTAAGAAGTAGGAGAGGTTGGGTCGAGTTTTGTTCCTTTTAAGATAGGGCGGATAGTGGCACTCTTAAGAGGTGATGGTACAGAGCCAGTCTAGTTTGAAGATTGGTGGAAGATTCATCTACAACCCTTGCTATGCTAGCAATACCATGTTACTAGCTAAAAATGAAGATGATCTGAAACATCTGCTTAGGAAGATCAAGGAGTGTGGTCTTAAAATAGGCTTTCAGCATAACATGAAAAAGACAAAGATCCTGATCACTTGCAAAATCAATCATTTCATCCTCGATGGAGAATAAATCGAAAAAATAACTTTAACGCTCTAATCTGCTGCCCCTGTACCTGGTGAGTACATCATGAGCCTGGCCTTTTAGGGTTGTAGTCAAGTGGGTATTGGGAGGAATTCATAAAAAATAAATGCATCTCTCCATTTTTTTTTTTTTTGCAGCTATGCCAGAGAGATCTTCTGCCCTTGGGCTTGTTGTCATACATACAGAGCTGGGAGAAATAGTATGGTTCTGGGGTGGGAGCAATAAATCCATACTTGTTTTCTAGTTGCATTACATCTAGTGGGGACAGAGGTTCATAGTCTGGATGGTGTGTGGAGGTCTGAATCTTGACCTCAAGGCACTGAACCAGTGGCTGTGATGCTTACTATAATGGGCCCTACCACGGCAAATCCCAGTCAAGCAGCATTGATATTGTTCTATGCCCCACCTCAGCTGTCTTCATTTTGTAGAGTGCCTGTTCTGGATTACAGTGTGGGGTTCCCAGGAGGCTACTCAAATATCAGGTGCTATACATCACTCTTTATCAACCTCCAAACTTTCCTGTGACTGTAACAGCATCTAATATCTTAACGTTATTTCTTTTTCCTCACAATCATCCCAAGATGCAGTATCAGTTTCTGGCTCTGCTACTGATAGTTCCTTAAAGGATGTTTGGGGTGCATTGATGAGGGTTGAATCAGTCCTTAAAGGGACAATGGATCAACTTTATAAATTCTCTGAGGAGTTTCTAGATATATTTAAACAACAAGATTCTATGTTTGCTTCTTTGGAAGCTTGGGTAGTTAAACTAGAAAGTTCTCAGCCTACCTCTCTGGGGGGGGGGGGGGGGTGCAGTAGTAAAAGATAGTTTGGTTATTCATAATAAACTTGAAGAGCCCTATATTCAAAAGACATGTACATGGTTTACAGCCCTGTAAACCGTGTAAATGCCCTAGACAGAAATATTCAACGGCACCTACACGGTTAGTGCCATTGAATATTCCGGTCTATATCCCCTATGCATCCCAGTGCTATCCGGTTAGCATCGGGGCGTGTTGGGGATGTTCCAGGGTGGAGCAGAGGTGGGGATTCCCGGTAAATGGGTAGTGGCAATATTGGACTGCTAACGGGTTAGCCATCCACAGCTAAAACTAGGCTTTTGGCTCACCTATTTCTAGCCATGGATGGCTAATCAGGTAACGGCCCAATATCTCTGCCACCCGGTTAGGCTCTGCAGGTGAATCTCCTTGGCGCCCAACCCGAATATTCAATGCTGCCATTGAATATCTTGGTTTAGAGGTCAGCGGGCAGGGCTATGCACTGATGAGGCACATAGCCCACCCAATTGAATATTGGGCCCAAAATGTTTGAAAATCAGTTGAAAGCAAAAAATCTAAGATTTTTGAATTTTCCGGTTATGTGATTGCTGTCACTCTTGGAATTATTAAAAATATACCTGAAGGAAATTTTGCAGTATAGTAAGGTGGATACCATGGTTATTTCTAAATTGTATTATATGCCTAAGGGGACAAGGGTTGAGGAAGCCATAGACTTAACTAGATTTCTTGAGATCTCTCAAGATAATGTTTCAAAGAGAGAGCAACTTTGCTGTTTGCTTTTGGTTCAGAGACCAATAAATTTTCCATTTTGAAGTCCTATTTTGCTAAGAAGTCTCTTCCCTTTTGTGGCCAGCCTATTTGTATCTTTCCTGATGTGGTCAGGCCAATGCAGCTGCATAGGAAGGCCTTTTTACAACTGCAGTCTAAAGTTCCATCTATTGGTGATACCATCTAACTTTGCTTTCCCTGCAAGTGTATTGTTTCTTATGCTGGTAAGAAATTTGTCTCTACAGACATATCTCATTTGCAAAAATTTATTTTGGAGAAAACTGGGAATTCATATTTTGGTCTTTGGAGTGTTTTACATTTGATCTTTGTTCCAGTTAGTGTACTGAGTGGGTTTGACGGGAAATTGTTTATATTTTCTCTTGGGATTCTCTTTCCCATGATGTGGACTTTAGCGTACTTTGTGTCTTGATTTCCTCAGATTTTCTGTTTTTGATATTGTATGAAGCAGACTTATAAGAACATAAGATCTGCCATATTGGGTCAGACCAAGGTCCATCAATCCCAGTATCTGGTTTCCAATAGTAGTCAATCCAGGTCACAAGTACCTAACAGGTTCCCAAAAAGACACACAGGTTCCATAATGCTTGTAATGGGGCAAGCACTGGATTTCCCTGGTCCTCTTTAATAATGGTTTATGGACCTTTCCTTCAGAAAATTGTCCAAACTTTTTTTAACCCAGCTAGACTAACAGCTTTTACTATATCCTCCAGTAACGAATTCTAGAGTTTGATTGTGCATTGAGTGAAAAAATATTTTCTCTTATTAGTCTTAAATGGGTTATATTGTAGTGTTTCTATATTTTGATGGCGTAAACAATCAATCTACGTTTATCCATTCCTCTCCGTTCATTAATTTATAGACCTCTATCATATTTCACCTCAGCTGTCTGTTTTCCAGGTTGAAGAGCCTTAACCTTTTAAGCCTCTCCTCATAGGGGTATCCTTCCATACCCTTTAACATTTTGATGGCTCTTCTCTGTACATTTTATAATTCCGCTATATCTTTTTTAAGATACTGTGACCAGAATTGCACACAATATTCAAGATGTGGTCTCACCATGAAACAATAACAGAGGCATTATAATATCTTTTGTTTTATTCTCCATGCCTTTCCTTATGATTCCTAGCATTCTATTTGCCTTCTTGGCCACTGCTGCACACTGGGTGGAAGGTTTCAATGTTTTATCCATGATGACGCCTAAATCTTTTTCCTGGGTGGTGGTTTCTAAGGTGGTACTTTGCATCGTGTAACCATAGTTTGGGTTGTTCTTTCCTAGGTGCATAACTTTGCACTAGTCCACATAAAATTTCATCTGTCATTTGAACATCCAATTTTCTAATTTTTAAGGTCATCTTGCAATTTTTCACAATCCTCTTGTGTTTTAACAACTTTGATTGGGACGTTCATTCCAGCTATTTCCCCCCTGTCGGCCCCGTCAAAAGCCTCCCTGTATGAAGAAGGAATTTGTATGGGAGTGCTTAATCAGGGTGGGAGAGGGCATTGCAGAGGCAGAGTTAGGGCAGGCAGTGTGCGGTCTGCGACCCTGGAAGTACAGGGCTGATTTTGTGGTCGGCTCTGTACGTCCGGGGTTCAGAAGACTGGACAGGGGACTTATTTCACCTTGGAGATGGAAATAAGTCCTCCTGGACATTGGGGGACAGCAGGCCAGGCCAGCAGCGAAAAGGTGAGGGGGATCAGGGTATTCCCTGTAACCCGACTGTAGCCATGGAAGGCTAGATCAGCGGTCGGGTTGCTTAGAAAGGAAAATGTTGTCGGTGGCCAGGGATCACGGCTCCTGAATGGAGCCGCAGTACCATGGCACTGTTGCTCCATTCAGGACTTGACTGAGTTAGCCGGGCAGGGGCCTGTACGCGCAGGCTGACCAGAATTGGGTCCCGGCCTGCACATACAGGCCAAGACCTGATTCTGATCCTGCAGGGCACGTCTAGCCCCCGCATGATCGAAATCAGGTCTGCCTCTGCATCCTGATTTCGAGCGGGAGCACAGAGGCCTGGACGCCCTCATCAAAATGTTCCTACACATCTATGTATCATCATTTACTTGTAGTCTTAACCTCTGAAGAAGGCCTTTGCCAAAACACAGCCATGTTGGGTTAAGTATCAGGTATTCCTTGTGAACTTACAGGTTTTTCCTGTTTTCTAATAAATATATATCGGACTGCTCACTTTGGACTGGTGTTTGCATAATATATGAGCCATGTATATAATGTCCATATGTCTATAAATGATTTATTAGCCTAATAAACTATTACTTGCATGCATGCTTTGCTTCTTATACGGTTTGGGGGTTATTCTGATCTGTGATTTCACTTACAGGGTCACCACCAATGCAACTCCAGACAGGGATTGGGCTCAAACAGGTACCTCCTCCCCCCCCCCCCCCTTCACCTTTCTTAGCCAACAGGTCAGCTTTCCCCTCTAGAGATCTGGAGTAGTTCAAATTTTAAAAACCCTAGTGACCCTGGTGCTGTTACTTCCAGGGTCATCACTGATACCAGGAGCTTGGAGAAACAGGTTCAAACAAATACCTCTCTCTGCTCCCCCTTAGATTTTCTTAGCCTCCAAGACATCTCTCTCCCTGTCTCCTGTCTTTTGACTGACTACCTTTGATGAATAGGACCTGCAGCAAGATGAGCAGGCGCTATCAATTGTTACTAAACCTAGGCTCTGGTCTTCTCACTTCACAAGCTCATTCAAATGTTTCAAATTTTGATTTTTTTTTCCTTTTGTATAGCAAGCAGTTCTCTGGAAAAGGCAATCCTACTTCCATTGACAAATTACCTGGTGATCCAAGCTAGGACTGCCCTATCTTTATGTTGTTTACTATTATTAATACTACTGAACATTTGTATATTGCTACAAGATGTATGCAGTGCTGCACAGACACATGTAAAAGATGGTCCCTGCTCATCAGAGTTTACAGTCTAGTTAAGAAGGACAACACAGTAGCTGTAGACATGGGATACATCTAGGGGGAATGGCAATGAGACACAAAGGAGACCAGGTGAGTCAAGATCAGAACGCGGCAGAGAAGAGGTGAGTTTTCAGCCTGGATTTGAAAAGGGTCAGAGAAGGCGCCTGATGTACCAACTCAGGTAGTTTGTTCCAGGCATAAGGAGCAGCAAGGTGAAAGGAGCAAAGTTTGGAGTTAGCAACAGAAGAGAAGGGCACAGATTAGCAATAGAATGGCACAGATTAGGAAAAAGAAGAGAAGGGCACAGATAGAAAACAAGTTTAGCTATCTGGTTAGCAGATGAATATTGCCACTGACTGGATAAGTGCAGCAATTTCCCCCTCTCTACTCACAAATTACTGCATATTCAACCAGTCATCTTTTCTGCGGTCTATAGAAATATTCTGTGACACTATCCAGATAGTGCCACTGAATATCGGCATCATTGGAGTTCATCCAGTTAGTAGGTCCTGCTAACCTGTTAAACCCATTTGAATATCGATCCCAAACAATTTAAAGATTATGGCATAGATAAAATAAATGGGAAAGAAGTAGGTTATAGTCTACTAAATCAAAGGTTGAACTCATGTTCAGAGGTATCACCTGCTGATGATTGCCGCTGACCAGATAGCTACTGCAATAGACAGCAAAACCAGATATTCAGAGCCAGACCCTGGATAGACTCTGGTGCTGAATATCCAGCTTCCATTTCAGTGGCAGCAGCCAGGCACTTTAAAAGTGGAATTTTAGAAAGGGCGTCCAAATGCAATCTGGGATATCCAGGCCAGAACATGCAGAAAAATGCCAGGGAATCTATGTTTCAGCCCAGTTTTAGAAATATAGACACCCCCCAACATGGATGCATGTGCCAAGTTCACATAGATGTCCCCACTATGAAACTGTGGGGTGGGGACATGCACCTCATGGAAAGGTGCATACACGGATGTCCATTGGCATCATAAAATGGAAACATGAGTCACATTCATTGTCAACATGGAGATTACAGGGAAGATGACTGTACATCCTTCTCCACACCCTCCACATGTTGGACTGACAAAACTAGCACTTTTTCATTGCCTCTTCATGCCTGGAGCAAGTATAAATTGTGATGCAGGTTGGGTCGTCCAGAGTGTTACTGAAATTCGACAGGGACGTCCAAGTTTATGGGAATACCTCAGACACGCCTGCAGCATGGCTCATTCTGCCTTGGCCACCCTTGCCCTGGTGATGTCCTCAGAGATGGCTTTTAAAAAGGTTCTAGGGATGTCTCCTTGCTTTGGAAATCTCCATGCCAGTTTTCAGATGTCAAAAGCACAAATAAGGCTTCTCAAATAACCCCTAAAAGTACTGACCATCACCACTGAATATCAATCCCTTTTATTTTTTCTGACTGAGAGTTCTTTAATTTTAGAATGGAATTTTGCTCTTCCATAACCTCATTCTTTAATTTTTATCATGAATGATGCCACTCTATTGAAGAAGTGTTCTAATCTTTCTGCTCAAGACAATTCATAGTTTCATGAGAGCTTTCATGCACCAAAAAGTATGCCATGTGACGTGACTGTGGCGTAGAAGGAAATCTAGTGCTTGTCTTGCTGTCTGCAAAGCACATCAATCAGACTACAAAATAGCATTCTCTCAGACAAAACATATTGAGTCCTTTCATGATGATACAAAGATCAATTTAAATAACTGTTTATTCAGTATATGATCCTACTGCATACTAATCACTTGTAGAAGGAGAACTCGGCTCTTTCCTGTTTCCCATGACTCATTTCCTAGCAATTCAGAAATCTTTCCAACCAGGTAAAGTGTTGGATACTTCAGGGACCTGGGCACACCTTCATTTTCATAGGATGTATTGAACTGCTAGGAGCTCCTCTTGCTAAAGAGTTTGCTGAAAGCCTTCAGTTCTGTAACATTTGTGCTTCTAGAAAGAATTCTCTACAACTCTACATGACCCCTTGTTAAAACATCTACTAAAAAACATGATCAAATTAGTTCCTTACAGTTGTTCAGTGCTCAATGCAAACCTTTCTGAATGTACTGTTCTAAGGTGCTGGAAAGAGGCCAGAATCATTACCCTTTTGAACAAAAAAAAAGCCATTTAGATTAGATAGATATTTCTCTGAATAGACTAGTATAAAATCTCCCTTCCTTGTCTAAAATTATTGAAAAAGCAGTTCTACAAAATCATTCCCACAGGGCCGTTCCAGCCATCATACAAGTTAGGCGGTCGCTGAGGGCACCAACTTCTAGGGGACATCATAGAGCGATGCATTTAAAACTAAACAATAGAATCTGTCAGCTGGGGGGGGGGGGGGATAAGGCTCAAGGTTTTCCTAGAGCACCAACCCCTTGAACCAACTGTTGGGCTGGCCCTGTATTCCCACCATTTACATGCATGTAAATGGGCTCTTATGAAATCCCAATAGGCATTAAAGTATGACCTTTGGCATGAAAGCATGTACTTTGCCAGTAGGCATGCACAAGTGTGGAGTCTGGACAGAGCATGGATGGAATGCACACATATGCATGCATTTTATAAAATGTACATGCACACGTGTACATACATATATATACACGTTAGATATGAGCTGATATTTACACCAGCTCCAAGGCATCTACTTGTCTTTTAAAAAAAGGCTTGAAATAAGTTCTTTCTTTATGTTAGGCAACAAAACAGCCATCAGCCTTGATGAAGTTAGGTTTGCACTGCTAGTAATCCTGAACATATATTCAGCCTTTGATTTAGGAGACACTTTTCTACTTCTCACTTATACGATCTAGGCCTGGGGTCACCAATCTCCAGAGGGCCGCGGGCCGCACAGCCGACTACCGGGAGCCTCGCGGGCCGCACCCCCCCTTCTCCCCGCCCCCGCGAAAAAAAACAACAAACGCAAAATTATGAAAACAATGGCTGATCACCTTTATTGAATTTAATGAGATGGCTGATGATTCATGCTAGCAGACAAACGCTTAAAGTCCGGCTTCACAGATGACACTGACAGGAGAAGCGACGCTTGCAGGTGGTCGTCGGTGAGCTGCGAGTGCGTGGATACAATAGCGGGAATCCTTGGCGGGCCGCACGTAATGTTAACCGGGGTAGAGCCTCGCGGGCCGCACGAAGGGACCTCGTGGGCCGCATGCGGCCCGCGGGCTGCAGGTTGGTGACCCCTGATCTAGGCCTTGAAGCCACATCTTTTAAACAGTTGTCTTCTTATCTGACTGAGAGGTCTCTCACCGTAGAACAGAATTCTGCTCTTTCTCAACCTCTTTCTCTTATATATGATGTACCACAAGGTCTTATCCTTTTGCATCCACATTATTAAATCTTTTTCTTGCTCTATGCGCTATTCTACTTCAAAGTCATGCAGTTAGTGGATATTAGTGTGCTGATGATATTCAGCTGGTTGATCACATCTATCCTCTAATTTTACCAGAGTAAGCATCTCTTTAGATGCTGTGACAGAATAGATTTCTACTCAGAATTGCATTTGAATCCAAAAAAATCAGAAGCCCTTTGGATAACAAGAACAAATGAGTTACAGTCACTAGCTCCTTCAATTTCTGGCTTCCAAGTCTCATTAAAAGAAATCTGTGGATATTCTAGGAATGATTCTTGATGCTCATCTGACCTCTCAGGTATATATTTTACTGCTGATTAAGAAATTGCTCAGCTTGCTATGAAATCAGGGGCGGCCCAAGGGGGGTGCGGGGCCATGTGCGGAGACTCGGTGCGGGGCCTAATTTGCATAAGTGGCCTTATTTGCATAAATATTTGCATAATGTTACCATACACTAACTTTTAGTAAACATGTCTCTTAATGAGTGTATGGATAAAGAAAGACTAAAAGATTTCTACATTACTATAATCCAGTGCCAACCGCCAGGCACATTAGGAACTACTACAAACGCTGCCCATTTAGAACCCATAGCAAACCCGCCGTACCCTGACAGCATTACCAGGACTCACAAAGCACCATACCCTACCTATCAAAAGGCAACACTGCAAATATTAAACCAATACATTTCAGAGAATACTGCGGAAAGAGAACAAGTGGCAATGTCAAATAGGAATTACATAAACAGAATACCTCAGCTCAGTTACACATGCAGAACATAGACCATCACCAAACAAGGAATCACAATTTAGAAACAGGAAGACAATAATTAAACTGGGAACCCCAAAAGCCAAACTTGGAATGTACAACACCACTGTAGAAATAAAACTATAAATTAATTTCCTCTTGTACCAAACAAAGCGCAGACGTTAATGATGCACATTTCCCAGAGCTTTCATATTCCAGTTAATAAATTCAAAATAAAGAGATATCTTCCTACCTTTTGTGCATTTTTTTCAGTTGCAATTGCTCCAGCCACATTCTTCTGGTTTCTTCATGTTTTCTGCTAACTGTCCATCGTCTGCTGTCCATTTGTTCTTTCTTCTCTCTTCTAGTTTTTTTTCCATTCTCTCTCTCTACATCTGCTTTAACATACTAATCTTTCTCCTTTTGCTCTTTCCTCATTCCTATTTCATCCACTCAAATTTTACCCCTCCATCCTCAATCCCCACTTACTCTCCCAATACCCGGCCAATTGTAGATTTTTCATCCCTCCCACACAAAATATTTTTCCCCTCTCCATTTTACTCTGCCAGCCCCATCCCATTCTAATCCTCCCCCAACATCAGCTCCCTTCTAGTTCCAGTCTCACCCAGCATCCATTTCCTTCTAGTCCCTGCATCAGCCCATTTCCAGTCCTAGCCCCCCATCAACCCATTTCCAGTCCTAGCCCCCCATCAACCCATTTCCAGTCCTAGCCCCCCATCAACCCATTTCCAGTCCTAGCTCCCCCATCCATTTTCAGTCTGAGTCCCTCCATCAGCTCATTTCCAATCCTAGCCCCCATCAGCCCATTTCTAGTCATTTCCTAGCCCCACCATCAGCCCATGTCAAATCCTAGCTCCCCTCCACTCAGCCCAATTCCAGTCCAAGCCCCCCATGAGCCTACCTCCAGTTCTAGCCCCTCCATGAGTCCATTTCAATTCAAACCCCCATCACAGCCCATTTCCAATCTTAACTCCCCCCAACAGCCCATTTCCAGTCCTATCCTAGCTGCTCCATCCGCCCATTTTCAGTCCTAGCTCCCTTCCCTCACAGCCCATTTCCATTCCAAGCTCCCTCCCCATCAGCTATTTGCAGTTCAAGCCTCCCCTTCCACTCAGCCCATTTCCAGTCATAGCAACCCCCCAACCCATTACCAGTCCTAGCCCCCCATCAACCCACTTCCAGTCCTAACCCCCATCACCCCATTTTCAGTTTAAACCCCCCTATAACCCATTACCAGTCCTAACCCTCCATCAGCCCACTTCCAGTCTTAACCCCATCAGCCCATTTCCAGTCAGCCACCCATAGCTCATTGCCAGTCCTAACCCCCCCATCAGCCCACAGCCCATTACCAGTCCTAACCACATCAGCCCACCTCAAGTCCTAACCCCTCCCCATCAGCCCATTTCCTGTCCTAGCCCCCCATAGCCCATTATCAGTCCTAACCCCCCATAGCACATTACCAGTCCTAACACCATCGCCCCATTTCCAGACAGCCCCCAGCCCCTTGCCAGTCTTAACCCCCCAGCCCATAGCCAGTCTTAACCCCCCATCCCCATCCCCATCCCCCTTGCCAGTCTTAACCCCCCCCTTGCCAGTCTTAACCCCCCATCCCCATCCCCAGTCTTAACCCCCCTTGCCAGTCTTAACCCCCCCCAGCCCATTGCCAGTCTTAACCCCCCATCCCCAACCCCCTTTCCATTCATAACACCCCCCAGCCCATTGCATTTCCTTACCCCCCCATCCCCCTCCCCCTTGCCAGTCTTACCCCCCCCTTGCCAGTCTTAACCCCCCATCCCCATCCCCCTTGCCAGTCTTAACCCCCCATTGCCATTCTTAACCCCCCCAGCCCATTGCCAGTCTTAACCCCCCCATCCCCATCCCCATTCCCCTTGCCAGTCTTAACCCCCCCTTGCCAGTCTTAACCCCCCCCTTGCCAGTCTTAACCCCCCATCCCCATCCCCATCCCCATCCCCATTGCCAGTCTTAACCCCCCCTTGCCAGTCTTAACCCCCCATCCCCATCCCCATCCCCCTTGCCAGTCTTAACCCCCCTTGCCAGTCTTAACCCCCATCCCCATCCCCCTTGCCAGTCTTAAACCCCCCCCTTGCCAGTCTTAACCCCCCCCCTTGCCAGTCTTAACCCCCCCTTGCCAGTCTTAACCCCCCCATCCCCATCCTCATCCCCCTTGCCAGTCTTAACCCCCCCTTGCCAGTCTTAACCCCCATCCCCATCCCCATCCCCCTTGCCAGTCTTAACCCCCCCCCCTTGCCAGTCTTAACCCCCCATCCCCAACCCCCTTGCCAGTCTTAACACCCCCCCCCCGGGCTTATGGCAAAATTAAAAAAACAAACTGGCTCTGGCTGCTGCCGCTGCCGCTACCACCGCGGCAACGGCAGAATGGAGTGTCCCGCGGGGCCTCCTCTTCTCGTTCAGCCCCTCTGTAAAGGCTTTGAGATTCGCGATGGGAGAGCGTCTCCCTCGCGTCTCTGTTAAGCCCGCAGGGGCTAATGGGAAATTTCCCATCAGCCCCTCACGTCTAAAGGGGCAGATGGGAAATTTCCCATTAGCCCCTGCGGGCTTAACAGAGACGCGAGGGAGACTTTCTCCCTTCGCGAATCTCAAAGCCTTTGCAGAGGGGCTGAACGAGAAGGGGAGGCCCCGCGGGATACTCCATTCTGCCGCTGCCGCGGTGGTAGCAGCAGCGGCAGCAGCCAGAGCCAGGTTTTTTTTTAAAGTCATTTTTAAAAAAGCAGAATGTTCTTTGCGCGGGGCCCCCTGAAATGCGGGGCCCTGTGCAAAAAACATTCTTGCTCAATGGACGGGCCGGCCCTGTATGAAATATACAAGTACTGTGGCCATGCACAGAAAAAAATGGCCTCCAGCTCCTCCTGCACTCTTCCAGTGCAATCAATGAAATTCGAACTAATGTAAAATACAGCCTTTAAATTGCTTTGCCATCCACAAATATTTGACCATGCAGCACATGGTTGATCATCATTGATACCGGATCAACAATAGGGAAAAATGCAAGGCTGAACTCTGTTTTTTAAAATTCTGCTCATAAACTGTTCCAGCTATCTTGCTGATGTTCATGTTCTTTACACACCAGTATGGGACATAAAATCTGATGACCTTAATTTGCCAGCAATTCTGCCTCCATTCAAAATATATCTAGAATTCACTCATCAGATGACTTTTAATGAGTAGGCACTATTCCTCTGGAACACATTCCTTTCTGTTGTTGTTAAGTACTGTCAAGTCGCTGTCGACTCATGGCGACTCTCTGGATAGCTGTCCTAAACTGTGTTTGGTCTTCAGTAACCTATAGCTGCTGTTATTGTATCGATCCATCTCATTGCTGGCCTTCTTCTTTTGCGTTGACTTTCTACCTTGCCCAGCATGATGTCTTTCTCAAATGATCTCTCTCTTCACATGATGTGTCCAAAGTATGAAAGTCAAATTCTTGTCAACTGAGCTTCTAAAGAAAGCTTAGGATTGATCTCTTCTAGTACTGACTGGTTTGTTCTTCAGGCAGTCCATGGTATACAAAGTATTTGTCACCAGCATCATAATTCAAAGGCATCAATTTTCTTCCTGCCTAACTTTTTCACTGTCCAACCTTTGCATCCACATGACCTTATTGAAATACCATGGCTTGAACAAGTTGAATCTTTGTATGGAGAGAAACAGCTCTGCTCTTGAGAATCTTGTCTAGGTCCTTCATAGGCATTCTGCCAAGAGCAATGTTTCATCTAATTTCTTGAATGCTTGTTGTTTCTTTATTGTTTGTTGATCCAAGTAGGTTAAAGTTGTCCACTATTTCAATTTCTTTTCCATCAACGATGAACTTATTGATTTTGCCAGTTGTTAGGATCTTTGTCTTCTTTACATTAAGGTGTAGGCCCATTTTAAGACTATGTTTCTTGATCTTGAGAAGCAAATGTTTCAGATTGTCTTCACTTTCAGCCAGTAATGTGGTATGAGCAGAATATCGAAGATTGTTGATGAGTCTCCCACCAATCTTCACACCTCTGTTGTCTTCATACAGTCCCACTTCTCTGATGATTTGTTCTGCATATAAATTAAACATATAAGTTATTCCTCCCTGTTCTATGTAAAGCTTGTTGCTACAATTGTTTTATGTAAACCGTTTTGAATCTATGAAAAGGCGGTATATAAAACCTGTTAAATAAAATAAATAAATAAATAAACAGGTAGGGGGGAAGTATGCAGCCTTGTTGTACACCTTTGCTGATTTTAAACCATTTTGTTTCTTTTTGTTCCATTCAAAATATTGCTCCTTGATCAATGTAAAGGTTGCACAAGAGAACGATCATGTGTTCTGGTAAACCCATGCTTCTTAATGTGGCCCAGAGTTTCTCATGGTTTATACAGTCAAAAGGCTTGCTGTAGTCATAAAACACATATAGATAGCCTTTTGGTATTCTTTAGTTTTTTCAAGTCTTTCTGTTACAAAACCTAATCCATTTGTTCTTCCTTTAAAATCATATTAAAGACTCTGCTCTTTACACAGGCCTTTAGGTATAGCACCAATTTCACCTCCTTTTCACTTTGATATAATGCATTAGCTTAGTCCTCATCCTGTCTGTGATGTTGGTATCATTCTTTCTAATCTCAACCCCCATGCCATCTACATATTGTAATCTTATCTCTGACCTTTCAACTTTTGCCTTGTCTAATTCAGGTTATCTGATTTTACTGTTATATCTAGTCTTTTAACTTATTAGTAAACCACTTCATTGCTTGTATGAAAGCTGGCATATCAGGCAATTAAACTAAATTAAACTATGGTAGTATAGATTTACCCCAAAAGCAAAATGTCAAGATCGTTCTTCCTCCCTAACCACTTTGTTCTCATCTCTTTCTCCCTCCAATCCTTTACCAACTCTCCTCTACTGTTTTTGCAGCTTCCTTTTGACAGCCAGTATGTATAAAAAGTAGCCACTAGCGTTGGACAGGCTAAGCCTTGGCAGCAGCCAGGACAGAAGCAGGAAGCAAGGACTTCCTATACACTTATTTGTCTTTTCCCTCCCATGGTTCATTTGTTTTTCTAAATAGCTTCAGCAGAATGAACAGATAAGCTAATGAAGAAAGCACTTCCTTCTGCTCCTCACTTAGCTTGCATGGCATTCAGCATGCAGCTGGGAAAGAGAAGTGCAGGCATGCCTGAGGTTGTTCTTTTCTTCTGCTACTCTATTTGGAAGCCAGCTCTCACAGTTGAGATCCACTCCATCAGAGTGCTCTTCTGGCTTCTGCAGGGCCATATATTAAAACTCGTTAGCTCTCTTGGAAGCTGACCTTTTCACTGTTCATACCAGTTGCAACCCAATAACTCTTCCTGCTTCTGTACTTTTTCTGCTTCTTGCCAGCAGAGCAGCAGTCAAAGAACTGGCTGATCCAATACTGGAGCCAACTTCTTGAAATTTGCCACCCACATTCAAGTGTTTGGGCCTTCTGTTGGTATCTGCAAGTAGGGCCAAAACTTGTAGGACCTGACTTTTTCACAATTGTCTGCCACTTTAGAACTTTGGCAGGTCCAACTACAAAGCCAATTGTTAAAGAACTAGTCAGCCCGACAATTTATTGATACAGAACATTGGAATGGAGATGGTCTTTATTTAAAATTCTAAATCATTTATGCCTTCTTCCATGCCATGACTAAGGCGGTTTCCTTGCTAGCCATGCCCTAATTCCAGCTCTGACCAAACCATCTAGATCATAGGTTTTAGAACACTTTAATTTCTTAATTAATTTCAGCAAAGCTAATTTTCTGACTTTTTTTTTTGCACAAATTTAAAATTGCCCAATCCTCTGGGGATAGCTTGCAATGGAGAAGAAAATGGAGCTGTCTCTTCTCTGCTGGAGCTGTCTGTGTCTTTTGACATCACTGCATATGCTTTTAAATTAAAGAAGTGGGCTGAAGAGGGGTATGTAACCCCTACTTGCACTGTATACTTTAAAAAGTTTCATTCCCAGAGACATTCGTAAAGCTGTGTTCTACTTGGAGCTGGTCTTTGATTGGCTTGAGATATATATGCTTGATGATATATATGCCTGATGATATCATGTCTAAGTATATGAAATGTGGAAGAGGGAACTTTCCAAAAAATTTATAAGAAAAGGAGGAGAGCTCTGGCACTTGCTTTACATATTGATGACATCAGTAGTTCAATTTAAACACGGTACAGCTGAGGCATTGTGCCTGAGATGTCTAGCCATATAAAAGCAGCTTGATCCCTAGTGGTTGTATCTCAAATCTACTGATAGGAGTCTCAGTCATCATTTTGAATCCTGCATAGCCCATGCAAGAGTTAGTGGGAATTTCTCCTCTTGGATCCCATAGACAACCATGGATTGGAGCAAGTAGGCCTGGGGATAGCATATGGAAGGGTCATGATTGGGAGTTTAGGGTGTGGAGGTCTACTGGGGGTGGGGCTTGAGGTATCTTCAAGGTGTTGCGGGTCTTTGTGGAGGGGTGGGGTATCTTTGGTGGAGAGTCTTTCTTGGAGATAAGGGGGTGGGAGTCCCCCAGATTGTGCTTATTTTTTGGATGTACAAGCACCTTGTACATCCTAAAAATAAGATCCCTGATGTTGAAACTTTGGTGGGAGTGGCCGACTTGGATTTAGTGGCAGTTACAGAAACATGGTTCACAGAAAACCATGACTGGGATGTAACTATACCTGGCTAAACTTTATTCAGAAAGGACAGGGTAGGAAGAAGGGGAGGGAGGAGTGGCACTATATGTAAAAAATACTACTAAAGCTTTGGAATTAAGAGCTTAAAAGGGAGAAAGGAGTCATTGTGGGTTAAACTAGAAAGAGAGAAATCTATTTGCATTGGCGTGATATACAGACCTCCCTCACAAGAGGAAGAGGTGGACAGAGAGTTAATTGAAGACATACGCAGCATTTCTAGGAAAGGGGAAGTGCTACTGATAGAGGATTTCAATATGCCAGATGTTGATTGGCACATTCCTGCTGCAGTATCATCTAGAAGTAAAGAGATCCTGGATTCTCTACAGGGAGAACTATTCAAGCAATTGGTAACAGACCCCACACGTGAAGGAGCCATACTGGACTTGGTGCTTACCAATGGTGAAAGTGTTTCTGATGTTAGAGTGGGAGATCATTTTGCATCCACTTATCACCAGATGGTGTGGTTCAGTATTAGGACTAGGGCTGTTAGAATCCATTCAAAGGTGAGCGTCTTAGACTTTAGGAAGACTAACTTTGCCAGGATGGGCCAATACCTCAGGGAGTCGTTAGCAGGATGGGAACAGCTGAGGGATGCAGAAAAACAGTTGGCAAAACTGAAAGGGGATATTTTAAGGGCAGCAAACCTTTTTGTTAAAATGGTAGATAAAGGTAAAAGGAAAAGGAGACCGCTATGGCTTTTGAAAGAAGTAGCTGAAAAATTGAAGAAAAAGAGGGAGGCTTTCATGAAATACAAGAGATCACAGAGAGAGGAAGACAGGCATCTATATTTGGAAAAACGTAGAGAAGCTAGCAAAGTAGTCAGTAAAGCAAAGATTCAAAAAGAGGAGGAAATAGCCAATGCAATAAAATGGGGGGATAAGACATTTTTCAGATATGTTATTGAGAAGAGGAAGGGCAAAAGTGGTATTGTCAGACTCAAGGGTGAAGGGGAGGAATATGTAGAAGCTGATAAGGATAAAGCAGAATTGCTTAACAAATATTGCTAGCTAAAGTAGACAAAGCGATGGGACCGGATGGGATATACCCTAGAATACTGAGGGAACTTGGGGATGTTCTAGCAGCTCCACTGACTGACCTATTCAATGCCTTATTGGAGTCAGGAGTGATGCCAAAGGACTGGAGAAAGGCTCATGTGATGCCTTTACACAAAAGCGGAAGTAAGGGTGTGGTTGAAAATGACAGGCCGGTAAGTTTAACTTCGGTGGTGAGTAAATTATTGGAAACGCTTCTGAAAGAGAAAATAGTGAGTTTTCTGGAGTCCAGCAGATTACAGGATCCGAGGCAGCATGGAATCACCAGAGGCAGGTTTTGTCAGACAAATCTGATTGATTTCTTTGACTGGGTGACCAGGGAGTTGGACTGAGGGAGAGCCCTAGTTATGGTGTATTTAGATTTCAGTAAAGCCTTTGACACTGTTCCTCACAGGCGACTTATAAACAAACTGAGCACCCTAGGGATGGACCCTAAAGTTACTGCTTGGGTTAGAAATTGGTTGGGTGGGAGGTGACAAAGAGTACAGGTAAATGGAGCTCACTCTGAGGAGAAGGATGTTACCAGTGGTGTGCCCTAGGGATCGGTCCTTGGTCCGATTCTTTTTAACATCTTTGTTAGTGATATAGCAGAAGGGCTGTTGAGTAAGGTTTGCCTCTTTGCAGATGATACCAATATCTGCAATAGAGTAGACACCCATGAAGGTGTAGATAACATGAGGAGGGATCTAGCTGAGCTTGAAGAATGGTCTAGAATTTGGCAGCTGGGATTTAATGTAAAAAAAATGTAAGGTCATGCATTTGGGCTGCGGCAATCCAAGGGAGCAATATAGTATAGGGAGTGAAGTACTTTTGTCCACTAAAGAAGAGCGGGACCTAGGCGTGGTTGTGTCTGATGATCTTTAAATAGCTAAACAGGTAGAAAAGGTGACGGCAAAAGCTAGAAGGATGCTTGGGTGCATATGGAGAGGAATGGCTAGCAGAAAAAAGGAGGTGATAGTGCCTCTGTATAAGTCTTTGTTGCGACCTCATTTGGAGTATAGTGTGCAATTCTGGAGACCGCACCTTCAAAAGGATGTGAACCGAATGGAGTCAGTGCAGAGGGTGGTTACTAAAATGGTTAGTAGTCTTCACTATAACGCATATGAGGACAGAATTATGGATCTTAATATGTACACCTTAGAGGAAAGGCGGGATAGAGATGATATGATTGAGATATTTAAATACCTCCGTGGCATAAATGTTCAGGGGGGGAGCCTCTTTCAATTGAAAATAAGTTCTGCTACGAGGGGACATTGGATAAGGGTGATGGGGGATAGATTCAGGATTGATATGTGGAAATATTTCTTTATGGAAAGAGTGGTGGATCCGTGGAATGGTCTCCCAGTGGAGGTGGTAGAGACGAGGACAGTAACTGATTTAAAAAAAACATGGGAGAAACACAGAGGATCTCTAAAGGAAAAAAAGAGGACTGTTGTAGTTGTTGCTATGGAAGGACAGACTCGATAGGCCATGTGGTCTTTTTCTGTCATCATATTTCTATGTTTCTATGTTTCTAAGAAATGTTCCTCAGGAGATCAACACAGCAGAGCTTGCAAGGTTTACTCCAAGAGCCACTAAATTGTGGTATTCAGTTACAGCAGGTTAGTAACTCCCACAGTAAACTAAGTTGAAAAAAAATGTTAAATTTTTCCACAGTTTAATAATTTCTTTCCTTGGATGTTTCCTTCAAAATCATTTCATACAATAGAAGTCACCTGATTTGTTACTTAGGAGTATCTGAATAAGATCAGTTACCATGATTAGACAAGGCAAACTCTATTTAACTTACCATGGAATTTGTTAAGGCAATTTTTAGAAATGGAGCTAATTTGGATATGATATGTCTTAGGGCATGAATTTCTAAAAACATAGGAAATGCCATACTGGGTCAGACCAAGGTCCATCAGGCCCAATATCCTCTTTTCAACAGTGGCCAATCGAGGTTAAAAATACATGGCTGGTTCCCAAAGGGCACACAGGTTCCACAATGCTTGCCCTGGGGAAAGCAGTGGATTTCCCAGGTCCTCTTTAACCCTTTCCAGGCCGAGCCCAAAACTCTCGGGATCCAAAATTCTGACTAAATATTTCTATCAAATGGTATATAATACATGACCATAGCAGAAGGAAAATCACTATTAGAACATATTGAATAAGACGGGTACAATTTTCCTGAAATATGCAAAAATTAACCCGGCTGCGGAATGTGGATTAAAAATTTAAAGTAGGCCTTCAAGGGGTTAATAATGGTATATGGGCCTTTCCTCGTGGAACTTGCCCAAACCTTTTTTTAAACCCAGCTACACTAGCAGCTTTTACTACATCCTCCGGTAATGAATTCTAGAGTTTGAATTACGCGTTGAGTGAAAAACTATTTTTTCTTATTAGTCTTAAATGGGTTTCATTGTACCTTCATTGCATGTCCACTGGTCTTTCGACTTTTTGATGGTGTAAACAACCGATCTACATTTACCCGTTTCACTCCATTCATTAACTTTTAGCCCTCTGTCATATTTATTTATTTATCATATCTCTCCTCAGCCATCTCTTTACCAAGTTGAAAAGCCCTAACCTTTTAAGCCTTTCCTCATAGGGGTATCCTTCCATCCCCTTCCCCATTTTGGTGCCTCTTCTCTGTATCTTTTCTAATTCCGCTATATCCTTTTTAAGATATGGCAACCAGAATTGCACACAATATTCTAGGTGCAGTCGCACCATGGAATGATACAGAGCCATTTTAATACACTGGTCAACATTGAAATTGTTACTGACTTTAAAAGGCCCTAATCTGTAGTATCTTGGTGAGCTGAACACAAATATAACATTAAAAACTTTTTATTGGCTCTTGTTTTGAAGATATTGCATGTAGTTCATTTTTGACGTTTCACCGTGTAAATTTATCCAGCAGGACATCAGCAACATCCCAAATAAGCCTTGAATGATGTAATATTGCATCACATTGCATAATACCAGCATGCACACATCATCCAGAGTTGATTGCATCATTTTCTGATGCAATGCAATAGTACTGCCAGACGGCTGCTGAAGCCATCTGACATCAGCAGTGTACTATATGCAGTCGGAAAGAAAAGTAATCTGGTATTCTGTTCCGATATTGAAAGCCTCATGAATGCCTTAAAAATCACTCATGACCCACAAGACTGGAGACTGTTTATAGATTCTTCGAAACTGAGTCTGAAGGCTGTGCTTTTGAACAATGGAAACCATCTTCCATCTATTCCAGTAGCGCATGCCATCCACATGAAAGAGATATGCTATAATTTAAAGCATCTACTGACTTCCATTAACTATAACAAGTACAGCTGGCACCTCTGTGGTGACTTGAAGGTAGTTGCCCTTTTAATGGGACTGCAGCAGGGATATATAAAATACAAGTGTTTCTTATGTGAGTGGTATAGCCGAGCAAGGGATTGGCACTACTTGCAGAAGGAATGGAATCACAGACAAAATGTAACAGTTGGAGAGAAGAATATCCAGCACCCAGCTCTGGTTGAGGCTCACAAAATCCTGCTACCATCCCTTCACATCAAACTAGGTTTGATGAAAAACTTTGTGAAAGCCATGTACCGCACTTCGCCAGCTTTCCAATACCTGCATGAAAAATTCCGTCAACTCAGCGAAGCAAAGATTAAAGAGGGAGTTTTTGTGGGTCCTCATATTCAAGAGCTCTTCAAAGATGACCAGTTCAACAACTTGCTGCAGGGTGATGCGATACAAGCATGGAATGCTTTTCGCCTAGTGTCAACAAACTTTCTCGGGAATGTTAGGGCAGAAAACTACAAGGAACTAGTAGAAGACATGCTAATGCATTATCAGAAACTTGGCTGCAATATGTCTCTAAAGATCCATTTCCTTGATTCCCATCTCGATTTCTTTCCTGACAACTGTGGTATGATTAGTGATGAACAGGGCGAACGTTTTCACAAGGATATCGCAACGATGGAGCAAAGATATCAGGGAAAATGGTCCACTACAATGCTGGCTGACTACTGCTGGACACTCCCCAGAGAAGCTCCCGAACAGCTGTACAAGAGACAGGCGAAAAATCTAAGAAGTAGTCTATGACTTGGATTTTTACAGGTATTAACCGAAAGCCTATTATATTTACTATTGACATGCATTTTGTGATGTAAACATTAATTCTTGTAGATTACAAAAAACCTAGAGCCAACTTTGCAATTTCACTGTCATATTCATGTTCAGCATATAAAAATTGACAAGAAATTACTATTTTTATTTCAGTAACATGACTTTTGTAAAAGTTTGTTGACCAGTGTATATATCCTTGGTTTTATTTTCAATTTCTTTCCTTGTGATTCCTAGCGTTCTATTTGCTTTCTTGGACACTGCTGCACATTGGGTGGAAGGTTTCAACATATTATCCACAATGACACCTCAATCATTTTCCTTGGTGGTGGTTCCTAATGTGAATCCTTGCATCATGTAACTATTGTTTGGGCTGTTCTTTTCTAGGTGCATAGCTTTGCACTTGTCCACATTAAATTTCATCTGCCATTTGAACATGCAGTCTTCCAATTTATCACAATCGCAGTCTTGCAATTTTTCACAATCCTCTTGGGTTTTAACAACTTTGATTAATTTTGCGTCATCTGCAAAATTTTATCATCTGACTTGTTGTTCTGATTTTCAGGTCATTTATGAAAATGTTAAAAAGTAGCGGGCCCAGTACAGATCTCTGGAGTACTCCACTATTGACCTTTGTCCATTGAGTTAATTGGCCATTTCGCCCTACTGTCAGCTTTCTATCTTTTCACCTGTTCCTGAGCCACAGTACTACACTGCCTCTAATCCCATTAATTTTTAATTTGGCCAAGAGTTTCTCATGAGGGACATTATCAAAGGCTTTCTGATAAGCCAGGTACACTATATTGACTGACTCATCTTGGTCTATTTGTTTATTCACATCTTCAAAGAAAATAAAAGATTAATAAGACAAGACTTACTTTGGCTTTAACTCAGCATAAGGCATCATTTCATCCCCTTGAAGGACTAGAACAGGGGACTGTTACTTCTGGAGAGAGATCTGCAATGGTGAGTATATACTTCTGGGAATTTTCTGAAGGGAATTCTTTCTATTGAAGCTATTTAATCTGTGAACCCACTATTTTTTGTTCAGTCAGTCAGGGCCTAGTAGCAGCAGTTTAAGTTTAAATTTAAAACACAGAAGAGAACTTTCTGGTTACATTTCATAACCAGCAGGGAGCTTGTAGTTTAAATTTAATAGTCACTCAGGGCCTAGTATCAGCAAAGTACTTTTAGTTTAAATTTAAAACACAGAAGAGAGCTTTCTGGTTAACTTTGGAACCCAGCAGAGAGCTGTAGTTTAAATTTAATAGTCACTCAGGGCCTACCATCAGCAAAGTACTTTTAGTTTCAATTTTAAACACAGAAGAGAGCTTTCCGGTTAAATTTAGAACCCAGCAGAGAGCTTGTATTTTAAATTTCATAATAAGTTAGAGCCTAGCAGCAGCAAAGAGCTATAATTTAAATCAAATAAGAATATAGATTAGCACAAAAGGCAAAACAGGATCAGTACTCTTTGAGCCTCTCACTTGGTTTGCAGCTTGTCATGCTGTGAGGGCTTGCGTGCATCAGTGATGCTGAGAGCTAAACTATCAGTAGTTTAACTACTGGCAGGGTCTCCCAAGATGGACAGGTCTCAGCTGAGGTGCCAGACCAAGACAAACCACCCATCTGGGCAGCAGCAGAATGGGAGAGTGTAGACGGCGGAGGATCACATTTTTGTGACAACGGCAACAACACCAAACTTAAACTGCGCGGAAGAAAGGCCCGGCAATCTACTTCCGTATCTTGCCATGAAAACCCAATGGATAGTTACAACAAAACAAATTGTGCTATGGTGCTGGAAGATGAGACCCCCCAGGTCGGAAGGCACTCAACTAGCTACTGGGGAAGAGCTGAAGACTTTTCAGAGTAAAGCCAGCATTTATGATGCGGTTGGATCAAAGCCCTCGGGAAGTCTGACTGCTGATGTAGCTGCACATGAAATGAGAGTCAGAAGCTGTAAAGATGTCTTACACATTGGAACATGGAATGTAGGAAGCATGAACCAAGGGAAGTTGGAGGTGGTCAAGAATGAAATGGAACGTGTACAACTTGATCTATTGGGTGTCAGCGAACTGAAATGGACTGGCATGGGGCACTTTGCATCAGATGATCACATGGTCTACTATGCTGGAAATGAAAGACAAAGAAGAAATGGTGTTGCATTTATAATAAAGAAGAAACTTGCAAGAACTGTAATGAAATACAATGCAGTCAGCAAACGCTTAATCTCTATTCGTCCACGAGGATTGCCTATCAACACAACTATAATTCAAGTATATGCCCCAACAACAGCTGCAGAAGAGAATGAAATTGAAGAGTTCTATGAACAAGTACAAGCTGAAATTGACAGAACATGCAAACAGGATATCCTGATAGTCATGGGTGACTGGAACGCAAAAGTTGGCAACAAAGAAGAAGGCAAAGTAGTTGGAAAATATGGACTTGGCAACAGAAATGAAGCTGGAGAAAGACTGATAGAATTCTGCAAGACCAACGATCTATTCATCTCAAACACCTTCTTCCAGCAACACAAGCGGCGACTGTACACATGGACTTCACCCAATGGATTGCATAAAAATCAAATTGACTACATCTGTGGAAGTCAACGATGGAAAAGCTCTGTAACGTCAACAAAGACAAAACCTGGAGCTGACTGTGGTACAGATCATCAACTACTAGTATGCAAACTCAAGCTAAAGTTGAAAAAGAGCAAACCACTCATGAATGCAGCAAAATATGACCTTGAGAATATACCACTGGAATTTAAAGGCTGCCTGCAAAATCGATTTGCTGCTTTAGATACAAATGACAGAGCTCCAGAAGAGTTATGGAATGACATCAAGAAGGTTGTCTTGGAAGAAAGCGAGAAGTCTCTACAAAAGGTGAAAAAGCAAAAACGGCCAAAATGGATGACAGAAGAAACTCTGAAAATTGCCCAGAAACGCAGAGAAGCTAAAGCCAGAGGAGAAAGAAAGACAATCGCAGAACTCAACAGAGATTTCCAACGTGCAGCAAGACAGGACAAGGAAAAGTACTACATTGACACTTGCAAGGAAATAGAAGCAGAAACTATTAGAGGAAGAACATGATCGGCTTTCCTAAAGCTACAAGAGTTAAAGAAAAAGTTCCAGCCTCGAATTGGAATGTTACAAGATGCTCAAGGTTCTATGTTGAATGATGCTGAGAAGATCAAGAAAAGGTGGAAGGAATATACGGAGTTTTTATATGATAAAGATCAAGTGGACCAACAGCCGTTTCAACCTGTACTTTATGATCGGGAACCATTGGTGATGAAAGAAGAAGTTGAAGCAGCATTGAAAGCCTTATCAAAGAACAAAGCACCAGGCATTGATAGCATTCCCATAGAAGTATTGCAGCAATCTGATGCAGCTGATACCGTACTCACAAGGCTCTGCCAAGAAATATGGAAGACAACATCATGGCCAACTGAATGGAAAAGATCTGTGTTTATACCAATACTAAAGAAAGGTGATCCAACTGACTGTGGAAATTATCGCACAATCGCTCTGATCCCACATGCCAGCAAGATTCTACTAAAGATTATTCAAAAGAGGCTACCACCATACCTGGAACAAGAACTACCTGAAGTGCAAGCAGGGTTCAGGAAAGGGCGAGGAACGAGAGACATCATTGCAGATGTGAGATGGATCCTTGAAAAGACTAAAGAATACCAAAAGGATATCTATTTGTGCTTTATCGACTATAGCAAGGCTTTTGACTGTGTAAACCATGAGAAACTCTGGACCACATTAAGAAGCATGGGTATACCAGAACACCTGATCGTTCTCTTGCGCAATCTGTACATTGATCAAGAAGCAACAGTTTGAACGGAACAAGGAGAAACAGAATGGTTTAAAATAAGCAAAGGTGTAAGACAAGGCTGCATACTTTCCCCCTACCTGTTTAATTTATATGCAGAACAAATCATCAGAGAAGCAGGATTGTATGAAGACAACAGAGGTGTGAAGATTGGTGGAAGACTCATCAACAACCTTCGCTATGTTGATGATACCACATTACTGGCTGAAAGTGAAGATGATCTGAAACATTTGCTTCTCACAATCAAAAAACATAGTCTCAAAATGGGCCTGCACCTTAATGTAAAGAAGACAAAGATCATGACAACTGGCATAATCAACAGGTTCATCGTTGAAGGAGAAGAAATTGAAATTGTGAACAACTTTAACCTACTTGGATCAACTATCAATAAAGAAGCAACAAGCAGTCAAGAAATCAGACGACGCATTGCTCTTGGCAGAATGGCTATGAAAGACCTAGATAAGATTCTCAAGAGCAGAGATGTCTCTCTCTATACAAAGATTCGACTTGTTCAAGCCATGGTATTTTCAATAACATCATATGGATATGAAAGCTGGACAGTGAAAAAGACAGATAGGAAGAAAATTGATGCCTTTGAATTATGGTGTTGGCGGCGAATACTGTGTATACCATGGACTGCCCAAAGAACAAACCAGTCGGTACTAGGGGAAATCAAACCTAAGCTTTCTTTAGAAGCTCAGATGACAAGACTTCGACTTTCATACTTTGGACACATCATGCGAAGAGAGAAATCATTAGAGAAAGACATTATGCTTGGCAATATAGAAGGTCAATGCAAAAGAGGAAGGCCAGCAATGAGATGGATCGATATAATAACAGCAGCTACGGGTACCAGTCTGTCAACAATGAGCTGCCTGACTGAAGACCGAACACAATTTAGGATAGCTATCCAGAGGGTCGCCATGAGTCGACTCCGACTCAACGGCACTTAACAACAACAACAACAACTCTTTGAGCAGCAAATAAAATTTTCTAGAGACCTTTACAAAGAGGCCTTCTACATAGGGGGCAAGAGACCTGTGAAACCTTTTCAATAGGTGTTAACACCAGGTGGCAGTTCAAAGGCCATTTTGAAAGACTCCTTCTATCCAAGCAAGGACTGTTAATCATCCAGGAAGTTGGTCACAGCTTACCTCAGCAGCACAGGCATAAATAGCTCAACCACAGCTCTGTGATCCTCAGTATTGAAGGACTAGAACAGGGGACTGTTACTTCTGGAAAGAGATCTGCAATTGTGAGTATATACTTCTGGAAATTTTCTGAAGGGAATTCTTTCTATTAAAGCTATTTAATCTGTGAACCCACTATTTTTTGTTCAATCAGTCAGGGCCTAGTAGCAGCAGTTTAAGTTTAAATTTAAAACACAGAAGAGAACTTTCTGGTTACATTTCATAAACAGCAGAGAGCTTGTAGTTTAAATTTAATAGTCACTCAGGGCCTAGTATCAGCAAAGTACTTTTAGTTTAAATTTAAAACACAGAAGAGAGCGTTCTGGTTAACTTTGGAACCCAGCAGAGATCTGTAGTTTAAATTTAATAGTCACTCAGGGCCTACCATCAGCAAAGTACTTTTAGTTTCAATTTAAAACACAGAAGAGAGTTTTCCAGTTAAATTTAGATCCCAGCAGAGAGCTTGTATTTTAAATTTCATAATAAGTTAGAGCCTAGCAGCAGCAAAGAGCTATAATTTAAATTAAATAAGAATATAGCTTACCTCAGCAGCACAGGTCAGGGTACTTTGTAGCAGCCCACTTTTAATAAGTGTTATTTCCCTCCCTCCCTCACCATACCCACCCACCCCTGGGATAATCGTAGCTTTATAGGTACTTACACATCTTAAAAGACAGGAGGTGCTCTCCGGTGAAGCTCGTTATCCAAATCAGTCATATACTAAGGACCTGAGATTAATTAAGCTTCAGGTGAACAAGGTATATTAAATGTATTAGGTACAGTTTTATTGGTATAAATATCCATAGCAACCCTTAGTAAGTAAAGAACTTAAAGATCTAAACAAAAACTTAAAACTAAGATGCAGACAACAGTCCAGCAGTGAAATGGGGGCTTTCCAGTCTTTTGAATTGAGTGTCACATGTATGATTTTCTCCCAGTTGGTGAGAGGTCTTACATGTGCACTAAGTGCAAGGAGCTCTTTGCTCTCAGGGAACGAGTCCGTTCTCTAGAGGCTAACGTAGCAGACTTGGAAAACATAAGAAAGACAGAGAGGTACATAGACGAGACCTATAGGGATATAGTCCTGAAGTCCCACCTCCAGTCTGGCAGCATCCCTGTTGCCATGGAGGAGAGAGGTCACGTGACAGGAGAGCATCACCCTGGTGTGGCAGGAAGTGATCCTGTAACTAGGACCTGTCCTCCAGGTGATGTAAAACCCTCTCGCACTGAGGAAGTTTCTCCAGGGCCATGTGCCCATGAGGGAAGGTTTAGGACAGCCGTTATAGTTGGTGATTCGATCATTAGGCATGTAGATAGCTGAGTGGCTGGTGGACGTGAGGATCGCCTGGTAACATGCCTGCCTGGTGCAAAGGTAGCGGACCTCACGCGCCACCTAGATAAGGTCTTAGGTAGTGCTGGGCAGGAGTCTGCTGTCTTGGTACATGTCGGTACCAATGACATAGGAAAATGTGGTAGGGAGGTTCTGGAGGCTAAATTTAGGCTTTTAGGTAGGAAGTTGAAATCCAGAACTTCCAGGGTAGTGTTCTCCGAAATGCTTCCCGTTCCACGTGCAGGACCCAAAAGGCAGGCAGAGCTCCAGAGTCTCAATGCGTGGATGAGACAATGGTGCAGAGATGAGGGGTTTGGATTTGTTAGGAACAGGGGTACATTCTGGGGAAAGGAGGGCCTCTTCTGAAGGGATGGGCTTCACCTTAACTGGGATGGAACCAGGCTGTTGGCATTAACCTTTAAAAAATAGATAGAGCAGCTTTTAAACTAGATAATAGGGGAAAGCCGACAGTCGCCCAAGAGCGGTTGGTTCAGAAGAATGTATCCTTGAAGGATACTATCAAAAGCAGAGAGGTTCCAAAAAAAAGTAAAGTAGCCCAAATGCCCTCAAGTGTTGGGCAGATAGAGCTTAAAGATCCCAAATTACCCATGTCTACAAATAGCCAAATTAATATTAATAAAAAACAGTCTCTAAAATGCTTGTATGCAAATGCTAGAAGTCTAAAAAATAAGATGGGAGAGTTAGAATATATAGCACTAAATGAGAGGTTAGATATGATTGGAATATCAGAGACATGGTAGAAGGAGGAGAACCAGTGGGACACTGTGATACCTGGGTACAAACTATATTGTAATGATAGAGCTGATCAAATTGGTGGAGGGGTTGCGCTCTATGTTAGAGAGGGCATTGAGTCAGAAAGGATTAAAGTTTGGCAGGAAACAAAATTTGCTGTAGAATCTCTATGGATTGAAATTCCATGTAAAAAGGGGAAGGCAATGGCAGTGGGGGTGTACTATCGACCGCCTGGCCAGAATGAACAAATGGATGATAAAATGCTCAAAGAAATGAAGGAAGGTAACAAAAGTTACAGCTCGATAATAATAATGGGTGATTTCAATTACCCCAGTATCGACTGGGTCAGTGTCACGGCAGGACATGCTAGGGAGATAAAGTTCCTAGATGACATAAATGACTGCTTCTTGGAGCAGCTGGTTCATGAACCGACCAGAGGGGAAGCCATATTAGACCTAGTCCTTAGTAGAACACCAGATCTAGTGCAAGAGATAAGGGTGTTGGGGCCACTTGGCAATAGTGATCATAGCATGATCGACTTTGATTTAATTAGTGGAGGAGGTACAGTAAGGATATGCACAGTACTACCTTTTAACTTTCGAAAGGGAGACTATGATAAAATGAGGAAAATAGTTAAGAAAAAACTAAAAGGAGTAGTTGCAAAGATTAAAGACTTACATCAAGCTTGGGTGTTGTTGAAAAATACTATCTTGGAAGCTCAGACCAGCTGTATTCCACGCTTTAAGAAAAGTGGAAGGAAGTCCAAAAAACTGCCAGCATGGTTTAAAGGTGAGGTCAGAGAGGCTGTTGTTGCCAAAAAAGCATCTTTCAGGAAATGGAAAAAAGAGCCAAACGATGAAACCTGGAAAAAGCACAAGCACTGGCAGGTCAAATGCAAGGCATTGATAAAGAAGGCAAAGGGAGAATTTGAGAAGAAGCTTGCTGGGGAAGCAAAAACGCGGAATAAAGATTTTTTCAAGTACATTCGTAGCAAAAAACTTGTGAGAGAGTCGGTTGGACTATTAGATGATAGAGGGATTAAAGGGGCACTAAGAGGAGACAAGGTGATAGCGGAGAGGCTGAATGAATTCTTTGCTTCGGTCTTTACTGAGGAAGATGTAGGGATGTTACCCATGACTGAAGTGGTATTTAAAGGTGCGGAAGAATTGAAGGAAATATCGATACATCGGGAAGATGTATTACAACTATTAGATAAACTGAAGAGTAGCAAATCACCTGGGCCGGATGGTATACATCCAAGGGTGTTAAAAGAACTGAAATATGAGATTGCAGACCTGCTATTAGTAATCTGTGAACTATCATTAAAATCATCTCTAATACCTGAAGATTGGAGGATCACCAAGGAGTGGAGGAGTGGCCTAGTGGTTGGGGCAAGGTACTTCAGGCCGGAAGGTCAGGGGTTCAAATCCCACTATAGGACAGCAACCTTTGTCTGGAAGGACTGGGGTTTCTAGTCCCACAGGTGCTCCTTGTGGTCTTGGGCAAGCCACTTAACCCTCCATAGCCCATGTTCCCTGTAAAATAGTTCTCTCAAAGTTATAATGCCCTGTTCAATGTAATTTCAGTTTGTTCAATGTAAACCACACTGATGCAGAATAGCATGGTATATAAGAGAATTAAATAAATAAATAAATGTAACACCAATTTTTAAAAAGGGCTCCAGGGGTGATCCGGGAAACTACAGACCGGTGAGCCTCACATCAGTACCGGGAAAAATGGTAGAAACCATCATAAAGAATAAAATTACTCAGCATGTACATAGTCATGGCCTAATGGGAGACAGCCAACATGGCTTTAGACAAGGAAGATCTTGTCTTACTAATCTGTTATGTTTTTTTGAAAGTGTGAATAAACAGGTGGACAAAGGTGAGTCAGTTGATATAGTGTATCTGGACTTTCAGAAAGCCTTTGACAAGGTCCCTCATCAGAGACTTTTGGCAAAACTAAAGAGTCATGGGATAGGAGGCAGTGTACTACTGTGGATCAAGAATTGGTTAAAAGATAGAAAGCAGAGGCGGAGCCAACCTTGGAGCAAGATGGCCGCGTAGGAGATCTGCTCCCCAGGATCCTTCTGTTAAATCCTGCCCTCATCAACTCAGGAGTCGAAGTGTAATTGTATAGTGCCTGTGGCTTCTCAATCAGGTCTAGCACCAAGCAGACTCGGCTTGAGTTTGCAAATCCGCAGGGTGCCGGCTCCAAACAATCTAAAACAGACCCATTGTTACCCCTCAAAATGGCGCCACAGGCCGAGGTTGTCGAGGGAGCGGCGGAAATTTTGAAGGAGATTCGAGTGGTTCGTAAGCGGGTCAAAGCGAATGGGGAGTCTTTAGATGAGCTCCAGGCTGATTTTAAAGAGATGAAAGAGCAGATCGTGACACTTACTTGTCGAATGGAAAAACTGGAAGGGTCTGTTGGCCAACATGAGAAGCAGTTATGCCAGCTGCCTCAAGCAACACGGAGAATCGAGATGCTAGAACGTAACCTGGAAGATATGAATAATCGGGCCCGCCGCAACAATATTCGTATAGTGGGGATCCCCGAAGGAGCGGAAGGGAAGGATCCCATACTATTTTTGCAAGAGTGGCTTCCTTGGGCTTTAAAACTCGATTTCCAATTGCCGTTTGAGATCGAGAGAGCCCATCGGGTCCCCTCAGCCCTTACTACGCAGCTAAAGAAGCCGCGGCCTTTGATTTGCTGTGTGTTGCGATATCAGCAAGTTGTGCTAATAATGTCAGTGGCGCGATCTACCTTGGAGCTACAATTTGAAGGCCATCGGGTGGCTTTGTACCCTGATTTCAGCAAGACAACAGTCGACAAGAGGAAGCAATTTTTGGCGTTTCGGCCGCGACTCCTTCATTTACAAGCTCGGTTTGGATTGCTCTATCCGGCTCGATTCAAGGTGACTTTGAATAACTCTACTAAAACTTTCGAAAACCCAAAGGTTTAAGAACAGTTCTTAGAGGATCAAGAAGCCTTGACCATGCAATAAAGCGCTCACAGGGGGAATTTGCTCTGCTAGGCTGTTCGGCCTGTACTTTCAAATGGGCGCGTCTTTTATTGTCTCGCTTGGCCATGGCTCGCAGCAAGACTTCTGTTAAGTGCGCTGGAATGGGACGCTTTGCTGCTGATGGCTGACAAATTTTGTGGGCGAGCAGAATCTGCTTATTGGACTAGTTTTGTTCTCCTGAGTAGTTGAGACATGTTATATATTATTATGCGAATGTGTTTGATTATTACCTTTTTTTTTCTTTTCTCTTCTTTACATAAGGATCATGGGGATGTGGACATGGTATCTGTTTTTTTATTGTTTTTTTTTTTAGGTCTTCTACTAGGCTCTCTGTCTTGGGTTGCCTCACCTACTACATGGGGCCTTTTTTCTATAAGGTTAATGAGTTGCTCTTTGGGGACTGTTACATCATGATACACTTGCTTGGGGGGTTTATTGGCACCAGACTTAGTATTTGTGTTCCATGGCTAAGGATGTTAAATTATTATCTCTGAATGTAAAAGGTATTATGAACCCTATTAAGAGGAAAAAGATTATTGCATATGGTAAGCAACAGCAGGCCGACCTGATTTTCCTTCAAGAAACACATCTGTCCTCAGCTGAAACTTTAAAATTAGAAGATAGGCAATATGCATTAATTGGGCACTCCCCAGCAGTCCAAAAAAAAAAATGGTGTGGCAACACTGATTCGCAAATCTTTAGGGATCACTGTGGAGGGCACCCGTTCTGATACAGCTGGAAGGTGGGCGAAGTCCATCATTTCAATAGGAGGTGTTCGGCGGGTAGTCCTCAACGTTTATGCCCCCAATAAAGATGATCCCAGTTTTTTCAAGGATCTGGCGGGAGTCATACTGGAAGAAACTCCTACTCCACTTATTGTTGGGGGCGATTTTAACCTAGTATTGGATCCGATACTGGACCGGCTCCCTCCTAAGGTAGATAATACTTCCAGAGCGAGAGTGGCCCTTGAAGCTCTATGTGAATCTGCTGGGTTAGTGGATGTGTGGCGAATCCTACATCCCAAGGAGAAAGACTTCACCTACTTTTCGCCACCTCATAATTCTTTCTCACGTATTGATTTTTTCCTGATTTCTAGATCGCTGGTAACAGATGTCAGTCAGGTTGAAATCCTAAGTATGCACATCTCAGATCATGCGGCTCTCAGGATCTCGCTCAGGCTATTTGATAGCCACCCTCAACCATCGATCTGGTCTTTTAACAGGTCATGCTTGATGGATTCTTCTTTTCAAAAGGAAGTCCGAATTGCTATACAGGAATACTTTGCGATAAATAAACTAGGGGATACCTCATGTTGGGCATGGTGGGGGGCTTTTAAAGCTCACATTCGCTCTGTGATCACGAGCTATGCGATTAGAGAGTCTAAGCGGAAGAAGGCCCTGTTGGTGAGCCTAGATGAACAAATTCGAGCTGGTGAGCGTTTGTGGCAATAGTATTCTGATGTTGGTATCATCACGCGACTACAGCGCTTGAGATATCAATATAATGAAATACTGAGCGCAGGGGTAGAACAAGTAATGTTTAAACAGCGTGCACGGTACCATGTTGAGAGGAACAGAATGGGGCGCTTATTAGCCAACGATCTAAGGGGCAAGAGAGAGAAATCGCGTATAACTGCTATATCTGATGGGCACCTTGGCAGTCTCACTGGTGATGAGCAAATTTTAGAGGCGTTCTTTGCTTATTACCAGAATCTTTATAGTGCTGAAGTGAGTTCTGATATAGATTGTGTCCGGGATTTCTTGGGACGCTTAGCGCAGCCTACTGTGAGTGCGCAGCAGAGGAGGGTCTTGGATGAGGCTATCTCTAGATTGGAAGTTGACAAGGCAATAAATAATATGGCCAATGGAAAGGCGGCAGGGCCTGATGGCATTCCCGCTGAATTTTACAAAGTTTTTCGGGATGATTTGAGTCCTGTATTGTTAGTATATTTTGAAACGTTGTATAACTCTTTGAACCAACTAGGGGACTTTGCTGAAGCTACTGTCGTAGTGCTGGAAAAACCTGGTAGAGACCCTTCCCAAGTGGCAAACTACAGGCCTATCTCATTGCTAAACTCGGATTATAAAATTTATGCGAGTGTGTTAGCTAGCCGTCTGTCATCCGTGATTGGTAGTTTGATACATCCTGACCAGTGTGGCTTTGTTTCAGGGCGGACAGCCTCAGATAACGCTAGATTACTGTGCAATTTGTTTGATAGGGCCTCTTTAAGTACTCTTCCTTATGTTGGCCTCGCCTTGGACGCAGAAAAGGCCTTCGATAGGCTTGAATGGTTTTTCCTGTTTGAGGTGTTAAGATGGTTTGGTCTGGGTCCCCGGTTTATTCTTATGGTTCAGGCTTTATACTCCAATCCTAGTGCTAGGATACTGGCCAATGGGAGTCTGTCGCAGCTTTTCTCTCTGCAGAGAGGGACCCGTCAAGGGTGTCCCCTCTCTCCTTTATTATTTGATCTAGCTTTGGAACCACTTGCAATAGCTCTTCGACAACACAAGCATATTAAGGGTGTAGTGGTTGAAGACATTCAAGTTAAGTTATCCGCATATGCAGATGATCTTCTTTTATTTGCGCAGCCAGGGGAAGTCCCCTTGATTTTGGGTTTGATCGAGTCTTATTCTAAATTATCAGGGTATAAAATCAATTGGGCCAAGTCAGTGGCCTTCCCATTGAATTCTTGGGCATCCTCGGCCATGATGGCGGATTATCCCTTTCGTTGGGAGGCCGGTAGTGTCAACTATCTAGGGGTTAAGTATTCTATGAGTGTTGAAACTACTGTCCAGAGTAATATATTGGATCTGCTGAATGCGATTAAGAAAACCGCGGTAACCTGGGCACCTTTGTATTTAACGTGGTGGGGCCGCTTGGAGGCCATTAAAATGACTTTAATGCCTAGAGTTAACTATGTTCTGGGGATGTTGCCATATAAAATTCCGGCCAGCCTGTTTGTTGAGTTGGAGAGGGCCTTGTCTAAATTTCTCTGGGGCAGCGCGCAACCGAGGATAGCTCTGAGGAAGCTCAAGGCGTCCAAGGAAAGGGGAGGGGTCCATTTCCCAGATTTCAAGTGGTACCACTCAGCCTTTTTGGTAAAGCAAGGGGCCATGTGGTTGTGGGACGATTCACCAATGCTGACCCCTAGATGGGTTGAGGTAGAGAGTAAAATTGTGGCGCCTTGTCCTTTGGACCGGCTCCTTGGCATGAAGCACCCAGAGGAGACCCTGGTGAGTGGTCCGATTGCAGCCACCCAGGTGGCTTACTTGTTACTTGTACAATTGGGTGGAAGACGGGATTCCCTTTCTAATAGACTTCCCCTTTGGTGGAACCCGCGTTTGAAAATTAATGGGAAGATGTTTGCTTGGAAACAGTGGCAGGAGTGTGGTGTTTGGTCGCTTGGGCAATTATTGCGAACAAATGGGTGGAAGGACTTTTGGGATCTTCAGAAGGAGTTCTCTCTCCCCTCTGCTGCGTACTTTCAGTGGCTTCAGTTGAAGCATTTATTGAAAAGCTTACTAGTCGAAAGGATGGGTTTACCCGAAACGGACTCTGTCTTTGAAACTGTCAGATGCCTGGGTGAGAAACCGGGAGCTGCATCAGGGTTGTATGCATACATTAGAGATTTGTCTTCTTTGAATCCCATCGGATTGTCCAAAAATTGGGATTCGGAGCTGGAGTCTTCTCTCTCTGAGAGGGAATGGAGACTTTTGTGGGGCCCCATTACTAGGGTATCCCGGTCTGCGGCGATCACTCAATCAATGTTCTTTTTCCTCCATCGTGCTTATATAACTCCAGTTTAAATGTCTAAGTGGGACAAGCAGTCTGATGGGAAATGTTGGTCATGTCAAGTTGGGTTGGGTACCTTCCAGCATATGGTTTTTGTTTGCCCCATCGTCCAGAAGTTTTGGATGGTGGTTTGGGAGAAAATACAACGTATATTGGGCTTTACTGCTCAACTTACTTGGCGGATTGTATGTTTACGTTCTATAGAGCGCAGCTTGAATCTGGATAAAAAACATTTTTTCCTGTTCAATTTTATGATGGCGGTGGCTTTGAAACTCATTTTTACTAACTGGAAAGTACCCTCCCAATTAAATGGTGATATGTGGTGGAATATGGTTGCACAATTTGCCAGCTATGAGAAATTATTTGTACAGCTACATGGTCCTGGGTCGAAGGGTGGGTTTGAGAAATGGGCTCCTTTAGATGACTATATCTCCAGAGCGAAAATTAATTAGTGGTTGCCCAACTGGGTTCATAATACCGTAGAGCGGTAATATGTTAGAACTTGTAAGGTGTTGAAAGTATGTTTGCTTAGCTAGGACTCTGGTGCCTAGGGTCTGACGAGCTGTGCCTCAAAGAGCTAGGGGGGGGGAGGGGTTCTGCGAGTAGTTTGTGGGATATTGTTGTAATTGTTGTATGTTGTTGTTTTGTTGTAGTGTTTACATTGTATAAGTAAATTGCATAAATAAAGGATTTAAAAAAAAAAAAAGATAGAAAGCAGAGGGTTGGGCTAAATGACCAATTTTCTCAATTGAGAAAGATGAATAGTGGTGTACCCCAGGGATCTGTGCTGGGTCCGCTGCTTTTTGACATATTCATAAATGACCTGGAAAGTGGAATAACGAGTGAGGTTATCAAATTTGTAGATGACACAAAACTATTTAAAGTTGTTAAAAGCCAAGAATATTGTGGAAAATTGCAAGAGGATCTTGATAAATTGGAAGACTGGGCATCAAAATGGCAGATGAAATTTAATGTTGACAAGTGCAAAGTTATGCACCTAGGGAAGAACAACCCAAACTATGGTTACACAATGCAAGGTTACACATTAGGAACCACCACCCAGGAAAAGATTTAGGCGTCATTTAGCCAAGAGAGCAAATAGAATGATAGGTATCATAAGGAAAGGAATGGAAAATAAAACAAAAGATATTATAATGCCTCTAAACCGTTCCATGGTGGGACCGCACCTTGAATATTGTGTGCAATTCTGGTCGCCGTATCTTAAAAAGGATATAGCGTTATTAGAAAAGGTTCAGAGAAGAGCCACCAAAATGGTTAAGGAGATGGAAGGATACTCCTATGAAGAAAGGCTAAAAAGGTTAGGGCTCATTAACCCCGAAAAGAGACGGCTGAGGGGAGATATGATAGAAGTCTATAAATTAATGATCGGAGTGGAACGGGTAAACGTAGATCGATTGTTTATGTTATCAGAATATAGAAAGACTAGGGGACATGCAATGAAGCTACAGGGTAAACTATTTAAGGCTAATAAAAGAAAATATTTTTTCACTCAACGTGTAATCAAACTTTGGAATTTGTTACCTGAGGATGTAGTAAAGGCTGTTAGTGTAGCTGGGTTTAAAAATGGTTTGGGCAGGGGGGCGGAGCCTGATGTCCAGCGGGTTAGACGCTGCGCGCTGAAGCTCCCGAGGGGCCTACTCAGAATCCTGACTTAATATCTGCATAAACTTAATATTTTACTCCGAACTTACCGGGGTGCCTTGGGGGGAATGGCGGCCCACAAACCAGTGCACTTGGACTTCGGGTCTCCCTCTTCTTCACATGGAAAACGCTCCAAAACAGAGTTGTCTTCCCCACCAAAGATGGCTCCACTTCGGGTAAGCCCCGAGATGCAACAGGAGATCTTGGAGGAAATACGTGGTGTGAAGGAACTGGTACAGTCCAACGGAGAAGCGCTCCGAGCCATGCGAGAAGATTTCGGTATGCTTCAGGACCGGCTTGAAGGTCTTTCACTACGGCTGGACAACATGGCGGGGGTCCTTGATTCGCACGCGGTGTGCTTGGTGAATCTGGACAAGGCTGAGCGTCAGATACAGAATCTTCAAAAAGAGTTAGAGGATTGCAATAATCGAGCCCGTCGCAACAATGTAAGGCTCATAGGAGTACCAGAGGGGGCGGAAAGCAGGAGATATCAGAGAATTTCTGGTCAAAACTCTCCCCTCCTTGCTGAAGATTACCTTTTGCAGAGATCTGGAAATTGACCGAGCATATCGTGCTCCTACTAACATCGCACTCAATCGGACGACCCCCCGGCCCATTATCTTTAGTTTACTGAGGTATCAGCAAGTTGAGCAAATTTTCAAAGCTGCCCGGGTGATACCACATCTGCAGTTTAAAGACTTGGCAAAGCCCACAGTTGATCGGCGGAAGGGACTCCTTGCTTTTCGACCTAGATTACAACAGTTACAGGCTCGCTTTGGCCTCTTGTATCCAGCGAAGCTCAGAGTGACTCTCCATAACCAAACTAGAACCTTCGAAGATCCTGCTCTGTTAGCAACATTTTTAGATTCCAAAGAGGCTGACCAGATGCGCTAAGTCAACAACTCGGATGGACTCCGCTGGAACTGCCCGCCATTTTGAATGGCCCGATGCGGTGATCATTGCCTGGAATAGAGACTGCCTGGACTTTTCTTTCTTTTATATCTACCTCTCTTGGTCTCCTTCTCCTCCATGATGTGCACCGCGGTTGGATTCGGAGCACGCACAGCTATACCGGTTCTATGTTTCAATTTAGGCCTTCTCTGGGGGTCTCACCCCGCAGACATCAGGTCGCCAGTAATTTCTGGGGTTTTGCTTCTTCTCTAAGGCACTTCGGTGCTTCTACTGTAATATAGGGCGCTTCATGATTTTTCATTGGCTTATTTTCTATCATATCGTGTGTACAGTCATTTATAGTTGATATGAGGGACATTGCGCAACTCGGTGCGCCATCATGTTTCTTTCTCAGAATGTTTGACTTTGTTGTATGGCCTTATGTAAGCTCTTGTCACTGAACGTCAGAGGCATTAATAGTCCAAGCAAAAGCATGACCATCCTTAGTTATTCTAATCATGACCATACTGATTTAGTGTTTCTTTAGGAAACCCATTTCACCTCCGTTGAATCACTGAAACTTACTGCTAAACCTTATATGGTGGCTGCCTACTCTCCCGCCGTTTCCAAGCGGTGTGGGGTAGCCATCTTGGTTGAGAAATCTTTGCCAACTACTGTAATGGATACTAGCTCTGATGGGGAGGGTAGCTGGGCCTGTGTATATTTTAAGGTTGGAGATAGTGAATTTACGTGTATTTGTATATATGCTCCGAATGTGGATGACCCTGTTACTATTACTCGGCGGTGACTTCCATCAAGTGTTTGATCCTTTGATAGCTAGACTGTCGCCTAGAACGAGTGGTCCGCCCAAGAGTTTTTACACTCTGCCAGCTCTGATGACAGATTTTGTGTGAGTAGATATATGAAGCTGTTTCACCCCTCTGACTTAGAGCTCACCTTTTCTCAGCCCCCCTATCACTCACAATCTCGATCAGATTTTTCCTTATCTCCTCAGTACTGCTATCCCAAGTGGACATATAATCCTGATAGGTTAGCCAATTGGAATGCCATCCAGAACACTTGATGCTGGACATGTCATGTGGTCTTTGGTTCACTAAACTCCTGTTAAGTATGATTGTCCCGCATTACAGTATTACTGGAGTCGGGTCTGGGGTCGTCTTCATTCTATTTTATATTTTCCGGAATCCCTCTCTTGGAAGATTGTGGGGCTCCGCTTGGTTGCGGGGCTCCCCTCTCTTCCTAAATTGGCTTACTTCCTTTTAGCCTTTATACTGGGCATTGCTATTTCTTATTTCCTTAATCACGAAATATTGGAAAAATAGCTCTTCTTTGAGCTCTAATGAATGGTGAATCATATCTGTCTTTATTGTAAATATGCGCAAATACTTTGTATGTCAGCCTCTTCCGCTCAAACTATTCACTATTGGTCTGGCTAGAAGATGCTCAATGATTATGTTTACACTATTCAATGCTCTCAGTTGACTGTTTGAATCTGTATTAATCTCTGTCCCACACTCATCCGGCATCATAGATTCTACTTCTATCTGTTTGATGTACAATAATTGTTGTATGTAAGCGCTTATATGATGATTCTTATCAGCTTAGAGAAGAAGCATTGGGGTGGGGGGTAATTGGGGTTGCTTTCTTTCTTGTACGTGTGTATTTGTTTCTTTTGGTGTGTTGTTACTTTTGTTTGTTGTAAAATGAAAATAAAAGTTTAAAAAAAAATGGTTTGGGCAAGTTTCTGGAGGAAAGGTCCATAAACCATTATTAAGAAGGGACCCAGGATATCAATGCTTGACCCATTACAAGCATTGCGGAACCTGTGTCTTTTGGGGAAACAGCTAGGTACGTACGACCTAGATTGGCCACTGTTGGAAACAGGATACTGGGCTTGATGGACCTTGGTCTGACATAGTATGGCATATCTTATGTTCTTATGTTCTTATCCCCAGGATAATATTTTTTATAAATCGCTTCTCAAACTGACAGACGGGATTATGATAACGGTGTGAGAAATCATGGAAGTCTCCTGATAACAAGAAGAAATTAAGAAATTAAATAAAAATGTTTTTTAACAGATATATGAAATGTTTCTTTCCTCTGAGGCAAAACTGATAAATTCCTAGTAGGTTTGAAACACAATGTTGTGTCGGGGATCATATATTAATACAGGAAAACTGTGGTATTGACATTTATTTTTGATTCAATAATAAAGAGTAAAATGGACTAATAAAGTCATCTGGCTGAAACTGTGCTAGTGTTGGCAAAAACGAGTCCAAAAAATAATTTTTTGTTAGTAGTAAAATATAGATCTTTAGTATTTTATAAAGACAAGTAGGCACTTCTTGTTTTCATGAAAGAGGTTTATACATGATTCTTGGCAGAATATGAAAAATGTACAGAGCATGGTAAAATCTGTATCAAATCTTCTGCTGTCTGCTTTGCTGTAGTGCATCTTTATAATAATTCCTTAATTTATCCATCAGTTTTAGAATTTTTTTTTACTTTATTTTCTTAAGACACAGACAACAACATAAGTGGTATAACAACATGACACCAGTCTACCACCACAACAGCTCAGTACATCTGTTAACTTTCCCACTTATAACTTTTCCCAAAAAGTAGCAAAACATGTGGGCTCACGGCGCATCCTTGCCACACCCAAGCACTTCAACTACAGTTACCAAACAAAACTGAATCTCTGTTCCACCTTCCGTGCCTTATTTTCATGGTGCTTCTCAAACCCTCAGTCACCCCATATGTTCCAATCCTCATCCGATATCTCCTACACACCCAACATGCAGTAATCATTCACACCCATACACTCACACCCCCATTCCAACCATCTCCATGGTCAGATCTCTGTGGTTTAAGCCAAGCCCCCACGCTACCTCTGTACATGCCCCCCCCCCAACTAGCTTTCAATGCACTCCTGAAATTCCATCCAGGGAAGACAGTACTCTTTCCACTCCCCCTTTTGGGTTTTGTTCATAAATACACAGCTCACACTTCATAATATCAGCCATCAAGTGACACCAACATTTGGCACTTGGACCCTTGTCTTCTATCCAGATGTTGAGTAGCATCATCCTTGCTGCAAATAGGCCTATGCACAGACATTTGTGCTGCACCTTGGAGATCCTCCCACTCTCCATGTCTTCCATATTTATTTATTTATTTGCTTTTATATACCGCACTCTTTGAAATCAGTGTGGTTTGCATATAACGAAAACAATACAACGGTTTACATAGAACAGTTTGTAAAGAACGGTTTACATTGAACTAGAAACAAGTATATAGCAGTTTACATTAAACTAGAAACAAGTAACAGTAAGTAACATGTAATAACAGGTGGCTACATTAAATGTCAATAGATGGATAACAACAACAACAACATGCTAAAGGCCCATTCAACCTGACGTCCCCCACTCCACGAGAGCTCTGCTAGCAGCAACTCCCAAATAGCCTGCAAGTGAGAGCACTCTAAGAATATGTGCACCAGTGGCCTCCACTGTGCCTGACATTTCCCACAGCAATCATATTTCCACAGATTCATCTGTACTCTCCACCCCTTAGTAATAAATATGATGTAATAATCGATACTGAGTTTCCTGGTATGCCACACTCATTAGATATCACAACCGCAATAGATCCAAAAATCTTCAGAGTAATACCACTGTTCAGCCAATATATATAACTAATTACTCCAATGTGTGAATATTTCCTTGATTCGATTATTTTATAAACAGTTTTTCTTAAAAAACAACTTATCTTTTTCTAAGCGGGTCTCAGACTCACGGGCAACTTTCTGTGATAAATATCACTTGGTGCACCTTTTTGCATCAACGACCCATTTTCATATTATTCTTATAACTTTCTCTTAACCTTTTCTAAACTATTTTTTCAAACGTCCAGTTGGATAATGTGAGATATCTATAACAGCAAGCTTATCTTTTGTCTTTTCTTCAATGTCCCAACGCCAGACTGGGCGCCTCTGCGTTTCACAGCCTTTATGTTTCTTCAGGGGATTTTGCTTAACTAGGTTCAATCTAAGATGAAACAGATGAGATAATTGATATTACAAGCCTGTCTAAGCAAAATCCCCTGAAGAAACATAAAGGCTGTGAAACGCAGAGGCGCCCAGTCTGGCGTTGGGACATTGAAGAAAAGACAAAAGATAAGCTTGCTGTTATAGATATCTCACATTATCCAACTGGACGTTTGAAAAAATAGTTTAGAAAAGGTTAAGAGAAAGTTATAAGAATAATATGAAAATGGGTCGTTGATGCAAAAAGGTGCACCAAGTGATATTTATCACAGAAAGTTGCCCGTGAGTCTGAGACCCGCTTAGAAAAAGATAAGTTGTTTTTTAAGAAAAACTGTTTATAAAATAATCGAATCAAGGAAATATTCACGCATTGGAGTAATTAGTTATATATATTGGCTGAACACTCATTAGATAGGCATAAACACTGCCAAATAGACCATCCAAGTCATCCTCCATTATCTACTGTACAACATCTGTAGCCCAGGTCCCTGCCAGTGTCTCCACCCTATGACCTCTTATGCACCACTCTGCATCAGCAGTAACACCTTGCAACCATATTAAACCTTGGCCACAGAGTCTGAAAATCATTATTTGAGTTCCTCCCCCAATTACCATATCATAGGGTGGCAATAGTGCCACACCTGCCAGTAATGGAAAATGTGCCCCTCCAGCAATGCCCATTTGTCCCACAGTTCTCCAGACTTGTACCAATGCAACATCCTTGCATCACACAGATCATCAATCCAGAAACATCACAACTGTTCCCACTGCATGAATGTTGAGCGGTCCACCCTGGGCACAAATTACGGATTCCCCACCAGTTGTATGTATGGAGATATATTCAGGGAGGCCTGCTCCAACCCTCTCCACTATGTCCAGGCTTTTTTTAATGAGGTGAAACATCCTCTCATCCCAGGGTGCTGACCTGTCTCACACTTTCAAACCATGCACCAGATTGACAAAGCTGTATGGGGCATATAATTCATCCAGCAAGCTCTCCGGCTATATTGGGACTCCCCAGTGCACACGTCATGCAGCCACCAATCTGATGCCTGGCACCCCCGGGCTGCCGCACTCATTCTCTATGTACAATTTAGCATAGCTCACCAGGGCCCCTTTCCGAAGACGTTTCCACAGCACCCCCTTGAAGGCCCTTTCTTCCTCAATCCCCACTCACAATGGGACCATCTGCAAGACATACAGAATTTTGGAAAGTATCACAATTTTCTTCAGGGCAGGGGCAAATCCTTCCAGTGTTCACAAGTAATTTTCATGACCTCTAACCTATCTATAATATTTGCTTTATAGATGATACTAGGGATAATACTCAAGTTGATGCCTAAATATTTAATATCATCTTTCGCCCACTTCAGTAGGAAGGGGTCATTCCGCACCACCACCTCTGTTCTCCCAAGGGCGAGAGCCTCCGATTTCCAAAAATTAATCTTGAGGCCAGTAAATGACCTAAATTGCTCTACTACTGCTATTACCCTCCCAACATCTCTGTGCATATTGCCGAGAAATAGGAGCATGTTATCGGCGAACAAGTTCAAACGCAGATCTGCTCGACCCACCATTCTCCCTTGAATGTCTGATGCCCTCCTCAACTTTGCAGCCAGCAGCTCTAGAGAGCTCGAATATCAAGAGTGATAGGGGGCAGCCTTGCCTAGTATCCCTTAAAATGGGAAACTCAAAGGTTTGGCATCTATTTATTATGATTTAAGCTGTTGGCATATCACATATGATACATACTAATTATAAAAAGACCTCCCCTACATTATACCTCTCCAGTATTCAAAATAGATATGGCCGCAATACCTTATTAAAGGCCTTTTCAGCATCCAAGCTCGCTATAGCCGCCCCATCCTTCCCAATGCGGCTGGCCTGGATCGCTGCTAAAGCCATGAGAATATTCACTGTCGCTCTTCTCCCCTTAACAAATCCCACTTGGTCCTCATGAACCAGTTTAGCAAGAATTTTTTGCAGTCTACACTCTAGCACACCTGTGAGGATTTTCATGACCTGATTTATTAACGAAATAGGGCGGTAGGATCCATCCTTCAGGTGATCCTTTCCCAGTTTCGACAACACCACTATATGGGCTCTGTTTTGCTCTGGCCAGCGTTTTCCTCCCTCAACATCGACTCATACATGTCCTGCAGGGCCCCTCCCACCAAATCCGGCATACTTTTATAAAATTCTGCTCCCAGACAATCCAGACCAGGGCTCTTTGCAAGCTTCAACTTCTTAATAACGCATTGAATTTCCACCACGTTATCAGCCAGTTTATAGCCTACATCTCCTCCAACGTCACCTGTGGGAGCTGTAAGGTCCAAAAAAATTCCCCCTGGGTAGGGCTACTAGCTGCCTCACCCGTCACCTTCATTTTGAGCTCTCCTCTGGTGTTCCTGACTTGGGAGATGATTTGTTTCCCCTGCCTGTTTTGGACTAAGTGTGCTAACATTTTACCATTTTAATATTTTATTAAGCAGGAGTGATTGGTCTGTGATCATGACTCTTAAATTGAGTGTGCGATTTTCATTGATTTTGACATTGTGCAATTACCTTTGTTTCAGAGAAACTAACAGATAATACATACAAACACCATCCTAAACTTCACCAAATAAGGATGGCTGAGTTCTGAGGTCATTACTGGAATATTTGCACAATATCCAAATGTGTTAGGAATGAAGTTAGAGAAACAGTGACAATTTGTATCCAGTAATCTTTCACAGAGCATAGCCTTTCTTCTGTGGCATTTAGACACACTTTCAAAAACTATTTTCATCAACGGTTTGGAACATAAAGAATTTGTCATACAAATCCACTGAAGTATAATAGATTGAATGTCCTAGCGGAACAAAATAATGGTAATTTTGGTCTATTGTATTCTCTAGACAACATGCCCATTTGTGCGAGCAAAAATAAGATAACTGTGGATGCAGTTTTGTAAATGCTGCCGTGATGAAAGGCGCACGTGTGCTTTTCATTCTGCAATGTCTGCTCAGCTTTCAACAAAGTTCATATGTACTTTAAAATTTATCCCCGAAAATGTACCTGTATATATTTTTATAACTACTAAATTGTGAAGAGATCTTTTCCAAGGAACACTGCATGCATATATTTGAAAATGCATATCAGCTAAATGCAGCATTCAAAAAAACTGCTTATTCCAGCATGAACAAGGTTACATTTGTAAGTGACACACTGTATCCACTTGGGTTCAATAATCAAATCGAATGGCATCGCTTGTTTTGATCCAATGGACTGGTGAGGACTTTAAGACCAGTGCGCAAGCCTGGCATTCGACTAGATTGTAAGCTCTGACGAGCAAGGACTGCCTTTTACATGTATGTGTCTGTGCAGTACTGCATATGTCTTGTAGCGCTATACAAATGTTCAGTAGTAGTAGTAGTAGACTGCAGCCATTGAATTTAAGTGGTGCTTTTTACATTTTGTGTCTTCGATAACTGTGAAGGTTTTTGCTGATTTGTTATGTTCTATTCTGTGGTGGAATGTTTTCCCTGAGGAAACCAAGAGCTGTGGTGAAACCATCAGCTGGGGTCAGAGGTGGTTTGAGCTGTAAGGACCTTGGGTTATTTTTTGGCGCACATTGAAGACACTTCTATATATGGATGAAGACCACTATGAATACTTAGATAAGTTGTGTATTTTTACCATTTGATAGTTTGTCAAGTTGGACATTAAGAAGAATTTTTTTTTTAAAAAGAAGGTACGCAAGCAGTGATGATGAGCATTATGCTGTCAAGACAGAAAGTTTTCTTACTGTAAAGTAAAGCCTCTACTCAAGTGTTGAGCTCCTTTTTGCCTACAAAACATGCCTACCTATATGTGACCTCTAATGCATTTATATATTGTGATAAGGAAGCTTATCATAGCTCAGGAAGGAGCTATAGAAAAGGTGAAGTGACTCTGAACAAGCAACCTGTCAGTTCTGGTAGAAATAAGAAAACAGAATTTTCCCATAAAAGACTACCAGTCCCAGAATGCACCAGGTTTCCAACAGCCATTAGAGGAGCTGAAGTGAGGAAACGTGTGTTCAATCAGGAGGGCTATGAGGTAATCCCTAAGCACTCATCTCAAAGGGCAGGGCCTGATTCAGCACAGCTGCGCTGTGTTAGGGAGGAGCACTCATCTAAGCAGAATAAGAGTAGAGTTTATTCTACAGATGACCATCTTCATGATCACCTTGGATATCCAGAGAATTGTCCTCAGTATCCTGAGAATCAGCTTGAGTTTGATCATCAGTTTCATCTGAAGGATCATCAGAAGCAGAAGCCAAACTGGACGGACAGAGAGGGAAAGAGACCCTTTGGAAGAAGGAAGAGAAAAGCCTTTGAGAGGTCTAGAAGAGTCCAAAGCAGTACGTATACTGGGAGGTATTCCAAGGGCCAGCATATACCATTGGACTGGGGAAAGCCAGAGGAATGGTGCTGCAGAGCTAGGAATCACCAGAGGCTACCTGTGAGGGAGACGGCTGCACGTGGAAGGGACCCTAAGACCTGTGCCAGAAGGTATGTGAAGAGAGATCCAGTGTCCAGGGATCTGGATTGGAAGGCTGGACATAAGAACTGGACTACATACTGGCCAGGCTATATAGAGAGGAACTCTAGCAGCAATGGAAGCTCAGGTATGAACACTGATCTATGCCCTAGCTATAACCTTGAAAGACAGCAGGGAAACAAGTATTCTCCTGAAAATGCTCCATTGAGAGATTCATCTGTGCCAATCCATGATATTGAACCCATGCTTGTTGAACAAGGGGGAATAATAGCAGATGAGGATCCTGTTTATATGGACTGCTCTCTATCTAAACTCCGTTGGTAACTTTCTGTTATAAAGTACAGCAACCATCACAAAGAAATACAAATTTGTTCTTTAATCTACTCAGAAAAGCTCCTGAAGCAGGATTTGACCCACACAGTGGAAGGCAAGCCAGCTAAGGGGTTTCAGCTGGTAACTGCTAGCAATTAAGCCTTACCTAATTGCTTGTGAGCTAGGAGAGAATCACTTCTGTATCTATGTGGGAAGTAATCAGAAGTTAACCTGAAAAGAACAGTTTGTTTCTTGCTTTGTAGCTTTTCATTTGTTGTTTTCCTGATTTTGACTTTGTTTTTCCAAGTTAACACTGAAAGCAAGTTACCTGATTTCATGTGCTACCAAGTATATCTGTGTTGGGAGAAATAACCCCATAAATAAATATCTTATTGGCTTTACCCAAGAGCACAACTAAATTATTGTCAGCAGCTGTGTCTGGTGTGAATGAACTACATTGTCCACAATACCTTGCAAATCATATAGAGATATGCACTTGTCAAGACTGTGAAGATTCTCACCCAGGCAGCCGTCTGACAATATATATTTCTTTTTTAGTGAATAGAGCTGTATAGTTAAGCAGTCTTTTTGAATGCTGCATTTCTTTTTGTGCACTATATTTGAAAATGTATATGCATGCATGTAAATGCAAACCCCAACCTAACCTTGTGCTCAGAAACACTTCCGGTTGATGTGAGCAATTTTATAAGAAAGCAGATACTTTAGACCTGTAAGTAGTTGTCTACTTAAGCCCTATTTTATAAAGAAAAGTAGAAGCTTACAGTTTTGTATAAAACACTAGCATAACTGGTCAAAAATACGCATACATTTAATACAAACTCACTTACACCAGTCTGTAGAGCAGGTATAAATGCTCATGCCTAGATTTCTAAAACACTCACGTTAATTATAGTATGTTATAATTTATGCATGCAACTCTGCTTCTGTATACACTCACATTGAAAGCATGTGCCATTGTTGTGTTTGTTTGTATAATTACAGAATGGGGTACAGCAGAGCAAGGTCATTTATGTGTGTAAGTGCTTAATTACAACTACCCCCATATGCATTGTAACCAAGCGCTGGTCCCTCTGCTGCTGTGCTGGCTCCTCAAGGGCAATCCACATGCTGGCTTTACATTTGCATGCAGGAAAATGTGGCCGCCAGCACTGGTGCCCCATCGGGAGTGGCGAATAGTGAGGAAGCCCTTTGTTGTTCCATTGGTAAAACCTCCAAGCAAACAGGGAACAAAACTTCAGGAGGGGCAAGAAAGGGACAGAAAAGGAAAAAACAAATAAACAATCCTTTGACATCCAGGCTGGTTCTGCTCCTGAAGAACCTTAGCCCCATAAAGAAAGTCCTTACTTTTGTGGCTTTCTTGGATAAGCACAGTTCCAGTTACTTTGGTAGTCACTTCCCTCTCCCCTAGCAAGCAGGCTAAGGCTCCACTGTGGTCCCGCTCCCAAACTCGCAAGGTTCACGGGGAAAGGAAATATATTGTTATAGCTGTGGTCAACATTATTGGCACCCTTGCATTTTAGTTACATTGTGTACAATATCTTGAAAAGTAATTGGAAATATTCCAACTGTATGTTATCATTATATTTTAATAGTATGTTCAAAGCTATACAACCAAAAAAAGATGTTCCGTGCAACTTAGATATAGTAATTTCTGAGAATAAACAAAATGTGACTGGGCAGGATTAATGGCACCTATCACTAATATTTGGTTGCACAGCCCTTGTCAGTGAGAGCCTCCAAACAGTGAGAGCCTCCAAACATTTCTTGTAGCCATCTATAAGTTTCTTATATCTGGCTGCTGATAATTTCTCCCACTCTTCAACTGTGATTTGCTCCAGTTCATGAATGTTTCCAGGATTCTTTTTACCAATGGCATATTTTTAGCTCTTTCCAAAGGTTCTTGATTGGACTGAGATCAGGACTCATTGCTGGCCAGTTTAAAACAGTCCATGTGTTCCTTTTTAACAATTCTTTTGTACTTATGTTTTGGGTCATTGTCCTGCTGGAGGACCCATGATCTTTGACCCAGACCTAGCTTTCTGACACTATATAGCACATTTTGTTCTAAAATACCTTGATAGTTTTCTGACTTCGTGATTCCTTTAATACATTCCAGGCTTCCACTTCTTGAGGCAGCAAAACAGCCCCACAACATTATGGAACCCCCACCATATTTAACTGTAGGAAGGGTGTTTTTTTCCTTATAAGATTCATTTCTTTGTCTATAAATCTATCGCTGGTCTGCATTGCCAAAGGGCTCAAGTTTGGTTTCATCTGTCCACAGAACATTTTCCCAGAAGGACTGTGATTTCTCAAGGTGGGTTTGGGCAAAGAGCAGGCATGCCTTTTTATATCTGCCTTTGAGCAGTGGGGTCCTCCTTGGCCTTTGCCCATGAAGCCCTTCTTCATTTAGAGGAAAGCATATGGTGTGGGTTGAAACTACCACCTCAGATTGCTCCAGGTCAGTCTTAAGCTCTTTGAATGTCGTACGTGGTGTTTTACCCATAGTTTGCACTAACTTTCAAAGATTTTTTGGATTAATATTCCTCTTCCCACCACATCCTGGGAGGTTCTTGACAGTTCCATGAGCAGAAAATATTTTAATAACATTGCAAACTGTAGACACAGGAATCCCAAGGTCTTTGAATTTGCCCTGTACCCCTTTGAAGTTTGATGTTTGGTGATAATGGCTTTTCTGATGGTTTCAGGCAGTTCTCTTGTCTTTACCATTGCGAAAATGGAAGAGGGAGTGAATGTGCCCATTTTAAACAGTAGATCCATAATTCATTGGTTGATTCAAGTCATGTGAGTACTGACAATTGATCATGGGTGTGTCTAATTTTATTGTAATGGGAATGTGGTTCTTCTGTTCAAAATGATTTGAATTGCTTAAAAGGGTGCTAATAATCATATCCTGGCAGTGTCCCAGTTTTTATACTATTCTCTACTATTTTCTTTCTTAATTGGTCTTGTTTTGATTCTTTTATCTGTCAAATATGTGTGCATATATAGTCCAAAGCCATTTCACTGGCCACTTTTTTTTTTTTAAACTCTTTATTTATCGTTTCAAAACAGAAAAGAAACACACAAAGCCTTCAGCCTTTAACAATACTAAATAATAATACAACCACTGCAAAAGCCCAAAACCCTCCCCCCCTCCCCCCCCCGGCTCTCTGGGAGACAAGCAGCCGCAAGCCCGGAACACCAAACAGGTGCCCCCGGGCTGGCGGCAGTAAACTAATACCAGCCTTTAAAGAGGCACCTACTAGGCAACTTTGGCACATGCGATATATTGATCCAATATCTCCCATCTTTTAAAATTTAGCTCAACATCGCACGGGCGAAATAATTTGCTGTACAACTTCTCATATTTGGAGTACTGACAGACCGAATTCCACCAGTGTGCTGGGCAGAGCCTCGAGAAAGATTTCCAATTTGCCAAAATCTGCTTAATCGCAATGGCCAGCATGAAATTTAATAGGAAACGTTTCCCTGGGCCCACCGCCGGACACACCGCTAAGGATCTCAAAAATATCCCGCGCCAAGTGAGCCCGTGGGACAAGCATAAGATGGAACTAATTCTCCCCCAGACCTGGTCCAGGAAACTCTTAACAAAGGGGCAATCATAAAACATATGTGAGAATGTTCCCTCATTGGACTGGCAGGACCAACATTTACCAGAAGCACCCTTATCCCACTTGGCCAGCCTCACTGGGGTTATGAAAGCCCTATGAGCAAAAAAGTACATTGCCTGCATTAGCGCTGCCGATCTAGAGACCCTTGTCACGGGGCCCCATAAGAGCTTCCAGGTACCCGCGGAGATCATTCCAGACACATCGGCCTCCCAAACTCTCACTAAACCAAGCAGCCGCCGTGGAACACTATCCCGGAGGGATGCATAAAGCTTAGAGAGGGCACCCTGTTGTCCAATTGTGCCCCGAAGCTCTTTTAGCAGCCCACTCTCACCTGCCAAATCCTGCACTTGAATATGAGAGGCAATGATGCAATGCTTAAGCTGTACCCACTTAAAATAGTTGGCATCCGAGAAAGAGTATTCAGACTGTAGTACCGTGAAGTTCTTCCAACCATGTGGCCCAACTAACTGGCCTAGCACCCAAACACCACACTCTTGCCAAGCCCTCCAGGCAAACGTCTTGCCATGTATTCGGAACAAAGGGTTCCACCACAACGGGGATGCTGCCGAGGGCGAGTTATCAGTGCCCAACCTCTTAACCCAGTTCAAATAGGCTTCCTGCGTTGCCTTAACGACACCCCCCGCATTAAGCCAGTCGGGCTGTAAGGCACCCAATAACGACACCAGGGGGTAAGGCGCGGCCACCCACATTTCAAATTCTAGCCAAGCTGGACGCAACACTAGCTCCCCCTGCTCAAGCCACAGGGTTCCTTGCTTCAGCAATAGGGCCTGATGATATAAATAAAGATCTGGAAACTGCACCCCTCCCCCGTCTTTAGCGGCTTTCAGCTTCTGAAGGGCAATGCGCGGCTGGGCATCCTTCCACAAAAAACTGGTAAGGCATTTCTCCAACTTGGCAAATATGCTATGTGGTAACGGAATAGGGATCATGCCCAGCACGTAGTTAATTTTTGGCACGAGTATCATTTTGATAAGCTCTAGCCGGCCCCACCAAGAAAAGTGCAGAATAGACCACCCCAAGGTCTTACTTCGGATCACCTGCATCAACTCCTCGACATTCTTTTGAATCATAGACTCTGTCGAGGAGCAGTACCAAGCACCTAGATATTTAATACAATCAGCCTCCCACTTAAAAGGGTAACTGGCCATCTCTGCCGAAGAAGTAACCTTGTTGAGCGGTAAGGCCACTGACTTGTTCCAGTTTATTTTATAGCCGGATACTGTGGAATAAGACTCTATCAAGTCAAGTACTACTGGTATTTCGGACGGCTGTACAAATAGGAGCAGGTCATCAGCATACGCCGAAAGTTTCACCGTCGACTCCCCCCCAACGATACCTTCTAAGCCACTATGCTGTCTGAACGCGAGAAGCAAAGGTTCCATTGCCAGATCAAACAGCAGGGGGGAGAGAGGGCATCCCTGCCTGGTATCCCTATGAGAAAGAGCAAGACAGGACACCGTTCGCCGCTATGCGCGCTGTCGCATTGGCATATAACACCCGGACTTTTTTAATGAAACCCTCGCCTAATCCGAACCATTTCAATATAAAGAATAGGAAAGGCCACTCCAACCTGTCGAAGGCCTTCTCCGCATCAAGGGAGAGGGCCACGTAGGGTCTAGGTACCACTGCTGCCCTGTCAAGTAAATTGCAAAGCAGACGGGCATTGTCTGACGTAGACCGCCCGGGCACGAAGCCGCACTGATCCGGATGCACCACCTCCCCTATAAGTGTCGAAAGCCGCTTCGCTAGAACACTCGCGTAGATTTTGTAATCGGAATTTAAGAGGGAGATAGGCCTGTAGTTGCCCACGATACCAGGATCTCTTCCTGGCTTTTCAAGAACAGTAATAATGGCATCGGAGAATAGGCCAGTCTGGCCTTGACTCTCTCCTAACTCTTCATAGTATTCCAACAAATGTGGTTGCAGATCAACCCCAAAAACAGCGTAGAATTCCGAAGGGATACCGTCCGGGCCTGCAGCTTTCCCTTGAGGCATAGACTTAATGGCTGTCTGTAGCTCATCGCCCGATATGGGAGCCCCGAGTTTCACCGCTTGCTGCTCAGACTGCACGGGGTGATCTAATTGATTAACAAACTGCTGAAAGTCCTTCAACACCGCCTGTGACTCTGCAGAGTACAGGGCCCTATAAAATTTGGAAAACTCCTTGACTATGTTGGCACTCTTAGTATGTCGCACTGCCTGACTGTCTGTAATAGCAGCGATCCTAGACTTGTTGCGCTGACCTCTGACAGCTCCTGCTAGCAGTCTGCCCGCCCTATTTTGTTCTATGTGATACCGAGCTGCCTGCCGGAGCATCACTTGCTCCACTTCCGAACTGAGAATTTCGTTGTATTGAAAACGCAGTCTCTGCAATCGCAAAAGGAGGCCAGGGACCGGCTGCTTCCACCACAAGCGTTCGCCCGCCTTAATCTGGCTTTCCAAAGCCACTAAGTGAGCTTTACGCCGTTTAGACTCCTTAATCTGAAAACTAGTGATTGCTGCCCTCAGCGAAGCCTTAAAGGCCTCCCACCAGGCCCAGCTGGCCGACTCTCCCAATTTGTTCTCTCTAAAGTATGAAATAATAGCTGCCTTTATCTCTTCTTGAAACGTGGGTTCTGCCAGCCAAGATCTGTTAAAGGACCAGGGTGGGCGAGGCTTCTCAATATCGGGGACCTCCACCGTGACCGTGATGGCTGCGTGGTCTGAGACTGTGACACTTAAAATCTCTGCCGCACAGCCATCGGAAACTAGGGGCTTGGATATTAAGAAAAAATCGATACGTGACGAGGATTTATGGACGGGGGAGAAGAAGGAGTAGTCTTTGTCTCTCGGGTGGAGCAGCCGCCAAATATCCACCAGCCCACATGCGTCCATGAGGGCTGAGAGTGCCGCACCCACCCGAGATGGACGCTCGACTCTCCTCGGGTTTCGATCTACCAGAGCGTCCCTCACTTGGTTAAAGTCCCCGCCCACAATGGTGAAGGGCGCACCCTCTCTCTGTATGCTCTCATTGAGCTTGCAGAAAAAGACAGGGTCGTCTCTATTGGGCCCATATATGTTAATAAGTAAAAGCTGAACGCCTCCTATTAATATCAATGATTTTGCCCACCTCCCCTCTTCATCATTACTGGCCTGGATAACCTTACAGCTCAACGAAACGTTGGCCAGAGTGGCCACACCATTCTTTTTATGAGCTGCTGGGGATGAGCCTACCAGCTGGTAGACCTTACTTTCCAGTTTGGAGGTCTCTTTCAAGGACAAGTGAGTCTCCTGCAAAAGAACAACATCAGCATTCTGACGCTTACAGTAGGTCATAATCTTTTTTCCGCTTTATCGGAGAGTTTATACCTTTTACATTCAAGGATAATATCTTCAACGTTTTAGCCATTCCAACCCCTGCAAGGGAGATTAACACCAACATTCATCCTGAGAGAATAAAGTGCCAAACTATCACACACCCCCAGAGAGCCGTCCCCCCACATTCCCAAACAAACCGAACAAACTGGGCGAGACATCAAAAGCACTATTACAGCATAGCGCAGCCCGGCTGAAGACACTTATACCGAAAATCAAAATGTGAGCGATAGTACAATTTGTTAATACTGATATTTGGAAAAAAATACAAAAAAATACTCCCCCCCCACCAGACAATATTGCCCCTTCCAGCTCCTCAGGTCCAGACGTGAAGCTATCACTGTCCGAGCATAACATAGTCCAAACAGTAAACGCCTTAGCACTAGGTCTGGCCTGAGGGAAGGCCACCGGCCTGGATAGTGGGAATTAGATCAAAGACCAGGTCAGGTTACTTGCATCGCGAGGGCTTCCTGCTCCTCCATGAACTGATGGAGAACTGCTGGATCGTCAAACGATTTGGTGACGTTGTTTAAGGTGACTTTAAACCACACAGGATTAAAGAGTCCATAGCGGGCTTGCAACCGCTGTAGCCTTGGTCGCAGGGCAAGAAACTGCCTTCTTTTGTCGACGGTGTGTTTGCAAAAATCCGCATAGAAAGCCACTCTCTGGCCCTCATGTTGAATCGCTTGCTGCTTCCTTGCAGCCTCGAAGATTTGTAACACCTGCTGATGCCTCAGGAGGCACAGAATCATGGGTCTTGGCCTTGCATTCTGCTGGACCATGGTAGTCGGAATACTGTGAGCCCGCTCAATTTCCAGCTGGAACTTAAGATCCAGCTTGAGTAGTTGAGGCAGGAAAGTCTCCAGGAAACTGACTGGGTCGCTCCCTTCCACGCCTTCCCGTAGGCCCAGAATGCGCACGTTGTTGCGGCGAGCCCTGTTCCCCATATCTTCCAGGTTGCGCTCAAGCCAGGCTATTTTACGGGCCGCCGCTGCACAACTCTTCAGCTGCTCACCCTGTGCCACCACCTTGGTTTCTATGGCGTCTACTCGGAAAGGTGAGCGCCTGTAGCTGCGTTCCAAGGGCTTTCATGTCTACCTGCAGCTCGGTTAGGGAATCGCCATTCGCTTCCACACGGGCTCTAACAGCCCTTATTTCATGCAACAGCTCTTTGATTCCTCAGACTGTTCTTGCCCGGGCGCCATTTTGTGCGGCGAAAGGGGATCCGTTTTGGATCTTTTAGTGCCAGCATTTGTCGAGCCCGCAAACTCTAGTCGCGTCTGCTTGCCGCCGGACATGATCTCCCGTTGTCCGATTGCCAGAGCTCTGACCTGGGGGGGCAAAATTGCCAGCGAGGGGCTGAATTAGGTGTCTTCAGCCAGGAGGATCACTCCTACGCAGCCATGCTGGCTTCCCGCTGGCTCCGCCTCTCCTCACTGGCCACTTTAAAAAAAAAAAAATACTCATATATTGGACATTAAGAAGTTGAATTGCAAAGAACTAATAATGTTGACCACAACTGTGTTTATCCCGCCTGTCTCACAGTTCCAGTTTATCCAAAAGAAAACAAAGAAAGTTCAGTTTAGAGGTTTATACCTTCTATCTGCAGCAATAATACCTTCATTCAAGCCCAATCCAAAAGACAAAAAGCAAAATAACATAAAAAATCCTTTTCTCAATCCCAGTTCAAATGGCCACTATAGCCCAAACAGTGAGGCAAAAAAAAAAAAAAAGGGTGGAGGAGTAGTCTAGTGGCTTGAACAACTACCTTATACTCAGCTGATCAATGGTTCAGTTCCCACTGGCACTCCTTGTGACCTTAGGCAAGTCACTTTACCCTCCATTGCCTCAGAAGGAAAGGCCTGGTAATCTACAGTGTGTTTCAAAAAGAATGACCCAATTCTGAAACATTATATTTATTGATTAGAGCGCATTACAATAATGGAACAAAGTGCAAAATACTAATATAATAACAAAGTTTCAATTACAAATGCTCTGTATGTCCTCCATCAGCAGCACGGACAACATCAAGACGATAGCTAAACTCGTCCCACACTTTTCGCAAGGTAACTTCTTTGACTGAATTCACTGCTGCTGATATCCTGTTGTTGAGCTCATCTAGGTCACGAGGTAACGGTGGAACAAAAACATGCTCTTTCATGTATCCCCACAAGAAGAATTTGCATGGGGTCATATCTGGAGATTTTGGAGTCCAAGAGTGTAGGGCAGTGTCTCGGGGTCCCGTGCGCCCTATCCAGCATTGAGGAAGTGTGTCATTGAGGAATTGCCATACTTTGTTGTGCCAGTGTAGTGGGGCTCCGTCCTGTTGGAATACAAAATCATTGGAGTCCTCATGAAGTTTTGGTAAAAGCCAGGTCTGCAGCATTTCAAGATAGCTCAGTCCCGTCACTGTGTTTCCCTCAAAAAAGAATGACCCATAAATCTTTGTATGAGAAATTGCACAAAAAAACGGTTACTTTTGGTGACTCTTGCTCATGCTCTACGATTGCATAAGGATTCTGTCCAACGTGCGGAGTGGCATCTAGCGTCGGTTCACTAAAACTCTAGGCCATGCCCATTCGAGCAACACACCTTTCATTCACAAGATGTTCGTCATTCCACAAATATAATGTTTTATAATCGGGTCATTCTTTTTGAAACATGCTGTACTTCCTGTGATACATTGCCAATAAAACCCAGAAGCAGTTGGGTCACCAGGAATCAGCACTGACTTGATGGCACTAAAGAAAAAAAACACACACCACTGTGATTAAGCCTTGGTCATGCCTACCAGCCCTTAACCAATCAAAAGAAAAACAGACATAAAGTCCACAGCCAACCAGTTCATTCCACCTCCATTTCTTTCTTTGCTGAAGATGAGTAAAGAAGCAACCCATCTGAGGCTTCCACTTCCATCTCTTCATAGAGCTCTTACAGGGAGAGGCTGGCTGCCAGCAAGGGGATCTTCAGAATGTGTAAATCCCTCCCAGTTAGGCTGGAAGTCTTGGACCTCATCATCCCAGGGGAAACTCCCTGTCTCTAACCCCTCCAGCTGACTTCCTCTCAAGCAGTGATTGGGCCCTGAAAGAAAGCACATATTAGTTGATCTCCCAGGGAAACTTCAAGTCTTCTTTCTCTCTCCCCCCCCCCCCCCCTTTATCTCCCGGGCTACAGGAACTCTCGTGCCCTTGGTTCTTTGCAGAGAATTGTCCCTGCCTACAAGAGATTGCTGGTACTTGTTTTTCCTCAACCTGAGGACTCCCCTGACTGCAGGTAAGGGCCCTATCACCTTCTGGCACTGGGCAGAGGGAAGATCTCAAGATAGAGGGGAATTCCATATCCATCCTTGGCTCCCTTGCTCCCTTAGGGAGTCTTCTATGCCACAACATGCATTCTAATCACCTAAATCTAGACAGACCTTTCTAAATTTACCCCCTACATGGGCAAAATTGCTAGCCTATAAAATAAAAGCTCATTTATGCAGGTAATGCTCTGTTTTGTCCTCAGAAATAACTAGGGAAATTCCCCTGTGACTCAAAGCAGACTTACCAGGGGCAATGTTCAAAAAATGCACATACTGTAGCTTTAAAGTCTATGGATACTTTTTACCTGTAGATGTTGCATTTGAAAATTAAGTCAGGAAAATATGCATACAAATCTTCTCTCTTCATTCTGCAGGTATTTTTCCTATGTAAAATTATTTTTGATAAATTTACATATTTACTATCTTTTACAGCCTTTCCTCAAGAAATTCCTCCAAACAAATTAATTTTGTACATATCAAAACACTAATGAGCCTCACTAAGCCAGAATCTGTTAGGTATGATCTTAAATACAGGTTTATTACTAGCACTCACCTTAGATAACTTTGCAACACATTTTCAGCTAGCTGGGATAAGTCCAAATAACATCATCCATAATCCAGACAGCTCTAAACAACAGAGATTGTCAAAAAAGACAGAAGTCTTTAGTAAGAAAAAAAGAAAGAAATGCAATTCAAAGAAGAGATGGAAATTATTGAAGTATCTACAAGTGACTAGAAAAGTCCCATAGTACTGGTTACAAAATCTGATTGCACTATCATTTTTTAAAATAATTTGTGCAAGTAAATATAATTCCTAAATCTGATATATACTTAATGCTGCAAGTCTTCAAGGTTACAATTTATTTGCATACTTCCTCCAGCTTCGTTGATGTTCAATATTGGAGGTCACCACAGCCCACTTGGCCCTGGTCTGATGCCAGCATATTCTCTTGGCAGGAACCAGAAAAATATTGAGGAGGTTGTAGTTCATCTGTACACTTCTACCCGCTGCCTCACTGGAGTTCAGTGGATATCATCACCACATCCAAGTTTGGACTTCTTCAATCCCATGGACCTTCCACCGATTGGCCAAAAGTTGCGCATCATAAAATTAGGTCAGTAGATTTTTCCTTCCCTTTGTCTCCTGTAAATCCACTCTATATTTTCTCTTTCTAAAGCTTTTACTCCTCATTCTTAATTCCTACTCAAAACCACTACAAACATCACCCACTGTATTTGTTCTCTATTCTCTTCACCTCACCACCCATTCTGCATTTTACCTTATTCACCACTTTTGAAGTTTGTTTTCTTCCTCGTGTCCAGCTGTATCTGCTCTCGCTGAGAGTACCTCATCCTTATCACTGCTATGACACCTTTGTTTCTTATCTCTGTATTCTTATGTTTCCCCTCCGATCCCATGCTACAGGGCAATTCTTACCTTTTCTGTATACATCAGGCTATTAGCCCTTATCTCCTTATCTCTGTCCCTTTCCCGAGGACCTCTTCTTTCCCTTTCTCATGCTCTTTGTAGAATGTCTGCTCTATTTCCAATCGGCTAGCCAACATTTGTGACCTCATTATATCTCATGCTGTTTATCTTCTCTTCTAAACTTTGGGCACCTTTTACTAAAGCCCATTAGTTGGTTAATGGGCATTTTAACCTTGTGGCCACAGGGTACTTGCGACATTAGCATACAATCTGGGCCACAACCACATGCTACTGTACTTGTTAATCGGTGAACATGTGTTGGGGCAGGGAATGGGCGGAGCATAGGCATGGAAAGCACATTAGCGTAAGAGTCTGGGCTACTGCCTTGCACGCAGTGCACTGAATGACTCCTCTATAGCAGTCGCTAAGCAAACCTGCCGTATCAGAGCACATGTTGTAGTTGGCCAGCACACATTAAGTGCCAGAGAGATAATGGACCCGCCCCTGACAGCTAACATGGAGGCTTTCAATTAACCCATGCATGATCGGCATATCGATGGTAAAGGGGTCCTCAGACTTGGATTTCTCCTAAGGATTCTGCATCCATTGCTGTCATCTGTCATGGAGCCAGAATTTGAAATATAAAGTTCTAACACTTAAACGTAGCAGCACCTGTTATCCAAATAAGTGCCTCTGACCAGGTCTATCTAGTGATTTTCAGCAGCACTGTTTTGATAGTCTCACTGAAAGCCATATAGGCTGCCCCAGGGCTATCCATATATTTCTAGGGCAGAGCAGGGGTGGTCCCTGCAAATATCTGGATAACAGTGATATTCAGTACGCTATCCAGATAACTTAGGACTGCAAAAAGATTGTCCCTAAGTTATTGGGCTGGTGGAGTGAATATTATTGTTACCTGGATAACTGCTGCTGCTGATTGCACAACAATCGTAGCAGCTGAATATTAACCTGTAAGAAGCTTGTTAGTCTTTAGTTTCCAAGATAAACCTGGGAGCGCATTTAAGCAAGAACAGTGACAGATTGTAATTATAGATTACAGATTTGTAGCAGTAGGTCTGCAATTTCATAGTTGTCACTTTCTTCTTAACAACTTTCAGTTACACAGTGATCTGATTCTGTTTCTCTGAAACATCACTTGAACTGTTTTTGAGGGTGATGCTTTACATCTAACTTGCCAATTCATATGTTTATTTCCATTTTACATATTTGAATCTACTTCGTTTTTTTAAAGATACCCCTCTAGCTTTCGTAGCCTTTCTTACTGTTCCATTTAACATGTACACGGCTGTTTTGTCTTCCAATGATCTCTTGATGTTTTGGATACACCACAGTCCCCAGCATTTGGTGGAACTTTGTAGGAGGAATTTATCAAATAGTGAAGACCAGTTGGAAACAGAGGAAGTGCAGTCTTCAAGACTTCCCGCCCATGTACATTCCCACTCCCATTTGATAGAGAACATTACCCTTTTCCAAAAGGAAGACGCCAGTAAATGTTTCTTGATGAGAACTGTGGCAAATTTCTGCCTTGAAACTGTCCATGAAGCAATCCAGCTTTGGAGTTAGTGATTCAATTGTTTCAAATTCAATTGAAATATCCAGAAAGTCCACTGTTTTCATGACTTAAATTTTTCTGTATTGACAACTTGACTAGCATATTTTCCATATTATGAATATATAATATGAATGTTCCCTTTCTAGGCCTCTTGGGTTCCTAAGCTTTTCAAAGAGCCATGCATGAACACTCTGAATGGATACTAGCTGAAGAAAAAATAGTCCAAGGTGTTTTACTACTACTACTACTACTACTAATCATTTGTATAGCACAACAAGGTGTACGCAGCATTTTACATAAAGATGTAAGACATAGTCCCTGTTCATCAGAGCTTACAATCTAATCAAGATTGTAGGAAAGACTATGGAAGTAGTCTTCACTGTAAGCCCACAGCAATTGGCCCACCTAAAGATGTCCTGAAGTTGCAATAGCTTCTATGATGTTGTTGTTCTTAAGTGCCATCAAGTCTGTGCCGGCTTATGGTGATACTCTGGATAGTTGTTCTAAACTGTGTTCGGCCTTCAGTCAGGTTGATAGTGTGGCATCCATAGTTGCTCTTACTCTATCAATCCATCGTACTGCTAGCCTTCCTCTTTGGCATTGACTTTTAACCTTGTCTTTCTGTAATGATCTCTCTCTTTGAATGATGATAGCAAACATAAATACAATTGTTTTGGAATTATAGGAGCAGTATAAAGGTATCTGATCCACTTCACACCTTAACTTTAATAAAAATTGTTTACAGAAAAACAAACACCTGGGGTCTAATTATATCCCTCATTGTTTACTTAAGCACAGTGCTTGTTCAAATATTCTTGACTTAATTTTTCTCAATTAAATGATTTGTCAATGTATTTTTAAAGTTCGGTCACCAAAATAAACCATTTAAAGTAGCATCATTAACGAGTGGTGCTAGCTGCATCTGTGATGCTGGCCAACCGTATTCTCTACACTTTTGGTGCATTATATGCTGGGGAAATGCTGTGCACACCCCCAACAGATAACACACAGCTTTTGAAGCTATGTTGTGCTGTCTGCACTATTTTGGCACCCAATGTGGTTTAATAAACATACCACGTATTCTCTGAAGGGAAAACATGAAATTGAACATATGTAGTATTGGAAAATAACATAAATGGGATGCCTGAATGTCTGTGTGATGGGGTATATAAAATGCTGTACAAAGGAGTTCTGAGGTAGGAACGTTAAATGGAACTGGAGGAAGGGCCAGGAGAAGCAGCTTATGGAGGTTTAACAAGCTGGGACAGAAGTAGACTGACTTTGTTTTCCCTGAACTGCTGTCTATTCTGGGTTTTGCTTTGTGGAAGTTTAACAAGCTGAGCTATTGTCTGGCCTGTGCTGAAAGAAAACCTCTTCCCCTTGCATGTCACACTACCACAGTCTGCCTTTAGGCACAATAACACTCCTATAAAAGAACAAGAATTAATTAACATGCAGGGGAAAATGTGAATAACTCAAACATTTGAAAAACAGAAATATTTGATCAATATTTTCAGAATAATCAAACTTTCCAAAATTCGTTATTGTTTTCAATTGGAAACTGCGAGAAACTGTGAGAAAATGTTCATAAATGCTACATTCCACAAGTTCCTCTTACCCATCTAGTACTTTGGCAAGAAGCAATGCAGGTAGAGACAAGGAAAAATAATCAAGACAACTGAAAAGGATGGCACTAAACAATGCCCTTAGAGTCAGAATCTGTTATTTCCACACCTACACTCCCAACCCCCCCAACCTCCACCTCCCCCCCCCCCCAAATAAAGTCCAGTTCCATATGGCGGAGTTCATTATTTTAAATTCTTTGTCAAAGGTTTGGGACTTCTGATGTCTTAGGAACATGTATACAATCCACAGAGTTTGGTGATAGTTAGGCATTAGAAAGTAAAAGCCAGAAACTTAAGCATGGTTTGAGTCCCAACAGTGACTTTTGTAAGTCCAGAATGTCTTTACTTCAGCGTCCAGTATTACAGTATCTGCTGAAGAAGCACAATTCTCAGTAATGCAATAGGCCACATTCAAGTACAGAAAGTATCTCACTGTCTCCAAAGAGCTGAACTCATGTTAGTAAATTCAGTCCTAAGTTTGTACCTGAGGCAATGGAGGTTAAAGTGACCTGCATAAGATCACAAGAAGTATACAGTAAGTGGGATCCGAACCCTGGTTCCCCTGGTATTTAGCATGCTGCTCTAACCATTAGGAGGGTCGCTAGCTAACAAAACACCTAGGTGCATATATTGTATCTATTTTGTAATAATTCATATCAATCAGTCCTGTATGGCCTTAATGTTTGAAAAAAAGGGTGCCAGATTGAAAAAATGGACCATTCCGGAGCTCTGCTCAAAGAAATTAATTAAAAAAACCCACCCTGAATGAACTCCAAATTTAATCAGAAGTCCAACCCTACAATGTTTACTTTTAATGTATATAATTTTCCAGTATGCATATAGAAGAGAACAAGCTCATCTCTTCTAATTCAGTCTGGTTCTCAAAAAAAAAAAGAGCTGTCTCAGGGAGGTCAAATCATTTCCCAAACTTTTTCATAATGTACTTCATTACCTTTTTCTTGATAAATTGGAAAACAGAAAAAAAGGCATATTTAACTTGGAAATCATGTCATCGTGCATCCTAAATGATAAAACTTTATTGACCAATATCTGAGTCAATAGATCAGATGCTATGTACTCATTAAGGGGGTCATTTTAGAAGATCTCTTAATACTTTGGATATCCAAAAATGGGCATAGAGATTTCCAAAGAACAGAGACATCTCCAGAGCCATTTTAGAAGCCATCTCTGGAGATGTCACCAGAGCGAACACATCCAGATTCGTGAAATCATGCCCTGGACGTGCCTGCTTTTTTTTCTCAGACATTCTGACTTAGTCATCCCAGATTGCACTTGGATGGCTCTTCTAAAATTCCCCTCTAAGGGATCTGTTTACTGAAGTGCATTAAGCTTTTGCAGATAATGAAGCAAAAAGAGTGCAAATAGCACAGTGTTTGCTGCAAAAGCCATGCGTTATCTGTTGGAGTCATGCACAGCAGTCCCCCAGCAGATAACACACTAAATTTGCAGAGGTCATAGTCCGACAGCACCTCCGATGCAGTTAATGCCATCCATTGAGGTGGCGTTAGTAGCACTCACACTGTTTGCAAATTCAATGGTTAGTGTGAGCTGCAGAGGCCCGTGGTAACCATGTATTGTAGACACTCCCCCTCTCTGCCCCAATTCCATCAACCCATGTAGATGAATCACATTCTGAAGATACCAGAGAAAATTTCTGCGCTATCTACATTTTGCATGCGTTATGTGTTAATGTGGTGTGAGGCCCTGTTACTCACAAGAGACCGATTACTAATTACCACTAATTTCCTGTATAGTCCAGATCCAAAGGTCAGTACATGTTTGAACAGGCATTAGTGAGTTGGACACTTTGGTACACTGTTTCTTACAACAGGAGATAACAATAGAAACAATACAACAAAAGGACAAGGCAAAAATTACAAAGATGCCAGCAGAAATTAAAAGGCCTTTTAGGCCAGTACCTAGCGAGTGAAACCAGGAGGTAAGGGATGAGAACCAATTACCTACATTCAGTCCTCCCTTAAAGTCATCAATATGTAAATCTGACAGGTGGCGTATTTTATCCATAGCATTAAGCACAAACACTGAATGATTCGCTATGATCGTACAACAAATAGTGGCATTAATAAAAGAACAAAGGCCTCCTTCAGAAGCAATGAGCAAATCTAGCGCTTGTCTATTTTGTAGAGTCATTTGTGTATTTTGCTCTAGGGACTCTGATAGCTTAGTTATAGAATCAGTAACAGCTTTCATTTGTACATGAAGCAACATTGTAACCGGCGTATAGCCATTCCTAATTCAGCAGTGAGGGCAGGGGTAGCAAAAGGAATCCATGCTGTCCAGGATAAAGCATCTAATCGTGTTTTGGTCAAGGGGTAAGTAGAATTAATATATTCAAAAGATGCCTGTATGGCCTCATCTTCAGAAATTTTCGCATCCCATGGACCTGATCCTACTAGAGAGCGTTTAACTCGCTGGAGGAGTGAATGAGTTTTGTGTGAAACATTTAAAGGAATAAGGGCAGAATAGAGAGATACATGGACAAGGATACAGGGCAAGTGAGAAATATTAATTTTCTGTAGTAAGGCCTCCCCACAAAGAAAATAGTGACCTGTTAAAGCATAAATTTGTGTAGAGGAACGCCATTTTCTTGGAAATGTATTAATATTACCCCAATAGAGGTTAGATTGTAACTTCCCATGACTGTAGGTAGAGCGCTGAGACTGGGGAGTATAGCAGGAACTAAAAGGGACTTTACCTCCAAGCCAGTAATCATAATGACCAGAAGGTAAATAGGGACCCACAAGTAGGGCATCCTGCCAATAATTGGAATCCACTAGCAAAGGCACTAGGGTGATATTATCTGCTGGGGACAGGGTGGAGAGGTTAGCAGTAAATTGTGATAAATACGTAGAATTACCATGACGAGGAACAAAAGTTCCAGCAGCTATATGCCAAGAAGCATTTTGGACATTATAAGTAATATTGCAGCGAGAGGAGAATGAAAGAGATGCATTAGTCACAAGACAATAAGTAAATCGCATCTCTAAAGGAACATAAACAAAGAAAGGTTCACTGGAGGCATTCACAGACTCCCATGTGTCAGTACAGTCTATGGATTCAAAACATGGAGCAGTAAAGTTTTTGTTGTCCCAACAAGAGACCTTTCCCATTAATTCCGAGAGGGACAAAGGATAAATCACTACGGGAGCATATTTTACAGCTTTAGGGATGGGAGTACATATTAAACAATCAGAAACATTAGTTAAGTGTAAAATATCCAGAACAGATGATTGCCATAAATTGGAGGCAGATGCTGTAGCTCTAGGATGACGGGAAAGGGCAGAAGGACTTTGGTTATTTAAAAACATAGCTATACTGACCATCAAGGACAGTTGATTTCCAAGTATTGGGAAGAGGGAGGGACCTAAGGGAATGATTCAGGGAGGAGGTGGTAGTGGTGGGGGGTGACTTAGGGGCAGGGACACAAATTAAAAATAAAAACCATGCTAGGAGAATCGCAAATAACATGAAACAATATAAAAAGGCATACTTAAGAGCAGGAGAGGCAGACATGTTATAGAAGATTAATCAAAGTCCAAAGCACAGTTCAAGGGACCCAAAGGTGGGCAATATGAGTCCAGGTTTGGCCAGAGTCCAACAGAACAGCAAAAGGAGTGGACGCAGAAACAATATGGGGTCCTGAATATGTTGGATCTTGCCAGGAACTTCGATGAGGATTTCTGCGATAAACTTTGGTCCCAACCGGAATCAGACTTTCCTTGGGAAGAGACGGATGTTAATCACGGATGGCACAGCATCGGGAGATTTCTGCTAAGGCTAAACGCAGACCTGCAATGTAAGGAGATATAGAGTCTGGTAAGGAAACAGACGTTTCAGACAGATTGTATAGCAACAATCGCCTGCCAGTACATATTTCATGTGGTGTTAGAGCAACATTCTTCAGTGGGCGATTCCTGAGCTGAAACAAAGCTAGAGGCAGGGCCTGTAACCAGGAAAAACTTTTGTCTGATTGAATCAAATGCAGGGCAGTCTTGAGCAGGCCATTGGTCCGTTCGACGAGACCATTGGAGGTGGGGCGATAGACTGAGACATACTTCCAGTGCAGGTTCACTGCTGTAGAGAAAAAATGCATTAATTGATTCCGGAAATGAGAGCCATTATCAGAATAAACAGTTTGGGGAATGGCAAAACAGGGAAACAAACGTTGTGAAAAGCATTTGAAAACTTCAGCTGCAGTTTCCTGTTTACAGGGAAAAGCCTCCACCCATTTGGAGAATGAACAGACACAGACAAGAAGGAATCTGTATCCATTTACATGGACCTGCATATCTGTGAAATCTACATACCAGGAAATGAACGGACCCTGAACAACGGGGAGATGACCTTGTAGCATTTGTTTGCCCTTCACATGAGAATTCTCTAAACATTGGGGACATTGCTGGCACAATTCCTGCACCCTGGCCCTAAGACGGGGGTACCAGAAAAGCCCAGAAATTTGTGCACAAATGCTGGAGGCAGGGGCATGGGCTACAGAGTGTAACAAGAGACACAATTGTTGTAAAGACCAGAGTGAAATGCAAGCCTTTCCGGACGGGTGTACCCACAACTGTTTGTGCTCTGAACATCCTAACAATTTCCACTTCTGCACTTCATCTTGCAGAAGATTCTGCTGATAATCCCGGAGTGAAGGTAAGGGTTAAGTCTTTGCTCGTGTAGAAACTAAAATGGGGACAGCATCTGTAACTTGTCTAGCTGCTTCATCAGCCAGAGCATTTCCGAAATGTAAGAAACCATAATGTCTGGAGTGGCCGGGGACCCAGTTGCAAGAGGTTAGAATATCTTTCTGCTGGCGCTGCAGTAACAGGTCATACAAGTATAGAATCAATGATTTGTGTATAAGCTGACTACTAGATGAAGTAACAAATCCCCGCTGTAACCAAATCTGGAGGTACTCCCCACACAATTTTTTAACATACTGTGAGTCAGTGTAGAAAATCAGGGGCATTTCCGGACGTTCCTCTAGGACAGCTAATATAGCACACAATTCAGCTGCTTGTGCTGAATATCCCTGATCCGAGTCCAGAACATACTGTAAGCGATGCTCAGACACTCCATCAGGGGTCACCAGCACAGCAGCAAATCCTACAGCACCTTTCTGTTCTGATCCATCAGTAAACCAAATTTCACTATCTGGTGGCATGTCAGAGGGTGATACCATAATGGATAAAATTTCCTCATAGGGGGAGTCACATACTGGGGTATGAACATCTACCGCTGTCTGTAGCCAACTTAGTGGGCACGTGGAGGCAGTGAGAGGCGGAAAATCACTCCACTGTTCAAGATAGATGCACAGGCTTGCTGTAATTTAGTCGGGGACAAATGTAACGTGTCTTTGTTTAGAATAGTCTTCAGTTCAATGGACTGATAGAGAATCAGGGTAGTGGGAGTGAAAATAGACAAAACTTTCTCTATTGCTGCTGCGACCGCAATGACTACTTTTTCAAGGTCAGGAAGGGGGAGTTCTGTACACCCAAAAGTACCAGACAAGAATGCCAAAGTAGAAACCCTGTCCTGAAATAGTATGGCCGCCCAAGCCTGAGAGCCGGTCACTACCATCAATTGAAAGGGTTTGTGATGATTCGGCAAATGTAAGGCTGGAAGACACTTTAAATCTTCCAAAATGGACTGGAGCACGCTTACAGCACAAGGCTCTAAAGTAATTTTGTCTGAATTTTTTCCACCACCCTTTAAATATGGGCGGAAACAAAGGGGCTTGTTTACAAAGCCGCGGTAGCGATTCACGATCGTTATCGGAGCCGCGGCCCCATTGAAATCAATGGGGTCGCGGCTCCGATAACGATCGCGAACCGCTACCGCGGCTTTGTAAACAAGCCCCAAAGAGTCCAAGAACTAAATGCTGGGATCCAATTTCTACTGAAATTTAGGGTGCCCAAAACGGAACGAAGTTCTCTCACTGTACTGGGGACGGGTAACTGTAAGCCATGTTGTACTGTCTTATCTCCCACCTGAATAGATCCTTGGCTTAACTGAAACCCCAAAAAGGTAACTGTTGTCTGCACGAGTTGTGCTTTCTCTGCATTAAGTTTGTACCCTTTCTCATGCAGCTCCTGTATTAACTCCTGTGTGTACTTCTGCATTTGTGCATAGTCTGACCCAGACAGTAAAATGTCATCTACGTATTTTAGCAAACACATTTCTCCAGGGAGATGTGAATTGAAATCCTGTAAATCTTGTGAGAGAATCTGGGAAAAGATACTGGGACTATCGACATACCCCTGAGGTAGTCGTGTCCACTGGTAATGTACTTGATCAAAAAGAAAAGCCAGTAAGGGTCTAGAATCAACATCAATTTCTACACTAAAAAAGGCATTTTTCAAATCCAATACTGTAAAATATTTGTACAGTTGTACTGTATTCAAAGTGGTGGCTGGGTTTGCAACTGCAGGAAATTGTGTTTCCACTACTTGGTTAAGTGCACGGAGATCATGCACAATGAGCCACTTGCCATTAGGTTTACTAACTGGAAAAAGAGGGGTATTATATGCCGAAGTGCTGTGTTCTATTATGCCGTGTAGTTTAAGCTGATTAATTTCCTCTCGTGCACCCTCTATAGCTGCCTGCTGCAAGGGGTATTGGGGCAATTTCGGACCCTCTTTCCCTTGTTTTAATCGTATGTGAACTGGTGTACCTCGTACCCGCCCATATGGACTAAGGAGGTAAGTGCCAGTTTCACTTATCCCTGCGGATTGAAATGCTCCTGCTACCAAGGTGACCTGGGCCTTTACAATTAGATCTCGTCCCATCAAATTTATAGGACAGTGAGAGGCATACAAAAAACTATGGAAGATGGCAAATTGTGGTCCTTCCACCCAAATTGGATTAGTCACGGGGGTTTTTACTGGCTTACCATCAAACCCAGTGGTCATTACACTGTCTCTGCCAATGGTTCCACCTATGGGCATGGTGTTCAGAACAGAAAGTGTAGCTCCAGTATCAATTAGGAATTTCATTACTTGGTCATTCAAAGTTAATTCAATATGGGGCTCTTCTGTTCCCAGTATCACCTGCATATTATATATACCTAGTCATTGTCTATTTCCCCTATTGCCATAGCCTGTCCTATTTGGGGGCTGCCAGGTAGGGTATTGGCGGGGTCTTGCAGGTGGTGGGGGACCTTGGTCATACCCTCTCCGCCCTCTTGGTGGGGGAGCATGACAAGACCGTTGCAGGTGACCTTTCTCACCGCATTGCCAACAAGTGAAATCTCTCTCCCTGTCCTGCTTTTGTCTGGGGAAGGATCGTGATTCCTGACCCGTGAGCTGACCATGCTTTTGAACATTCAGAACTCGCATCAATTGTCTACATACATCTTCAGAGTCACTTTCTGCACTGCTATCACTTGAAGAATCTTCCAAACATTCCATACATTCCTCAAATTGTTTCCGTGTTTCTTTAGCTTGCTGCTTTGCTACTTTAACCTGCTGCCGAAGGGTTTTAATTAACTTTTCGTCGGTAGCAGATCTGCTGACCCGCCCTCCCTTCTTCTTCTCCTGTTCTATTTCTTTAAATTGCAAATTAAACAAACGAGTTTGGGCAGCTTTTCTGTCCCTCTCTGGTTTATTCAATTCTTCCTCAGCTTGTCTGACGAAATGAAAAATATGTGCCTGTTGTTTCTGCCATGGTTCTGATTCTAACGCTACTATGTTTTTTAGCTTTAACTGGATAGGCAAAGGTAAGGTATTGCAGAGAGTCTGAAAAAACATGAGAGCCATGTTAGGGTCATTGTGGGGTACACCCATCTGGGCCTCCCATAAATCTTGAAATTTAGCCAAATAAGCGCTAATATCTTCCCCAACCTTAAATTGCATTGAAGTAAGGGGTCCCATACTTCGTTGGGTGGGATAAATGTCCCTCAAGGAGTCCCATACCATATTACGATAAAGATTGAAAAGTGCCCCATCATACTGGGGATGATGTACCATAACCCCTCTGATATGGGCATTTTGAAAAACTTGATTAGCCGCATTATTACCCAAAATTCGGGCTAGTAGGGCTTTTACATCTCCAATTGCTAAAGTATAACCTGCTGTTAATCGTTAAAATTTTTGTATCCACGCTCCCGCTCCCTGATTCAGGGGAGGGAGTTGCTCGGCCAGATTAGTCATATCGGTAAAACTCCAAGGAATATATATTTCTTGCCCGTGGGGAGCATGCCGCACGGGAAATATCAAATGATTAGGTGTTTTTGGGTTATTGGGATCTTGTCCCTCATACTTTTCCCATACCCTTAAACCTGCTTCCATATACTTATAGTCCCATTGTGGATCTCCCTCCCCTCCACGGATACATCTACGAGCTAGGTTTAAATCTGTAGTATTCAGTGACCCTTGTTCTGGCCAAATTCTCATTTGCGGGGCACAGGCTGTAGTCCACCCATGTAAGTTTGAACTCCAATGATATACATAGAAACCTTCACCTCCTTCTTCATTAAAAACAAAATCTACAGGGGTTTTCTTAGATTGAACTGGTTCTTTAGAACTCTGTACTGGCAGTAATTGATAATCATGGGCTCTGGTCATCCGGTTCCTAACATTCTGTCTACTTTCACATGGTTGTTTAGAAAAATAATCACGCTCCCATTGACCTTCTGGTAAATCAATATTACCAGGGAATTTGTCTGCTGATATCACGGGAAACTTATCGCAATTAATGGAGTCAAGGACAGAGGGAGTGGACTGTACTTGGGTTTGATCACCCCCTGTGGCCCCCAGCAATGACTGGTCACACACCGGGGGCTCAGGGATTGGATCAGGGGTCAAATGTAATTTACCTGCTACCTGGATCCATCCCGTATGCTGTTCCCGGCGGGGAGATGCAGACCGGGATCTTCTACGTGGTTGGGAGTTATTATTTCGCATTATGTCTTCCAATTCCCGATAGGGATATATTGGATTACATGGGGGAGTCTCAATAAGAGATGGTGTTTTTATCTCATCCCAGTATCTAACTCTTTCCTTGTGTGTTTCTGCTGGTCTTTTATCTTTAATTTTATCTTTAGGTCTGTCCTCTAATTCTGTCTCCTTGGGGTTTAGATCTATGGAAGGGTCTGCATAACCTATCGCTGCCATTGTACGACTTTCTGTCGTCCAATAGGGAGGTGGATCATCACTACTGAGGGTTTTTGGATCTACCTTTTTCATCCACATGGAAATGTACCTTAAGTGTTTCAGCTGACTAGCCCCAGTCTTATGAAATAAAACATAATCCCTAATTTTTACTAAACAACGACCATCAAAGATGCCTCCGGTGGCCAGCCAAGAGGAGTTCCAGGAGCAGTGCTCCATTTTGCCCATTTAAGGCAAACTTTCAATATTTCCTTTCCTAATAAGGGATTATCTCTCATCATCCATTCAACCGGAGTCACTGGGGAAACTTGATTTACCATTATGTCCTGATTGCCATCTTTCTTTCTCCTAAACAGAGACATGATTCCAACGTGCAACCTTTTATTTAAGGATCTCAATATCCACCCTCTTTATTTACAGAGGAAGGAAGTGCACGAAATGTCCAGGACACCTTTCAAACAAGAATTCGCTTCGTTCAAGCCCAGCCAATCTCCTCGCGGAGGTATGGAACCGTGAGCAAGAACACACACACGCTTCATGTCAGACGACACGTACTGTCTCAATCACTTATCATTCAGTCCCAGTTTATAACAGCAAATTATTCTTACACTTTATTCATATAACAAAAACAAAAATTAAACAACACTTACCAAGCTTGGTTAAAAATACTTATACTCACGACGCCGTCATCACAGCCGCCGTCTTCCTAGGGAATCCGTCACTCACTTCTTCTCCTCCGGTCTTTACTACGCACCGGGAACGTACCTCCCTCTTCTTTCTTGAGGGGAATCCAAATCTTTACGTACCTCCCTCTTCTTTCTTGAGGGGAGTCCAAATCTTTAAATTTGTATCTTGGTCATAAAGACCCACCCGTACCCCAATCCCGGGTGTTCGGCACCAATTGTGAGGCCCTGTTACTCACAAGAGACCGATTACTAATTATCACTAATTTCCTGTATAGTCCAGATCCAAAAGTTAGTACAGGTGCAATCAGAATCTCTGTTTATTAGATAACTGATGGACAAATACAGGCAAGGGAGAGGGGAATTTCTGTCAGCCATCAGACACCAGAATCCCTCCTCCCCTGAATATAATAGTCATGTTAGATATATACATTTTTTGCTTCCATGTATTACTTCCGTATATGCATAGTCTCCACATCCATCCCTCTGTGAGGCCCTCTCTCCTCTCTCCTTCTGTTTCCTGTCATTGACCTTTCTGACCCCTCTGTTCCTGTTTCAACATTCCTCAGGCCTCTCTGTCTTGGTTATACTCACCGTCAACCATCTACTGTCTTCAGGACTAATGGCTCAGCTTATGCTCTTTGCATGGTTTCCTGTGTATGTGCTTGCATGACTATTTCTGGGCCTTCCAGCTCAGTAATATGCAGTGCAAAGATTTATATGATTTCATGCTGGCTTTATGCTGGCCTGCTTCTCCTTGCCCACTGTATAGTAGTTTGGTTGACATATTTTTATTAGAGCAGAATAAAGGCCATTGAGTGATTATGAACCAGGAACATATACCTAAACCTTATAATCCCTACAGTGGCCAGATAGCGTGCACTATCTGCCAAGTTAACAACTAAATGCAGTTTAGTAAATAGACTCCTATGAATAAATCACAATAAGTCATCACAAATTTTTACTCTAATAAATGTCCTTATTCACTCTGTAACATTGGACTGCCCTTTGTTCAAAAGTCCAATGTGGTTCATGTATATCTAAAAAGGACTTCAAATCACCTCCTCTCCATGCTTCAATCATCAACCATTTTAAATCTATGAACCTGCATGATTCCTCCAACCAATGTTGGCCCATAGGCACTGTAATACATTCTGTTTTCAAATGACTCAGATGTTCTAATATTAAGGAATGAGGGTGCTCTACTCTGTTTCCTGGACCAAGGATTATTTTTTTAGCTCTTCCCCAATTCAATCATTTTGCATTCTCTCTGTACTTCACTCTTTTCTATAGGAGACAAATATCATCAATGCAATCATGTATGACCAATAAATATAAAGAAGCATATGCATATTTTAATGATACTAATAATGTATTCTATAACTTGGAGCTGAGTTGACCTCAAATGTCAAATTATATACTTACTGACAGCTTATTTGCAGTGATTCAGTTTCTCCAGGATAGATTTTCAAACACAGGATAGTGTTTAATATATTCACCTGACAGTTCTGAATATCTATTAAACAGAATTTACTTTCCACCCTCATATTGTGTGAGTCAACCCCTGATGATCTACTGAATAGATGTTTTTAAAGTCATTTTAAAAACGTGGCAGCTTTGCTGCAGCCTCAGAGTATCTCCAGCTTATTGTCACGGGCCATTAGCAGAGAAAGTAAAGCTGCAATCACAGCATCGCCTAAAGACAGCCTGATCTTGGGACATGTGGGAAGAAGAACCAAAATAATACTGTGTGCATTCAAGTGGTGGGGGATCAGGCTGCACAGATTAGTACTTAAACAGAGACAATGAAAATGATGGCCATCAGAACTGCACGAACAACCAAAGACCTTAAAAAACTCCTAAAACCGCACCTCTTCAAGGAACACTATGGACATGATGACATTACTTAACTATGATCAACTTAAACGCCTTTAACATTTACTCTTAACTTCCCCCAAAGACCTTAAAAAACTCCTAAAACCGCACCTCTTCAAGGAACACTATGGACATGATGACATTACTTAACTATGATCAACTTAAACGCCTTTAACATTTACTCTTAACTTCCCCCATTTATCTCCCCTTGAAATATAAATGTCCCTCCCCCACTTAATTGACACACTGTCCAACAGTGCTCTATTCTCCATTATTGTTAACCCCTGTTATCTCCAAGTTATCACCCCCTGTTCATTGTAAAACAAATCCATTGAGATTATGTTATGTTGTTCAATGTAAACCACTTTGGACAAAAGAAGTATAGAAAAACTGTTAAATAAATAAATAAAATAGGACTATATGGCCAACCAATCTGCACATCCATACCAGCTCCTAAACTCTACAATCCCTTCCTCTCCCTCCATTGATGCATGCCCTGAATTGTCTTGTTGTTAAGTGTCATCAAGCAGATAGTCAACTAGAATTAAGATTCTGGCTTATCAGGAAAGTGAACTGATTTACTTCAATTTTCCGGTGTTTTAGGTGTTTGTCTAAGTGCTTGAGTCCCGTACAATTAGTGAAGTGCATCTCAACTAGACTGTAAGCTCCTTGGAGAAGGCAGTGTCTCTTATAAGTACTTTGTTCAGTGTTATGTGTATCTAATAATGGTATAAAAATGTTAAGTGCTAGCAGTAGTACAAAGAATTGTACCCACACAATACAGGTTGAAGAATACACAAACTTTGTCAGCCTCTCTCAGCAGGATACATCTCTTACAAAGGAACTCAGAAAGGGGAGTCTGAAATTGGCTCATAGAGGGAAAACGATTATTTTTGCTCTGTACTGACTGGATTGCAAAAGGGAAAAGAGGTAGACGAGGAAGTGCAATGCTTGTTCTAAATGAAGGATTTGAGAATGAACATTAAACAGGAGGATCTCAGCCTTCTTCAGTTTAATTGGATTTTTTTCTCATTTCATTAGGCATTCTACTGAACATGGTGAAGCAGAAAACAGCCAGAGCTGATGAATTTCATAGAATTTATATAACCTGGATTGAGAAGCTGAAGATTCAAAACATCCTTTTCCCTTGCTTTTACTTTTTAAAATGTAGCTCAATTTCCTATGGCTTCTAGGCATTTCTGATGGAAGGATCATTAATTTATCACTGCCTACTCCTTCCCACTGACATACACAGAGTATGGGACCTTTGATAGGGGAAAGGCTTTACCACTTCATGGCCCAGGGAGTGAGTTTACTCTTCTGCCAACAGATCATTCTGGAGACGTGAATGGTGTGCCAAAATGAAAGTCTTTATTGAACTTACTTAGTACAATCTATCCCTTCAATATACATTGTGGCATCAGACAAAACAACTCTACTTTATAGCTTTTCCTTAAAATGAGAGCTATTCTTTTACTCTGAGCTTGTCGCCCCTGCCTGGGTTCATAACAGAAACTCCAGCTGAGTTTTTTTTTTAAATTAATTTGGAGCTCCAATGCTCCAACACATATTTGTTTGTTTGATATTCATTGCTGAATAGTAATCTCATCTCATTTTCCTATGATGAGGGCTAAGATGTGTTATTTCTATTTTTGTTATTTTTCTCTTTATATTGTATGTGTACTTGATTTCTTTACTGTATGTAAACAGTTTGTAAAAATATTTTCAAAGGGTAACTAAAGGTATCTTTATCTCTTCCATGATCATTTTCTTTGTTTTTTTCTTTTTATTTATTGTTTCCTGCCATCTGACCATTCATGATTGTGGCTCACAACATAAAATGTGGTCCTTTCGTTCAGAGCTCAACCAATAGGACTCTTTTCCAACTCTGTATCAAAACTTGAAAGTAACCAGCAATCTTAGCTGACTTGTTAATGTTTTACGTAGCACTCACAGTCTAGTGTCTGTAGTTCAGTTTGCAGGGTCCTGAACTTCCTTCTCTTTTTGTCCACATCTGCCATTCTTCCCCTAAAAGAAACTACTAAATCTGCTAAAATGGAGTGGAGGAGTGGCCTAGTGGTTGGGGCAAGGTACTTCAGGCCGGAAGGTCAGGGGTTCAAATCCCACTAGAGGACAGCAACCTTGGGCCGGAAGGACTGGGGTTTCTAGTCCCACAGGTGCTCCTTGTGGTCTTGGGCAAGCCACTTAACCCTCCATAGCCCATGTTCCTTGTAAAATAGTTATCTCCAAGTTGTAATGCCCTGTTCAATGTAATTTCAGTTTGTTCAATGTAAACCACACTGATGCAGAATAGTGCGGTATATAAGAGAATGTAAATAAATAAATAAAATAAAACTCATCTTCACCTACTTCCACCCATGAGGAGGCCAATTCAAGAATGCACTTCACTATCCAACAGACTCCATAAATTATTCATGAAAAAGGGTCTAACTGAATCCATTGTCTCTCACACAAGGATGCGTCCTTGATCACTTCCCCATGCAACACAGAAATAAAATCCATTTCCTATAAGCTGCATGAACTACATTATCCCTCCTTGTGTGGTTGAAATTATCTACCATATATGGTGTTTATTAACTGAAACTTGAAGCAGTGAGCAATTTGATTCACTCATTCATGTCAGGAGGGGCATTCATGTCAATGAGCTTTAGCATGGAGCTGTCCACTATCAGCACTCTTTCATGGAAGAGCTTCTGGGTGAATTTAACAGCAAAGTAAATTTCTCTGAGCAGAATGACTGAACCTACATTCTTATAACTCTTTCTTCAAGACTAGAAGGAAAGATCCAGGAAGCAAAGTTAAGTGAAGTAAGCACACCACACTGCTTATGAGATACAAAACTTGCATCATTTAGCTGTCACACTTCTGGCTGACTATAAAGGATTGACTGCCAAATATTGCAAATATCTTCTCCTCCATAGTCTCTCCTTCCCAATCACTACTCAATCTCATCAGGAAGCTCAGGCTGGTGATAATGTTGACTATTATCTATTTCTCCTATGAAGGATTCCATTTCCTTTCATGTTTAAGTAGTGATGATGATGATGATAATATATAGTATTCAGCAGTTGAGGTTTTCTGATTGAAGAATGGATATCAACAGATACAGTATGTGATATTGATTTGGGTTATGCCTACTAAACTGTGTTAGCTGCTCCTGCAGGGCTAATGAGATAGCAGTTAACATGGGCAAAATCCAGATATTGTAGGCACTTTTCTGTGATATCTGGATTTCACGTGGTGGACCTGGGGGGAAGCAGGATCGAGGCAGGGAGTAGGCATAATGATTTTTGGCAGCCACCACGCACAAATATTTTACGTGGTGGCTGCTAAAAATGGCCCGATCGCTGCTGCAGATAGTACCACCTCAAGAAGTGACTATAGCAACAGCCGATTCTGCTTTAGGCCTCTTCACCGCAGTTGCTGATCAGCAGTGGCTGTCTCCATAAGAACCAATTTCCCCCCCCCCCCATGAGCCCATTACAGAGGGTCCACAGGACACAGAAAAAAAGAGAGAGGATGATGGAAATTGGCTGGAGGGAAGAGGAAGAGACTGGAAGGAGCTGGTGGGGAGAGAGAGAAGAAGAAACTGAAACTGCTGGAAACAGGCTAAAGGGTTAGAGAGAGAGAAAGAGAGAGAGAGAGGCTGCTGGGGTCAAGAAGGGGAGAGGCTAAGCACTGAGGGGAGGAGGTTTGAGAAGAGTGACAGGATGCTCACATTTTTCTGTCCATTGTCAACACAGATCCAAGGTTTCTAAGTCCTGTCTTCAGCAAGGCTTTCCCATTGTCTCTCCTGCTGCCACTGCCTTTCTAGGGATGAAGCTCAATATTCTTCTTCTAGAATTCTGTTGGACGACGCATCCTGCACGCCTGGCTCTCCCGTTTTTATCTTCCTTCTAAACGTTATTGGCAAACTTTCCTTGTCCCTGGACTGCTACATCTTTACCTAGGTTGTTTATTTATCTAAATTAGAGTCTGCCTTTTCAATCACTCTTTTGACTGTTTCCCTTTTCTTGTGCCTGGGAGCTATGTATGTCCCATCACATCTGTGTGAAAAACAAATTTCTGAAAGGTATTTTGATATGGAATGTATTAAAAATTTCTTAAAAATTGATTGCATCTGTAGAAAAATATTTTTCATCAGGTTTGACAAATTTCCCCAGCAATCCTGAGGTAAATCTGAAATAAAATTATTCATACTGGAGCCAATTTAAAATCTGCTTATGTTGAGGTTAACCCAGCACTTTTTTCACATCACTTCTGATTTACCAGTCTTTATATCAAAAACCTGATTATTCTGTGGCAAGTTAAAGCCAATAAACCAGTAATTTTTAATGTCTTTAGTGTATTTTTAGCATATTTCAGAATAGACTCTCCATGTTACACAGCTCAGCACTGCAGATAGAGTCATGAGACTCTGTCTGAAAAACAAATTACCAGATAATGCAGCCTCTGCAAGAATATTTGTAAGACATTTTGTTTCATGTAGTTTGCAACAAATTTTTGAGACTGCTTTGACAGATGAACCACTCTCACAAAACATATTATTTTTCATTCAGATAATGCAAGAAAACTATTCTCTTTAGGGGTTTCATCTGAGTCTCTCTTTCACATGCTTATTACCATGTACTTGAGTACTTTGCAGTATGTTGTGATTAATATGAACAAAGAAAATAGCTCAACACTGCACAGCTTTATATTCATACTGAAAACATTTTCACTGGTGAATTTATTCATTAAACTATTAGGATTGTTTGAATCTGGTTCTTTGTTTTGACTCTTTATATCAGGTATAGCAGAAAGCATGTCAGGGTTATACGGTGAAGGAGTGAACTCTATGCATGGAATTCTAGCTTGACTAAAAAGCTAATGTCAAGCATTCCCTAGGCTAGAAGTTGTACAGTCTCCTTCTAACTCAAGCGAAAATGTTTGCAAGGGTCAGTGGAATTATGTGTTAGCTGTAACACTAATGCATGATGTTAATGAAAATCTGTACCTGACTATGAGACTGATTCACTAACATTTGCTATTGCTTAGCATGCATACTAAAACCTTTAAGAATTTGTGCTAAACAGTGAGCTAGTTACTAAGAAGACAATAATGAAAAAGCATGGAAGGCTGCAAAGAGAAACTCCCCACTAAGGCTATTCTTTTTCCAAGCTACAGTAAAATAGTGCATGGTTGCATTATTTTATCATGCAAAATGTTACTGTGGTATACACCAAGCTGCAGAATATTAGTAGTCCAGGTTAGTGAACACCATGGTATATTTATTTATTTAGACAGTTTTTCTATACCACCCCATACAACGATGTTGCTATCAATAAGAATATTGTATGCTTCTGAATGTAATAACAAAGAGATGGTGGGCCCTGAGTCAGGCGTGCTATAATTTGAAGCCCCAGAGTACAGTGCAGTGCAGAAAATGTTCCCTCCTCCCTCCATCCTCTGAGTGCTTTAAAAATATGTGAGGGCTAGGCCCATCTCCCAGTTCCCCGTTCCCACCTCCCACATCCTGATCCACAACTTTATAAATCATAAGATTCCCCCCGATTCAACCTCACTGACCCCCCCCCCCCCCCTCCAGGCATTTCCCACTCATCTGATCCCTTCTCTGGCAGATTACCCCTAGTGGTAGTAGTGCAATATAAAGGGCTGGTGTTGGCATTTGTGAAGCTGCAGTCATCAGGGCAGGAATGACTGAGGATCATTCTTTTCCCTCACTAAACACCAGAGGTTTACCTAAGGTAAGTGGTAAGAGAGTGTATATATGGGGGAGTCCAGAGCACTTGAAATTTTGTAAAAGGGATCAGGTGTGTGGGGAGATGCAGGAAGCTAATGGCGGAGCTATTTACGTTTAAAAGAGAATGGATGGGTGAGTGGAAGACATGGGGAAAAACATAGAAACATGACAGCAGAAAAGATGATATGGCCTATCTAGTTTGCCCTGTCTGGGTAATCTTTTGATTTAAAAAAGATCTGGTGGGAGGCAAGTTGAGGGACTTTTACAGTTTGTGAAAGATTTGGATTAGGATGTGGGGGATGGGTCAGGAAAGGAATTCACTTTTAACATAAATCTGAGGTAGAAGTTCATTTGTTTTTTTGTGCACCAGCCCCTTGAACCTTCTCCCAGAGGATTATGCATTAACAAGCTGATACTCCTGGGGGAAAGGTAACATCATGCTAGTCACACAATGAATCTGTGTTATCAGCATGCACTTTGCATAGTTCCAGTCGCTCCTGAACAGATACTTGATCCCCCAAGCAACATCATTATCCACCTCTGATGAGTACTAGTGCGAAATCTTTTCTCCCATCAAATCAGATCAGTGCCAGCATAACATTCATCGCGGCACCAAACCAATGAGTACCAATACCAGCAGGACCCCTGCCAAAGAAGCCCCCAATCTCATCCTGCCAAATTGATTCCTAGAGTGTGACACTACCAACAGAGATCAGAGTCATCATTTTGAACATAGGCCACCAAATGGGCAGCAGCATCTGGGGATCACCTCTACTCCTTTAATATGGAGTGGAGGAGTGGCCTAGTGGTTGGGGCAAGGTACCGAAGGTCAGGGGTTCAAATCCCACTAGAAAACAGTAAACTTGGGCCAGAAGGACCGGGGTTTCTAGTCCCACAGATGCTCCTTGTGGTCTTGGGCAAGTCACTTAACCCTCCATTTCCCATGTTCCCTGTAAAATAGTTATCTCCAAGTTATAATGCCCTGTTCAATGTAATTTCAGTTTGTTCAATGTAAACCACCTTGATATCATGAAAGGCAGTATATAAGAAATGTTAAATATAAATAAATATCCTGGTAAGGAGTTGGGTTGGTGGAAGGAGATTAGGGGCTTCTTTGGGGAAGAAGAGTGTAGAGGGGGGATCCTGCTGGTATGTGTACTCATCATGGGGAAAGGATGCTCATAAAACCCTTCTTCTCATTGCTTTATTGGCTCCCTTATCCATTTCCATAATCATTTCAAACTTCTCCTAAGTGCATTCATTTTGCAGCTCCTCACTACCTTTCCTCTCTTATTTCTCCCTACATCCCTGCCCAGGAACTCTGCTCTTCTGCAGACCACGTCTATCTGTGCCCTTCTCTTCAGCTGCCAACTCCATACTTTGATCTTTACTCCTTGCTGCTCCTTATGCCTGGGCCAGACTATCTGAGTCAGTACATCAAGCTTCATCTTAAGCCCTTTTTAAATCTTTGAGACTTTGTTTAGATCCTGATCCGCATAGTCTTCTCTCTGACTATGAGTTTCCTTACCATTCCTCTTGACATATCCTAGTCTCCAGCTATTCTGTTGTCTGTCTTGACTAGATTATAAGCTCTATAAGCAGGGTTCATCTCACACATGTTTCTGTACAGCGCTGCATATGCTTTGTAGCGTTATACAAATGATCAGTAGAAGTAGTAGTAGTAGAATTGATACGCATTGAGGGGAGGGGAGGGCATCCTGCTGGTATTGCCCTTATGAGGTGATCATGCTGGTAGTGTTTCTGATTGAGTTGATGGGATGGAAGGTTAGAATGCTACTGCTGATGGGGGAGAGGGTATGGTCATTGGGGCTCAAGGATTTCACCCACATTGGGCCACAGTAAATGCATTGATAGATAGCACAGATGACATTATTGTACAATTTATTTACTGTCTGGTAACTGCCTGCCCTGTGTAGTAGCTGCAGGGCAGATGCAGGGCATACCCTCAACAGTTACCATGAGGATTTGTACTCACTGTATGTTATATTTTGCACTTAACACACAGTAATTATGAACTTACCACACTTTAGTAAACAGGCCCCTAAATTTCGCACTCCCTGAGACCATACGAGCTATCACCGATCTCACAGAATTCTAAAAGAAGCTCAAGACTCATTTCTTCCTTTAGCACTTAAGTAGCATAGACCAAAAAATCCCGCTCCATGACCCATAATCTTCCTCTCCCAGCAAAGTTCTTCATAGCTGTGGAATTGCTTCCCTCATTAATCCTGCTGTTACTAGTACTATGTAAGCAGTTTGAAGTTCTCTGTACTACTCATTCTATGTAAAAATATTGTTGTTGTTAAATGCAGTCAAGTCAGTGTCAACTCCCAGTGACCCTCTGGATAGTTGACCTAAACTTTTTTCAGTCTTCAGCCAAGTGGCTCATTGTTGATAGAGCAGTATCCATAGCTGTTATTATTGTATCGGTACATCTCATTGCCGGCCTTTCTCTTTTACAGTGACCTTCTACCTTGCCAAACATTATGTCTTTCTCCAATGATCTCTCTCTTCGCATGATATGTCCAAATTATGAAAGTCAAAGTCTTGTCATCTGATCTTTTAAGGAAAGCTTAGGTTTTATCTCCTATAGTACTGACTGGTTTGTTCTTCGGACAGTCCACAGTATACACAATATTCATCACCAGCACCATAATCCAAAGGCATCGATTTTCTTCCTGCCTATCTTTTCACTGTCCAACTTTCACATCCATATGATGTTATTGAAAATACCATGGCCTGGACAAGTCAAATCTTTGTATGGATAAAGACATCTCTGCTCTTGAAGATGTTGTTTAGGTTCTTCATAGTCATTCTACCAAGAGTAATACATTATCAGATTTCTTGAGTGCTAGTCCTTTCTTCATTGATTGTTGATCCAAGTAAGTTAAAGCTGTCAACTATTCAATTTCTTCTCTATCAATGATGAACTTATTAATTTTGGCAGTTGTTAGTATCTTTGTCTTCTTAACTTTAAGGTGCAAACCCATTTTAAGACTATATTCCTTGATCTTGAGAAGCGAATGTTTCAAATTGCCTTCACTTTCAGCCAGTAATGTGGTATCATCAGCAGAGTGAAGGTTGTTGATGAGTCTTCCACCAATCTTCACACCTCAGTTGTCTGCCAGTTCCAGCGGCTCCATAACAGCTCAACAACTGGCAGATCACTATGCCAGCAAACTCAATCCCGCAGCACCTACCCTCATCACCCCCACGCTGGACCCAACCAACTTCCATCAAGAAATCAACACACAGGAAAGAACCGATCACAGCAGAAAATGGTTAACCTTCCGGAAAGTGGACAACCAACAGATAAAAGCCATCATCACCAACCTAAAAACCACCACCTCCCCTCTTGACCCCTGTCCAGCCTCCTGGATCAAGGCAACCAAAGAGGAAATAGCACAGCACATCTCCCATATAGTGAACCTATCACTGCTGCAAGGTCTCATGCCATCACTCCTCAAGAAGTCACTTATACGCCCCATCTTGAAAAACAAAACACTCAGCAAAGATGACCCTACCTCATACCGCCCAATCTCAAGCATAACCTTCCTCGCCAAAATCATTGAAAAGGCAGTACAGCAGCAGCTGCAGGACCACATTGATGATACAAATGCCTTGGATGTGCATCAATACGGGTTTCGACAACATCATGGTGTGGAAACCCTCCTGCTAGCCTTGCTGGACAATCTACTTAAGGGTCTGGAGAACAAGAACACGATGTTTATGCTTATCTTCATTGATATCTCAGCTGCCTTTGACTCAGTGCACCACCCAACACTACTGGAACGTCTGGAGTCCATAGGCATTGCAGGGACCCCACTAAAATGGTTCTCCTCCTATATAACAAACCGAATGCAGCAGGTCAATTTCAACAACGACAAAGCAACTCCCTTCCCGCAAACCCAGGGCATTCCGCAAGGTTCCGCCCTCTCCTCTCTCCTATTCAATCTATACCTGCAACCAGTGTGCAAAATATTCCAGGCCCACGAGATCAACTACCATATCTACGCTGATGACCTAATGCTCTACACACAACTGGATGCAAACAACCCGAACATCAGCAAGCTTGAAAATTGCCTTCTCGAGCTTCAAATCTGGCTCCAACGAAATAACATGCTCATTAACCACAAGAAGACAGAAGCAATGTGCATCTCCAGGAAACCAGGTTTCGAGCCCCCTAAAACTGTCACCATGAACAACAATATTTACAACATAAAATCAGAGATAAAATACTTAGGTTTGATGCTTGACAACAACCTAAATATGGACAGGCACCTGCGAAATACCAATCGAGCCATATTCCACAAATTAAGAATACTGCAGCCTTTACGTAACATCCTTGATCATGATGACTTCAGATCTGTCGCTCAGGCCCTCATCATTCCACACCTAGATTACTGCAATGCCATACTGCAAGGCCTACCAAAGAAAACTACAAATATTCTGCAAATGGCACAACATGTTGCAGCCAGAATCATCATGCAAAAAAGACTCTCTGACCACATTACACCCACCATAATTGAGCTGCATTGGCTCCCCATCACGGCCCTCATTCAGTACAAATTACTAGTCTCTACTTTCAAACTTATCCATAATATAGCACCCTCTCACCTCAACAGCTTGATTTCCAATCCACCCAACAACAGAAGTAGGAGAGCAGCGAACCTCAACACCATCTGCCTCCCGAGATCATTCACAAAGGCTAATGCCTGTACCACTAACAGAGCTTTCTCGTTTACAGCTCCTACACTCTGGAATCGGTTGCCAAGTGATCTGCGTGAAATCTGTGATCTAAAGGACTTTCGAAAAGAGCTTAAGACGCACCTTTTCAAATCCCATTACAACCTAACATCATGAGCTACACGCAACCGCGTGTAAATATACAGATACAGATCACTTATAAAGTTTTAACAGTTTAGTCAATTGTAAATATGTATATAACAATCATTTGTAAATATGTATATAGCAATCAACTGTAAGCCTGTAACCTGTATTCTGCTGTGCCCCCCCCCCCCTCTAATCAGAGTGTTTTTAATCTAAATCCTGGCCAGTACAGCCAACATCACCATGTGTTACAACCGCTGCTGATCACTGGAAGCAGCGGGATATAAATGTACGCTAAATAAATAAATAAATAAATAAATAGATACTGTTTAGATGCCCAGTTCCCTAGTATTACTATTTCTCCTTGCAGTTTTCCACAATCTGCTTGTGATTTAGGAAACTGAAATAATTTTTTTATCATCTACAAATTTAATCATATTCTTCATTATTTCTTTCTCCAGATCATTTGTATGTATGAAAAAAAATATGTCCCAGAGCAGAGCCCTGGTACACTCCACTATTTACCTTTCTCCACTGAGAAAACGGACCATTTAGTCCTATTCTTTTTTTCCTATCTTTTAGGCAGTTTCTGATCTACAGTTCTCTGTCAAATTTCTTCTGAAAATTCAGATGTATTTTGTTGGGGAGGGTGGTGCTGACTTGAACTATAGTGCCACAGATGCAGGCCATGGTGATGGAAAAACATATGTCGGACTCACAGAAGCCACCAGGCCTCACTTGCCTTAGCAGCCATCCTTGTACTACACAAATTAAATAATGGTCTTCTCTCTCAGAGTGGTATATAGCAATATTGAAATCATATACTCTGAATCTATTACTGAAAGTGACATGTATCTTACAACTTTGTGAATCTTGTCTTATCTTGTTTACGAATAAAATTGCCCGTGGTGGTTTTGACGGGTCTCAGACTATGGGCTCCCAAAGCAATGAACTTGTAACTTTGGGATTAAAGCCCTTTTTGCATCAATGTTCCAAGGGAGCAATGTTCCAAGGGAGAGCATCTTGAACTTCTCTTTCACCAGGAAATTGTTGAGATCTCAAAGATCCAGAATAGGATGAAAACCACCAGTCCTCTTGGGAACCAGGAAGTACCGGGAGTAGAACCCCTTACCCTTAAAGTGGGGTGGGATGTCCAAGTCATGGGTACGTCCACACAAATGGCCCATTTTGAATGTTGAGACATCCAACTCGGTTATGTGCAAATGCAAGCAATAAGGATGTTTAAAACAGTGCTGCCATATGTGCATATGTTGACTTTTGCAATGTGAGTGTGCGGCTGACACCAGAGGGTCGGAGGTATGGCTCCAAAGGCAAAGGTATGGAGTAGAAAGGAGACGTTTTGTCCAGCTGAGGTGGAGCTTTTGGAGCCTCGGGTCCTTGACGAACACCACATCCAGTTTAGCCATGATGTTGCAAACTATAGCACCCACTACAAGAAGCGCTTGTGGCGTGGCATAAGTACAGTGCTCAATGCAATGTACTGTATAACTGCAACCACGACATTGAGGACTGCAAAAGGAAATGGAGGGTGATTAAATGCAAGGCAAAGGCAGCTGAGCAAGGTCAAGCACCAGCAATCTGGAGGAATGGGTACTAAGAATGATGGACAAGGAGTCACTGATTGGTGTCGGTGACCTGGAGACCTCATGGTCCTCATAGCAAACAGCTGTAATGTACCTGTAATGTAAGGTGAATTGTCAGTTACACTGGCGTCATATATAAGCAGGGATTCTGGAATAGGCAGTCAGACATTTCCCACTCACCTTCAGGTATCAGTGCTGTTGGCAAGGTGGTGCAGCAGTCCTTGAACGAAGGTGAGGGTGGTCCAGAGAAGGTCATCCAGGAGTCCAGTTCAAGAACATCAGATGTAGGCACTCAGCACTGTCAGAGGCAGGTATAGATGAGTGCCATGGTGAATAGGACAGAGGGTGGGCCACAGTAGCCACACATGCAGGATGAAGCAGAGAATAAGGAGACAGTGCAGGTGAAGTTGGCTCATGGCCACAGCGGCACAGTGGACACACCTCACGAAGAGGCAGTGACCAGGTTAGCAGAGGAGGGTCTGCTGGTCAGCTGTTACAGACAGCAGCTCATCTGCTGTGGAAAGCAATTGCTATGGCAGAACAAAGAATTTCTTGAGTTGGAGTGGGCATGCACTGGCATCCTTGAGAGCATTCTTCGTGCACTGAAAGAGAACAACAAGGATGCACACAGCACAGGTTGGAACACATCAGCCAGTCCCTAGATACTCTGGTGCCATATATGGGCATTTTCACATCCCACATTACCCAAACAGTGCTGGCCCCTGGCAATGTGCCTCCATCGTTACCTGTGTTGATGAAAGCAAACCCCATGGATAGCAGGGCAACAGATCTGTGAACCCACAAACAACATGAAACATTCATAAGCAACATCCTTGGTGCACCTCCCCTCGGCACTAGCAGCCCCCTGAGGTTTCCGATTTCCATTGTGCTTTACCACAGGGTGCTGCAGGGTCAGGCAAGGAGGGTGTTAGCTCCTCAGAGTCCAGAAAAAACATCCAAGATACCTCATGCATTCACACAAAGGCATTTCTAGTCACAAAGGGTTAGGACAGGAGGTGATGCAGGCCACAGGTTCACTTCAAGGGCATAGGACACTGTACTGTGTAGGCAGCAATATGTCTGTGCTGTACATGCATGGGTGTGCAGCAATGGTGCAGGGGGTATCTCAGGGCATGCTGGCAGGGTGGGTGTGGGTGACAGGTGTTTAGGTGCAAGGGGCATGCAAGGAGAAGGGTTGCCAGCTGGCTGCTGGGGCAGGAGTGCTATGGGCTTTATGGGGGTCTACTTAGTGGAGGTGACAGTGTTAGGTTAGTGTTGTGCATAAGTGTCAGGTGTTGGGCTATTATAGCCTCCACTGGGGCTTGGTGGGAGGGGGGAGGGGGGGAGATGGGCAAGGAGGATGGCAAGGGGAGACAGGTAAGGGAGGACAGGCAAAGGGGATAGGAAAAGGGCTCTTTCTGTAAACTTACTTTAATGCTCCAGAATGGAATGGGTTGTCCTGTTTGCCCAATTGTAGTGCTCTACTGCCTCACTGAGAAGGGAAACAATAAGGATCATCAGCCATATCCTCAGTGGGTAGTCATGATCATCTGTAACAGGGAATATGAAGGGGGCAGTTAGAAGCTATTGGTGGCCACACATCACAGTGTTCTCTCCTTCACTACCATTAGTTTGCCTTCTCCTTGACTTCAACCCAACATTTCATTTCTCGTGTGCATGCTTCCTCCTCCTGCTTTGTGGCACTAGCTGTAGTCATAATGTTCTGCCCTGGTTGGGATGCTGTGTGTGTGATGAAGACGCATATGGATATGGACACACACATAGGGACGTACAGCCAACAGACACTGACACACCCTTCGCCACTCCCACAATACATAGAGATCAATGCCTATTACCACTCCACATGCACTTGCACTAATGGCTTTACCTTGTGGAGACACTGGGGTGAGGGGGTCCTGGTTTGGCAGTGGGGGGATAGAGAGGGATAGGTGCCTGTGGCTGGGATCAGAATGAGAGGCCAAGGGATGCTTATCAAGACTGGATGAATAGGGAGGGACATACAGGGTGCAGGTTTGTGACACAGGTATTCACTGGACACGGCACACAGCAGACAGCACCAACAGACAGGTTCCTCTCTCTCTTTTTTCTTTCTCTCTCTCTCTCTCTCTCTCTCAATCTCTCTTCATCTCTTTCTCCCTCCTTCACACTCTCCTTCTCTCTCTCCTTCACCCTCCTTCTAGCACAATCACATTCATGGTTAGCATGGACAGCAAAGTCCTTTACCTGTTTATGCTTTATAAAAGGTCCAGACTGGGACATCTGGCTGCCATACAAGACATGTCTGGGATGCTATGCGAAATACGCTTTGCGCATCTGTATCCTGTCTCCGCCTTTGCTACACCCAAAAACACCTTCGGACATGCCCATTTTGGTACACCAGCATTTGTTTGCACCAACCATGGGGATGTCTGGATTTGCCCGCTTTTGAAATTGCATTTTTGTCATCTCGGCCAAAAGTAGATCCACCTTACTCTTTTCAGACATCCAAATTATGTTTATCTCTTGCAAAATAACCTCCCCCCCCCCCCTCAGGCTTTCACTATTGCTTTCTATTCTCTCTCTCCATGGATGCAATTTCCCTTTTTTGGCACTGTAATTGATAAGATTTTTTTTCTTAATCTTTTTCCTTTTTTTGTTAGAATTTGTTAGTACAATGCTACATTTTCTGACATTAGCATTTTGATTTTTTTTTCTGTTTTATAATTTGAATATTTAAAAAATATTAGATAAAATAAAGGATGTACTATGTTGGCTGGCTCACTCTTATCCACAGATTTACTATCACCTTAAAAAATATAAAAGATTGGTAAGGTAAGATTTCCCTCTGCTGAATCCATGTTAGCTCTGTGCTCTGAATATATGGCTATCTAATTGGTCAGTAATTTTGTTTTTCAGAACTGCTACTACTAGGGCTGCACATTTATTAGTGTTCCTTTGCTTCATTAAAGTGACTTATAGTATATAGTGGCATGTTTACTAAAGGTTAATGAGCATTAAGTAAAGTTAACGTGCGTTAAGTGCTGCAATGGCCTATAGAAATGAATGGACAGTGGCAGCAGTTAATACACATTAACTTTACTTAACGCACATTCACATTTAATAAACATGCCCTTTAATGTGTGATAAATTGATAGGAAGACCTATTTTAGAAAGGCCATTTATGTGGTGGGAGGGACATTGGAGTGAAAATGTCTGCACATCTATGTCAGATTTAGAAAAAAGAAGGTGTACACATATGAGACAAACATAAAATCACCGTAACTCCACCCTTTAAGACAGACATGAATGTTGACATCAGGCTGTGGTCAGAAGGAAATGCTGGAATACATGGGAATTGATATCTATGGGGTATGTTTACTAAACAGCGCTAACGTCGCAGCAGCGACATCATCATGTGATAAGTGATGTTATCGCGTGATAATGGCGCATTACCGTGCGATAACGTCACGTATCACGCGATAACCTCTCCGGCGGCATTAAGGTGCGCAGAGGGTGGAGTAAGGCTCTCCAGGAGGTGGAGATAAGGGGGTCACTGGGCAGAGAGTGGGCGGGGAGAGGCTCCAGGCACACTAATGCCGTGAAATGAAGGCCTGAAAATTAACACCAGTGAAAACCTCACGCTAGAGGCACATTTGCAGAGGAGAGAGACCATTTCAGTCAGCAATGTGCAGCAAAGGCAGGGAAACCTAAAAATATGATAGTAGTGATACATGTGCAGCAACATCATAGTGCCCAAGTATGAGAGGGCACTACAGTGAGGCTGCAAATGGGGTACAGAGGGCTGCAGGCGGGAAATGCAGTGGGGCAGCTGGGGCACAGGGTGGACTAGGCATATGCCTAGGTGATACATAGGAATGTAGAAGCGGAAAACCAGCGAGACAGCAACTGACCAAGGGCAAACATGTCCACGAGTGTGTGTCCCATAGTTTCCCAGGGAACAGTACCCAGCAAGTAACCCAAAGGGCACATAACATTGGCAGGAAGTGCCGGGGGAAAGCGTGGATGTCTATGCAGGCACCCCCACCCCATATCACACACCATAGGCAGCCGCCTACTGGCACATTGGATGGCCTGGGACTGCACACCACCAGCACCACCGGCACAAGGGCATGTCAGCATGGTGGCGGAGGGGTGCTGGTGGTGGAGGGGGCAGTGGCATCTGCCCACAGCAGACCACGGCTAAGCCCCGTTTATTTGGGTGCCATGCACTGCAACAGACAAGGTCTGTCTGACGAACAGTCATTGTATCCCCAGGGAATGATCTGCATCTATTTATTTATTTAAAAGTATTTCTATAACACCTTCTCCTTCAATCAAGGTGGTCTCAACAACGGTTTGGTGCAGTACACACAGCCAGCAAATTCAGGGGCTGAAGGTCACAGGTTCAAGTCCCAGCTGTGGCTCCTGCAAACCATGTCCCTGTATTTTACCCAGTACTAAACCGTGGTAATAAAGACAGAACCTTTATTGCAGATAAAATAAGCATGCCATAAACGCCTATATTTTACCCTACAGAGCACAGACACCATAAACATGTGCAATCCCTAGAGCAGAGTTTCCCAACTGCAGTCCTGGAGTGCCAAACACCATTCAGGTTTCATGCTGTCCCTAATAAATATGCCTGTGCCGCATTTGTATGCACCACTCCCATTGTATGCAAATGTATCTCATGCATATTCATTAGGGACAGCATGAAAACCTGAACCGTGTTTGGCCCACCAGGACCGGAGTTGGGAACCTCTGCCCTAGAGCAGAGGCCAACAGGGGCACAAACACCCACACCCACAGGCTCCACTACTCCAAGCCCTCATGGAGAGTCAGGCTGTTGGGCCCTGCACGGAGCAGCATCTCCCAATACTAGCACCTGCATACCTTAGCAATGCCGTCCTAATCTTCGGAATACGTTACACATATATCAGAAGGTTGCTATGATTAATGTCAGATAAAAAATTCTAAGTTAAACACAATTTGTTGACAGAGATTCATCATAGCAACCTTTCTGATATCTGTGGAGTGTGTTTCAGTTTTTGTTTCTGACAGTATTTACCACTTTGGGGAGTGACCTCCAACAGTAGTGTGTACTATAGCAATGCCTGCACTATGCCCAGGACTGGTGTGGTGGCCAGTGCTGCCAAAAACCTCTATATTTGCACAATGCTGGCATAGGTGTGGGAGTGTGTGTATGTCTATCCAGTGTTTTGTGGCTGCCTACACCTTACTGAGCCCACACTGCTTGCACTGTTTCCAGTGTTAGCCTGCCAATGTGCATAATGAGGAGCATGGTATTGTGGGTATGTCCTGGACAGGGCAGCCTGGGCAGGATGCATCTGCACAGGGCATAGGGCGATGGCTGGTACATTGTAGTGTCCGACCACCACCTGCACAGACAGGGTGGCCACAGCATGTCATGCTGGGAGGTCACTCTCACCCTGACTGAGCAGTGACCATGGCATGGCTAGTTTCTCCCATAGTGCTATACAGCACATCTCAAATGATATCTATGGGTTTCCTTTTTTGAGGCTCAGTCACTGACATACCTGCGTGGTGTGTGTGCTCACATCCCATTTTTGGGTACACATAGTTCCTCCAGGAACATGTATTAGCTAGCAGACTGTCTGCTGTTAGCGTGTGTATGGCTGGAACACCTTGCAGGGTGCAGCGGGTGGAGACTGACTTTGCTCTCTGCTGATGAATGTCAGATAGTGGTGGGGGGCAGCTGAGCTTTTCCAGGCCTACTTCCTGTCTGCCAGTGTCTGATGTGATGTGTACAGATCTGCATTGACTGCCTTGTAGGGTGCCTATTCCCCAGCAGGACTGCCAGCATTACAGAGATGTAGAATGTGGATCTGTTGGTGGGAGATCCTGACCCACAGAGGGCGGGTTGGGTGTTGCTACATAATCCACTTTTGGGTCCAACCACCACTCTTCTCTTATAAATCACACAGGATATGCACTATTCTGGGTGCATCATAGTCCACAAGGACTAGACGCGACTGGGAAATACAGATGGCCACAGGTGTATCCTAGGTGTGTCTGCAAGGACTACCTATCACACAATGGCACTGATAGGGACCTGCAGCATAGCCTATCACAGTCAAGCCAGGTGCTGCGGAAATGGTGCTGGGCGCCCCACCTCACCCTCAGGATGAGCACAGGAACCGCACAATGTCATGGTCTGTAGCTACTCTGTGCCAGTAACACACACGGTCAGTTCTCACTACCAGGCCGGGGTGCTATAGAGGCGCATACCCCATCTTGTGAGCAGATGTAGGCTGCTGATCTGCATGTGCAGTGCATCATGGGTACAGGTGGGTTTACCCTATTCTGGTAACCACAGAAGACAGTTTGTGTGGTGACCTGCAGTCTTTCTGTAGCCAGCTAGTGGTGGGTTAAACATTGTAGAGATGTAGCCCACTGGTTACTTCAATGATTGAGACAGCAGAGGTCATGGGTTTGATCCCACAGTGGTGCTATTTAATAAGATTGTCTGAGGCTTTTCCTTTTAATTTAAATCAGTGCTGCCAGCAATAACACCCTCACAGTGTCGTAGCCTAAGGTACCTCATAGGGTTCCCTATAGGACACATTATAAGGTGACTTGGCGGACAGGGCACTTTATAATGTGCCCTATCAAGTGCCTTATGCTGCACCTTAGACTACGGCACTGTGAGAGTGTTTTTGCTGACAGTACTGATTTAAATTAAAAAAGGAAATGCCTCAAATAGTACTGATTCAAATTAAAAAACAGAAATGTCTCAGACAGCCTTCTTACATAGCACCACTGTGGGATTGAACCCCTGATCTCTGCGTCTACAGTCATTGCAGTAACCAGTGGGCTACATCTTTATAGCTTCTGATACTGCGCTGGCATGAACTTAGGGTTAACGCGTGTTAATGTGGCATGGCGCCCACTATCGTATGATACCATTTCCTTGCAACCTTACCTCCGGACCGCCCACTACCTTATATGCCATTCTGCACATTAATGCTGCAACTAGCGCTGGTAACATTAAGATGGTTTAGTAAACATTCCCCTATGTGTAGCAGAAGGGCCATTTCACAAAAATACAAATTGGAACTATTGACAGAAATTCAGCCACTTACAGTTGTAAGAAATGCTGGCATTTCACATTGCACATACAGTATGTAAATGTTGAAACTAAATTACACTCTTGAGATTGTATACAGAAAACACGTTTTTAAGCACATTCAAATAAATTAGTAAAGAGCGTATTATTTCAGGTGCTTTACTCACATCATTATCAATATTGGTCCCAACATTTTTGTATTGCTTTAAAATTGTCCAAAACCACTTGTTTTGAACAGTTTATATACAAAGCTTATACAATGAAAAAATGTCATCATCGGGGCTCTGCCAATAATATCTTTCTTTAGCCTCATTTGTGCAACACCAACAGACACTAGCATCAAAATGCATTCAAAGGTCACTTAGCTTGCACAGGGTTTTCTACTAAAACACGATCCGACATGATATCATTTTTCATTTCTGCATCAGGCATCTGGTCTCATTGTAGGTTCAGTTTCCTTCACCGATAAATGTTGGCACATACACATGTATTTTGGCCATTTTGCAAGTCTAGATATGCAGCTTTTTTTTAGTCATCTACAGAGGCTTCTGTTTTTACTTAATTTAAATTTGGAGGGCAGAAAGGACTGGCCAAAACAAGTACTTTTAAAATGTCTATTTTTATCAGAGAGCAGGTGTAAATCCAGACATGCCCAAATTTGATCTTAAAAGGGTACTGAATAAAAATCATGATTTTTTGCTACCACAAAAATAATCATCTGAGGATGTCAAGGATAATAAGAGGCTCTTGTTAACCCATACAAGGGTAATGAATTTAAAGGTGTTGTGTCAATTACAAAAGGGCAAAAAGAAATCCAGTCCAAGGTCCTTAGATGGGACAGTGGCAATGAGCCACATTAAATATTGTCATTTTTCAGTGACCATTAATAAATTACAATTGAAAGATTTTGTAAATCCACAGAATGGATATGTGAAAAACCTTAGCGCATTTAGTACAAGAGTCTTTTTACAATTTGGTGCTATTAGATAAAGCGGCCACTGGAATACCACATATTTTATCACTTTCAGAAGTCAGTCATGCAAGGCAATCATTACCCTGCTGCACCATCTTCAGTACTACCTGCCTCTTGCTCTTAGAGAGTAATGGGAAGCACCCCATAGCAGTTTCATGTTGATATTATAAAATATGCGCAAATGTGCATAAAATAATCTAGGGCATTTGCATAAGCTTGAGAACTCAGCTAAATAAAAATAAATACAAAACAAAAAGGTGTAAGGATGGGCAGCTAGCTCCCCAGGGGAAGGTTATTTTATAAAGGAAGAAATGCACATAAGTTCCCTTTACAAACAGGCATAACATATGTGCATTTCTACCGCAAGTGTTAGCACCCTTTTATAAAATTACCTTCTGCATGTCAGGCCTACTGTATAATAGCAACTCTGTGCAAGAAACCTCTTTTACTATCTTACTTTATAGAGTTAGATTTGGTTATAATATTTTGAAAGTCAAGCTGACTTCTCTGACCAACAGTGTGGGGAAAAAAATCACTGGGAAAGCAATCAAAAATACAGAAAAAATCTTGCCATTCATTGTCGGAATATCACATGATATTCATCTGGTACCTTCAACATTCATGTGAGCTTGTACTGAAAAATCCATATAGACAATTCTAGTCATAAATCAAATTTAAATATAAGTGGCAAATATTTGTTTAATTTGAACTAGTAATTTAAAAAGATTAAAATGAGTTTTGGAACTCATTAAATGCTTTTTTTTACAGTGTCCTTTAGTGACACCTTGTTCTGTATGGTGGGCTTCATAACTTTATGTGCCTTGTTGTAGTTCTTATAGATTTCCTTACAAATGTTATTTTTATATAGGCATAAAGGTGTATGGATACTTACCAGATAATGATTTGCAGCTATAATCCTGTGTAAATAATCATTAACTTTAGAAACGTGGTGCTGTTTTTCTTGAGTATAAGGGTTGTTAAATATGAATATGAAAGGAAATTGACACAAGATCAACATGCTAATTTTGCTTGTATTATTTTAGCAATTTATTACCTCCAACTTTTCATTCCTACATGCAGGGCAACTATTGTATATAAGCACCATTCATTGGTCCATTTTAATAACATGGACTAGAGGTGTTTATACAAAATCTCCTGCAGGAGAATCGCTTGCAAATATTGGTCATTTAGCCTAGCCGCTGTAATAAGAGGCACCACCAGTACTCTCCTTCTTGTGCGTGAGGGTTTGCATTCATAAATATTCTAGGTGCAACTAATATTCTGTTCCAAATTGTTAAAAAGATTTAGGGGCCCTATTACTAAAGGGCACTGTGCAGTCAGCATGGGTTTTGGCATGCATTTAATGTGCGCTGAAGCCTACAATACCCAACAGCACAGGGCCAAAATATTTAGCGCAGGCTAACTTACACATTAACAGCACATTGCATGTTGGGGTGGTAAAGAAGTGGAGAGTGGCTGTAGTGAGCACAGCGCAATCAGTTCACAGGTACACACAGAGTACTACCTGTGCCTCATGCAATTAGTGCGGGTTCATCTAGCGCCACCCATGGTAAGAGTGCATGTTGCTGCGGCACGTTAGAGTATCGTTCTGTGTGGTAACTGCTAGAAACATGCTGGCCACACCCCTAGCAGTTAACACACAGCAGTTGCAACAACCGTGTGTTAGTTTTAGCACTAAACGCTCATTAGTTGCTAAAACCTAGCATACGCTTGTATAAGGGCCCCTTAATATATTTCATCAGACTATAGAATTAATTGAAGAAGCACCAGTGATTTGTAAGATTCTGTAAAATGTTGCTTACTGTGGTCTCTCCCATAAATAGACTCTATAATGACCATAGAGTTTTCGTATCATGGATTTTCACAGTGCACTAGTATAAACCTAAGAAAAAGCATTGGTATAAATGCTATTTTTGTAAAACATTGAGACAGAAAACTGAAAGCTAGCGTAAATAAAAGATCTGGTTTTATTGTGGTTTTTCTGTAGAATTAATTTTACATGGAACTTTATTGTTTAAATACCAGAAATAGAAATCTTACAAAAGTGCAAGGCATAAATGTTAACTATATAGCAAGAGATTATAGAGTTAATAATTTGGCATTCAGTAGATAAAGAATATTGTGAACAAAGAACATATTTACAGTATTTTGCAGACAGTTTGTTCTAAATAATTAATGATATGGCAGCACATAAATAGTAAGAGCAAGAACAGTCCGGCAGGTTCACACACAACACCTTTATTCCTTTGATGTGTTACTCGCCTTTGAAGTGATTCTTCGGCGGCCTTTACAAATCAGAAGCACTATTAGCCCTTGTATTAGGTGCTCCAATCACATTTTCAATGTGCATTGTGAAATTTATTGCCACCACACACCAATAAGTGTGCCCTTACAACCCCTGATGAAGTACAACACGAAACACGGTCCTGTGTTGGGTTTTGGTCACCTATTGATTGTATAATAAAGGTGTTGTGTGTGAACCTGCCACTCTTTTGTTTTTTTAGCATGACATCATTTGCATAGATGTGGTAGAGAATATTGTGAGATTTCATAATCGTGCATATGGGTTGCAGGAAGATGTTAAATACGAGTACTGAGAGGACTGAACTTGGGATACTCCTTGAGAGTATGAGGCAGATTGAAGGCCTTTTGCTGTTCACGGTTGGTTAGGTACAATTGGAACCATTTTAATGTTGTCCCAGCTAATCCTTTGACTGCTGCTACACTTTGCTTCCCCTTAGTAACTGTCATATTAGGTGGCTACTTCGTTTTTTATTAAAAGACTCTAGCTGGAAGTATGTGTTCTGGTGCATGCTGAAAGTGCACTTGGACACGCATTGCCAGCTGGCATGAGGCCATGACAGCGTGCGACAATTCCCACACTAACCATGCAACCCACATTAGGGTCATGATTGGGCAGGTTAGAGGCAGAAAATGAGTGTGGTGAGCTCAGAGCAGTTAGCACTGGGTTCACAGTGCACACTAATTGCATTAGCGTGGGTTTCTCAATAGGTGAAGTTAAGTGCACCCACACTAATGGAGAGTGTTCTCCATGTTAACTGCCGGGGAAAAAGCTTTCAATATCCCCAACAGTTAATGCAGTGGTGTTGCACCTAATGCATCACAGTTTCAGCACTATTGGCTCATTAGGTGCAACATCCTAGTGCCCTTTATTTATTTAGTATACATTTGTATACCGCTACTCCCTTAGTCTTGTCTAATGGTTGAACCAGACTTGCTTGTGTTTACTGCACAGATGCTTTCCGCAGAATGCATGTTTGTACTTAACATTCCTTAACTATGGTTATTAATGTATGCTAGCTCAAGTTAGTACATAGGCTCGTTATTCAGATACAAATGTATTTTATTTAAGGGATATTATTAACCCCCTTAAGAATTTTACATGAAGTGCAATGGGCCTCTGTTAAATGCTTACAGTAAAATCAGAAAGACTCATGATGCCCTTAAAGAGAAAGATACATAAATTTGAGGCAATTTTAGAATGGTTAGGCAACGTTCATATATATAAAAATCTGTGAGTCATATTTAGCTGAGGCGATAGCTTTTTTTAAAAATTGATTTTCATAATTCAAATACTTACAAAGAAGTATACAGGAAAATTGAATAGCAATTTACCATATAATAAACATAATATTATCCAACCAATAATAAAGTCTCATCCCTTAGTCCACATATCGGGGAGAACAACAAATAAGAAAACAATAAAAAAGAAACAAGAAGCAAAAACATTGCTTAAACATGCACCTACAAAAACGTGTCACCCCCTTTATACTTCACCCAAAAATCAATCCTGCATTTTCCTAGTAGTCAAGAACATCTCCAGCTGAGAAGAATCCACAAAGATAAACCTATCTCCATGCAATGCAATAACACATTTACAGGAATAACAAAGAAAGAAGTTGCCCCCAGAGCCAACACTCTCAGTTTCAGGGCCAAAAAGGCTCTTCTTCGGAGTTGTGTAGCTCCAGAGACATCCGGAAACAACTGCAACTTAGACCTACAAAACAAGGTATTCTTATTTTTAAATTAAGCCTTAAAAACAGAAGCCTTATCCTGCTCTGAAACAAAAGTAACTAATAAAGTTACCCTTGAAGTAATAGAATCCTGCAAGCCTTCCAGGAAGCTAGTCAAAATTATATCAGAAGAAACTTGTAAAACATCAGATCCCTCTGGAGACTTGGAGGAAACTCTCCTCCCAGTTAAATAAAATAATTTAGAAAAACCCATAGAGTCGGCCCCAAGGAGAGCTAGGACTTCTCAAAGGTATTTTTGTAACAATATATCAGGAGAAAGTAACCGACATAAAGGAAAATGTAAAAAACAAATATTCTTTATCCTAAAGAAATTTTCATATAATTCCAACTTATAATGAACAGAGAAAATATCTTTAACGCTAGAGGCATGCATTACCTGTAGAGAGCTGTACTGATTTTAGAAATCTGACTAGTCAAGGATTCAACTTTCCCCTCCAACTTATTCAGATGTGTGGCTATCCCCTGAGAGAAGACACAAAGCTGAGACACCACGGTAACCAAAGTCTGTTCAGTCCGAGTAACAACCCACCATAAATACACCAAGGATACCTCTGATTCAGGGACCACCTTGGCTTCAGACGGGGGGGGTGGGTGGGGGGGAGGGGGACCAGAAAACAGGCCTCAGCATTTCACCTTGTTGTAGAGGGGTATTCTGCTGAGAGGGTTCTTCCACGGATGGAATAGTTGTAAATGGGGGAGGAGGTGGGGTACGATCTGGAGAACTGAGCGTAGCTCCTGTGGAACATAAAAGTGAGAAAGTTTGCGCCCAAAGACACATTTTCCCCCACAGTTACCTTCACATGCCGGTTCATTGGTCCTATAACAGGCTCAGCAGGTAGCAGCTTCTTTTTCTGATTGATAATGAAAAACCAAAGGACACTTGATAGAAAGTCAGGAAAACTGTATTACAGTACTGTATATAAACAGTAAGCATGCACATAGTAATGGTTGGGGGGGGGGGGTTAAATTTAAAAAGGACATTGTGAGGGGGCGGAGCAAAGTCCCTCTACTGTATCACAGCAGCTATGAGAATATATGTTTTGCCCTAATCCTCTGCACCTCTTCCAGCAAGTTATGCAGTGTTTTCTGGTAGTTGCTCAGGCCCTACCGGATGCCATTCTATTGTATTAGGGCCTAAGGAAGTGGTAGTGCTGCTGCCTGCAATGGTAGCACCTCGTCTAACAACCAGTTCCCTCTCTCTATCTGCTCTACTTCCTTTCTTCTGACACTCAGTGTCAGGCATGTCCTGGAGCTCCTTTCTGTTTGTCAGGAAGGTGGGGGGGACTTTCACCAGTTGCCAAGATAGCAGCTATTGGTGGCTCATAAGTGATTGGGGTTGAGAATCTCATCAGCTGGTACCTACTTGCAAAAGCACATAACCTTGGCCTGTGCCTATGGAGTTCTTGTTTGCTTCTGGGTGTTGGGGTTTAGGATCTCTTCAGTTGCTTAGGACCTCTGCTGCATGTGGATGATAGGTGTTACATATTTTTTAGATGTTTTCTTCTAATTTTTTCTTGACTATACTGTGGGATTGTAAGCTACATACTTCATCTTGCTCAGTGTTTTAGGTCAGCTGCCTTAGAGTATATCATGGGTTTGTAGTTGGAAAAATGCATTCTTGAGCAGTTGATTTGTATTACGCTAGTTGATGTATTAGAATGTAAATGTGATGATGTGCTGTCAGGTGTGTATGTGTTCTAGTGGAACATGTGTCTTTGTGCTTCACCATTGAGAATTATTTTTTGAACAGTGGCCCTGTTTTGCTTGCATGGCAGTAAAGTGAATATTCATGAATTATGGCACACGATCTGTGATTTGTGGGAAGTAGACATAGGTCTCCCAGACTGCAGTGAGCATTGTGCAAGGGACATCTGTATTCCATGTTTGGTTTCATTCTCTTTGAGCATAAATACATACTTCAGCGACAACAAAGCAGTGCTTTAGCCACAGACTGGCTAATCTGGTAGCATCTGGAATTAATTAAATAAGGAGTCATGACACAGGAGGTTGCTGTAATCATAACAGTGGACAAACCTGAAACAAATCACTATTGAACAGCTTTTTAGCATGCAAACCCAAGCAATTAAATGAGACATAATGATAGCTTTGTTGGCTGAAGTTGTTTGACATGTAAGAAACAATTACACTGGAAAATGCAAGATAAGTCTCTCTACTGAATAACATATAAATAAATGTAATTTAAATATGATAGATTCTAATTTTGTATGCCATCCATGTATTCCATGACAGACTGTATCTATCAACTCCCTTCCCAGATTATATTCATTCTTCCTCTTGTTGAAAGTGCTGAAGAGCAAGATTGTCATTAATGAAATCAGTCAAAGGTGAGCACTAGAAGAAGTAACAAGTCAAACACCCTGTGCAATTGAGTCTCAACATCTATTATATTGCCAGTGTGATTGCACAGAAAAAGCCTATGGAAGATATGGGTAATATGACAGGGGGTCTAGCAAAGTTTGGTCTAAAATTTGGCAGCAAAGATGTATTATTAAAGAAAAATGCAGGGTCATATGTTTAGGCTGCAAAAATTCAAGGGAGTAGGGCATTATATGGTGAAGTACTTCTGTGCACAAAGGAAGATGAAGACCTGGTATGATCATATCTGAGGATCCTAAGGTGGTCAAATAGGTAAAAACAGAAACAGAGGAAAGTACTGCAGATAAAAATCATAAGGCCTATTCAGTATGGTGATAAAAACTATGTCTGAATTCAAGAAAGCACGGGACAAGTACAGAAGATATCTGAGGGAGCAGAAGAGTTTGTAGAACTTAATCATTCGTATGGATGGGCAGATTGAATAGATAGTATGGTCTCAATCTGCCATCATTTTATCTGTTTCTATGAAATTGCAGATCTACCTACTATTAGTAATTTGTAAATTATCATTAAAATCAATGATACCTGAAGATTGGAGGTGGTCAACATGATGCAAATTTAAAAAAAAAGGTTTCCAGGGGAACCACAGTCAGTGAGCCTGAAATCGGTGCCAGGCAAAACAATAGAAACCATTACAAAGAACAAAATAACTGAACATATAGATAGTCATGGTTTATTTATTTATTTGTTTATTTATTTAACATTTTTTTATATATCGCTTTTCAGATTCTCAAGGCGGTTTACAGAGAACATAACTTTGCTTATATGAAACTTTTCTTCAGAACTATTTACAATGTCAACAGTGTATACAGATAACAGAGAGCATTTTAACTATTTGCAAAGGAGCTTAAGCTCAGAGGCTTAGGGGTGTGTTTACTAAACCGTCTTAACGTGTGCCCGGCGATAGTGTGCAAGCTGCCATAAAAGGAATGGGCGTTTCAGTCTTAAAGCAGCAAAACGGGAGTATCGCGCGATAACGCGCGCTGCTGCGCACATTATCGGGCGAAGTGCCGCTAAGCGCGTTAACCTTAAGTAGGTGCCCAGAGATACAAACATAGAAACAGAGGTGTAGCACAAGGGTTAATACACTGACTGATAATGCAGAGGTCATGAGTTTGATCCCCCAGTGTGCCTAATGCATAAGGCAGGCTGAGGCATCAGCTTTGACATGTAAGAATTGTTTCCTGAGGCAGTTTATTTGTATTTCAATTATTGCTGCCAGCAAACACACCCTCAAGTGCCGTAACCTAAGGTGCCGCATAAGGCACTCCATAGGGCACAATATAAAGTGCACTGTCCACCACGGCACCCTATAATGTCCCCTATAGGGCACCCTATAAGGCGCTCCATAGGATACCTTAGAAGGCACCTTATATGGACGGTAACCATAAGGTGCCTCAGAAGGCGCTGTATAGGGAGCCCTATAAAGCGCCTTCTGAGGCACCTTATTGGTACAGTACACTGAGGGTGGTTTTGCTGGCAGCACTAATGTACATTAAAAATAGATAATGCCTTGGATAGCCCCACTGTGGGTTTGAACCCATGACCTCTGACTCCACAGGCAGTGAAGTAGCCAGTGGGCTACAGCTCTACAGCTGCTAACAAGTCCCTGGCTGGCTGCAGAAGGACTGCATGTCACCACACAAACAGTCTGCTGTGATCACCAGGATAGGGTTAACCCACCCATACCCATGATGCATTGCACATGCAAATCAGCAGTCTACAGATGAACACAAGATGGGGTATGCACACCCACAGCACCTCGGCCTGGTAGGGGGAACTGACCGTGTGTGGTACTGGCACAGAGTAGCTACACACCATCACATTGTGCGGGTACTGTGCTCACCCTGAGGGTGAGGTGGGGTGCCCAGCACCAGGTCCACAGCACTGTCCATGGCAGAAATAGGCCATGCTGCAGGTCCCCAGCAGTGCTAGTGTGTGAGATAGGTAGTTTCTGCAGACACACTTTGGATGCATCTGTATTTCTCAGTCAGGTTTAGCCCTTATGGACCCATAGGCGGATTATGTACCACCACCCAACCCACCCTCTAGGGGCTGAGGGTGGGAAACAGGGTCTCCCACCAACAGATCCACATTTTACCTCCCCGCAATGGCAACAGTAAGTAGAGGGGACCATCAACTGCAGTCCTGTTGGGGAACAGACACCCTACATGGCAGTCAATGCAGCTCTGTACACATCCATAAAGCAATAGCAGACAGATATTAGGCCCAGAAATGCTCAGCTGCACCCCACCACTATCTGATATTCCCCTGCAGCAAGCCTCCAGCCACTGCACCCTGCAAGGTGTTCCAGCACAGCACATACTAGCTATAGACAATCTGCTAGCTAGTCCATAGTGCATGCTCCTGGAGGAGATGCATGCACCCAGAACTGAGATGTCAGCATACACACCAAGCAGTTGGTCATTGATTGGGCCCCAAAAGGGAACCCGTAAATATCACATGAGAAAAATATTATAAAGCACTATGGGGGAACCTAGCCATGCCGTTGTCACTGCTCAGTCAGGGTGAGAGTGATCTCCCAGCAGAACATGCTGTGGCCACCCTGTCTGTGCAGGTGGTGGCTGGGCACTACAATGTCCCAGTCATTGCCCTATGCCCTGTACAGATGCATCCTGGCCAGGCCATCCTGTCCGGGCTATACCCATGGTACCTTGCTCCTCATTATGCACTTTGGCAGGCCAATACTGGCAACAGTGCTGGCAGTGTGGGCTGTGGAGGGTGTTTGCAGCCGCCACACACTGGATAGACAGACACACACTCCCACACCTATGCCAGCAGTGTACAACTATAGAGGTGTTTGGCAGCCCTGGCCACCGCTCCAGTCCTGGGCACAGTGCAGGCATGGCTATGGTACGCAATAGTGTTGGGGCCACTCCCCAGAGTGGTAAACACTGTCAGACACAAGACCTGTAGCACACTCCACAGACATCAGAAAGGTTGCCATGATGCAGCTCAATCAGAAAATTGTACTTCAGAATTGCTATCTGCCAGTAATCATAGCAACCTTTTGATAGCTGTATACTGTATTCCCGGGTTTAGGGTGGCATTGCTAAGGTATGCAAGTGCTAGTATTGGGAGATGCACGCAGGGCCCAATGCCCTGCCTCTCCAGGAGGCATTGGATAATGGAGCCTGTGGGTGCGAGTGTGTCTGCCCCTGTTTGCGGCTGCTTTACGACAGAGGTTCCCAACTCCAGTCCTAGTGTGCCAAACACTGTTCAGGTTTTCATGCTGTCCCTCATGAATATGCATGAGATACATCTGCATACCATGGGGGTGGCACATAGAAATGTAGCACAGGCATCTTTATTAGAGGCAGCATGGAACCTGAATGGTGTTTGGCCCTCCAGGACTGCATTTGGGAGACTCTGCTCTAGGTAATGCGCATGTTTATGGTGCTCTGTAGGGTAAAATGTAGGTGTTTTGGGCATGTCTGCGTCATCTGCACTACAGGTTCTGTCTGTATTAGCATGTTGTAGTAGTGGGTAAAATATGGGGCCTGGGTTGGCAGGAACCACAGCTGGTACTTGAACCTGTGATCTCCTGTTCTTGAACACACTAGCTGTGTGCACTGCACCACCATGTTGCCAGAGAGACAGTGAATTCCCTGGGGATACCATGACTGTTCATCAGACAGGGCCTGTCTGTTGCAGTGCATGGCACCCACCTACACAGAGCTAGGCCACGGTCTGCTCTGGGCAGCTGCCACTGCCCTCTCCACCACCAGTACCCCTCTGCCACCCTGCTGACATGCCCGTCTGCTGGTGCTGCTGGTGGAGTACAGTCTCAGGCCATCCATTGTGCGGGTAGGCGGCTGCCTATGATGCAGGTTCTGGGGTAGGGGTGCCTGCATAGCTGTCCACGCTTTCCCCCAGCACCGCCTGCCAATGTTCTGTGCCCTTGGGGGTACGGCAGTGCCAGGTCCCACAGTACCTGCTGGGTACTATCCCCTGTGACACTGTGGGAAGCACACTTCATGCCCATGCTGGGCCCTCATCAGTTGCTGTCTGGATGCTCTACTGTTTCAGCATTCCTATGGGCCACCTAGGCATCACCCTAGTCCGCACTGTGGCCCAGCTGCAGCACAGCATGTGCTGTCTGCAGCCCTCTGTGTCCCCTTTCCCAGCATCTGTCCAGTTGCCCATTCCGACATGCCCGCCATGCTGCTGTGGAACATGTGCACGCCATAGGAAACCTTTCCAATGGAGAGGGAAACCCTGATCAGCGCTATTTCACTGTGGGATCATTCACCTTGTATGGGGATGGAGCGTAGACCCTTCCAAAATTCATATCCTTTTTTTGGAGCTTTCTTGAGAGTGTTTTTTGATGTTTCCCATTAATATCACTATTGCCCAGCATGGTTATGCTTTTTTATATTTTGTTGGGGTCATTTTCAGTGTATTTTTGCACTTTTGTTCCGTGCACATGTATCACACTTATCACTTTTTTGTAGGTTTCCCTGATTTTGCTGTACATTGCTGACAGAAATGGTTTCTCTTCCCTTTAAATCAGCTCTAACGCCAGGGTTTCACTGGCGTTAGTTTTCAGCCTCGGATTTCACAGCGTTAGTGTGCAGAGAGCCTCTCCCCTCCCACTCTCCACCCATTGACCCCTTCTCTCCGCCCCTGGGGAGCCTTCCTCCGCCCTCCGGGAGCCTTTCTCCGCCTTCCGCGCTTGTTTGTGCCGCAGCGCACGTTATCTCGCGCTAAGGTACCTTATCGCACGATAACGTCACAGAGCGCACAATAAGACGGTTTAGTAAACATACCCCTTAGGGTTTTACCAAATGTCTTTATGCTGCACTAGCTGGTGCAATTACTTGAGTAGTGAGGTATTGAAGTGCTCAGTAAACAGATGTGTTTTCAAGTATTTCCTGAAGTCTGCAATATCATTGGTTGCTCTGAGCTGGTGTGGAAGAGAGTTCCATAGGGATAATAGGACCAAGCCAACATGGATATAGCCAGGGGAAATCTTGACTCACCAATCTGCTACATTTTTTTGAGGGTATAAACAAACATGTAGATAAAGGTGAGATGGTTGATACAGTATACCTGGATTTTCAGAAAAGCCTTTGGTAAGGTCTCTCATGAGAGACTGTTGAGGAAATTAAAAAGTAATGGGACAGGAGACAATGTCCTATTGTGGATTTGGACTGGTTAAAAAAAAAGAAAATGGAGAGCAGGGCTAAATGGTCAATTTTCTCAGTGGCGAAATGTGAATATTAGAGTGCACTGAGATCTATACTGCTTTTTAACATATTTATAAATGAGGTAAAAATGTGAACAAGTGAAGTGATCAGACTTTAGATGACACAAAATTATTCAAGGTCGTTAAATCGTAACAGAATTCTGAAACATTGCAAGAGGGACTTGAGAAATTGGGAGACTGGGCATCCAAATAGCAGATGAAATTTAGTGCAAATTTATGCATTTAGGGAAGAACAATCCAAACTATAGCTACATGATGCAAGATTCTACATTAGGAGCCACCACTCAGAAAAAGGATCTAGGCACCTTCGTGGATAATACATTGCTCGGTGTGTAGTGGTATCCAAGGAAGGCAATAGAATGCTAAGAATTTTAAGAAATGGAATGGAAAATAAAACAAATGCTATCATGATACCTCTGTATTGGACCACGGTGAGACTGCCCCTTGAGTATTGTGGGCAGTTCTGGTCACCACATCTAAAAAGAATTATAGCAGAATGAGAAAAAATACAAAGAAGGGTGCTATAAAACTTTGTATATTATTATGTAACCTGCCAAGAATTATTTTGATAGGCAAGAGATAAATAGAAGAATTGAAATTAAATACAATTATACCACTGATACATTAGATTGGTATGAAGTTAAGATGTTGGATGCCTGCAGGACTTTCAGTACAAGCATACTTTATATACACAAATGTTAACAGTTACTCTTCAGCACATGTAAGTGACCATGGCTTCATTTTAGCCTTTTCTAACAGTTTGGTGGGGTGATTTCGTGAAGACACATAGAGGCCCTTTTACTAATGGGCGCTAAGGTGTTGCACTGACCATGCCAAAAGTGCCGAAACTATGGTGCATTAGGTGCAACGCCACTGTTTTAGCTATCAGAGGCAAGTAAAACATTTCACTGGCAGTTAATATGGAGTCCTGTCCGTTAACACATGCCACATTAGTGTGGGTGCACTTAACACCACCTATAGGTGTTAGGTGATCTCATGCTAATGCAGTTAGCGCATGGTGTGAACCTGGCACTAACTTCACGGAGCACACCATGCTCACCCTCCACCCCTACCCCACCCACTTGTGACCCTAATGCAAGTTAAATAGTTACTGTGGGAATCATCCTACGCTGTCATGGCCCTAAACCAGTTGGCAACGAGTGCCCCAATATGCATTCAGTGCACCCCATAAGCAACTTATAAAATAGGCTTGAAATAGGTGCCTACTTGGATTTTACATATGGGTTATTGTTGTTGTTAAGTGCAGTCGATTCGGTGTCGACTCCTGGCAACACTCTGGATAGTTGACCTAAACTTTGTTTGGCCTTCAGCCAAGCGACCCATTGAATATATATGTTGTTTCAGACAATTTTCAAAATAACTTTTTAGTATATAAAACCCTGTTTTATACACAAAGATACCTTTGAAAATGATTTTCCATGTTCCTTTTGAACCTTCATGCTTTCAGTTTCTCTGTTCCTGTAAGTGTTTCAATAACTCTTCTACTTTCTGTGAAGAAATGACTCTTCACACTATTACTCCTTTCTCACATCTCCTATTGTGGCAAATGTTCATACCTTATGAAGACAAAAAAGAACCCTAATCAGACCAAATGTAAACCTAGAAAAAAAGTCCAATTAGAACACCAAAATTCCCCTTATGTTGCCTAAATATTTTTGTCGGAGCAATGTCATCCCAGTATCACAAGTATTATGTCAAGAGATACCACTGTGACTACTCCCTTTTATTAATAGCTTTTAAAATGGACCGTAGCCCAAAACTTAGCTGTATGGCACCCAACGCCAAAACTTCTGAATACGACAGGCGCACGTTTCGGGTTTTACTCTTATGACTCCGAAAAACCCTGCTTCAGGTCAAGAAAGATCAGCTTGAGGTTGCACAGCCATTTACAGACCACAGGAAGCATGTCTGCTATATTATCGTCGGCGTCTGACGTCAGCATAGAAGGAGGAGAGCTGAACCAATCAAAGAATTAACCCAACCCCCCAGCCAGGGAATACCCACCATTCAGGGAATCCCCAGGTGGGTATTTACCTCCATTCATAGAATGGTATGCCAATCCAATTGAGAATTTAATCCTCCAGGGGTAACGGATTTCAAAAGAAAAATCCACCGCTGTTCACGGAGTTGAAGTTTATTCTCACGATCCCCCCGCCGAGGGTCAGGCGGAATATGGTCTAACACACGCCATCTTAAAGATGCAAATGAATGGCTCATTGTTAAATGATGTTCCACCATAGGGGCTGTCAGTTTATTTATCCGAAGACAAGAGGCATGTTCTGTAAGGCGCGTACGAAAGGCTCTCTTAGTACGGCCTATATAGTATAGAGAACATGGACATATGATCAAGTAGACCACAAAATCAGATGAACAGTCCGTGTGCCAACGTGTGGTATACTTTTGAGAAGTGTGCATGTCAATCCAGTCAACCCCTTCCAAAGTGCCTTCGCAATAGGCACAACCACCACATGAGAAATGACCAGCTTCAGAATGCAATGGCAAAGGGCGATCCAGAGGTGATACTGTATGCATTATCTTGTCACGTAAATTGGCCGTACGAGAATAGGCTATCTGCAAGATTTTATCCTGAAAACAGGGATGCACTCCTAATATTGGCCAAAATTGACACATTGGCCAGTAACTTGAGGCATTTGTTGTGTATAAGGCAAAATACCAGTCACTACAGAGTCCTGAACCTTCGGAGGTGTTGGAGAAAACAGCCATTCTCTATGTAAATAACGGGCCCTTTTGTACGCTTCAGATATCACCTGAGATGGATAGCCTCTTGCCAATAATCGTTGTATAAGTTCTTGAGCATGCTGTTTAAAAGCTGGTAAGGAAGAACAATTTCGCCGAAGCCTTAAAAATTGTCCAAAGGGTAAGCCCTGCTTTAGAGCCCGGGGGTGGAAACTATGATAACTCAGCAAGGTGTTGCGCTGAACCTCCTTCCTATATAAAGTTGTAACAAAACCACCCGGAGTGAGGGACACTTGAACATCCAAAAATTGTATGATATCTGAAGAGATCGTTGCAGTAAACTGAATACGAGGTATATGAGTATTCAGTCGCTGTATGAAACTTTCCAAATCTTGGTGATCCCCCGTCCAAATGAAAAAGATGTCGTCAAGGAAACGTTTCCAAAACGGGACCTTGCAAAAAGCTGGATCAGAATAAATATATTCCTGTTCGAAAGCTGCCATATAAATTGTAGCCAAGGAAGGAGCAACCGTGGCCCCCATGGCTATCCCATGTATCTGGCGGTAAAACACACCTTGATAGAGAAAGAAATTTTCCTCCAGAACAAATTGTAACAAATCTAACACGAAGGTATGTGGAATCCAAGCTGGGAGATCCAGGGGGTAAGTTTTCAAATAAGTCAGCAACTCACGTTGATCAATATTAGTGTATAGGGCCTTCACATCAAGTGACACTAGATAACGATAAGTGCCCATATCATGACATAACTGTAATTTTTGTAGAAAATCCCCAGTGTCGCAGAGATAAGAGTCGACTTTTCTTGCTGCCGTTTGCAAAAATAGATCGCAAAATTTTGAAAGCGGCACTAGTAAAGAATTTCGACAGGAGATAATAGGACGGCCAGGTGGGTCAGACAAGGATTTGTGTATTTTTGGAACCAAATAAAAAATTGGCGTGACCGGGTGCTTTTTTAACAAAAAGCCCATCTCATGGCGTGTTATCCAGTTACGGAGAAATGCTTCAGAAATCAACAATGAAATACGTGCCTGGATCGCCTCAGTGGGATCCAACCCAAGTTGGATATAATTGGCACGTTCCTGAAGATGAGACAATACCTGACACTGATATTGATTAGGTGATAATAACACTGTGGCACCCCCCTTGTCAGCCCGCCGGACTACAATATCCATCTTTTGAAGTTCTACCAGAGCACGAGACTGGTCCTTCGAGAGATTAGAACCCCTGTAGCTTTTATAGAATTGTTGTTCAAGTTGCTGTAAATGCTGAAGAACTAAGGTTTGAAATGTAGTGATAACATGGTCAGGTGCCCCCGAAGGGAGCCAGAGAGAAGGGCTACGAATCACAGAAGCATCCGCTGGTGCTGTGGAAATGGAAAAGTGATGTATAACTCTCAACTTTCTAAAAAAGCGGTGCAGTGCTATTCGTGTGGAGAAGCCATCATACCGGGAGGCCGGAACAAAGGAGAGGCCCAATTCCAATACCCGACGTTGTTCCAAAGTAAGGGCCACCCCAGAAAGATTTATAACTGACGAGTCTTCGTGCGGGACCTGGTGTCCGGTCCCTGCCAAAAAGCTTCTGTGATTCGTAACCCTTCTCGCTTGAACAACAATTCTATAAAAGCTACGTTTCCTTGACGACATCTTTTTCATTTGGACGGGGGATCACCAAGATTTGGAAAGTTTCATACAGCGACTGAATACTCATATACCTCGTATTCAGTTTACTGCAACGATCTCTTCAGATATCATACAATTTTTGGATGTTCAAGTGTCCCTCACTCCGGGTGGTTTTGTTACAACTTTATATCGGAAGGAGGTTCAGCGCAACACCTTGCTGAGTTATCATAGTTTCCACCCCCGGGCTCTAAAGCAGGGCTTACCCTTTGGACAATTTTTAAGGCTTCGGCAAAATTGTTCTTCCTTACCAGCTTTTAAACAGCATGCTCAAGAACTTATACAACGATTATTGGCAAGAGGCTATCCATCTCAGGTGATATCTCAAGCGTACAAAAGGGCCCGTTATTTACATAGAGAATGGCTGTTTTCTCCAACACCTCCGAAGGTTCAGGACTCTGTAGTGACTGGTATTTTGCCTTATACACAACAAATGCCTCAAGTTACTGGCCTATTGCGTCAATTTTGGCCAATATTAGGAGTGCATCCCTGTTTTCAGGATAAAATCTTGCAGATAGCCTATTCTTGTACGGCCAATTTACGTGACAAGATAATGTATACAGTATCACCTCTGGATCACCCTTTGCCATTGCATTCTGAAGCTGGCCATTTCTCATGTGGTAGTTGTGCCTATTGCGATGGCACTTTGGAAGGGGTTGACTGGATTGACGTGCACACTTCTCAAAAGTATACCACACGTTGGCACACGGACTGTTCATCTGAATTTGTGGTCTACTTGATCATATGTCCATGTTCTCTATACTATATAGGCCGTACTAAGAGAGCCTTTCATACGCGCCTTACAGAACATGCCTCTTGTCTTCGGATAAATAAACTGACAGCCCCTATGGTGGAACATCATTTAACAATGAGCCATTCATTTGCATCTTTAAGATGGCGTGTGTTAGACCATATTCCGTCTGACCCTCGGCGGGGGGATCGTGAGAATAAACTTCAACTCCGTGAACAGCGGTGGATTTTTCTTTTGAAATCCGTTACCCCTGGAGGATTAAATTCTCAATTGGATTGGCATACCATTCTATGAATGGAGGTAAATACCCCCCTGGGGATTCCCTGAATGGTGGGTATTCCCTGGCTGGGGGGTTGGGTTCAGCTCTCCTCCTTCTATGCTGACGTCAGACGCCGACGATAATATAGCAGACATACTTCCTGTGGCCTGTAAACGGCTGTGCAACCTCAAGCTGATCTTTCTTGACCTGAAGCAGGGTTTTTCGGAGTCATAAGAGTAAAACCCGAAACGTGCGCCCGTCATATTCAGAAGTTTTGGCGTTGGGTGCCATACAGCTATGTTTTGGGCTACGGTCCATTTTAAAAGCTATTAATAAAAGGGAGTAGTCACAGTGGTATCTCTTGACATAATACTTGTGATACTGGGATGACATTGCTCCGACAAAAATATTTAGGCAACATAAGGGGAATTTTGGTGTTCTAATTGGACTTTTATTCTAGGTAAATGTTCATACCTTCCCACGGAGTTTGTGCATGGTTACTGTATGTCTTTCAAAACATGAATTCACATCGGGAGATGTGAATTGAACTCTATATGGCCTGCTTCTAATGATGATGGAACAAGCATTTTAAGATAAGTGCTGAATTTTTTAAAAAATATTACTAGATGAGGATACACAGTGGTGAAAAAAGGACCAATGAGAATCTGTGGTGAGAAACCAGTATGGTTTCTATGAATTTGGCTCCTGCCTCTGGTGGTCTACAAAAATAATTTAAATATATGCCTATTAAGTGACGTTTCATTATTTCCAGTTAACACACTTTAGTTGCCAAACATGTTTTATTATCTTAGCACAGCTTACCAAATAGGGATCTTCAGTTGTAAACATTTCTGTTCAGATGTTAGTCAGTGTAATAAAACCTGTCTATGGTTGTATCTGCAAAAGACTTACCCAGTGACATATTTGTTACTATACTAGCACTGGCACAGTTTTTTTATACTGCTTTATCATTTCAGTCAAATTGGTTACATTGTAACTTAAACTTGGTAATGTACATCAAACAGGGACATTACTAATTCGGATTTTTCTGGGGCAATGGAGGGTTACGTGACTTGCCCAAGGCCACAAGGAGTGCTAGTGGGAATCAAACCCTGGTGGTCCCAAGCCAGTGCTCTAACCATTAACTACTCCTCCACTCAGGGGCGGCTCAAGGCAATCTGCTGCCTGAGGCGAAGTATGAAACGGCACCCCCCCCCCACGCCTTAGAGTGCGTCGGAGGAGGGAGGGACCAGACCTACTTAAAGTGCTGCAAAAAGGCTTGGGGGGTGGTTCATTTTGGCTGCCTGCTATTGTCCTGCCAGTGGTGGCAGGGCAACAGCAGACAGCCTAAATGCGCCCCCCCCCCCAAGCCTTTGCGCCTTGTGCGGCTGCACTGCTTGCACAGGGTTAAGTACAGTCCTGTTTGCACACCAAGGAACTAAAAGAGAGCAAAAACCAACAGCACAGTTTATAAAACTAAATTATAACTCATTTTTATTTTGTTATTTTAAACTGCTTTATGGTTCTTGCTTTTTCTTTTTCAACATATATTTTGCATCCACAGTGGCGTGCAGAGACGGGGAGAGCAGCAGCCAGCCAACATCGGAGGTGTGTGAGCGGGAGCTCCACCTCTTTCCTTTCAGCCTGCCCATACCAGCTGCCTTTAACGGCTTTAAAACTGTCACTTCCACTGGCGCGCTCGCGCCTTGCGGGCCCGCGCCTGAGGGCCTCGCCAGAGGGCTCTTTGGCGTGGCCCTTAGGCGTAGGACCGTGCGGGGCTGTTTAAAACGCTGCTACATTGGTTCTGCTTGCTGTGGAGATCGGAGCGGTGGAGGGGTGATGTCTACAGTGGAGGTTGTGAGTGGGAGCTTAAACACCTGGTGGTATGATATCTACCTCTTCAGATGCTATGTGGAGCATTTCTTCTTGTCTCCTCTATTCCTTTAACTATCACTGTATCTCTTATTCTGTCCTATCTAATTAATGGGGTTCTTTTCATAATTTCTGTGACTTTTATGTAATATTGTAAACCGCTCTGATGCTTTGGCTTGAGCGGTATATCAAATGTAATAAACATAAACATAAACATAAACATTCACCCACAGAACTCAATATTTAAAAAAAAATCTGATTCTGATCATCTCACTAACAACAACAACCACCACTATTCTCCAGTACCAGACATATTGTGAACTAGTACAAAACCCTGCAACAAAGAGCAGACGTACCATACCATATCAGCACAAACTTCCAAACTCACATAAGGAGCCCATCCAAAAAAAGTGTCACTGTAAATACTACAGTGGGCCCTGGAACATCAATACACATATTTGAGAAGCTGAACAAGTCAAATTAATACAGTACATTATAGATCTTTATGTACAAACTCCATGTTAACAGAACACCTGGCCTGAGTCACACACTGACAACATCGACCCTCACCAATTACAGAATAAATAACCATAATCTAAAGTAAAAATAAAAATATTGAGACAAAATTTAAAATGAAACCCCAAGAATCCAGAGTCAACATGCAGTGCAACATCAGATAAATAAGAGATGCAGTTCCCCAATACTGTGTAAAATATAAAGACAGCACAAAGTCCAATCACTAAAATTAAATAAAATTATTTTTTCTACCTTTGTTGTCTGACCATTTTATTCTCTGAGCATGCTGGTCCTGATCTGAGGCTTCTGCTTTCCTGTCTACTCTTAACTCTCTTTCTGTGGTCTATGGTCCATCTGCCATTTCTTATCTCTTCTTTTGTTTTCTTCACTTCCTTCCATCAGCCCATTTCCAGTTCCAGTAACCCTCCCCAGTATCAGTCCCTTTTATTTTATTTATTTATTTTTATACTGTGCTCTTTAGAATCAGTGTGCTTTACATGTATACTAACAGGCACTTTTTTATTCCCTTGTCCCCAAAGGGCTCGCAATCTAAGTGTACCTGAGGCAATGGAGGGTTAAGTGGCTTGCCCAAGGCCACAAGGAGTGGCCATGGGACTAGAGACCCCAGTCCCTCCAGCCTGAAGTTGCTTGTCCCAATTCAGGAATTGAACCCCCAGCCTTCTGGCCTGAGGTAACCTGTCCCAACCACTGAGCCACTCCTCCCTTTCCAGTCCTCCCCTCCGTGTACCTTCCAATGTCAACTGCCTTGCATTCCCACAACTGCCACTGGTGTCCATTCCCTTCCAGTCCCCCTCCTTCCCCACTGTCCAGCCCCTTCTAGTCCAAATACCATCCCAGGTATCAACTCACGTCCACTCTCAGTGCACCACTCCCGTCAGCTCCCTTCCAGTCACCCTACCCTCTGTCCATCCCCCTTCCATTGCCATTCACACGTCAGTTACTTTCCAGCCTCCTCCCCATTAACCAGCCACCTACCACTCCCATCCACAGGTGTCAGCTCCATTCCATCCCTCTCCTTATCAGCTCCTTTCCAGCCCCCTCCTTCTGCTGGCAGAACCTCTCAGTATCCGCTCTCTTCCAGTCCTATTCTCCCATCCCCTAGCATCAGCCCATTTGTAGCCCTAGCCCCTAGATTTCTTCCAGGGCCAACAGCACTCTCCTCCCCTCCCCATTAGCCCATTTCCAGTCATAGCCCATATCCAGTCCTATCCCCCTTATCAGCCCACTCCAGTCCTAGCCCCCCATCAGCCCATTTCCTGTCCTAGCCCCCCTAGTCAGCCCATTACTAGGCCTAACCCACCAATCAGCCCATTTCCAATCCTAGCCCCTTCCTGATCAGCCTATTTCCATTCTTAACCCCCCATTAGCCCATTTCCATTTCTAACCCTCCTGATAGCCCATTACCAGTCCTAGCCTCCCTCCCGATCAGCCCATTTCCAGTTTTAACCCCTCCCTATCAGCCCATTTCCAGTCCTAGTCCCCCTTCCGATAAGCCTATTTCCATTCTTAAACCCCCATCATCTCATTCCCAGTTCTAACCCCCCCCCATCAGCCCATTTCCAGTCCTAGCCCCCCTCAGACATCCATATCCACCCCCCCCCCCCCCCACACACATACCCTCCGCTTCGGGTCCAGATGCTGTTCCATTTCAGCCTCTTCTCTCTTCTATTTTTAGGGACAGTTGGAAGAGGAGGCAGCAATTATACAGAATTGGGGGCAGCAGGACACAGTCCTCCACTCTAGTCTCTACAGAAGATATACTCTGTGTAGCTGGTCCAGATCTTGTCCTCATTCTGTTCGTTGCTGGCGAAGGTGCAGGTGCCTGTTGAGCTGCACACTACCATGTGGAAACCAGCCTCGGAGATCCGGTTAAAGGCCTGCTCCGGGAAATTGAACTTGAGGCAGTAGCGCGACTTATAGCATTCGGGTGGCTGGTCTGGGTTACGGCTCTCATTCAACACCTCTTTGGCCAGCGACGTCTTGCTTCAGATGGAGATGTGAGTCACCCACCAGAACTTAGCGTCTGCCCGTTCATCCTGTCCAATGGTGTACAAGCCCCAGGAGCCTACTATGACATAACCTGAACACCGAACCTCAGAGACTGAGAAGGCATCAGGCAGGGCACCGAGGCCAAGCTGGATGAGGCCGTAAAGCGATAAGGGTCAAGAGTGGGTGAGGGCTCCCCGGCCGGAGAGGTGTCAGCGGGCAGCACTCCATCGCACTCGGGCTCCAGGTAGGTGGCAGTGGCAGCTACAGCCAGCAACGCTGGGTGCAGGAGGAGCAGGGTCACCAAGGCCGAGGGCTTGTCACCCAGTGAGCTCTCCTTACTAACATGTGGCGGATTCAGGCACTTGACCAGCTCGGGCAGCAGGAAGTACTCGGCCTTGTGCTGCAGCCAGCTCCACTCTGGGAAGTGGTCGGGCAGCACTAGCTGCAGGTACCATAGATAGTCCAGCATGTAGTGGAAGAGGAGGCTGTCGTAGTCGAGGAAAAAGTGTTCCTTGCCATCACGTGCCAGCTCCTGCGGCCGCCGGCCACTACTTGTGTGAGAACATGTGCCCGAGCAGCAAGTCCGGCACAGCCAGTGGCATGGTATGGCGGGTCACGTACACCTGGCCACCAACATTCATCTCCACCAGCTCCGGGAAGGAGGATGAAAATGATGATCCAGCCCCGTTTGGCAGTCTGCGAGCCGTGGCAGCGTTGTCCAGCAAAGCCATACTGCCAGACCTGAGGTCTCTCTCTTTCCCCTCTTCTCTCACTGACTAAAGGAGAAAGGCTACAACTGCGGTTTTATAGGAGCAGCTCCTCGGAGGCGGGAGGGGGCAGAGTCAGAGGCGAACCTAGTGACAGCCTGTGACCCAACAAGCGCACGCTTTAGCTGTTGCACGAGCGCTCCCCAACCCAAGGTGCGCGCTCCTTTTCCCGGCAGTGGCTCCAGCTCCGGTGATCATTTTTTTTTGTTGGTTTATTTATGAAGGCCGAGTGAGGTGGTCTTTTTGGGGGCAATTTTTGCCACCCCAAAAAAGTTGCCACTTGAGGCCACCGCCTCACTCATCCTCATTATAGAGCCGTCCCTGCCTCCACTGCACTTTAAGTGTTGCAATTGCTCGAGGCAGGCCAGTACACCTGTTTAATTCTTAGCTTAACTGTAACAGATATCCTGTGCTACAAGTATCTTATGGAGATTATTATTCAATATCTTCTTGACAGGGGCATAGACAAGGGTGAGCCAAGATGGGCCATGGCCCCTTCATTTTGGCATCAGGCCCAGCCAGCAGGTAGCAGCAGAACAGTAGAAGTAAATGAGAATCAGAGGTGGTGTCAACATTCTCAGTACCTTCTACCCAACCATATTAATCACAGGCCTCACCAAAAAATCAGTCCTGGCTACCTCACTGCTTGTTAGGCACTTAAAGGGGGATATTCAAAGGCATTTATACATTTTGAAGACCTCTTACTCCCCCACACCGGGACCAGTCGGGAAGAGATAGATTACATTTTACAAATCGGTGGGCTCAGGTGCGCCCGTGCCTAGCAGGCCCACATCTGAGGGCTTCCCCAGAGGGCCCTTTGGTGTGGCCGTTAGGCATGGGCCAATATACCATATCCCCTACACACAGCAGAGCCATCACAAAGACAAGTCAAACTGCATAGTTCCACTCTCTGTATCTCTGTAAGCCTTGCAATACCAGCCAAGATAAGCATGCTACCACTCCACTAGCAACAAGCACACATCCTAAGATCCTCAATGATAAAATCAATCTGCAGATGAGGCTCTACACTGCGATCACCACAATTAATACGTTCTTGGCACTCAAAAGTTCCCAAATCAAGAAGCAAATAAAGCGCAGGAATTTCATCTTCCAAACCATATTTTCATCTTCAGGAGAATACATACACTTCTCACCACCTACTCAACATGCGACCCCCAAGCATTGTGGCTCGCCATACTCTGACTTATCCTCTCTGTCCTAACAGGCAGATCCTCCGCCCTCCATCACTATGTCTCTTTGCCAATCATATAATATCCAAGACATCTCAAACAGCCTAATCTCTGGACTTCCTTGAATTTACCACAGCAAGCCAAATACTCAAACCTTATCAAAATCATCCCACAAAACACTATAAGGCCGGAACTGAATCCACCCATGCAGACAGAAAACTGCAACATGATCAGATATGCCCTCATCAACACCAGATCCATAGACACAAACCCCATATAATAAAAGATCTAATCAAAGGCAATATTGACATCCTATGTCTGAATAACATCTGGTTCTTGGATACAGGGGCTATACATTTCAAGCAAAAGTAAGAGTGTGGATTTTTAAATTACTAGCTCTTTGCCTGGGAGCTCTTAAAAGGGTTTTGGTATTTTTTAAAACAAAATTATAATATTTTTGGTGCTTTAGTTTAAAAGGGGAAATATTTTCTTTAGGTAGGTTTAAAACTCTGCTTTAGTATCTTTCTCAGCTCTTTGAAGCTACTGACACCTCATCAGGTGTTAGTTCCCTCCCTACCCCATCCCCCCAACACCCACCCACCCCTAGTGAGCAGTCTTGCTTTATAGGGCACCTCCCCAATTAACTACACACAGGGACCTGGAACAGCACATTTTGAACACACTTAAAGAGATTTAACTGCTTTTTCTCTGAAAGGACAACTGGAAAACTGGCTGGTACTTTGGTAGGTCTCTCTTTTGCTTTAAAAGATACCTAAGCTCCACGAACTGAACAATGGCTGGGAAAAATCGTATTGCTAAAGCTGTTGCTCCCATTACAGCTTTTGCCTCTGTCCAGACAGAGGTCCCAATGCCAGTTGAAGGACTGATTCCATGTGCAGGATGCCTGCATGCTGAAGCTTTCAGGAAACAAGTGGAAGAACTCAGAGAGGAGGTGGCAAGGCTGAGGAGCATTCAAGATAGTGAGAAGTACATTGATGAGATGCTTCTTGCAACATCCAAGCTCTCCAGCACAGGAGAAGATGGGTGCCTAGAAAATGATGAAGGTTGGACACAAGTCACCAGGGCCTGCAGAATCACCAATCCAACTTCTCCAGCCCTTGAATTGAAGAACCATTATGCAGCCCTGGAAGTGGAGGAGGTAAAAGCATCCCTGGAAATGGAAGAACCAGAGCTCGAGCACCCCAAACTTGCAGAATCAGTGACTACAAAGAAGCGAAGGTCAGTGGTGGTTGGTGACTCTCTTCTGAGGGTACTGAGGTGCCCATCTGTCGACCAGACTTGATGTCCAGAGAGGTATGCTGTCTGCCAGGTGCCAAGATCTGAGATGTTATGGAAAGTTTGCCGAGACTCATTAAGCCCACTGACTAGTACCCAATTTTTCTAATCCATATCAGCACAAATGATACTCTGAGCATATCAAAAGTGACTTCATGGCTCTGGGACAAAGGGTGAAGCAGATAGGGGTGCAGGTGGTGTTCTCTTCAGTCTTCCCTGTTGAGGGTAAAGGCCAAGGCAGAGAAGCTCGCATCCTGGAGATGAATGCATGGCTGCGTGGATGGTGTCATCGAGAGCGTTTTGGTTTCCTGGACCATGGAATGCTGTTCCAAGGGTTGCAGAGTCTAGATGGGGTCCATCTGTTCAAGAAAGGTCAACGTATCTTCAGTAGCAGCCTGGCTAATCTACTGAAGAGGGCTTTAAACTAGATTCATTGGGGATGGGTGAAGAAAGCCCCCAGGTAAGTGAAATATTAAATACCTTTATGGAAATGGGTAAAGGGCAACATATGGAAAGCAGTGTATATAAATGCCCATAGCATTGGAAATAAGATCCCAGATGTTGAAGTTTTAATGGGAGAGGCTGACATGGATTTAATCGCAGTTACAGAAACATGGTTCACAGAAAAACATGACTGGGATGCAACTATACCAGGCTATTCTTTATTCAGAAAGGACAGGGTAGGAAGAAGGGGAGGAGGAGTGGAGGAGTGGCACTATATGTAAAAAATAATATAAAAGTTTTGGAACTACAGAGCTTAAAAGGGAGAGAGGAGGCGCTGTGGGTTAAACTAGAAAGAAAGCAAGATAAATCTATTTGCATTGGTGTGACATACAGACCTCCCTCACAGAAGGAAGAGGTGGACGGAGAGTTAATTGAAGACATACACAGCATTGCTAGGAAAGGGGAAGTGCTACTGCTAGGGGATTTCAATTTGCCAGATGTTGACTGGCATATTCCTGCTGCAGTATCATCTAGAAGTAAGGAGATCCTGGATTCTCTACAGGAAGAACTATTCATGGAACTGATAACAGAACCCACAAATAAAGGGGCCATACTGGACTTGGTGAAAGTGTTTCTGATGTTATAGTGGGAGATCATGTTGCATCCAATGATCACCAGATGGTGTGGTTCAGTATTAGGAGTTGAGCTGTTAAAATCCATTCAAAAGCAAGGGTCTTACACTTTAGGAAAACTAATTTTGCCAAAATGGACCAATATCTCAGGGAGTAGTAGCAGGATGGGAACAGCTGGGGGATGTAGAAAAACAGTAGGCAAAACTGAAAGGGGATATTTTAAGGGCAACCAACCTTTTTGTTAAAATGGTAAATAAAGGTAAAAGGAAAAGGAGACCACTATGGTTTTTGAAAGAAGTAGCTGAATAAGTGAAGAAAAAGAGGGACACCTTCATGAAATACAAGAGATCAAAGAGAGAGGAAGACAGGCAACTATATTTGGAAAAACTTAGAGAAGCTAGCAAAGTAGTCCGGAAAGCAAAGATTCAAAAAGAGGAGGAAATAGCCAATGCAATAAAATGGGGTAATAAGACATTTTTCAAATATGTTAATGAGAAGAGGAAGGGCAAAAGTGGTATTGTCAGACTCAAGGGTGAAGGGGAGGAATATGTAGAAGCTGATGAGGATAAAGCGGAATTGCTTAACAAATATTTCTGTTCTGTGTTCACAGATGAAGAACCAGGAGCAGGACCTCAGAAAACACCCACAAACAGGAAGAGAAGCGAGGGACATCTTGAACAATTTTCAGAAGACTGTGTTTGTGAGAAACTAGCTAAATTTAAAGTAGACAAAGTGATGGGACTGGAAAGGATACACCCTAGAATACTGAGGGAACTTGGGGACATTCTAGCAGCTCCTCTGACTGACCTATTCAATGCCTTGTTGGAGTCAGGAGTGGTGCCAAAGGACTGGAGAGAGGCACATGTGGTCCCTTTACACAAAAGTGGAAATAAGGATGTAGTTGAAAACTACAGGCTGGTTAGTTTATCTTTGGTGGTGAGTAAATTATTGGAAACGTTGCTGAAAGAGAAAATAGTGAGGTTTCTGGAGTCCAGCGGATTACTGGATCCGAGGCAGCATGGATTCACCAGAGGCAGGTCTTGTCAGACAAATCTGATTGATTTCTTTGACTGGGTGACCAGGGAGTTGGACCGAGGGAGAGCCCTAGATGTGCTGTATTTAGATTTCAGTAAAGCCTTTGACACCGTTCCTCATATATGACTTATAAACAAATTGAGCACCCTAGGGATGGACCCTAATGTTACTGCTTGGGTTAGAAATTGGTTGAGTGGGAGGCAACAAAGGGTACAGATAAATGGAGCTCACTCTGAGGAGAAGGAGGTTACCAATGATGTGCCCCAGGTATCTGTCCTTGATCCGATTCTTTTTAACATCTTTGTTAGTGATATAGCGGAAGGGCTGTCAGTTAAGGTTTGTCTCTTTGCAGATGATACCAAAATCTGAAAGAGAGTAGACACCCTGGAAGGTGTAGATAACATGAGGAGGGATCTGTAAATAGTTGTCTGTAAATAGTTAAATTGTTAAATAGTTAAACATGTTCCATGTATCATAGTTATTTTTTGTGCCAAAATGTTCTATGTAATTCAATGTTCAATGGTTTTAACTTGTTCTCTGTAAACCGCCCCTGATTTCTGGAAGCGGCGATATAGAAAAGCACACAAATAAATAAATAAATCTAGCTAAGCTTGAAGAATGGTCTAGAATTTGGCAGCTGAGATTTAATATAAAAAAATTCAAGGTCATGCATTTGGGCTGCAGCAATCCAAGGGAGCAATATATTATAAGGGGTGAAGTACTTTTGTCTACTAAAGAACAGCGGGATCTAGGCATGATTGTGTTTGATGATCTTAAAGTAGCTAAACAGGTAGAAAAGTCGACAGCAAAAGCTAGAAGGATGCTTGGGTGCATTGGGAGAGGAATGGCCAGCAGAAGAAAGGAGGTGATAGTGCCTCTGTATAAGTCTTTGGTGCGATCTTATTTGGAGTATTGTGTGAAATTCTGGAGACCGCACCTTCAAAACGATATAAACAGGCTGGAGTCAATGCAGTGTGTGGCTACTAAAATGGTTAGTGATCTTCATTATAAAGCATTTGAGGATAGACTTAAGGATCTTAATATGTACACCTTAGAGGAAAGACAGGATAGAGGTGATATGATTGAGACATTTAAATACCTCCATGGCATAAACCCATCTCATACCCTATATATGCAAGATGATTAACAGCTCTTTATCACAAGGAAATCTCCCCTCCACACACACACACACTCAAGCAATCCACCATCCGTCCTATCCTAAAGAAACCAAACCTCGACACTGCTTGCCCAACATCATATAGACCAATCTCTAGTATCCCATTCATAGCCAAAATCATTGAAAAAAGTATTCAGGAGCAGCTTTAAGATCACTTAGACAAGCACACTCCTATAGACATTCACCAGCATAGCTTCCATCCTCACCACAGTGTAGAAACCCTCCTGACCTCCCTAGTCAACATACTTACGAAGGGCACGGAAGTTAATGCACAAGGATTTATACTTATTTTCCTTGATTTATTCTCTGCCTTTGACTCTGTCTCCAATCAACTGTTATTAAACAGACTCTACAATATCGGGATCCAAAGATGGTTTCACTCCTACTTATCTAACCACATACAACAAGTCAAAATTCGCACCCTAACTTCCACACCTTTCTCCCTCAGCCAAGGAGTTCTACAAGGGTCTGCATTCTCCTCCATCCTGTTTAACATCTACATACAGCCACTCTGTGACATCATCAAGAACTTTGGTGTCAATTACCTCATATATGCAGATAACATAATGATATTTTATTTATTTATTTGCATCTCTTATATACTGCGCTATTACAATCAGTGCGGTTTACATTGGAACAGAACATACAACAATGTAGCAGTTACATTGGGTTTACAATAAACATGGGATACAAACTTGGATAAACAGGGGAAAAACTATGTACAGTGTTATAGAAGTAGAGGATTAAAGATCAAATGAGGGCATGGTTAAGGGTTGTAATGTGAAGAGTGGATAGGTAACAGGAGGAGTGTAACAGGAGGAGTGATATTTAGCCCTTTCTCCACCACACTACACGAAAATCTCAAACTGTTTTGCTGCAATGAATCACTGGCTTAAAGAACACTACCTCATCATTAACCACAACAAATTGGACATATTTCACATCACAAGAGATAAGAAATTCAAACCGTCAACTACGATCATGATAAACAATAATCCACTCACTGTCAAAACCCAAATCAACTATTTGAGTAGCACACTTGACCAATAAATCAACGCCCAGCCTCAAATAAGCTGCATCACCAAGTCTGTCTATTTCAAGCTCTGCATTCCAAAGAATCTATGCAAACCCTCCTCCCACATGGACTTCCACACTGTTTGTCAGGCTGTAATCACCACAGCATTTGATTACTGCAACTCTATCTACTACGGACTTCCTAAGAGCACATTATATCCCCTACAACTAGCGCGGAACACCATAGCAAGAATCATACTGGTGAAATCCCAACAAACTCACAACACCCCTCTCCTTAAACAGTTTCACTGGCTTCCCATCACAAGCAGGATCAAATACAAAATCCTACTCAACATTCATAAAATTTTAACCCATCAATCAGCAGACAGTCACACTCCCTTAATAGTGACTAACAGTTCTGTCAGTCCCAGGAGAAGAACTACAAAAGCATTCTGGAAATACCAACAGAGAAACCCTCAAGCAGCCAAAGAACCAACAGCAGAGTTTTCGCTCTATACACTCCCACTTTCTAGAACTCTCTACCACCACAAATAAGATCCATTCAACTCACCAGTGAATTCCATAAAAAAGACTCTGCTGTTCGTAGAACACTATGGACCAAATACAGAATAGGGGACAGCGCTCCCAGACTCATGCAACTCACTACCTCATTGTAAATAGTTAGCTTTAAATTGTTGACATTGAATACATGTTTTACCATATGTTCCTTGTAATATGTACTTTTAATGTTCAAGTTATGATGTTTTTGCACTGAATTCTCTGTAAACCGTCTTGACTAGTAGAAAGACGGTATAAAAAAAGATGTTAAATAAATAAATAAATAGAAGGATATTCAGCAGTATTCAGGATATCTGTAGTACTGCCCCTATATGCCCTTATGCTACACGGTTCTGGGGTGGAGTGGAGGCAGTACCCATTGCTAACCAGACAGTGGCAATATTGAACCACTACCAGGTTAGCTTCCTGTGGGTAAAGTTAGGTGTAGCTCAGTCTAGCCTAACCTTACCCATGCCCAGTTAGTTTCTGGGCTCTGCAACATCCCAGATATTCAATTTTGATGACTTGATAAGGCCTGGCATTGAATATCTGGGGTTAGTTTTCAGCAGCGATGGCTAACCCCATTAACAGCGCTAGCAGCCACCGCTGAATATTCCTCCTTAGTTCTTGAAATTATTTGGACAACATTCAAAATGGATGTATGTGTCTTGAAATGGGGTCCTGATATACTTTATACTGCCTGACGAATATTCAAATTTGAGCCATTACTATTTGACTAAACTGCACCATGCCATAAGCCTAAGATTTAAAGTTTCTAGAGGCCACACTTCCAGTGCTTACCACTACCATTATGAAAAGCCAAGAGCTAATAAAGGACAGGAATCTTGTCTTGTGACATCCTGAGATGTCTGGAGAAGAAGGTCATCAAAACAATGATAATGTTGGAATCAGGACTAATTTTATTTATGAGCAAAAATAACAGCTTCCCCAAGCCCCTGCACAGTGGGAGCTCAGTTGTCCATAGGTTACCAGTCCTTTATACTCAATGCTGCCCTCTATCATGGGGGCTAGAAGTTTTCTCATATGTCTCACCCCGTTGGCCATGTGGCGCTGCTGTTGGATTTCTACTCTCTCATTTCCTGCCTATTTCAATCCCTTCTTCTGCCTTAGTCTCATTCCTTTCTTCCCTTTGAAGTCCACTCCATCCAACTCTTTATTCTACCACCTCACCAGATAGCTATCATTTTCAACCCCCTGATATGTCTACCTCTACCTTTCTCACTGACTTTAACTTCCCCCTCTTCACTCTCAAATCCTTCCCTCAACTGCTACCACTCTTTCTTCTTTTTTCGAAGATCACTAAGGAAGAAACCACACATCTCTCCTTCTCCAAACTTACTACCCACTCCTCTGATCCCATCCCACCCATCTACTGAACTCCATCTCTTCCACTGTTATCCCTTCCATCTGTCATATCCTTGCTTTCTACTGCAGCTGTTCCTGCAGCCTTCAGTCATGCTGTAGTAACATCTCTCCTCAAGAAACCATCCCTACACCCTACCTGTTCTTCTAATTATCAACCCATTTCCATCCTCCCCTTTATTTCTAAACAACCTGAACATATGGTTCACTGCTGCTGTCTTGACTTTCTCTCCCTTCAAGCCCATCTGGATCCATTGCAATCTGACTTTCACCCTCTGCATTATACTGAGATAGCTCTTGACAAAGTCCCCAATGACTTGTTCTTTGCCATATCCAACGACCTTTACTCAATCCTCATCCTTCTTGACCTTTCTGCCGATCACCACATTCTCCTCAATACCCTGTTCTTGCTTGGATTTAAAGGCATGGTTCTTTTTCTTATTTTATTTTATTTTATATTTATGCATTTTACAATACAACCAAGCATCAAACTTGAACAGAAATAAGGGACCAGAATGAATACATACGAGTATGTATAGGAAACCCAAAATAGGAACAAAATGAAAAACGATATCGTCCACAATATGTAGATGATCCAAGAAAACAAAGAAGAAATAAATCATTCATACATAATAAGGAAATACAGCAGACCCAAAAACCAGCACTAAACAAAATCACAGAGAGCTAGAGGCAAAAGAACCAGGGTCCAGAGGCCTACGAGCAATAAGAAAGGTGAGCAGATGGGAAGGCTAAAAATAACCATAAATAAATGATTGGTAATTTACCATGCACTTGCATGGAAACTTAAGAAAAAAAAGATCCTCCAGCTGCTGAACCCCAGGATGGAATAGAAGAAATTCCTTTCTTCTCCATTGAGTTTCCCTGGACAGGTCTGGAAAAATACGAACTTGTAGGTCCCTAAATAAAACATTCCTCCTTTTGAAAATATTTTAAAGAGCCACTCTTTATCAGTAGTTAAAGCAAAAGAAGCCAAAAGCATGGAAGGGACTACAGACTCTGATCCAGAATTTTCAAGTATAGTGGAAACATCTAAAGAATCAACTTGCTGTAAGCCAGGCACCTCCCCACCACCCAAAGTTTTCTTAACAGATGGCAAATAATAAACTTTAGTCATAGGGGGTATGTGACTCCGGCAGAACTCCCAACACTTCTGAAATATATATCTTAAACATATCTTTAGCAGATACAGACAAAGATTTAGAAAAAATTATAAATCTTAGGTTGGAAGACCTAAAGGCATTATCCAGTTGCTCAATTTTTTCCTTCACAGTAACAACATCTTTAACAAAAGAGTCCAAGTATCCTTCCAGGCAAGTAACCTTCATTTGTAAGTCAGAAGCTAAAATTTGCAAGGACACTTCTCGACGTTCTTTTGAATAGCACCAGTGTTACCGTGAACTTGAAGAGTGAGAGCTTGTACCTGTGGCAAAAGGGCTTCCCCAAATTTCATGATAGCTGACCGTATTGTTTCTAAAGTGAAAACCTCTGGATGTGACAAGGGAAAGGTACACACCATACCGGTTGACACGGAGTTGCCTTCCATCGCTCCCAGCTCAGTACCAAAGCTCTGTATGGCAGCTGTCTTTACAGTTATCCCTCTTCCAGCAACCACTGGCAAAGCACTGTCAGACAGCTGTTCCCGCACCACTTGCACAATTCCTGTATTCAGCCCTTGAATCGGCCCTCTCCAGGGAGAAGAAATGCTGCCAAGTGGAGGGCCTTCCTCCCACTGACTCCCATGACTCACAGCCAACAACACTGCCTTTGGTGGTTTCCATAACTCAGAGGAGAGATTTGATGCCCGAGAAAGATGCTGAGCCACCAGACTCTGAGGCCAATACAGCCGAGCAAACCTCCACCAACTCTGCCTGTTGCCGCTGAGACCAAAGAACAAAAATGTCCAAAGGACCTGACACTGTGGGGGTAGAAGAGGACTTCTTATCCCTTTTTGCTTTCTTTTTACACACTTAGGAAAAGCAGTCAGAGCACTGCGAGCCTGCCAAAACCAGAGGCTCGGTTCTGTCCTGATTTTCTTCTTTTCTCTCCCACCACACTTTAGTGTACGTTCTGGTGGATCCTCCTCTACTGCTACCCCCGCCCTTTCAGTTGATGTACCTCAGGGCTTTCTTAGCACCTCTCTTTTTTTCTCTCTGTACTCAGTCCCTTGGTGCACTCATCCACTCCCATGGTTTTCGGTATCATCTCTACGCTGATGACTCTCAGATCTACCTCACTGCACCTTTCCAGGAATCCAGTCCCGGATTTCTTCCTGCTTAATTGGTGCCTGGATGTCTCACCACCATCTGAAATTGAACATGGCCAAAATTGAGCTCCTCATCTTTCCCCCTAAACCAACCTCCCCTTTCCTCCTTTCTCCGTTTCTTGGGATAACACTCTTCTCTTCCCTATTTCTTAAGCTCACAACGTTGGGGTCTTCTTTGACTCCTCCCTCTCCTTCTACACACACATTCAACAGATTGCTAAAACCTGTCATTTCTTTTTGTTTAACATTAGCAAAATTCAGCCCTTCCTCTCTGAAGACAGTTCTAGGACCCTTATTCACTCCTTAATTACCTCCTGTCTTGACTATTACAAACTCCTTCTTGCTGGTCTTCCTCAGTCCCACTTGTTTCCTCTTTAATCTGTTCATAACTCTGCAGCACAAATGATTTTCTACCAGCTGCATTACTCTTATGTGACCCCTCTATTAAAATCACTTCACTGGCTTCTCTTTCAGTTCCATATTCATTTCAAACTACTTCTCCTAACCTTTAAATGCATTCACTCTATGGTCCCTCATTATCTTTCCTCCCTTCTCTCTCCCTACTTCCTTCCTTGTGAACTCCATTCCTCCTCTGGTCTCCTTCTCTCTATGCCCCTCTCTTCTAATGCTAAATCCAGACTTTGATCCTTTCACATTGCTGCTCCTTATGCCTGGAACAACCTTCCCCTATCTCTATGTCATGTCCCTTCTTTCTCTCTTTTCAAATCCTTGCTAAAAATGTACCTCTTTGAGACTGCTTTCGGACCATGATCTTTGTTTTCCTTGTGTCTCCTCTTCCCTATGACCTCATGCTTCTTGTATTGTCACATCTGTTTGTCTTTTAGATTGTGAGCTCTTTGAGCAGGGACTGTCTTTCTTTGTGTTTGTACAGTGCTGCGTATACCTTGTAGTGCTTAATAAATAACTAATAATAATAATAACATCCAACAAATACTGAAAACCTGTCATTTTTTTTCTATAACATCAAAATGTGTCCCTTCCTTTCTTAACACACTACTAAGACCTTTAGTCCTCTAAGTGCTTTCATTCAGCTGCTCCTCACTACCTTTCCTCTATTATCATGACGTGAGCATAGCAACACTGGCAGAAGATTTGCCATGCAGCTATGTTTTGAGCAGAGGAAGACCAGCGAGGAGGAAGTTGCAATAGTCTAGATGGAAGGTCACAAGAGAATCCTATATAGACTATTGCAACTTCCTTCTCGCTGGTCTTCCTATGAATCATCTCTGCACTTCAATCTGCTCAAAACACAGCTGTATGGCAAATCTTCTGCTAGTGTTGCTATGCTCATGTCACCCCTCTTCTCAAGTCACTCAATTAGCTCCCTTTCTGTTTCTGCATCCAATTCAAACTTCTACTCCTGACCTATAAGTGCCTTCATTCGACTACTCCTCACTATCTTTCCTTTCTTATCTTTCCCTACAGTCCGCCCACGTGACCTCACAGCTTTTAACATATGTCGGAAGCCTCCCGTGCCTCTATCTCCCTGCTCTATTGTGCTTTTCCTGCCTGTATCTCCCTGTTATTGCCACTGGTTTGTTTGTGTGTTCTTTGACTTTCCCCTGCAGATTCCTGAGCCTGTTATTCAGCCCCGCAGATCAGCCAATCAATAGTCCCTGATCACATCTGATGCTGTCCACCTGACCTTATTTGAACTGCAGCACAGCTTGAAAAGTACGCTGGGAGCCTCCTGCACTGTGGGTGTGAGCTGAATGAGCACACCCAAGGAGCAGGTCCTGCAGATTGCTTAATACTCTGAGGTGAGTAAATTAATGGAAATGATGATAAAGCAAAGGATAGTGTGCTTTCTGGAATGTAAAGAACTAAGGATATGAGATAGCATGGCTTTAATAGAGATAGGTCCTGTCAGACAAATCTGATTGATTTCTTTGACTGGATAGCCAGCGAATTAGATAGGGGAAAGCACTAGATGTAGTATGCTTAGATTTCATCAAGGCCTTTGGCAACGCTTCGCATTGGTGATTTATAAATCAACTGTGCTCAACTACTACTCCTACTTATCCTTTGTACAGAGACATGTAAGAGACAGCTCCTGCTCGTGAGAGCTTACAATCTAGTCAAGATAGAGAACACAACAGTTAAGACAGACAACACATCTAGGGGAATGGTAAGGAAATGCATAGGAGGTGAACAGGAGACTAGGAGGATCAGGATCCAAAAGAAGCCTCAAAGAAGTGAGTTTTGGGCCTGGATTTGAACAGGGCCACAGATGGAGCCTAGCGTATCGACTCAGGTAATTTGTTCAAGGCATAAGGAACAACAAGGTAGAAAGATCAAAATCTGGCAGTGGAAGAGAAGGGCACAGATAGAAGGGATCTGACAAAAGACTGGAGTTCCCGAGAGATAAGAGAGGAAAGGTAGTGAGGAGCAGTTGAATGAAGACACTTATAGGATAGTAGTAGAAGTTTGAACTGGATGTAGAAATGGATAGGGAGCCAATGAAGTGACTTGAGAAGAGGGATGACATAATCATATTGACACTGGTGGAAGATCAGTCGTGAAGCTGAGTTTTGAACAGATTGAAGTGGGGAGAGATGATTCAGAGGAAGACCAGTGAAAGGTAGGTTGCAATAGTCTAGATGGGAGGTGACTAGAGAATGGAAAAGGGTCTTAGTAGTATGTTGGGAAAGGAAGGGACAATTTTGCCAATATTATAGAGAAAGAAGTGGCAAGTTTTAGCTATCTATTGGATATATGTGGAAAATGAGAGGGAGAGTCAAAGATGACCCCAAAGTTTCACGCTGAGGAAATGGGGAGGAGGTGTTAGCCACAGAAACAAAGAAAGGAGGAAGGGAGGAGGTAGGCTTAGGGGGAAATATAAGGAACTCCGTTTTGGTCATGTTTAATTTCAGATGGCAGTGAAACATCCAGGCATTAATGTTGTATAAGCAGGCAGAGATCCAGACCTGAATTCCTGTAGAGGTGCAGAAGGTAGATCTAAGAATCATCAGCACAGAGATGGTACTGAAAACCATGGGAGGAGATGAATAAGCCAAGGGACTGAGTATAGAGAGAGAGAAAAAAAAAGGTCCCAAGACAGAGCCCTGGCTGAAAGGGGGATAGCAGTAGAGGAAGATCCATCAGAACATAAACTAAAAGTGCAGTGAGAGTGATAAAAAGAAACCCAGAACAGAGCCCTTAAATCCAAGCAAGAACAGGGTATCGAGGAGAAGGTGGTGGTCAACAGCACCCTTTGGATGGAACCTAAAGTGACTCAGAAGATAAGGACATTACTAGTGGCTTGCAGAGGGATCTGTCCTTGTTCCTGTTCTTTTTAACAGTTTTATAAGCAATATTGCAGAAGATCTGTCAGGAAAGGTATGCCTCATTGTGGATGATATCAAAATATAAAACAGGATAAAACCCTGGAAGAAAACATGAAGAAGGATCTAGTGAAGCTTGAATAATGGCCAAGAATTTGGCAGCTAAGATTTAATGCTAAAAAAGGCAAGGTCATGCATTTGGGCTGCAAAAGCTCAAGGGAGCAGTATGGTATGGGGGTGGAGTCTTTAAGTGCATGAAAAAAGAGCAAGACCTGGGTTTGATTGTATCAGATGATCTTAAAGTGGCCAAACAGTTTGAAAAGGCAATGGCAAAAGTCAGGATGCTTGAGTGCATAGGACAGGAAGAGGAATGGCAAGCAGGAAAAAGGAGGGGATAGCATAAGTCTCTTGTGAGACTTCTTTTGGAGTTGTTGTTAAGTGCCGTTGAGTCAGTGTCAACTCCTGGCGGCCCTCTAGATAGTTGACCTAAACTTTGTTCGATCTTCACCCAAACGGCTCATTGTTGATAGAGTAGTATCTATAGCTGCTGTTATTGTATCAATCCATCTCATTGCCAGCCTTCCTCTTTTATGGTGACCTTCAACCTTGCCAAGCAATATCCATTTCTCCAAAGATCTCTCTCTTCATATGAAAGTTGAAGTCTTGTCATCTGAGGTTCTAAGGAAAGCTTAGGTTTGATCTCCTCTAGTACTGACTGGTTTGTTCTTTGGGCAGTCCATGATATACTGTACACAGTTCGTTGCCAGCACCATAATCATATCTAACCTCTCATTTAGTGCTATATATTCTAACTCTCCCATCTTATTTTTTAGACTTGTACCATTTGCATACAAGCATTTTAGAGCTGTATGTTATTCATATCAATCTGGTCATCGGTAGGAGGGGTAATTTAGAATCTTTAAGCTCTGTCTGCTCTGTACTCAAGGATATTTGGGTTACTTTTGTCTTTATTGGAACCTCTCTGTTGATATGTGCTAATTTCAGTCTTTTTCTAGTATTCTTCAAGGATACATTGTTCAGAACCATGCGCTCTTGGGCGACTGTCGGCTCTCCCCTATTATCTAGTTTAAAAGCTGCTCTATCTCCTTTTTAAAGGTTAATGCCAGAAGCCTGGTTCCATCCCAGTTAAAGTGGAGACTATCCCTTCAGAAAAGCCCCTCCTTTCCCCTAGAATATTCCCCAGTTCCTAAAAAAAATCACAAACCCTCTTTCTTACATCATCTTTTCATCCACGCATTGAGTCTCCGGAACTCTGCCTACATTTTGGGTCCTGCATGTGGAATGGGCCCTCACTTGGTTTGCAGCTTGTCGTGTTGTGAGGGCTTGTGTGCATCAGTGATGCTGAGAGCTAAACTATCGGTAGTTTAACTACTGGCAGGGTCTCCCAAGATGGACAGGTCTCAGCTGAGGAGCCAGACTAAGACAAACCACCCATCTGGGCAGCAGCAGAATGGGATAGTGTTGATGGCGGAGGATCACATTTCTGTGACAACGGAAACAACACCAAACTTAAACTGCATGGAAGAAAGGCCCAGCAATCTACTTCTGTATCTTGCCATGAAAACCCAATGGATAGTTACAACAAAACAAATTGTGCTGTAGTGCTGGAAGATGAGATCCCCAGGTCGGAAGGCACTCAACTAGCTACTGGGGAAGAGCTGAAGACTTTTCAGAGTAAAGCCAGCATTTATGATGTGGTTGGATCAAAGCCCTCGGGACGTCTGACTGCTGATGTAGCTGTGCATGAAATGAGAGTCAGAAGCTGTAAAGATGTCGTACACATTAGAACATGGAAAGTATGAAGCATGAACCAAGGGAAGTTGGAGGTGGTCAAGAATGAAATGGAACGTGTACAACTTGATCTGTTGGGTGTCAGCGAACTGAAATGGACTGGCATCGGGCACCTTGCATCAGATGATCACATGGTCTACTATGCTGGAAATGAAAGACAAAGAAGAAATGGTGTTGCATTTTGTGATAAGAAGCTTATCAAAGCTAAGGGAGTAATGACAAAAGAGGAGAATTTACTCTGATTAAGGGACTTGTGCTGGCAGGTTATAGAAATAAGACAGCTTGTTTCCCTAAAAGACTACATGTTCCAGAATGCACCAGTAAGCAGAAAGTCCCTAGGGGAGCTAGAGTGGAAAAGCATGAGTCTAATCAGAGAAAGCATTATGTCATCCCTAATCAAACAGCCTCTAGGAGAGAGCTTAATCCCCAACACCTGAAGAATGCAAGGGAGGAGTTGCAATCTAAGCCCTTTAAAACTAGAGGGGAATCTTCAGGAAGGCAGAAGGGAGCGGAGAACCAGACGGAGAACAAGAACAGAAGGAAGAACAACCGGAACCGGAAGGAAGAAGGACAAGGAAGCAGACGGTCCAAGAGAGGAGCTCAGAGAAGTACGTATGCCTGGAGAGATTCCTGGGGGAAATAACCTTCAGAGGACTGGAGAAAGCCAGAGGTCTGGAAATCCACAGCCAGGGACCCTCAAGCCACACCTAGGAAGAGGTTTGCTGCAGCTAAGGAGAAAAGGAGCCCAAATACCTCTTGGAGGACGTCTGGAGAAAGGATCCTGAGGTCCAGAGATACCAACTGGAGGACAGGACACAGAAGCTCTATTGCAGGGGTCTCAAACACGCGGCCCGCGGGCCGCATGCGGCCCACGAGAGACCTTTGTGCGGCCCGCAATGCAGAGGCCAAAAAAAAAAAAACGGCTTCTGCTGCTGCTGCCGCTGCATGGCAGCAGCAGAATCAACTGTCCCGCAGCCCCTTCCCATCTGCCCGGCAAAGCATCTGACTCCATCAGCGGCAGCTTTCAGGGACCCAGAACAAAGGAGCATAAGAAAACTGCTGGGCCAGGAAAAAAAAATCCTTGGACTGTGTGGACGAGGCTGTAGAGTCCAGAGCGCTAAAAGCCCTGGACGTCCCATGTTAGGGTTACCACCGGACTCCACGTCGGCTCGGGCCTGCACTCGCTCTTAGCTCTAGAGTTCCCCATACAAGTGACAACTACAAGTCCCAGCCTGCCACGGGCTAAGAGCAGGCCTGTGTCCCGGGCTCCCGCCGGCTCGTGTGACTCACCCCGCAGGCAGCCCCGGCCGACCTAGAAAGACAGCAGGCACGGTCTCGGCGTCCTCACTCGCACGCGGCGCTGTCGTCGTTTCCGGATCCGCGAGGCTCAGACCTGCACGAGGGGCAGCGGCTCGCGTCCGCTTCCGCAAGAAGAGAGTCCCGATGCTTGCTGGAGGCTTCAGTGGGCTTGACGGGCAGTGCTAGTGCCTATGGAAACCTGCAGCCTTACCGGATGGCCATGTAACTCGCAACAGCAAATCCACTAGACAGGCTAGACCACTGCCTGGGGCGGCAGACAAGGCCCGTTGCTTCCGACCCCTCCGGCAGCAACTTGTGTCAGAGGCAGGGCTGTCCTAAGAGTTTCAGCCGCCCCAGACAGAAACCGTAGACATGCCCAGCCACCCCCCCCATCACCAAGGCGATAGTGGCATTATTTTAAAATTGGTTTTGCACCACCACTTTGCTTCGTGTGGCAGACCATGTGCTTCAGCATACATGCCCTGCCACTTTTGACCCCCCTCCAATAGTAAGTTGCATTGGACTGGAATCAGAAGCAGCAGGTCATGTGTCCTGAAGCACATACAAATATGACTGCAGCGGCAGCAGCAGCAGCAGAAGCCGGGTTTTTTTTTTCATTTTTAAATTTACTTGGGCTGATGGGGGGAGGGGGTTAGGACTAGTAATGGGGGGGGGGGGTTAGGACTGAAAATGGGGTGATGGGGGTTAGGACTGGAGGTGGTCTGATTGGGGGGCTAAGACTGAAAATGGGGTTATGGGGGGGCTAAGAATGAAGATGGGGCGATGGAAGGGTTAGGACTGGAAGTGGGCTGTTGGCGGGGTTAGGACTGGAAGTGGGCTGTTGGGGGGCTTAGGACTGATAATGGGCTATGGGGGGGGGCTAGAACTGGTAATGGACTGTTGGGGGGGTGCTAGGACTGGAAATGGGCCAAGTAGAAGGGGGAGCTTGAACTGCAAATAGCTGATGGGGACAGGGTCTTGGAATGGAAATGGGCTGAGTGGAAGGGGGCTTGGAATGGAAATGGGCTGATGGGGAGGGGGGCTTGGAAAGGAAATGGGCTGTGAGGGGAGGGAGCTAGGACTGGAAATGGGCTGATGATGCGGGGACTAGAAGGGAGCGGATGCTGGGTGGGGCAGGAGCTAGAAGGGAGTTGATGTTGGGGGACGATTAGAATGGGATGGGGCTGGGAGAGTGAAATTGAGAGGAGAAATATATTTTGTGTGGGAGGGAAGAAAAATCTACAATTGGCCGGGTATTGGGAGAGTAAGTGGGGATTGAGGATGGAGGGGTAAAATTTGAGTGGATGAAATAGGAATGAGGAAAGAGCAAAAGGAGAATGATTAGTACAGGTATGTTAAAGCAGATGTAGAGAGAGAATGGAAAAAAACTAGGAAAGAAGAAAGGACAAATGGACAGCAGACAATGGAGCATTAGCAGAAGACACGAAGAAACCAGAAGAAAGTGGCTGGAACAATTGCAACTGAAAAAAAAATGCACAAAAGGTAGAAAAATCTCTCTTTATTTTGAATTTATTAACTGAAATATGTCAGCTCTTGGAAATGTGCATCTTTAACGTCTGCACTTTATTTAATACAAGAGGAAATCAATTTATAGTTTTATTTCTACAGTGTTGTACATTCTAAGTTTGGCTTTTGGGGTTCCCAGTTTAATTGTCTTCCTGTTTCTCAATTGTGATTCCTTGTTTGGTGATGGTGTATGTTCTGCATGTTTACTAAAAGTTAGTGTATGGTAACATTATGCAAATATTTATGCAAATGATTCCCTTATGCAAATGATGCCCTTATGCAAATGAGGCCTGCGTCTTGTGCGGCCCCCGGGTTACTCTACAAGTCCTCATTTGGCCCTCAAAGCAATTTGAGTTTGAGACCCCTGCTCTATTGCATACTGGCCAGACTACCAGAAGAAGCAGCCTGATGCTTGCCTGGATTCAGGTATGAACTGTGAACGTTTCTCTAGCTTTGAGCAATGCAAACAGCAGGGAAACAGTTTCTCTCCGTATAGAGGTCAGTTCATAAAACCCTCTGAGCCAGACAGTGAAAGTGAATCTATGCAATTTCAGGAGCAAGGTTTAATATCTGATGAAGAGAATGTTTATATGGACTGTTCTTTGAGTAGGTTGTTCTTTTAGGAAAATCCTAAAAAAATAAGAGTAAACATCAAAAGGAAACATTCTAAATACTGGCTTCCCATAAAGTTTTGTTGAAAAGAAAAAAGCTTTTGGGAAAGTTTGCACGTGTGCTGAAAACAAACTACTGATTGCAGCTAATTGTCACCTGTTGGTAGTGCAGAGCACAGCACAAGCCGTGCACACGTGGGATTTATAAGTTCTTTTCTGTGAGGAGAAAGAGCTATGTTTTTGTAAAAAGAAGTTTTCCTTTTTGATTTGTTTCCACCACAGCACTGCTAAGGAGTTGATTAGCAGTGGCTGTAAGAAAGCCTTTCTGTTCCATAAAGGACTTTGATACTTATTTGCATAAGCATTTTTTCAGTTGCCTTGGTTATATTGAATAAACCCTGGAGAAGTTATCCTGGATGTGTTACCAAGTATATCTGTATGTGGAATAATCACCCCCATAAATAAACTCTAATGTTGCCTTACACTCGACCAACTACAAAGTTTCTTCATTTATTTAAAAGGCAAGCTTTGTGTGAATGGACTTCAATAACCACAATCCTTTGCAAGACAGTTAATTTACATACTTGGCAAGATGGTGGTACCTTCATAACAAGCACCCCCTTTTACAATTTATAATAAAGAAGAAACTTGCAAGAACTGTAATGAAATATAATGCAGTCAGCGAACGCTTAATCTCTATTCGTCTACGAGGAATGCCTATAAAAACAACTATAATTCAAGTATATGCCCCAATAACAGCTGCAGAACAGAATAAAATTGAAGAGTTCTATGAACAAGTACAATCTGAAATTCACAGAACATGCAAACAGGATATCCTGATAGCCATGGGTGACTGGAACGCAAATGTTGGCAACAAAGAGGAAGACAAAGTAGTTGGAAAATATGGACTTGGCAACAGAAATGAAGCTGAAGAAAGACTGATAGAATTCTGCAAGACCAACGATCTATTCAACTCAAACACCTTCTTCCAGCAACACAAGCGGCGACTGTATACATGGACTTCACCCAATGGGTTGTATAAAAATCAAATTGACTACATCTGTGGAAGTCAACGATGGAAAAGCAGGCAGTCTTTAAATTCCAGTGGTATATACTGAAGGTCATATTTTTTCTGCATTCATAAGTGGTTTGCTCTTTTTCAACTTTAGCTTTAGTTTGCATACTAGTAGTTGATGATCTGTACCACAGTCAACTCCAGGTTTTGTCTTTTTTGATGTTATAGAGCTTTTCCATCGTTGACTTCCTGCAAAATTGATTTGCTGCTTTAGATACAAATGACAGAGCTCCAGAAGAGTTATGGAATGACATCAAGAAGGTTGTGTTGGAAGAAAGCGAGACGTCTCTAAAAAAGGTAAAAAAGAAAAAACGGCCAAAATGGATGATGGAAGAAACTCTGAAAATTGCCCAGAAACGCAGAGAAGCTAAAGCCAGAGGAGAAAGAAGGACAATCACAGAACTCAACAGCGATTTCCAATGTGCAGCAAGACAGGACAAGGAAAATTACTACAATGACGCGTGCAAGGACATAGAAGCAGAAACTATTAGGGGAAGAACAAGATTGGCTTTCCTAAAGCTATGAGAGTTAAAGAAAAAGTTCCAGTCTCGAATTGGAATGTTACAAGATGCTCAAGGTTCTATGCTGAATGATGCTGAGAAGATCAAGAAAAGATGGAAGGAATATACAGAGTTCCTATATGATAAAGATCAAGTGGACCAACAGCGTTTCAACCTGTACCTGTTGAAACGGTGTTGGTCCACTTGCACAGATTGTGCAAGAGCACGATCAGGTGTTCTGGTATACCCATGCTTCATAATGTGGCCCAGAGTTTCTAATGGTTTACACAGTCAAAAGCCTTGCTATAGTCGATAAAGCACAAATAGATATCCTTTTGGTATTCTTCTGTCTTTTCAAGGATCCATCTCACATCTGCAATGATGTCTCTCATTCCTCGCCCTTTCCTGAACCCTGCTTGCACTTCAGGTAGTTCTTGTTCCAGGTATGGTTGTAGTCTCTTTTGAATAATCTTCAGTAGAATCTTGCTGGCATGTAGGATCAGAGCGATTGTGCGATAATTTCCACAGTCAATTGGATCACCTTTCTTTAGTATTGGTATAAACACAGATCTTTTCCAGTCAGTTGGCCATGATGTTGTCTTCCATATTTCTTGGCAGAGCCTTGTAAGTATGGTAACAGCTGCATCAGATTGCTGTAATACTTCTATGGGAATGCTATCAATGCCTGGTGCTTTGTTCTTTGATAAGGCTTTCAATGCTGCTTCAACTTCTTCTTTCATCACCAATGGTTCCCGATCATGGGCCTGCACCTTAATGTAAAGAAGAGAAAGATCATGACAACTGGCATAATCAACAGGTTCATCATTGAAGGAGAAGAAATTGAAATCGTGAACAACTTTAACCTACTTGGATCAACTATCAATAAAGAAGCAACAAGCAGTCAAGAAATCAGACGACACATTGCTCTTGGCAGAATGGCTATGAAAGACGTAGATAAGATTCTCAAAAGCAGAGATGTCTCTCTCCATACAAAGATTCAACTTGTTCAAGCCATGGTATTTTCAATAACATCATATGGATGTGAAAGCTGGACAGTGAAAAAGATAGACAGGAAGAAAATTGATGCCTTTGAATTATGGTGCTGGCGGCGAATACTTTGTATACCATGGACTGCTTGAAGAACAAACCAGTCGGTACTAGAGGAGATCAAACCTAAGCTTTCTTTAGAAGCTCAGATGACAAGACTTTGACTTTCATACTTTGGACACATCATGTGAAGAGAGAGATCATTAGAGAAAGACATCATGCTTGGCAAGATGGTCAACGCAAAAGAGGAAGGCCAGCAATGAGATGTATCGATACAATAACAGCAGCTACAAGTACCAGTCTTTCAACAATGAGCTGCCTGACTGAAGACCGAACACAATTTAGGATAGCTATCCAGAGGGTCACCATGAGTCGACTCCGACTCGACAGCACTTAACAACAACTACAACATGTGGAATGGGAAGTATTTCGGAGAATGCTACCCTGGAAGTTCTGGATTTCAATTTCCTACCTAAAAGCCTAAATTTGGCCTAAAGAACTTCCCTACCACATTTTCCTATTCCATTGGTACCAACATGTACAAAGACAGCAGACTCCTCTCCAGCACTAAGTAAGACCTTCTCTAGGTGGCGCGTGAGGTCCGCTACCTTTGCACCAGGCAGGCATGTTACCATGCAATCCTCATGTTCACCAGCCTTCCAGCTATCTACATGCCTATTGATCAAATCACCAACTATAACAGCTGTCCTAACCCTTCCCTCATAGGCACATGGCCCTGGAGAAACCCCCTTGGTGTGAGAGGATTTTACATCACCTGGAGGACAGGTCCTAGCTACAGGATCACTTCCTGCCACACCAGGGTGAAGCTCTCCTGTCATGTGACCTCTGTCCTCCATGGCAACAGGGATGCTGCCAGACTGGAGGTGGGTCTTCAGTACTATATCCTTGCAGGTCTCGTCTATGTCTGACTTCCTTTTGTCCTCCAAGTCTGCTACTCTAGCCTCCAGAGATCAAACTCGTTCCCCCACAGCAAAGAGCTCCTTACACCTAGTGCACATGTAAAACCAGCAGCAACAGAAGTGTTGGATGGAGTACATTTCCCCCACCTATCCTGGGAAATATATGTGGTAGGTAGGCCACCCCTTCTATATGGACATTGGTGTAGCTGGGGGAGATCATGTTCAGATAAGTTATACATGGGTGAGCAGCCAGCACTTACGTGGAGTTGGGAGATAGGGCATGTGCTCAAAGAAAATAACTGATATGGACCACATAGTCAGGGTTGGAAATGGGTGAACATAGTTAGAGGTGCAAATGAAATATTGCAACTACTGGCAAATTGTAGGACTGGCACAGAATTGTGCTGTCTAACCACCATCTCCCTTGCTGGATGCCCACTTATTGTTGCATACGTGCACCTGAGGGAATATTTTATTTTTATTTTATTTAACTGGTTTTCTATACCTCTTTCTTCTTCAGTCAAAACAGTTTACATTGAAACAAGAAACAGAAACAAGAAAGTTATGTTATAACATTATGGCATAAGGCTTTAATGTTAACAGTTAAATGTTTAACGTAGAACTATTTACATAGTTTGGTGTCGTGATTATATTTATGAGCTGTTGTTCAGGTGAGGGCTAACAATGGTTATCGTTTGGTGTAAGGTTTGAACTTAACATCTGTAGTAAGGTGGGAGTTCATGGACAGGATGGAAGGATGGTAAAGTGGAAGCTGGTCTGTACTACATAATGAATACAAAATGTTCTGAAAATAGATGAGATTTCAACTTTTGCCTGAATTCCTTAGTGTCCTTGATGGCTCTGATTTTTTTTTCGTATGGAGTTCCAAAGGGTAGGCGCAGCAAAGGAGAAGGCTCTCTTGCAGGTGTTTGATTCACTTTTGAGTGGGAGTAAGGTTTGATGATGATGTTTTTGTTGTTGGTCCGTTTGGGCCAATTTTCCCGGTCTCTTGTCATAAGCATTTATATGCTATCTGTTGACATATGCTGTAATATATTGAAAATAGTGAGTATTATTTTGAATTTGGTGGGTGAGAGTATTGGGAGCCAGTGTAATTGCTGGAGTATGAGCGTTATGTGATTATGTTTGGCTGACACTGTGATGATGCGTGCTGCTGTGTTTTGGCCATTTGTATGGTATGTTTTGGGAGGCCTTGGTATATAAGATTGCAGTAGTTAAGAATAAGTGTTATGGTAGCTTAAAATACAGTTCAGAAGTCAGTAAATACAGTTCAGAAGTTGGTTTGGCTGAGTAGTGGTTTGAGCCTCTGTATTATTTTTCTCTTGTAGTATGCATTTTTTGTGGTTTTGTTTATTTGCGTCTGAGGTTCTGATCTAGTATAACTCCCAAATAGTTGACTTCAGTCTTGATGGTTATGTCCCCATGTGGCATTTTTTTTTAGTCGTGGGGGGGGGGAGGGGGATGAATGATGTGTTTTTGGTGACATGGGGCGCCTCCATTTTTCTGTTGTTTATTTTTAGGTTGTTTGCGTTGAGCCATGTGATGACAGCTTCGAAGCATTTAGTTATGGCTGAATAGTCTGGATTATCTATGCAGAGTGGTGTGTACATATCATGATATCATCTGCATAGATTTGATACTGGATATTATATTTTGTTGTGATGCTACATATTGGTTGAATACAGAGGTTAAATAGTAGTGAGGAAAAAGCAGAGCCTTGCGGGATGCCCTAGTGTACTGTGAATGGTGTGGATTTCAATCTTTCTTAATTTTCCCTTCATTTCTTTCAGTTTGTTTGAGTACCAGGGTGCAGAGTGTTTTCTATATGTTGTCTTCCTTTTCGTCAGGATGCTACAGCAGCAGCACATGAGATGGTGTCATTCCATTCATTGAGTAAACCATCCAGGTCCATTTTGCTCTGGTCTAGATTTGGAAGGACATTTTGTAGGAATAACTGTTTGTTGAATTGTTTGAATCTTCTGAATTTAGATTGCTCTTGTCTGGGAGCTATTGTTTTGATATTTGATTCAAATGTTATCATATTGTGGTCAGACCATGGTATTGGAGTCGTTGTTGGGTGAGACAGGGTATTATGTTCATAGAATTGTTTGGGGACAAAAATGAGGTCAGGGGTTGTCCCTTGTTGGTGTGTTGGCATATTGATAATTTGTGTGAATTTTAATGAATTCATTGCTTTGAGGAAAGAGGGTCTCTCTTTTTGTTGATTTTAGGTTAAAATCTCCAAGTATAATTAATGGTTTATGTTCAGTGATGTATGAACATATCAGTTCAAGCAGTGTAGAAAGTTCTTACACTTTGGAGTTAGGGGCTCTCTGTTAAGCAGATGTAATATATTTGTTTGCTATGAGGATGACGTTCTCCATTGTGTTGTTTGTGGATATAGTTTTGAACTTGAAGTGGTTTCTTGTCCCTCTCCTCCTCTTCTTTGTGTATGAGGGGAGTTGTATACACTGTATATTGTTGTAGTGATTTGGTTCAGGATAACATTGTCTGTGTCTTCTAGCCATGATTTTGTTATGCAAAGAAGGTCTGTTTGGTGATTGTGTATGTAGTTGGTAATGGTATTTACTTTGTTCCATGTTGAGCGAGCATACACTAGAGCATAGGTGTCAAACCTGTCCTGGAGGGCCACAATCCTGCCAGGTTTTGGGATAGCCCTAATGAATATGCATGAGATATATATGCATTAGAGATAGCCTGCCAACCTGACTGGTTTGTGGCCCTCCAGGACTGGATTTGGAGACCCCTGCTTTACACCTCTGTCATTTAAGATGGTGAGTGGGCAAGGTGCAGATGTCCAAGACATCAAAAGGGTAGCTAGAATGTGTCACATTCATCCTCGATTCTCACCACCACCAAAAAGATGTCTAATAGACAATAATTTGGTGGTGGTGAGAAGTGAGGAGGAATGTGACAAATTCTATCTAACCTTTTTGATGTCTTGGACATCTGCACCTTGCCCACTCACCATCTTAAATGACAGAGGTGTAAAGCAGGGGTCTCCAAATCCAGTCCTGGAGGGCCACAAACCAGTCAGGTTGGCAGGCTATCTCTAATGCATATATATCTCATGCATATTCATTAGGGCTATCCCAAAACCTGGCAGGATTGTGGCCCTCCAGGACAGGTTTGACACCTATGCACTAGAGCAATATTTACGGGTGCGTACAGCAGTGGGTTGATCTATAGTCTAGTGGCAAACAGCCTAACAGATTGCCTACATTCCTTGCATAGTCTTTAAATCAGATATCTGAGTGTGCCCTCAGTTCATATATGGTCTACTGGCCAGGGACACTTAACTTCCCTCCCATCCTACCCCTCACCCCACCCACCCCAGGATTCCATTGCCTTTATAATCATCATATACATTGACATCTGTCCTTTGATTAGGTGTTACACCCACCTTTTCTCCTTCTTCTCGGACCATCTTATAACAGTCTTAATCAGCATGTCATGTATTCAATGCAATAACTGTGGTGCTTTCATTCTAAGAAGAATCATTTGGAGCCTAAGAGCTTGCCCTATATGCCTCGAGTTATCTGATATGTATAAAGAATTGACTCTACTAAGGGAAGAATTAGCTGCAATTAGACAAACTGAATAAAAATCCACCACTGCTCCCACAAAGAATCAAAGAGCCCGGAAACAAATGGTTCACAGTGAGCTCTAGTAGGTTGTGACCTGTACCATGGAGACACCCTCTACATCAAGAGATATCCCTGCATAATTCCTTCTCTGCCTTTGATAATGAAGATGGTCAAATGCCTCCCAGGCTCTTCAGCCAGCAGAAATACAAACCAAATTGCTGGTATAGTTAGTGTAGAAAGTGAGCACTCCAAAATTGACATTGTCATCCACTTGGGCACAAATGACCTGGCTATAAACAATGCCTTGGCAGTTCAAAGGGTCCTCCAGACTCTGGGAGAGAAACTCAAGCCCATTGTTAACACTATAGCATTCTCAGACGTTCCACCTTTTCTTGGTAAGAGTGCAGAAAGACTACGTCACAAAAAAACTTTAATACATGGTTCCAAACCTGGTGCAAACAAGAAGGATTTAAATATATAGGTGACTGGGGAAACAGATGGATCAACAAGATGCTGATGGGCTGCATCTCTCTGTCACAGGGAAAAGGATCCTAAGTGAAAAATTCAGGCAGTAAGTGGCCAGGCATTTAAACTAGGGAAAGGAGGTGATGGATGGAGAAGGACAAGTTCAGGATGTCACTCCCAGCAAAAGCATAATAACCTTGGAAACAGCCACACTTTTAAACCACACATCAATGACAAGTGGGAAGAGGTGGGTAGAACAAAATCCATGCAAAATACAGGCAAGCCAGTCAACAAATGCTGGAAAGCAATGAGCACAAATGCTCAAAGCCTAGTCAACAAAGTCCCTGACCTGGAAGTCCTAATTGTGAAAATGGACTTGGACATAGTGGCCTTTACAGAAAAATGGTTTAACGAGTCATATGAATGGGATATAGCCATAGCTGGCTATAACTTATTTAGGAGAGACAGAGAAGGCAGAAAAGGAAGAGGAGTACCCCTCTATGCCAAAAGCAATATTAAAGCTGCTTAAATGCAGGGGATGTGGGGAAAAGAAGAAGCACTGTGTATTGTGTTGGAAAGAGGAGATGGCACTCTCATCCATCCTGGTGTAGTCTACAGGCCTCCAGCTCAAACCAAAGAAATGGATAGAGACTTCATTATTGATATTGCAAAGGTAAACATGAAGGGGGAAGTGATCATATTGGGTGACTTAATTTGCCCGATGTGGATTGGAGTATTCCTTCTGCAAATGTGGAAAGAAGTAAAAATAATTGTGAATGCCTTCCAAGATTGATTGCTTAGACAAATGGTGATGAAACAGACCAGGGAAAGTTCCATGCTGGATTTAGTTCTCACCAATGGAGAAAGTGTGTTGAATGTCTGGGTGGGTGCCTATGTGAGCAGCAGCGATCATCACATCGTGTGGTTTGAGATAAAAGCCAAGGCAGAGTCCCTCACAGCAAGCTCTAAGTCCTAGACTTCAAAAATGCTGATTTCAGAAAGATGGCCAAGTGCCTGAAGGAGGAGTTGGCAGGGTGGGAGGAGGTAAGGGAAGTGGAATTGCAATGGGCTAAACAAAAGGAGGCAATAAAAAGGGCAACAGATATATATGTAAGGGACGTTAATAAAAACAAGAGGAAAAGGAAGCCTATTTGGTTTTCTAAAGGAGTGGCTGCACAAATACAGACAAAAAACACAACTTTCACAAAATTCAGAAGTTCGCAAACAGCGGAACACTGAAAAGAATACAGGATAAAGCTAAAAGAGGCAAAAAGAGAAATAAGAATAGCAAAATCAAAGGCAGAATAAAAGATGGCTAAAGATCTAAAGCGTGGTGATAAAACTTTTTCAGGTGTATTTGGAAGAAGAGGAAGATCAGTGGTGAAATTGCAGGACTCAAAAGTGCTGAGAATGGGTTCGTGGAAAGTGACGTTGAAAAAACAAAAATGCTAAACAAATACTTCTGTTCTGTTTTTACTAAAGAAAATCCTGGAGAAGGACCACTTGTGATTGACAAATATACAAATGGAAATGGAGTAGATACTACACCATTCACAGAAGATAATGTGTTTGAACAGCTTGCAAAACTGAAAATGGACAAAGCCATGGTACCGGATGTGATACATCCCAGGATACTGAAAGAGCTCACAGAGGTTCTTGCAGAGTCTTTAAAGGATGTTTTTAATAGATCCTTGGAGACAGGAGAAGTTCTGCAGGACTGGAAAAAGGCCAGTGTGGTACCTCTTCACAAAAGTTGTAATAGGTAAGAAGTGGAAAACTACAGGCCAGTAAGCCTTACCTTGGTGGGAGTAAAAGCAATGGAGGCACTCCTGAAAGAGTGAATAGTGGACTTTCTCAAAACCAATAGATTGCATGATCCGAGGCAACATGGTTTTACCAAAGGATGATCATGCCAAACAAATCTGTTTGAGTTCTTTGACTGTGTGACCAGAGAACTAGATCAAGGGCATGTGATGGATGTGATCTATCTAGATTTCAGCAGTCTTTGATATGATTCCTCATAGGAAGCTTATCAATTAATTGACCAGTTTGGGGAAGGGTCCCAAGGTGGTGAACTGGATCAGAAATTGGTTGACTGACAGACAACTGAAGGTGATAGTAAATGGAACTCACTCGGGTGAAAGGAAGGTAATTAGTGGCATGCCCCAGGGATCGGTCCTGGGGCCGTTACTGTTCAATGTATTTGTGAATGATATTGCTGAAGGACTGAACGGAAAAGTCTGTCTTTTTGTAGATGACACAAACATTTGCAACAGTATGGACTACCTTGAGGATAACATGAGGAAAGATCAGCAAAAGCTTAAAAAATGGTCTAATGCTTTGCAATTAAGATTTAATGTGAAGAAGTGCAGTGTCATGCACTTGGGATGCAGAAATCCAAAGGAATTGTATGAGATAGGGGGCAATAGGTTGGTGTGCATGGACCAGAAAAAGGACCTCAGAGTGATTGTTTCTGATGATCTCAAGGTGGCGAAACAGTGTGACAAGGTGGTGGCCAAGCCAGAAGGATGCTGGGTTGCATACAGAGAGGAATTACCAGCAGAAAGGAGAAGGTACTAATGCCACTGTACAAGTTGCTGGTGAGGCCTCACTTGGAATATTGTGTTCAGTTTTGGAGACCATATCTCACAAAGTATATAAAAAGACTGGAAACAGTTCAGAGGAATGCAACCAAAATGTTAGAAGACATATGAAAAGAGACTCCAAGACCTAAATGTGTATGCTCTAGAGGAGAGGAGGGACAGGGGAGATATGATACAGACCTAAACCGAAAGGCAACGTCAGGAATACTTTTTCACTGAAAGGATGAAGAATGCTTGGAATGCCCTCTCGATGGAAGTGGTGGGGGCAAATACAGTGCCAAAATTCAAATTGGCATGGGACAGACACAGTGGATCCCTTTATAGAAACAGGATAAAATCAAAAGAAACTTAACTGTCTCTGATATCTCAACAAGTAGAGGTGACCTGCACGGAGTGATGGGTACACACCTAAACAAAGGTATGGGGAGGGGTGACCTGCACGTAGCAGTGGGCGCACCTACTCTTGCCACTTTGCTGGGAAGACTAGATGGATCATGTTAGTCTTTATCTGCCATTATATACTATGTTACTATAAGGAAAGGAATGGAGAAAAAAACAAAGGATATTATAATGCCTCTGTATCCTTCCATGGTGCGACCGCTCCTTGAATATTGTGTGCAATTTTGGTTGCCATATCTTAAAAAGGATATAGCAGAATTAGAAAGCATACAGAGAAGAGCCACCAAAATGGTAAAGGGGATGGAAGGATGTCCCTATGAGGAGAGACTTAAAAGATTAGGGCTTTTCAACCTGGAAAAGAGACGGCTGAGGAGAGATATGATAGAGGTCTACAAATTAATGAATGGAGTAGAATGGGTCAACACAGATTGATTGTTTACACCATCAAGAAATAGAAAGACTAGGGGACATGCAATGAAGCTACAGTATAACCCATTTAAGACTAATAAGAGAAAATACTTTTTCGCTCAACGTGTAATCAAACTCTGGAATTCATTACTAGAGGATGTAGTAAAAGCTGTTAGTGTAGCTGAGTTTAAAAATGGTTTTGACAAGTTCCTGGAGGAAAGGTCCATAAATCATTATTAAAGAGGACCTAGGAAATCCAATGCTAGCCCCAATACAAGCATTGTGGAACCTGTGTGCCTTTTTGGGAAACTGCCAGGTACTTGTGTCCTTGATTGGCCACTGTTGAAAACAGCATTCAGGACATGATGGACCTTGATCTCACCCAGTATGGAATTTCTTATGTTCTTATGTTAATCTTCCATCAGCCTTTCCATGCTCATATTACCCCTCTTCTCAAGTCATTTCACTTGCTCCCTATCCATTTCCGTATCCAGTTCAAACTTCTCCTACTGACCTATAAGTGCATTCACTCTGCAGCTCTTCACTATCTTTCCTCTATTATCTCTCCCTATGCCCCTCCTTGCGAACTCCGCTCTTCTGGCATATTGCTTCCATCTGTGACCTTCTCTTCTATTGCTAACTCCAGACTTTGCTCCTTTCACCTTGCTGCTCCTTATGCCTGGAACAAACTACCTGAGTCTGTTCGTCAGGTGCCTTCTCTGGTCCTTTTCAAATCCTGGCTGAATACTCAGCTCTTCTCTGCCGCTTTCAGATCTTGACTCACCTAATCTCCTTTGTGTTTCCTTACTATTCCCCCTAGATAAATCCCATGTATACCGCTACTGTGTTGTCTTTCTTGGCTAGATGTAAACTCTGATGAGCATGGACCGTCTTTTACATGTGTCTGTGCAGCGCTGCATATGTCTTGTAGCACTATACAAATGTTCAGTAGTAGTATAATGTCTGGCCCACTGATTCAGAACACTTTAAACCACTGAAAGAGGGCTAGCTTAGTTGGAGCTCTCTGGTCAGTATCCTTCCATCCAGCGTATTGCTTAGGGGATGAGGTGTTCTTCCCACCTAGGGTGAATCTGAGGGCTCCCTAGAGCTTGGGGCCTTGAGTTTCCTGACAGATGTGTGCTTGCGGGGGAAATTGATTGGGGGTGCCCTTCTTTATGGTGGTATATAGGGTGTATTGCAGCGTGCCCCCAGAGCTGTCACCATGTTAGGAGTAGAGTTGGCCTCTATGGATTGCCTCCCACCTTCAAGCAGTGGTTTGGCCACAAGGTAAGTGTTTATCTCCTGGAACACCAGTTATTTGTAGGGTGAGCGTTTTATCTGCCTGACCTAGGGGCTATATCTGGACAACCTGAATCCCATTTAGCTGGAAGGGTGAATAGCAGGGAACCCCAACCATATAGTCAAATCTGCACACTGGAGAATTGCACTCCCCCTTGTCCCATATGAGCGAGGGATCTATATACTCTCCACTTGCAAGGCTATAGTACAATATGCATAAAGTGAATGACGGGGCAGGGTCCCAACGCCCCATACCTATTTATTGCACCCTAGGCTTTCAAGCACTCTAGCTGATTCAGGCATCATACTCCAGTGTCCACATGCTAGGCAAGGCTGACACTCTGCCTTCTTCAGAACAGAGCTCCCTGCTCATGCCGATGCAGCCTTTGTACCCTAACACTCATAGGCACAGGTGCAGCACAGTCTCTATCCATGGGTATGTTTCAATGATTTGCATGCTCCGCTCCCCCTGTTCTTTGACCCATCTCTCAGACTGCAGAAGGGGCACATATTTCCCAGTCAGTCTTCTCTATCCTTCCATGGCCATTTGCACTATGACCTGTTGGTGGGGAATGGGGCCATCTACTGTCTGTTCTCTCTGCAGGGGTGTGGTGGGCTGTGTCCACCCATAACATTATTCTTGCTCCTCTCTCAGATATTGCACGGAATGGATTCCATTTGTGCTGGCATACCCTTATACTGAAACTATTCCCTGGGGTCTATAGACAGCCTACCTCTCTGGCTCCATGGCATGTTACAGCTACCTGCATGTGTCCTCTCTCATTTTCCAGATATCTGTATAGTGCTCTCAACCCTCCACACAGCACAGAGCTGTGCCCCAGTGACATACATCTCTCTAAGGAGGCCTCATTGATGTTAGCATGCAAATGCGGAGAGCAGGTAGCATGCGCCTTCACCCTTTGAATGCACACCTGATGTGCAGTCGCTGCTACCACGTGTCTGATGTGCCTACTAAAACCTTATTTCCCTATCGACCATGGCCTCACCCCCTTCATTTACTGCAGCACTCTGCCTCTGACGCAGTAGAAAAGCATGCTAACCCCACATTAGTCCCACGTGACTTGCAGCACTTTAGTAAACTTGCCCCTAAGCCTGCAAAGCATGCATGTTTTGTATATTTAGATTTTTTTTAAATGAAACTTCTCTGTGGGAGACTGTTCCATTTTATTAAATTTGGTAAATGTATAGTTATTTAAAATGAAGGCAAATAATTTTAGACTTCATAGTTTATGACATATTGAAGTGCATAGCCTCAGTGGCAGCAAGCTTAATGATTTAGATTAGAACTTCATAATTTACTTGGCAAATGCACTCTACGACTCATAAAAGAGTAAGCACAATGACAGAAGCATTCAAGACTCCTATAATTTGCTTATTGGCTCTCTGTCATTTTATAAGCTTGGTGAATAAAGAAAGGCTGATGCAGTTGGCAATCCTTCATATAAAAGAAATATTGCAGCAGAATATCAATCCTGTATTGAATGCTTTCCTTCTTTCTGCACCTTTTAAAAATTGGTTGTTTATTATGTGCTACTTTTTTCAAGATGGAAGTGATTTGTTTTCAATAAAACATCAAACCCACCAGCCAGTTGTTGTTTAAATAGTCATACAACTGAGCTACTCCAACCAAAATATCAAAACCACTCCTGGCACAAGAGGCTAATACAGGGCTAGATTACCCTTATGAACTCATCCATGAAAAAAGTTATGGGTTATTGGCCAATTCTCTCTCGTTGGCTATTGGATCACCATCTAAGAATAAACTTTAAGAAAACAGAAATACTGTGCATAACAAAGAACCAAAGCTTTGCTTCACCAATTTCCCTTACAGTAAATGATGCAGAATTAGAAGTAAAAACTGAAGTACAATATCTAGGACAAACACTTGATTTTCTTTATTTTTTTTATACTGCTTTATTTCAGTCAAAGCGGTTTACAAACCTTACAGTCCCACATTAACAAAACCGCAAGAATGATCTACAGCAAATTAGAACGCTTCAAAATTTACACCCTCTGATTGATGCACATCTTTATTATCTATATATTTATCTTTATTCATACATTTGATTGACCGCCCAGGCAACAGCATCGGGGCAGTACATAAATAGGCTGTGACAGGTAAGAAAGGATCGTCAATTCATACACAAGAAAGTAGAGAGAACAGGGCAGACAGAGCCAGTGCAGAAAACACGCATAGAAGAGCAAACAGACAAATCATGAGGTACAAATGGTCTGATCCGGAGTTGAGGAGAGGTCAAAAGCAAAGGCCAAAGAAGTGGGTCTTCAGTATTGCCTTAAACCAAGGGAAGGACTGTTCAATGCGGAGTAGAGCTGGGAGGGAATTCCACAGTGCTGGTCCAAGAAAAAAGAATGCAGAATTACGGTTGAGCTTGCATGTGCAGGAGATCGGCAAGGGATTGAGGCATGCCCGTGTAGATAACCCTGTGCATGATGATGAGTATTTTGTATTGAAACCAGAATCTAAGATGAGCCAGTGTAAATGAATGAGTAGGGGGGTCACATGGTCTGTGCATGTGGAGTGAGTGAGGAGACGGGCGGCTGTGTTTTGAAGTAATTGTAAACGGCGGCTCTACTAGGACGATATTTCAATGGTCAAGGCGGGACAGAAACAGGGACACTACAAGTGTTGTCAGGGAGGACAGAGGGAGAATGGAACACACTACACATAGTTGATGAAGTGGGGTAAATGAATGATGCACAAGTGAAGTAATATGGTGGTGAAAGGAGATAGAAGAATCGAGGGTCGCATCAAGATGTTGAATGGATGAGGTGAGAGGAATATGACTGTCAAGCAGAACGGGAGCTACTAAAGGGCAGGGGGCACCGAAGGTAAACCATATAGGGATGATTTAGCAGGGCTGAGGTATAAGTAATTGGAGGACAGCCACGTGGAGATCTGTGTAAGGCAGTAATTCAAGGTAGCAAGGTCAGGGAAAAGAGGGCTAGTGCGAAATAGGAGAATAATGTCATTGGCATAATAGTATACCAACAATCCTGATTCTTGTATAATCAAGGTGAGTGGGGCCAAAAAGAGGTTGAAAAGGAGGGGGGCCAGTACAGAGTCCTGGGGAACCCCACAGGGGAGGGGAGTAGCAGGTGAGGAAGAGGGGCCACATGAACAGAGAAGGAAAATGAAGAGAGAAATGACTGAAACCATTGATGAACCGTCCCACGAACCCCATAATTATGTAGGCAAGACCAGTGTAGAGTGGTCCACAAGGTTGAACGCTAATGACAGATCCAGGGATACTACAAGGGAAAAATCACCTTGTTCATGCTCTAAGTGGAGTTCATTCAGAAAGGCAAGGAGGAAAGTTTCTGAAATATGGCCATTCCGGAACCCGAATTGGCGGGGGTGGAGGGCAGAGATGGAGCCAAGGTGCATGGATAATTATGAAAAAAACTACCTTCTCCAAAATCTTGGACATGAAGGGGAGGTTAGAGATGGGGTGCCAGTATGCGGGGACAAAGGGATTCAGGGAAGGTTTTGTCAAAACCGGGTGCATGATTGCATGTTTCCAGGCTGTAGGGAAGGAGCCAGAGGAGAGACTGGAATTGATCATATGAAGTAAGTATTGACGAAGAGTGAGGGAGGGTTCGGACAGCCAGTGGGAAAGTATGGGATCCAAGGGACATGTGGTCTTGTTGATGAGCCAAGGACATTAGAAAGCTCTACAGTCAAAACAGGGAGTAAGGAGGTCCAGCTGTGCATCAAGCTTGAACTTGGAGGGGAATGCAGGTAAAGAGGAGATGCGGGAGGGGAGGAATGGGGAAAGGGGGAGAGGGCAGGAGGGAAAGTGAGATGCAGAGTATGGACTTTTTCTGAGAAGAAGGTGGCCAGACTAGAGGGGTCTGGAGGCCAGTGCAGGAAGAGTGCGAAAGAGTGTGGTGCTGAAAAGGAGTGAAGAGTCAGATAAAGTTGACAGGAGGAATTGGAAGCAGAGGTGATACAGTTGGAGTAGAAAGTGAGTTTGGCGGAGCAGATCATGTCACATCAGATAATTACATTTAAAAGTGGCCAGGGATTCTGGTGAGGGATGCCTACGCCAGTGCCATTCTGCATGCCGGAGGTAAGTGCGCTGAAGGTAAAGGCTGGAATGGTACTAGTGGTGACAAGAAGAGAAGCGGGAAAGTGGGACAGAGACCTGTGGGGCTAACCTAACTAGGACTGTAGTTAGGGAGGGATTCCAGGTATGAGCCTGCACATCTGTAGGGAGGGAGACGAAGTCTGGGGGAAAGATAGTATCAGCATAGGGGAAGGCCTGAAGGGTAGATGGTGTACTACGGTGTATTAACCACATGGGGCAGTGAAAAGGGGGATGAGATGTGGATTCCTATGAACTGGCATTCCTTTCCTACCTATCACAACCTATTTGTTTATTGTAAACCGCCCTGATGACACAGGGAAGAGGAGTTACTGAGACAGAGAAAATAGTAGTCAGGAATGATCTATCCAGGGAAGTGGGAGGGCCAAAATAGCAGAGGGAACAAATGAAGAATTAAGAGTAGCAAATCACCTGAACCGATGGTGTACATCCAAGGGTTTTGAAAGAACTGAAATATGAGATTGCAGACTTGCTATTAGTAATCTGTGAACTATCACTAAAATCATCTGTAATACCTGAAGATTGGAGGACGGCCAATGTAACGCCAATTTTTAAAAGCGTTCCAGGGGTGATCTGGGAAACTACAGACCGGTGAGCCTGACATCAGTACTGGAAAAAATGGTAGAAACCATCATAAAGAACAAAATTACTGAACATGTAGATAGTCATGGCTTAATGGGAGACAGACAATGTGGCTTTAGACAAGAAAGATCTTATCTTACTAATATGCTATGCTTTTTTGAAGGTGTGAATAAACAGGTAGACAGAAGTGAGTCGGTTGATATAGTGTATCTGGACTTTCAGAAAGTCTTTGACAAGGACCCTCCATCAGAGACTTTTGGCAAAACTAAAAGGTCATGGGATAGGAGGCAGTGTACTATTGTGGATCAGGAACTGGTTAAAAGATAGAAATCCGAGGGTGGGGCTAAATGGTCAATTTTCCCAATGGAGAAAGTGAACAGTGGAGTACCCCAGGGATCTGTGCTGGGTCTACTGCTTTTTTTTTCTTTTTTTTTTTTAATATTTGTATTATTTATATCCAACACACCATACATAAGAGAAAATACAGTACAATGCTACACCAGACAAAAATAAGCAGTACAACAAATCTTCAAGTGAGAACTGTCAGAGCCCGGAGGACTCACAAAGCTCAAAACTATCTTTCTATACCCCCCACCCAATAATATTTATCAAGCGTCTAATACAGAAGTGAAACTCACAACAGTTCCCACCCCCCTCCCTCCCCAGACACTGCAGGCAACAGAGGACCAAAACGTCTCCGCCAAGCGCACCCGGTACTATTTGCACCCCATAGATACCGAGGTGTAACATGTTGCAGAGACAGAGTTATCTAAAGCAGACCACTTTGAGAGTTTTGGTCGAACACCTCTCATACATAAGACTCTGTCCGCGGCTTTCTCATATCTGGCGAACAAGCATAGTTGGTTCCACCATTCCCCATAGGAGAGTGTGCAGGGGTTCTTCCAGTACGTTAGAAGAAGTTTAATGGCTATCATAATCATAAAATTCAGAAGAAAGCGATTATTTTTGTCAAAATCCGGCAGGGAATCTACATTTCTGAATGCTAGTATTCGCCAGGTTAGATCAGCTGAGAAATTCAAGACTAATTGAATCTTGCCCCAGACTTTTGTCCAAAACTGCTGAATGTGAGGGCACTCCAGTAGCATATGGCTAAGCGTACCAGCTGCCCCTTGACAGTTCCAACATGCGATTCCCGCTGCCTTATTCCATTTGCTCAGAACAACGGGAGTGATGTAGGCCCTATGCGCCAAGAAGAAGAGAGACCGTGTAAGGGCCGCTGACTTAGTTGCTCGAATCGAAGAGCCCCAGAATCTTTTCCATTCCACCAGTGACAGACTAGCATGCGTCTCAGCTTCCCAGATACGGCGTAGCCCCACGTTTGCTGGAGCAAAATGATCCGCAAACATAGCATAGAAACGTGAGGCTGCTCCTCTTCGAGCATTGACTTCTTCAACGATCTCCAGCAGCCCCCAGGAGCTAGCTATCCCCTCCGTGGACGGAAACACACTTCCGATACAATGTCGCAATTGTAGCCATTGGTAATGCCACGAAGGCGGCAAATCAAATTCCTGTTGGAGAGTATTAAAGGATTTCCACGAAAAACCTTCCAGTAGTTGCCCAACAGTCCATATTCCTCTTCGTTGCCACTGCACCCATGCACAGGTCCCGTTGTTAATTACAAAAGCAGGGTTAAACCATATCGGCACTGACCGTGAAGGGGCATTATTCCGTGCAATGACGGGAAGGAAAGACTGAAACGCTGATTGAGTCGAGGTTATCACTCTACCCATATTGGATGACTTTGGGTATTTCATTCCGATAAGCAGCTTGATAGGGCAAGGCGCTGCAAGCCGCTCTTCCAGCTTGAGCCAAGTGGGAGTATCTTCCCTAATGGCAATGAGGGCCCAGAGCGAACCCTGCTTCAATAGAAAGGATTTATGATACCAAGAGAAATCCGGGAAGTATATTCCGGCATTTGCTTTATTGGCTTTTAGCTTCTTTAGTGCAATTCTAGGAATTTTCCCAGCCCAAAGGAAGACACTTATGATCCGTTCCAAACTTTTGTAAATCGTAGGAGACAGGAGAAAGGGGAGCATACTCAGGACGTAGTTTATCTTAGGCACCAGCGTCATTTTGATAGCTTCCACCCGACCCCACCACGTCAGATGAAGCACAGACCACTTCAGGGCATATGAACGTGTCGTCTCCAACAGTTTCGCAGCATTTAATTGTGCAGTTTCTTCTAAGGTCGCAGAGTATAACACCCCTAGGTACTTTATCGCTGTGGCTTGCCATTGAAAGGGGAAGTTATCTACTAGAGATGAATTTGCCTGATTATTCAAAGGAAAAGCTACTGATTTATTCCAGTTCACTTTATATCCGGAGAATCGCGAGTATTGAGATATAAGTTGGAGAAGTGGAGATATGGAGTCGGGCTTGAGAAATACGAGTAGATCGTCGGCATACGCTGACAATTTGACATGCAGGTCATCAACCTGAATACTTTGAATCTCTTCAGATTGACGGATTAACAAGGCCAGTGGCTCCAAAGCTAGATTAAATAGGAGCGGGGAGAGGGCACACCCCTGTCGGGTACCACGTCGCAGAGAAAAGGGCTCCGAAAGGATGCCGTTAACCAGGATTCGAGCCGTCGGGGAGTCATACAGCACCCGAACCTTATCAACAAAATCTGTAGGCAGGCCAAACCAGACTAGCACATGATATAGGAAGGGCCATTCAAGTCTGTCGAAGGCCTTCTCAGCATCTATTGAAATGCCCACAACAGGGGAGTCCATAGTAGAAGCTTGCTCCATCTCGTCGCAAAGCAGACGCCCATTATCAGCTGTGGATCTGCCTGACACGAACCCGCATTGGTCAGGGTGTATCAGTAGATGCAATACGTTATTCAATCGCCTGGCCAGTATACTGGAAAACAACTTGTAATCGGCGTTTAAGAGTGAAATAGGCCTGTAATTGTCAACCTGAGTTGGATCTCTCCCAGGTTTTTCTAGCACCACAATCGTTGCCTCAGCGAACGCGTCCTTCTTCTGATCCTGCGCCAGCAGTGCTTGGAAGTATTTCAAGAGTTGTGGAAGCAGTACTTCTGCAAAGGTCCTGTAGAATTCTACCGGGATCCCATCGGGTCCTGCCGCCTTGCCGATCTTCATACTAGTTAAGGTCTCCCTTAGTTCATCCTCGGAGAAGGCCTTCCCCAGACCAGCCACATGGGACTCCCGCAAGATGGGCCTTTCAGCACTGGCAAGGAAGGTCTCACAGGCCGCTTTGTCAAAAGCTATTTCTGAGGTATATAACTGCTCATAGTACTTCTGAAAGGCCGCTGCGATATCACCGCTGTTGGTTAGCCGGTTCTGCTGCTCATCCAGCCCGTGCGTTACATGTGTCTTGTTGCGACGTGCCTTTAGGTTGGTAGCCAACAGCTTACCAGCCCTATTTTTTCCCAAATAGTAGCGGGCTTGGCCTTCAAACATACTCTGTTCCACTTCAGCGCTTAATGTCGTATTATACAGATATCTCAGCTTATGGAGACGATTCAGCACTGCTGCATTAGATCCTCTTTGCAGAATTCTTTCCCCTGCTCTAATCTGTTGATCTATCCCTTGCAGCTTCGCTCGCGCCTTCTTGGCTTGGGCTATTGCAAAGCTAGTAATATGAGCTCTCATAGAAGCTTTGAAGGCCTCCCACCAAGCCCAAACTGGCGAAACCTCCGGGCTATTGTGGACAAAATAATCCTTTATAGCTTGGTTTATTGTTTCCTTGAAATCGGCATCCCCCAGGAGTGTTCTATTGAAAGACCAGAACTGCTGGTCAGGCAGGTCGCCCTCAAGGTTTAGATCTAAGACAATAGCCGCATGGTCGGAGATATGTGTACTCAGGATATTGGCTCCACAGGCTTCTTGCATCAACGGTCTGGAGATTAAAAAGAAATCTATCCTGGAGAACGAACCGTGAGGGCATGAGAAGAACGTATAATCCCTTTCCCTCGGAAAAAGGATTCTCCAAACATCAACTAAGCCAAATTCTTGCATAAGTGAGTTTAGCATTGCTAGAGCTCTGCCACTCCTTGGTCGGCTAGGACTGCAATCTAGTAAGGGGTCTAGAACCAAATTGAAGTCCCCCCCGAGGACTACCGGAAGGGAAGCATCATGCTGTATTTCTTTTGCGAGGGCAGAAAAAAAGTTAGGTTGGTCAGAATTTGGGGCATATATGCACATGACTACTAGATGCCTAGCGCTGACAGTAACATGAGCTTTAGCCCAACGCCCCTCCTTATCAGCTCGTGTGGATAGGACCTGGATCTGTGACTTGCCTTTACCCAGGATTGCAACCCCATTCTTCTTCCCTAGGGCTGGGGAAAAGGCAATCAGCTTATAATGTGTAGAATTTAGCTTCAGGCATTCCTTCGATGACAGATGAGTCTCTTGGAGACACACTATATCCGCTCCTTGCTTATGGGCGTAAACCAGTATCTTCTTTCGTTTTATGGGGTGCATTATACCCTTCACATTCAGAGACAAAAGCTTAAGAGGGTGCATTAGTAAAAAGATACATAGTAGGATCATCTGTACTCTCCGTGGTCATAAGCAACACGCTACCTGGCATCTTGAACCAAGGTACATAAGGAACCCCTAGTTGCCTGCAGTGTACAAAACTGACCCTCCCAAAAAGGAGCAATAACCAAGGGTGAGACAGCGTGAAGACCAGAACTGGAAACACAGCAGCATCTGCAAGACCCAACTCAGTTAATCTCCACAACAGTAAAAATGCCTAAACAGTAATAATCTGCCATAGTGACTAATAACAGCCATCTACTATTTATGATTATATGCATTAATTATTTATTTATTTATTTATTTATTATTTATGTATTTTTTAATTTATTTTCTTTTTCTTTTTTTTCTTTTTCTTTTTTTTTTTTTTACTGTTTATCCCCTCCTTCCTTCCTTCCCTCCCCTTCCCTGTAACCGTACAAATCAGCAACTTCTTAAACAACCCATTCTCCAAACCATACATTACCTGATATAGGTGCAGACACAAAAAAGAGTCCCTCTGCCATTATAGGAGGAGCAGCCACCAGTAGCTCTAAACGTGCTTACGCTGGATCATATCTAACCAGAGTACATGTTAGTCCATGATGGCAGGCATAGTAACAGCATTTAGAGCCCATTGTCCGTATGCATTTTCAAAGCTTCCTGCTCCTCCAAGAACTGTACCAAACCGTCAGGCTCCTCAAAGGTTCTTGTACGATTATCCAGAGTTACTTTGAAGCGTGCAGGGTAAAATAATCCATATTTCGCCTGGAGTTGCTGGAGACGAGGTCGCAGCTCTAAAAACTTCTTCCTTCGATCCATTGTTGCCTTGCATAGATCAGGGAAAAAAGAAACTCTCTGACCTTCGTAAGTTACTGAAGATAGGGCCTTTGCTGCAGCCATGATTTGCATGGCCTGCTGGTGACGCAGTAGACAGAAAATTAGAGGCCGCGGCCTCGGGCTGCGCCTTCCAGTATGCGCCGGTATCCTGTGCGCCCGTTCCACTTCCAGTGGCTTACTGAAATTTATTTTGAGCATTTGAGGCAGCGCTCTCCCCAGGAAACCTATTGTGTCCGTGCCCTCCGCTCCTTCAGGAACACCAACCAGTCGAATGTTGTTTCTGCGGGTTCTATTTGCAAGGTCTTCCACGCTCGCCTCAAGAAAATTCACCTTTTTCATAGCCTTATTCAGTTTTTGTAAATGCTCCTCGTGCACAGCCACTGTACCATCTATTTGTTCCACGCGGGCTGCCAGCCCTTGCGTTCGCTCCTTGAACTCCAGCATGTCTGCCTGCATTTGTAGTAGCGTTTCTCCGTTCGCCGCAATTAACTCCCGTACCGCCCAGATCTCTGCTAATATTTCCTTTTTCCCTTCGTCGGCCTCGCGTCCAGCCGCCATCTTAACAGGAGAAGGGGGGTCTTGTTTAGCGCGCTTAGTGCCCGCACTCCCGCTCGCAGCAAACTCCAATTTAGTTTGTTTCCCAGTCGCCATCGCTCTGATATGATGCACTATGGCAGAAAGAATTGTCTACAATGACCTGGTTAGGCAATAATTCAGGAATAACGCTGTGGGTCAACAAGAGCAGAGCTCCTATGCGTCCATCTTGTTTCACCGCTAGGCTCCGCCCCCGGGTCTACTGCTTTTTAACATATTCATAAATGACCTGGAAAAGGGAATAACGAGTGAGGTTATCAAATTTGCAGATGACACAGAACTATTTAAAGTTGTAAAAACCCATGAGGACTGTGGAAAATTGCAAAAGGATCTTGATAAATTGGAAGACTGGTCATTCAAATGGCAAATGAAATTTAATGTGAACAAGTGCAAAGTTATGCACCTAGGAAAGAACAACCCAAACTATGGTTACACAATGCAAGGTTCCACATTGGGAACCACCACCCAGGAAAAAGATTTAGGTGTCATCATTGATAACATGTTAAAACCCTCAGCCCAGTGTGCAGCGGTGGCCAAGAGAGCAAACAGAATGCTAGGTATCAAAAGGAAAGGAATGGAAAATAAAACAAAGGATATTATAATGCCTCTGTATCGTTCCATGGTGCAACCGCACCTTGAATATTGTGTGCAATTCTGGTCTCCATATCTTAAAAAGGATATAGCGTTATTAGAAAAGGTACAGAGAGGAGCCACCAAAATGGTAAAGGGGATGGAAAGATACCCCTATGAAGAGAGGCAAAAATGGTTAGAGCTCTTCAACCTGGAAAAGAGACGGCTGAGGGGAGATATGATAGAGGTCTATGAATTAATGAATGGAGTGAAATGGGTAAACGTAGATCGATTGTTTACATCATCAGAATTTAGAAAGATTAGGGGACATGTAGTGATGCTACAGGGTAAACTATTTAAGACTAATAAGAGAAAATATTTTTTTCACTCAACGTGTAATCAAACTCTGGAATTCGTTATTGGAGGATGTAGTAAAAGTTGTTAGTGTAGCTGGGTTAAAAAAGGTTTGGACAAGTTCCTGGAGGAAAGGTCCATAAACCATTATTAAAAGAGGCCTGAGATATCACTGCTTGACCCAATACAAGCATTGTGGAACATGTGTCTTTTGGGGAAACTGCTAGGTACTTATGACCAAGGCAACTTGCCCCATCCACTAGGCTACTTATCCCTCCACAATCTAGCCACAATCTTTGCTGCTAGTAACATAGGAAACAAGCAGGGCAGGCTCACTCAAACAGGGAGGGGATTGAAGAGCCAAAGAAGTTTAAACTATAAAAAATTTCCACATACTTCAACTATCCTTCTTGCTCACAGACATTACTGCAAAAACCTGCACAGCCTGAAAAACCCCAGACAGTTGGCAACATAGCCTCCTGTGTCCTGGGTACATCTGACAAGATCCATCTAAACATTTGGGTCCCAGCCACATGCCTACTTTTCCTATGATTTATTTTTTTGTTAAAAAGTACTATCAATGCTGACTCCTGGCAACTCAACAGCCCCTGGGTTTTCTTGGCAAGGTATGACCAAAAGTAGATTGCCAAGCCTTTTTCTTCCGAGGAAATGGTGAGTAAAGTGACTTTCCTAAGGTTGCAAGGTATACCAGTGGGAATCAAACACTGATCTCTTGGGTACCAGACTGTTGTTCTAACCACTACATTCCTCCTACATTCTATGTTGTAACTTTGGCCCTGGTTATATTACAGTGAATGAAAACTAATGGATCAGTTGTTAAGAAGCGTATTCACCTCTGAGAAATCCAGAAGAAAAATGGTTCTGTAAAATTATTTTTTATCATTTAATTCAATTTGCACTTTCATTAGATAAAATATCCATTGAATCTATGAGAACATGGGGGTCTGTTTACTAAACTGCGTTAAGGTAACAGGCGTTAATGGCAGCGATAAGGGGCATTAATCCTTAAAAGGCTTTGGGTGGGTAGGAGGCATTCTGACATAAAGAGTGCAGTGGGCCATTTAATGCACATTAACAGGACATTGGGCATTAAGGTGACTAGCAAGCTTTAAGGTAGAAAGCATGCACCTTAATATTAAGGTGACAAACATGCTTTAAGGTAGAAAGAACACACCTTAAGGCATGATAAGGTGACAAATATATGTTAAGGTGGATAGCATGCATCTTAAGGCACGAAAAAGGCTGTAACCCAAATACTGGATAGAACACCAAGGGAAGTCAATGTAAAGATGATGGAAAGAAGGACAGATGGGCTGATGGACCTGCCATATCAATGGGCACCCTACGTGGCAACCAGTAAAGTGAACGAGCATATGGGAGGCAGCTGTACTGATGCACAGGGTGGTGCCATTGTAAAGTGCTGCAATGTCAGTGTGTAGCATAGGATGGGGAAGACGTGTCCCCCAGTGGGGCCAGAAGTAGCAGGATGTTTGCAGTGACTGGAGGACAGAGTAGTAGTGGTGAAATGCAGATCAGGCACTGGAGAGACGAGCGCAAAGAGCCAAATTGAGTACCAGTCTAGGTCATGGGGTAGCAGCCTGCACAAGAAGACAGGACTGTACACAGCTGAGAGAGGCAGAGAGATAGGCTGAAGGAAGGATGGTGGCTGAGGAGAGGGCTGGCAGCACCGATGTGCACATCCCTGGCTGTTACAGGCATGAAAATGATCTGAGTAGCACACAGTCACAAAGAGAACAAGTAGGAATTGAACCCCTGTGCCCTGTTTAAGGAAACATTGCACTAACCAGTAGGCTACACCTCCACACGTCTCTGCATAGCAATGGCTGGATACAAAGAGACTGCAGGTCACTGTCTAAAAATGTCCGCTGTGTGTGCCATAGCAGTGCACATACAGAACAGCAGTCTGCAGCTGACCATCAAATGGAGAATGCACTGATCAATCATCTCAGCTCTGTAAGATGCACTGACAGTGTGTGATACAAGCACAGAGCAGCTATAAACCATGCTACTGAGCAGTTTCTGCGGTCACCCTGAGGTGAGGATGGGCGCCCAGCACCTGGTCCCCAGAACCTGCACTGTTAGAGACGGTCTTTGATGACCGTGCTGCAGATCCACATCACTGCCAGTATGTGGATCTGCAGCATGCAGTGACCCACCTAGAACAGTAAATGTCGATACCCAGTGTTAAACTGTTGATGCCAACTACCGCGGGGGCATCTAGGCTTGCATGGGGCTGTTATTAGTGTTCTGTTGGCCCTACCATTACTACAAGGAGTAGGCATGGAACACCATTGGTTCTAATCACCTAAATCTAACAATCCCTCACAACAAGCACAGTCAGACTGCACCTGCTGCCTACCAATGGGTTTTCCAGCCATGCACATGCCAACTGCAGACAGTCCGCTAGCCTGCACACATTGTATGTTGTCATGTAGAAGACCCTTCTGAGTCTATGGAGCTAAGTGAAGCAGAGGAATTTGCTTCAGAAACTGACAGGCAGGCAGAGCACATGGCTCAGGGTTTCCAAGGGAAACGTAAACAAAGTGAGTCACGAGAGGAACAAACACACCCATGCTGCAATGTATCCCCAAGCTCAGGAGTTAAGGGAAAACACCTGGTTCGGGGAGGGGTGGAGCTGAGCCCTAAGAAGCAGGGATATAAAAAGTGCTCACTAGATATGACCAGAGGAGCAAAGGAGGAGACAGGAGAGGAGGTGAAGAGAGCAATGGGAGAGGCAACAGCAGAGGAAGAGAAAGAGAAGAACAAGGTGGAAGCCAAAGTAAGAAGGACTCAGAGAGCCCATGCCCAAAAGCCAGGTGGGAGCAACCCAGGACCGGTGCCATACCTTGAAGGCAGCCGGAGGGAGAGACTGCCTGAGAGGCTAGTTTGGGAGCACTCAGAAACTCCAGAGAGAGAGAGGTGCTGGCCAGAGGATATTTGTATGTCTGAGGAAAAGGCTGAGAAGCTAAAAGGCAGGAAAACACATCCAGTGTTTGGAACCCCTGCTGGCCCAGCAGTGCTGAGAAGTTCTTCCTTTCAAAAGCCAAAAGGTAGGCTGCACAAATTATACAGAGGTGAAGCTAGCTATAAAGGTTTTCCTTGTGCTTGCCAAGAAGTATTGGACTCTCCTTATACTAACTCCAATATATACGGTACTTCACAACCCTGCTCATTAGAGTGCTATGAAGAGAAGCCTCGGGAAGACAGAGGGGGAGTGTACTTTGAAATGCCGTATAGCAGTGTGCAAACTTACCCAGCTGATAGTGATTCAGGGGAAATGCAGATATGGCCTGTTATTGAGGATATAACAGATGAGCAAATGGACTGCACGTTATCACTAGCTGATCATATTATATCACTTTGCTAACCAGGCTGTTAAGAAGGCTGTCTAAACAGCAGAAGAAAAGCAAAGTGTTTCTTTTTGTATAAGAAGTGACTGTTACTTTTGTGTTTGTGTTGAGCACTGCATATTATGAAGCTTGAAGCTAAAGAAGCTGTTTTGTCCTAAGTTCCTGAAATGTTTTCTTTATGCCAGTTGCATATGGCTATTTTGTCCTAAGTTTTCACATGCATTTAATCCGCCCGGAAGGGGAAATAAAAACCTTGTCATTTTGCCTGAAACCACTCGACTACAATTATTTCTTTCTTGGAGAGTAGGAGGAACTACAACTCCCACAAGGCAGTGCAGGAACAAATACTCTGCCATACTTTCTAAGTTAGGATACCGTTTCTGACCAACCCTACGTGCCCCAGGCTCTGGGGAGGTTACTGGTGACAAGTTGGCGTAGTTTTACGGATTTTTGCTTGAAATACAAGGACATCCTAACAGGAAGAGGCATCAGGAGACACCAGTTGCACAAGGGGAAAAGAAACTGCTAACCTGTGAGCGGAGGATGGTCAGAGATTCGCTGGCAAACTGGCCAGGAGGACCAGGACTCCTTTCTCAATGCCTGATTCTACACAGTGCCAAGGTAAAGGGTAACGGGGCAGGTGGATTCAGAAGTGAGAAAGGGAGCTACTGTTCTGCAGTCATTTAGACAGGATTAAAAAGAAAGCTGTAGTGTGCCGCACTTGGTGGGCCTTTTCTTTTGTGTATCTCTGCAGGAACGACAGTCACCAAGATGGATCCGCAGGAGGTGATGCTATGGATGTCTGTCCAGTTGGAAAAACAGATGGAACTGGCGCATCGCGCGCAGGAGCAGAATGCCGCGGCAATTCATGCCCAGTAGAAGCCCCTTATTGAACTGATGGAGGCTTTACTGATAAAGCAAAAGGACACCGAATGAGCTATTCCCTCATTTGCTAAGGGGGTCGGACCACAGGACTGTAGCGCTTTAACGTTGGGACAGTTAACCTCTAATGATAACCTAGATGATTTTATAGAGGCCTTTGAAAGGATTGCAGAGGCAGTCAAATGGCCAGTAGAACAGTGGGCAGTGAGGTTTGCCATGTCCCTCACAGGAGAGGCTCTGGCCGCTTATAAGACCATGCCCGCTGCTCTAGCATCGGATTATGCTGAGGTTAAGAAAGCCGTTAAGGACAGGCTAGGGTTAATGCCATTATTTTATAAACGAATGTTTAGAGAGGCTAGGCTGAAGCCTAATGAAACTCCAAGAGCATTGTTTCAAAGGATAAAAAGATTGGCATGGAAATTGCTTGCTCCAGAGAAAAGGACTCTTGAGTCTGTAATTGATACCATCATCCTGGAGCAATTCATGGAAGCCGTACCACCAGAAGTTAAAGCTTTCCTGATGCTCCAAAGTTGCCAGACCCTGGGGAAGCAGCCAACCTCACAGAACGCTACTTTGAGGCCGAGTTGACTGGCACCCCAAAAGGGGGCGTTCTGAAGGTGGCTGGGGCCGCTAACTTTGGGAGATCAGAAAGGAACCTAAGAGTTAAAATACCCAGTGTGAATGCTGTTGTGCCCTTGTCATAAGGGAAATGTTATAACTGTGGTAAAGTAGGGCAGTTTCGAAGAGATTGTATGGTGCGAACAGCACTAGTGTCTGGGAGAGAAAAACAGGTACAAGAAGGGTTCCTGTTAAAGGTACAAGTAGAGGGCATTGAAGCCCAGGCATTGCTTGACTCGGGTGCTGACCAGAGCTTGGTCTCGAGGAAGCTCTGGCAGGCCATTGAAGCCCGCCTGTGATCAGCACCGAGTCAAGCAGAGGGGCAAGTCAAAATACGCTGTGTGCATGGGGCATCTTCTTATTACCCCCTATATAGGTTATCTGTAAAAGGGCTGGGAACTGAAAGGGAGGTGCTGGTGGCCATAGTCCCACGGCTCCCTCATGATATTGTCCTGGGGAGGGATTGGCCTCCATTCTGCAAAGGGATGGAGAGGGGCCTAAAGGAAAAAACAGGCCTAGTATCCACCCAGCCCCAGGCAGGGACCTCAGGAGTAGGGATAGTGCAGCGAAGTATCCCAAAGATAGAGGACCTAGCAGCGAAGGTCCCTAGTCCCCTATTCGAAAAGCCATGAAGTACTGGCTCCCAGTCAAAGCCACGGGTGGGAGATGTGTCCCCGGTAAAACAGAAGTTTGTCCTACAATACTGCAAGGTCTCGGCTCAGGCACAAAGCCTGCGGAGAGCCTCATCTGCAGCTGCCGGCTACGATCTGTTTAGCGCCAAAGATGATATAGTTCCAAAAGGAGGAAAAGCATTAATAGACACGGGTTTAAAAGTACAAATTCCTGAGGGCTGTTATGGACGCATAGCACCCCGATCCGGTTTAGTTGCAAAGTACTTCCTCGATGTCAGAGCAGGGGTTATAGACCCCGACTACAGAGGCGTAGTGAAAGTCTTACTTTTTAATTTCGGTGGGGAAGATTTTAAAGTTAAGACAGGCGACCGGATCGCTCAACTTATTTGTGAACGTGTGGGATTCCCTGCAGTAGAGGAAGTATCTTCGCTGACCCCCATGGGTCAGGGAGCGGGAGGTTTTGGGTCTACTGGGTCGGGTGAGGTAAAGAGCCTGACAGCCATGGCTGAAGAGAAAATGGAGGAGGACCTGGGCCCACAGCCGGCTGACTGGAAGGAAAACCCGGAGCCCCGAATAGGCACAGACCTGTCACCGCAGCAGCGACAAGAGTTGGCTAGGGTATTAGCAAAATTTTCAGACGTCTTGACAACCGTGCCAGGCGAAATCCATATGGTGGCATATGAAATTGTTACCATGCCGGGGAAGATAATTAGGCAACGGCCTTACCGGTTGCTGGAGGCCAAAAAGAGGGAGGTTGTAGCCCAAGTGTGAGAAATGATCGGCATGGGTATAATAGAAGAATCAAAAAGCCCTTGGTCCAGCCCAATTGTCTTGGTACTGAAGCCGGACGGGACCCTCCATTTTTGCATAGATTTTCGACAAGTCAACAGTATTTCCCAATTTGACGCTTATCCCATGCCCCGAATTGAGGACCTGTTGGACGGGCTGGGCCAAGCGCGGTACTTGACCACATTGGATCTCATGAAGGGGTACTGGCAAATACCCTTGACCCGCGAATCAAAACCAAAGACGGCCTTCAGTACACCTGAGGGCTTGTTCCAATTCCGCCAGATGCCGTTTGGCCTACATGGAGCGGCCGCCACATGACCAAAAGCTAGTGGATCAAGTTTTAAGGCCTCACCAAGAATACACACTAGCATATATGGACGATGTTATTGTCCACAGCACTACCTGGGCTCAACACCTGCCCAGAGTGGAGGCTGTCCTCCGGGCCATGTGAAGAGCAGGTTTAACGTTAAACCTGGGGAAATGTCTATTCGCTAGTGAGGAAGTAAAGTATCTGGGCCACATGGTGGGAAGAGGAATGGTGAAGCCCCTAGCCAGTAAAATAGACAGTGTAAAGAATTTCCCCCGGCCGTCAAATAAGAGGCAGATGCTAAGTTTCTTAGGTCTCATCGGGTATTACCATCGGTTTATCCCACGATTTGCTGAGGAGAGCGCACTCTTTACTGAGATGCTAAGGAAAAATACGTCAAACAACTTAAAGTGGACCCCAGAGGCGGAAGAAGTATTCACATCACTAAAAGAGAAGCTCTGTAAGGCCCCTGTACTGCGAGGGGTTGATTTTGGACTACCTTTTATTGTGCAAACCGACGCTTCGGAGACCGGGTTGGGGGCAGTCATGTCACAGGAATTTGAGGGGGTAGAGCAGCCTGTCACATACCTCAGTAGAAAATTACCAAAGGCAGAAAGGAATTATTCTACAGTGGAAAAAGAATGCCTAGCAATTAAATGGGCCGTAGAAGCCTTGAGGTTTTACCTCACTGGACGCAAGTTTCTTTTAGTCACTGACCACGCGCCTTTAAAGTGGCTAAGTCATATGAAAAATAATAATGCCCGACTAACTAGGTGGCATTTGCAGGCTTTTAATTTCGTGGTGCAGCATAGGGAAGGAAAATTACATTGTAATGCTGACGCACTGTCAAGGATTACGAGCTGTCCGAATAAAAGTTCGGCATCCCGTAATATCTTAAGGGGGGGGGGGGGATCTGTCATGTAGAAGACCCTTCTGAGTCTATGGAGCTAAGTGAAGCAGAGGAATTTGCTTCAGAAACTGACAGGCAGGCAGAGCACATGGCTCAGGGTTTCCAAGGGAAACGTAAACAAAGTGAGTCACGAGAGGAACAAACACACCCATGCTGCAACGTATCCCCAAGCTCAGGAGTTAAGGGAAAACACCTGGTTCGGGGAGGGGTGGAGCTGAGCCCTAAGAAGCAGAGATATAAAAAGTGCTCACTAGATTTGACCGGAGGAGCAAGGGAGGAGACAGGAGAGGAGGTGAAGAGAGCAACGGGAGAGGCAACAGCAGAGGAAGAGGAAGAGAAAGAGAAGAACAAGGCGGAAGCCAAAGTAAGAAGGACTCAGAGGGCCCGTGCCCAAAAGCCAGGTGGGAGCAGCCCAGGACCAGTGCCACACCTTGAAGGCAGCCGGAGGGAGAGACAGGCAGTTTGGGAGCACTCAGAAACTCCAGAGAGAGAGAGAGGTGCTGGCCAGAGGATATTTGTATGTCTGAGGAAAAGGCTGAGAAGCTAAAAGGCAGGAAAACACATCCAGTGTTTGGAACCCTTGCTGGCCCAGCAGTGCTGAGAAGTTCTTCCTTTCAAAAGCCAAAAGGTAGGCTGCACAAATTATACAGAGGTGAAGCTAGTTATAAAGGTTTTCCTTGTGCTTGCCAAGAAGTATTGGACTCTCCTTATACTAACTCCAATATATACAGTACTTCACAACCCTGCTCATTAGAGTGCTATGAAGAGAAGCCTCAGGAAGACATAGGGAGAGTGTACTTTGAAACGCCGTATAGCAGTGTGCAAACTTACCCAGCTGATAGTGATTCAGGGGAAATGCAGATATGGCCTGTTATTGAGGATATAACAGATGAGCAAATGGACTGCACGTTATCACTAGCTAATCATATTATATCACTTTGCTGACCAGGCTGTTAAGAAGGCTGTCTAAACAGCAGAAGAAAAGCAAAGTGTTTCTTTTTGTATAAGAAGTGACTGTTACTTTTGTGTTTGTGTTGAGCACTGCATATTTTGAAGCTTGAAGCTAAAGAAGCTGTTTTGTCCTAAGTTCCTGAAATGTTTTCTTTATGCCAGTTGCATATGGCTATTTTGTCCTAAGTTTTCACATGCATTTAATCTGCCCGGAAGGGGAAATAGAAACCTTGTCATTTTGCCTGAAACCACTCGACTACAATTATTTCTTTCTTGGAGAGTAGGAGGAACTACAACTCCCACAAGGCAGTGCAGGAACAAATACTCTGCCATATCTTTTAAGTTAGGATACCCAGGCTGACCAACCCTATGTGCCCCAGGCTCTGGGGAGGTTACTGGTGACAATGTGCACAAAGTAACCATGGCCAGTCAGCATTAAAGCACTTTAGACATGTTTGTTCAAGACACATTAAGGGTACACACGTTGTTAACACCCTCTCTCTGCTTTGTTAACGCCCACTCTCCATCCACAAGGCGCTTTATGCTGCTGGAGACTTTAATGAACATAAAAGCAGCATTTTTGCCGCATTAAGTGTGCAAGTGTGCCGATAACGTGCGTTAACAGCAGAATGGCTCCGTTAACGTGCTTTAGTAAACATACCCCATGGTGTTGAATCAGCTGCTTTAGCTACTTTAGTTGCACAAAAGTGTCCTGTTTAGGGATGTGCACATCACAAATTGTTTGTTTGATTCAATCATCAGTTTGTTTAATTTTCAGATTCTGAGTTATTTGGATGATTTAGGTCCATTAAAGTCAATATGGCAAGGAATTTTACACCCTAGCAGTGATATTTTTCATCCATGTTTAATCACACACATTTAAAACTTGCCATGGGCATCTTCCACAGATGCTAGAAGACTTCAAAGCATCCAGAGAGGATTACTACTACTAGTAATAATTTATAGAGTGCTACAAGACATACACAGCACTGTACAGATACATGTAAAAAGATGGTCCTTACTCAACAGAGCTTACAGTCTAATCAAGACAGACAATACCATAGCTGAAAACAAGGATACAACTCGGGAAATGTAAGGATGCACATAAGAGAATAAGGAATCAGGATCCAAAAGCAGCCTCAAAGAGGTGAACTTTTAACATGAATTTGAAAAGGGGCAGGTAGGTTATTCCAGGCATAAGGATCAGCAAGTTGAAAATATATGTCTGGAGTTGGCAGTGGAAGAAAAGGGCATAGAGAAAAGCAATCCACCAGAACAGCAGAATTCATGAGGAGGGGTGTAGGGAGAGATGAGAGAGGAAAGTTAGTGAGGAGCAGCAGAATGAGTGCATTTATAGGTCAGAAGGAGAAGTTTGAACTGGATATGGAAACAGAAGGGGAGCCAATGAAGTGACTTGAGAAGAGCATGTTGGGGCTGGTGGAAGATTAGTTGAGTTTTGAACAGATTGAATGGGAGAGAGATGATTCAGAGGGAGACCAGCAAGGAGAAGGTTGAAATAGTCTAAATGGGAAGCGATTAAAGAGTGAAAACATCACAGCACCACAAGATGAGCAAAGAATACTAACAGTGGTATGAAGACTCCAAGCCAGAATAAGAGAGGCAAAACAGCACAAACAAGAGAATGAAGAACCCAAGGCATAGAGAAAATGACAAAGTAGCATCAGCTTTGGTCAGATGACCCCCAAGGCACTGAAACAAGGGTAAAGGAATCCCAACATTGTCAGGAAGACCCCAAATCCTCTATGGGGGCACAGGAACACCAAGAGGACAAGATCAATGGTGGAGATATTTTTAGAAAATGAGTGGTTTAAGGAGGAGTATGAGAGTTAGGTTTGCATGGGAGAATTTGAGGGCTAAAGCATAGTTTGTTACACTGCCTTAAAGATCACATGAAAGGCAATCTTATTTAAAAGATCGAAATGCAGCCTAAATACAGCATTATCTGTAATAATCATCAGAATATCACAAAAAGGCCACTATTTACCGGTCCAACCACAGCTTCTGGGACAATAGGATTGTAAAGTGGGAAATAAATTTAAAAAAATAATAATAATAAATAGAAGCATAAGAGCCTGATATTTAAAAACACTGATATTCAAATGCCAAAGAAGTCATAGTAACATAGTAACATAGTAAATGACGGCAGATAAAGACCAGTATGGTCCATCTAGTCTGCCCAGCAAGATGGCAGGAGTAGGTGCACCCCTTCCCATGTCTTTAGGGAGTAGGTGCACCCCTTCCCATGTCTTTGTTTAGGGGTGCACCCACCAGGAGTAGGTGCACCCCTCCCCATGTCTTCACCCCTCCCCATATCTTTGTTTAGGGGTGAACCCACTGCTCCTCCCCCCATTGCTCCATGTGGGATACCCGATTTGTTGAGAAATTAGATGGTTCAGTTTATTTTGATTTTATCCTGTTGCTGTAAAGTGATCCACTGTGTCTGTCCCAGGCCAGTCAACCACAAATACCGGTGGGGTTTTCAGTGGCAATATCTGGATAGAAGCTGCTGCTGAGCTGAGCAGTACTATCTCAATAGGTGCTGCGCTTATCTGGTCAATGCAATATTCAGCCCGCATTTATCCGGGTTGCAATGTAGGCCTGCTTTTCATACAGCCCAAGTTGTCCGGATAAGTGCTGGATGAATGTTGCACTGACCGGATAGGTGCCAACACTTGTCTGGATACTGTTGACATGCCCTCACTCTGCTCATGGCTGACCCCAGAAATAATTGGATAGTGCTGGGGCAGTCTGTGGAGATATTCAGCAGCACTATCTGGACTGTGCCACTGAATATCTTAGTCAGCACCCTTATCCAGACAGCTTCCCATTGGCCATGCAGCTAAGGGTTTTGAATGTTGGCCTGGAAGAGCCCAATACACAGGGAGAGAGGGAAAGCAGCATCAACAATAGTATAAGAACCCACATCATGGAGAGAGAGTCAAAGCAGCATCAGCATTAACATAAAAACATAAGATCTGCCATACTGGGTAGGACCAAAAATCTATCAAGCCCAACAGTGGTCAACCCAGGCTTCAAATAACTGGCAGATCCCGACAGGTAGAGAGATTCCATATTGGTTATGCCTGTGATAAGCAGCAGATTTCCCCAGGTCCATCTTAAAATGGTTTATGGACTTTTCCTCCAGAAACTTGTCCAAAATGTTTTTAAACCTAGTCACACTAATGCTTTTTTATCCCACCCTCCAACAAAATATTGTTCATAGACAGCTTCAAAACCATATCGCCGAATATGCCCCACTAGATCCTCACCAGCATAGATTCTGCCCAAACGACGGTGTTGAGACACTTCTCACACATCTATTCGATAACTTACTCAAAGGAATAGACAGGATAAAGAAGGGCTTCTTACTAATTTTTATCGACATATCATCCACCTTTGACACAGTTTCCCATCAGATCCTACTGAAGCGCCTAATGGAGATTGGCCTCCAAGATGCCACAATCAAATGGTTTCAATCATACCTCAAAGACAGACAACAGAGAGTAACATCTGGTAACCTCACCTCAGCACCCTTCTGCACAACTCAAGGAGTTCTCCAAGGCTCCTCACTATCTTCTCTCCTCTTCAATATTTACATTCAGCCTATATGCAAAACATTTAATAAATACAAGATACAATATGCCATATATGCTGATGATATCATGGCATATACCCCTATCCACCTGAACACCCCAGACTATACCAATATATCAACCTGCACTCAAGAAACGATGATCTGACTTACTAACAACAACTTGAACATCAACATAAAAAAACGGAAGTGATCATCATTACACGAGAATCCACATTCACCCCTCCTACCTCTATCAACATCTCAAATATACCGATCACGATAAGAGACGAAGTTCGGTACCTTGGAGTTTTACTAGACAAAAAACTTACCCTCCAAGCACATATCAACAAGACGTCCAAAACCACCTTCTTCAAACTAGCAATTCTCCAAAGACTAAAACTTCTCTTCAATAAAGAACACTTCCGTACAGTATGCCAGGCCATCATTACACCTGTGCTGGACTACTGTAATCTCTTCTTCCAAGGTCTACCAAAACAATCCACTCGACCCCTTCAACTAGTCTAGAACACTGCTGCCCATATTATTGTTGGTGCTTCACAATAAGACCATATAACTCCCATCCTACAGGAACTGCACTGGCTACCAATCTCTTCACGGGCAAAATATAAATTGGCGCTCACCATCTTCAAGATTAAAAATAACATGTCGGCAGGAATACTACAAGAGCTCATTGGCACCAAAGCAAGTAAAAGACCAGACAGGAATAGCACTAAAAACACCATACCAACCTCTAGTCTGTTCACAAAAAACAATAAATCCACATCTATGAGGGCTTTCTCTCTCTTTAATGCCCCCGCTATTTGGAATGCACTCCCTGAAAAGCTAAGATCCCACAACTGACATAAAAGATTTCCGAAAGTTACTCAAAACCTCCCTATTCATTGAACACTTCAATGAAGACCCCCATTCACACTAATCATTACATGGTTCCATGCCCACTCCATTCCACATGCCAATTTACACAAGTAATGCTATCTGCACCATTCACCCTCCCATCACTCTTGCTATGATGTATATAAGTTTAGTTTCAGAACTCCCATCTGACCCTCCCCTTCGTTTTGCATAGAAACTCTTATGAGATTGTTTAAATTTTGAAGTTTTGATGTTACTGTTCACAATTGCAAGATCTATGTAAAAGTTGAAGTTAATGTAAACCGCCTTGATTAAATGAAAAGGCGGTATAAAAAAATTGTTAAATAAATAAATAAAAAAATGAATTCCAGAGCTTAGTTATGCATTGTATGAAAAATATTTTTTATTAGTCTTAAATATACTACTTAGCAGCTTCATTGAATGTTCCCTAGTTTTTGTACTTTTGAAAGCATAAACAACCAACTTGCATTTATCCATTCCACCCAACAGCCATCTCTTCTCCGAGCTGAAGAGCCCTAGCCTCTTTAGACTTTCCTCTTAAGAGCATTGTTCCATCCCCTTTATCATTTTGATCATTCTTCTCTGTACCTTTTCTAGTTCTGCTATATTCTTTTAGAGATGCAGTGAACAGTATTGTCAACAATACTGAAAGTGTGGTCACGCCATGGAGTGATACCGAGGCATTATGATATCTTTTGTTTTATTCTCCATTCCTTTCCATACAATTCTTAGCATTCTCTTTCCTTTGTTGGCCACCATTACACATTGAGCAGAACATTTGAACGTATAATCCACAATGATATCTAAATCCTTTCCTGGGTTGTGACTTCTAATGTGGAACCTTGCATCTTATAGGTATAGTTTGGGCTGTTCTGTAAGTTCATAACTTTACATTTGTCCACATTAAATTTCATCTGCCATTTGGATGCCTAGTCTCCCTATTTCTCAAGGTCCTCATGCAATTATTCACAAACATCTTGTGATTTAACAACTATGAATTATTTCACTGGTCAACATGAAGAAATCATCACAAATAATGTCATGTGTATTAGCTAACCTATCATGAACAATATTCAAAAACTGTTGGTTTTTTTTTTGTTATATCACATCAGGTTTGAAAGATTATAGTGTCGGAGGTTTTGCTATACTAGCCGACTTGACATAAACTGTATCAGTGATTACTCTACAAATATTGATTGGTATTTATTTTGCTTTTCAGGTTAATTATTTTGATTATTCATTTGGTAATAATAACACTGAATAGATCATCACAAATAAAATAAGTGTAGAAATCGAGTGTAGAAATCATTCTGATGTTTTTTGTTATGTTTGTGGATCATTTGCTACTGTATTGTACCATAATGTCAGAACTTTGCAAAATGTACAAGTTATATTTTGGATGCCCACTGGGCGGGGAGACTTACCCAATTGTCTGAAGAACTAAAGCAGCATTGGGGAGTGCAGGATGCCAGGATTAAGGCTGGAATACTTGGAGAACCAGGCTAGGATGTTTAATTTGCATTTATTTAATTTACCTTGGTCCCCTATGTACTCGACTGTGTAGATGGTGTGGAGATACCTTGGGGAGGTTTTACAGCTTTCCCAGGATCATCTCCCCCTCTCCCCCCTAAGTAGGGCTCAGTACCTCTCCCTTGGCTTTACCCCTTCGGTAGCTGGGGGTGACTCCTCCAGTGTAGTAGGGGACCTTACTGGGTTCCTTGAGAGTTCACTGGAGGTGGTCACGGGTCACTGTATCCTGCTTATTATGTCAGTTCTGGAATCAGATAAATCTTTAACCCTTAAATCTTATTTCAAGAATTTCGGTGTACAATTTATGGGCTCATTTGTACGCATTTTCCAAGATTTGGCTCATGATACCAGATGAGGAGGAGACAGTTCCTGAGATATAGATCCAGGGTTCTTTCCATTGGTGGGTCTTTTTTACTTAAGTTTCCTTCTATGTCATGTTTCCTATAAAGGAAAGAAATTTCTTTTTTTTTTTTTTTGAGCCAAAGCAGCTACTGAAATTTTTGGAAACCAGGGAAGAGCTTGTAGTAGCAGCAGTTTCCCATCCGGCTGATGTGTAAGAATCCTCTCGGCCTGTTTTGATTTGATTTCTGTACTTGGGATTCCAATTTGAAGTATTTCTGTTCTTTCTCTTCATTTCCTTTTATTGTGGTCTACTATTCATGGCATTTCTTCTGAAGAGTTGTTCTTTCTAGAAAAATGGGTTTTTTTGTGTTTTGGATTGTATATTGGATATTTGAAACCATGTTTTTTCATTCTCATTCAAGTATATGCCTGAATGTTTATACATAAAATTTAATAACTATAAAACTGAAAAAAGTATATGATTCAATGTGTTATTGCAACAATATTGACAGACTTTTTGAAGCCCTCTTACAGGTACAGAGACCATCAGATTGTTTCTTTTTCATTGATTCTTTAACAAAAACCCTCAAGACCATTCTTATTCATAATGGCAACATAAAACCATCTATTCCAATTACACACTCTTGTCACCTTAAGCAGACATATGATAACCTACAGATATTGCTCCAGTCTATACACTATGAAAATTACCAGTGGAAGATTTGCAGGGTCTTAAGGTTATTGGAATGCTGATGGGCATGCAAGGTGGATTTACCAAATATTGCTGTTTTCTCTGCCTCCGGGACATTCATGCTGTTAAAGATCAATATACTTTCACTACTGGCCTTTAAGAACTGCCTATAAATCAGGAAGCAGCAGTGTTAGTCATGTTCCATTAGTCGATCCAACAAATATTTTACTTCTTCCTTTGCATATAAAACTGGGCTTAATGAAAGATTTAGTGAAAAGAATGGCACAAACAAATTCAAAAGGATTTCAGTATCTTGTTTCTAAATTTCCAAAGATCACTGCTGCAAAACTGAAAGAAGGCATTTTTGTGGGGCCACAAATAAGACAGGTGATGGAGGATGAAGGATTTGAAAAATGCCTGGATGCTTTGGAACTTGAAGCCTGGCAAACCTTTAAATGGATCTGTGAAAACTTTCTGAATAATCACAAATCGCCAGATTATTTTGAAAGAGTACAGAGGTTACTTGATGCATATCGTAAATTTGGTTGCCACATGTCACTTCGTGTACTCACATATTCACTTTTTCCACCAAACTTAGGTGAAGTGAGTGATGAACAGTGTGAGAGGTTTCACCAAGACATTCAGGCCATGAAAAAATGTTACCAAGGATTCTGGGAAGAGAACATGATGGCAGATTGCTGCTGAGAGTTGTATCGTGACAATCCTGACAAACTTCACAGCAGAACGTCTTTTGTGTTAACCAGTGCTTTGCATCATCTGCAAATTTGACCACCTTTGTTCCCATTGTTCCCATTTCCAGATCATTGATAAATATGTTAAAAAGCAGTAGACCCAATACAAATCCCTGCAGCACTCCACAATTCACCGTTCCTCATTGAAAAAATTGATGATTTAGCTCTACTATTTGTTTTATGTCTTTTAATCAGTTTCATATCACACAGAACACTGCCTCCTATTCCATGACTTTTTTAATTTCTTCAAGCGTCTCTCACAAGGGACTTTATCAAACACTTTCTCAAAATCCAGATAACACAAGAGCATAAGAAATGCCGTACTGGGTCAGACCAAGGTCCATCAAGCCCAGTATCCTATTTCCAACAGTGGCCAATCCAGGTCACAAGTACCTGTCAGGTTCCCAAAAAGGCACATAGGTTCCATAATGCTTGTCCTGGGGTAAGCAGTGGATTTCACAGTTCCTCTTTAATAATGGTTTATGGACCTTTCCTCCAGAAACTTGTCCAAACCTTTTTTTTAAACCCTGCTACGCTAACAGTTTTTACTACATCCTCCAGTAACGAATTCCAGAGTTTGATTATGCATTGAATGAAAAAATATTTTCTCCTATTAGTCTTAAATGGATTACGTTGTAGCTTCGTTGCATGTCCCCTAGTCTTTATACTTTTTGATGGCATAAACAACTGATCTATGTTTACCCATTCTACTCCATTCATTAATTTATAGATCTCTATCATATCTCCCCTCAGTCATCCCTTTTCCAAGTTGAAAAGCCCTAACCTTTTAAACCTTTCCTCACAGGGGTATCCTTCCATCCCCTTTACCATTTTATTTATTTATTTAGCTGCATTTATATCCCGCTTTTCACCGGGTCATTTTGGAGGCTCTTCTCTGTACCTTTTCTAATTCTGCTATATCCTTTTTTAAGATATGGTGACCAGAATTGCACACAATATTCATGGTGCAGTCGCACCGTGGAACAATACAAAACATTATAATATCCTTGGTTTTATTCTCCAATCCTTTCCTTTTGATTCCTAGCATTCTATTTGCTTTCTTGGCCACCACTGAACACTGGGCAAATGGTTTCAATGTATTATCCATAATGACACCTACATCTTTTTCTTGAGTGGTGATTCCTAATGTGGAAACTTGCATCGTGTAACTGTAGTTTGGGTTGTTCTTCCCTAAGTGCATAACTTTGCAACTTGTCCATATTAAATTTGATCTGATATTTGGATATCCAGTCTTCCAATTTTTCAAGGTCCTCTTGCAATTTTCACAATCCTCTTGGGTTTTAACAGCTTCAATAATTTTATGTCATCTGCAAATTTGATCACCTCACATGTTGTTCCCATTTTCAGGAAGCTTGACTAGTACAGCCTTGGTGCCTTTATCTACATGTTTATTAATGACTTCAAAAATGTCTCTATAAGTAATGGACCAACATATATTCAGAACTCATTCTCAAGACAAATAACTTTAATGGGCATGTTTATTAAACTGTACTAGGCTTTTGCAACTAAAGCGGTGTTTTAGTGCAATTAGCACCATCTTAGCTGCAACAGCTGCATGTTATCTGTCGGGGGCATGCACCGCTTTTCCCTGGCAGATAACGCACTGAAAAAGCAGGGAAAGTGTTGCAGAAACATTGCAGGTGCAGCTAATGCCACTCATTGAGGTGGTATTGATTGCACTTGTGCTGTCTGCAAAATGTGCAGTTACTGCACGCCGTCAACACTTGTGGTAACCGCACATTATAAGCATGCCTACTCTCTGCCCACACCCACCCACTCATGTGACTATTGCATGATCTGCTCATAGCTCAGGATATACTTGCGCTATTTGCATTTGGCCCATGTTGGCTGATACCATGGCATTCTTTTCCTGCATTATTGCCACGTTAACCACTAACATGGCTTAGTAAACATGCTTATCTTAAAAACGCATACATCATATTCAAACAGAGCTCTCTCATTTTGTTGTTTTATCTTCTTCAGGATCATTTTCAGCATCTTCAACCAAATATAAAAACCATTACAATCTAACAGGCTGATGCAGATAGCTGGTGCTGAAGTTGGGTGCTATTAGCTTTTGGTAGTGCACCAATAGCGTAAAACGTCAGTGCCAGGATGCAGCAAAGGACATGTATGCAAATGAGCTGTGCACAAAACTTTGGTGTGAAGATAAAAGGAGGGGAGCCAATGCATGTACAAACAATAGATGTGCTACAAGTGGCCATGAGCACGTGTGCATCAATGTCAAACGCTAATGTTATGCTCATAGGACATGCAGGTTCTTTTGGAGCTCACCCCATATCAGCACTATTTCACCCAAAACCATTTTTTTTTTAAATCAGAACAAAAAGATAACAGTAAATGGAAAATGATATAAGTGACCCCAAAGAACACACAAGGATAAGAAGCAAAAGATATTTCTTCTTGAATATCGAACTTTCACTTATACGCTGAAAGATACGCGCAGAAAATGTTCATGTCAAAGGTACCTGTTCATCGGTACACACCCTGAAACAGTCTTTCCCTACACAAGCAACATTTTTAAGTCACCTCAAACTAGGTGTAGAGATAATGGTGCTCCTGAACTTTATGCCTGGTTATGTAATCTTTTACATGTTTCTCTGCATTGGGCGGAGACCTTATTAGCATGCATTTTAATATACATAGCTCATTTGCATATTATTTGAATATGCTTGGCTTTGCTGTGTGTACATATCATTTTTTGCTGTTTACGCTCACGTCCATCTCTTTTGTGCATTTGATGTAGTGGTACTTGTGCGTATATGTTGCGTTAGCTGCGCACAAAGGGCGTGCTATTCTTTCTGCAATGGCCCATCAATTTTCTTGCCACTGATCTCTTCATAGCTGAACTAAAAGTTTGCAGCTCTACATTCATCAAGACGGTGCCAGCTTTTAAACAGATGCTCTCACTTTAAAAGAGGCAATCAGTATGTGACATAATATTCTGCAAATGGTTCCCTCCATTACATTCATAAAAAATCTTAAATCCCTGTAATGTACTTGTTCACTATTTCTTTGTATTTTATTACCTGTGAGTTATTACAAAAACATAAATCAAAAATGTGTCCTTATTTTAATGTTACATACCTCTCTTTGTCAATTAGTCCTTGACTTACAATTGCTCTAATTCAGTTTTGATAGCTAATTTTTTAATATCTGCCAAACCTCTCCAAGCTTCACTGTAGTCAAAGAATTGTCTATACAAAAAATCCTTCATAAGACAATTTCTCATATAAATGTTCTCCATTCAATGCAAAAATGTAATCCATCAGGTTGCATCAATCTTAAAGATTGAGTTCTGCCCAAAATAGAGATGCTTCTTTTCTCTGCCACCACCCCACTTATGTTTCAAGATATGATCCAGAACAAAACATCTCTTACAAATTCATATGAGTGTTTAAATTGCAGACAGTGATTAATTAATAGTACCTTACATGGACAAAGTATAATATATATACACCACAAAATCCATTGTGCAAGTAGTTAAGTACTTCAATTTATAAAATCTTTAATCCACCAGTTTAAAGAATTATTTTATTTGTATAGCAATTTTACATCATTTATATTCCACTTATGGAAGCCAATTCAGGAAAGGATGTGCAGTCCCGACGGAAATGTGCAGGACAGAAACGGGCAGCCACCAGAGTCAATTCCATAAGCGTGTGGATGTACATACCCATAGCTATGAAATCAAATCATGTATGTTTCCACACCTACACGTATAGCGGTAGCTGCTGTGCGTGCATGCCCTGCATGTGTAAACAATGAAAACGTGTCCCCCTGCCACCTGTCTAAACTGCCCCTGCACTGCTTGGGCCTTGCCCATTTACGGCCACACTAGATTCTGTTGCCAATGTCCACATGCAAGTCTGTTGCCGCCATCCATGTGCAAGTCCAAAAACTTGTCCATCTGCACTGTGGTCCATGTGCAACAGGAAACAGGATGGAGTGAAACCCCCCTCACCCATCGCAGGCAATTCCAGAGTGAAAGTTGGAAAACGCCAGCCCAATTTCTCAGAGCCAGAGACCCACCTACTGTGCAGACTGGTCCTGCTAGAGGAGGACCACAGGGCCAGGTGGCCAGCCCATGCTGCAGCACGCAGGGGCTGGAAGAGGATAAGGACCACCCTAGCTCAGTAAGTACACAAATAGCAATAAAGCTGGCAGACATGCACTGCTGAAATCATGCACTCATAATGTGAGGAACAGAGAGAGGGCAAGAAAGGGATGGACTGGGCATGTGCAGGAGGAGTGCATGTGGACGAGGAATAACAGTGCAGAGAGTAAGAAATGAAGCCCCACTGCACAACCCCCATGTGAGTGACAGGATGTGACACCCACTGGCCGGTGGGTCCTGGGGACCCAGAGAGTGGACACACAGTGATAACACACCACCAAATTTACAGACGTCCAGACAGGGCCCCAATCCTGGATAAAAGATGCAGGGTGCCCCCACCTGAATCGCAAGTGGACAGAGCATATACCACTGAAGGCACAGGTAGCAACAGGAAACACTCCTCACCTTCTAGCTGGCGCCCCATTTCCAACTTCAATTCCTTTCTAAACTCTTGGAAAAACTATTTTTCTCCCAGCTTTCATCCCACCTTGAGGCTTCCCTTACCCTTCACCCTCGGCAATCTGGTTTCCGTCCTGGCCACAGCACGGAGTCTGTCCTTCTTTCTCTTCTCAACGACCTGCATGCTGCTCACGATCATGCTTTCCTTTCTCTTTCTGTTTCCCTTGACCTCTCTGCTGCCTTCGACCTGGTTGACCATCTCACTCTTTTAAGCCGTCTTCAGGATGCCGGCCTCTCCGGTCTGGTCCTTCAATGGTTTTGTTCCTTCCTTCCTTTCCTGTCGCTCCTTTTCAATTCTATCTGGATCTGTTTCATCCTCCTCCACTCCCCTCTCCTGTGGTGTCTCCCAGGGCTCTGTTCTTGCTCCCCTTCTTTTCAACGTCTTTCTAGCTCCTCTTGCTCTTCTATTCCAGCAACACGGTGTTTCCGCTTACTACTACGCAGATGACAGCTTCCTTCTTTATCACACCGACTTTTCTGCTCCGGATATCACTCCCTTTAATACTTGTCTTTCCTCCGTTGCTTCCTGGATCTCCTCTAATTTCCTCCATATTAACTTCTCCAAAATGTTCACTATTTGGTTCACCCTCGGTAGTCCCCTCCCTCCCCTTGTCCCTCTGATTTCCTCTTCACCTATCCCTATTGTTTTCTCTTTACGGTACTTAGGTGTAACTCTTGATTCTTCTCTTTCTTTCAAAGACCACATTTCCTTAGTTGTCCAACATTCTTTTTTCACTCTGAAACAACTGCATGCTGTCCGTCCCTTTCTCACTTCTTCATCTATGACTACCCTGCTTCTTTCCCTTGTTATGTCCTGTCTCGATTATTGTAATGTCTGTCTAGCCGGTATCCCCCAGTCTCAAATTCATCATCTGCAACGTGTCCAAAATACTGCTGTTCGTATTCTAACTCACGCTTCATGTTTTGATCACATCACCCCCCCTCCTAATACATCTGCATTGGTTTCCCATTGTTTTTTGGATACAGTTCAAATTTCTCATTTTTGTTCACAGGGCAATTCATTCAGGTACCCCTCTCTACCTCGCTGATCAGGTCCATCTTCACACCCCTCACCATTCTCTCCGATCCATTCACATTAACCACATGTCCCTTCTCTCCCCTTCCCAGGCTCACTTGGAATCCACCCGGTCCTCAGCTTTCTACTTCCTAGGTCCTAGACTCTGGAACTCACTCCCCCCTGCACTCCACTTAGAACCCTCCTTTAATTCTTTTAAAGCTAAACTTAAAACTCATCTCTTCTGCTCTGCCTTTGACCTCCCTCCCCCATCCTCACCCCTCTCCCCACCTCCTCGCTAAGATACAGCTCTCTTACCCTCCTGCCCCTTCCCCCTCCATACCCCCTTACTCTCCTTTCCCTCGCCAACGTACATTGTTTGTCCATTTGTCTACTACTTCTCTTTACTATTGCATGTACTTTTTGCCTTTTATCTCTGCTGATCTTATTCTATTCTGTCCCTTTTAAAGATTTTATGGCATTCCTTTCCTTTCTTCTTCGCAGCTTTTTTTTAAACTTTTCTTTGTAAACCAACCAGATGCTACTGTTTTTGGGCGGTATATAAAGTTTTTAAATAAACATAAACATACCTCCACAGAGCACACTATAGAGACAATACACATGCCCAAGTACAACGGACAGATGACCCAAAAAATCAACACACGCACACGTCCAGTTGAATACACCAACTATACCATTTTGGGGCATACACTATCCCCACATCCCCCAAAATGTATACAGACAAGCTGCAGCAACCACCAGCATGTTTATAGCAAAAGGCAGTGACAACCCTGTGATATGAGGCAAGCGAGCATGACACCCTGTGCACTGTAAAACCCAGATAGGTAAGTGGAAAACCACTAAGACCTGCAGGGGAGTGCCATGAAAGATAACACGAAGAAAGCCATGTAGACAAAGAACACCAAGAACCGAGAACATGTGTGAGTAACACCAACAGGCCTTGAGAGACATGGGGAAAAAGTGGGAATTGAACCCTGTCCCTTATGAGTTCTAGGCCAGTACCAGGACCGCAATGCACACCACCTAGCTCCATCATGGACTGAGAAAAAAAACACTAGGCCAGCAATGCACTTGCAATGTTTCACCAGTGAAAGGCCAACCACAGGGATGGCTGAAAAGACAGGAGCAAAAAAGGTATAATGCAATGCTGTAATATGACCAGATGCACACTACCAAGCTGTCAGGGAGGCACACCATAGAACTGATAGGCCCAAGATAGGTAGAAAAATGCTAGAATGGCAGAAGAGCATCAGAAAATCAACAGTATGACAGACAAAGATGCAATGAGCCCTATATCCCCTCTAAAGCTGAGCCCTAGACAGTTTACAAGAACCTGCTAGGTCCCCAAAAACAATGTGTATCCCAGGCCAAGCAGTAGATGTCCCAGGTTCTTCTGAACAATATGGAATGCTGATAGGCTGAAGGAGCAAATCTCATGCACCAACCAGCAGGATATACAGCCACACATGAGTTGCAGCAGGAGCAAGGTGAATGTCTATGTAGAGTGTCAGAACAGTTGTCATGTCACCATACCTGCACCAGACATGTCTCCAAATATGATGCTGAGCCACAAATGCTAGCACTGTGCCCCCAGGCTGAGGCACAGCAGTAGATAGATGCTATAGAGAGTCCAGAGACACCACACCTGTGCATCTAGTCCAGACCAAAGACATATAAATACTGGTGGCAACACCGTGGGAGTCAGCACAGTGCTGTGTTCAGAGCTGGGGGAAGTGTCAGCAAATAGGAGCTCGGGAGTGATAAGATAGGAGCTGTGAGCAGCAGGTGTATCTGGATCCCCATGAAAGGGCAAGATGCTGTCAGTAGACAGGTGTATCTCATGTTGTGGCGGATGCAGAGAGCCAGCCATGGTACCACACCAACCATGCCATAGGATGTCAGTGACCCGATCTTAGTTGCTCCCGATGTCCATAGTGAAGTGTTGGCACATATCTGCATGAGAAGGGAAAGGTGAATGGAGGACACACATGAAAAAACATAGAGTCCTAGGTACATCCAGCAGATGATGGTGTGGTGGTGTATGACCCCACTGTCCTGAACAGCACCGTAGCCAACATTTGTGCTATCCAAACACCAAACCCAAATGTGTCTGAGGATCACATGATCACAACTACCACCCCTAAACATGTGGACACCAGCACAAGGCAGATGCAGCACTGTACAAACACAGATAGAGACAGTTCCCACCCAACAGACTGCACAACCCACTCAGACAGACAAAGCCAAAGTGAGGATCAGGGAAAGAAAAGGGAAGGGTAAGGAGACACAAAGGAACCAGAGAGCAGGAGCCAAAGGCCGCCAAAAATAGGTGCTTCACAAGCAGAGATGTGCAAAGAGGCAGAGACAGAGCCAAATGGACAGACCCTAAAAGTGTGCCCCAGGCATAAACAGGCGCATGGTGGGGGGACTGAGGTCTGGGGCAAGCAATGGATGAACAGGGCAAAGGGCAGAGTGAGCCCATAGAAGTGTGGAGTGCATGGGGAGAGGCCTAGGGAAAGGGGCGATGAAAGGTATGACAGTGAGGAGCAGACAAAGTAAGGTAAACACATTTTAGAAGGAGGTGGGTGAAATGGCAATTGAAGCAGAAGGGGAGGAAATGATGGTAACCAAGAAGAGGGGTCTGATGGGTACAGTGTGGCTGGTTAAAGGGCACCCATGCAGCACAGCCCTGATCAGAGTCAGAGGGACACCAGCAGGAAGGAAGTCCTACAACCAGAAATGAGAAGTAATGAGAGAGTGGACAAGTGTGATAGTAGTGTGCCCATAGAGGAAGGGAAGTACACAGTCCAAATAATAGGGAGCAAAACCACTGGTCCCCAGCACCATGTGGAAATATGATCAGACGTGGAGGATGGAATCAGAAATGGTCCCAAGGTCATGGGATGAGCAGACAGAGAGTGGAAGACTGTCACCCACAGGGTAAGATGGAAGAGGATATGGTGAGGAAGGTCCTGGGGGACATACAGCAGGATCGGGTGTGTCCAAGTGTATCCCCATTCTATACTTAGTGCCAAAAATTCATAAATCCCTTATAAGACCTCCGGGACGTCCCATAGTGTCATGCAGGGACTCTGTACTAGAGCCTCTCTCAAAATTTTGTGATGTTTTTTTAAAACAAGAAGCTAGTCAAGTGACCTCTTTTCTTCGAGATACAACCCATTTATTGCAATTTTTTTAAACATTGATCATCCTTCCGGGGGCTATTCTAGTTACACTAGATGTGGTTTCTTTGTATACAAAGATAGATCAATTGGAGGCACTTACACTATTAGGAGACTGTTTTCAGTCAGCTCCGGCACGTCTCCCAAGGTCTTTTCTCCTACAAATGATGGAATTGGTCTTAACAAGAAATTACTTTGTATCAGAGGGTGTTTACTATCAGCAAATTTCTGGGATTGCGATGGGGGCCACTTGTGCCCCCTCAATCGCTACCATATACATGGGTCATATGGAAACTTCTCAAATACACCAAGCACCAGGTTTTTCAAATGTTCTTTTCTGGAAAAGGTTCCTAGATGATATATTTTTTATCTGGGTTTCTGACTTGTCAGCTCTCACAGAGTTTTTAGAATGGTTAAACACCTTAAGGACTAATATCCAATTTACAGCGCATGTTCACCCTACCACAATTGAAATTTTGGATCTTCAGATCACGCTATCTGATGGTAGTCTTCATACATCTTTATATCAGAAAAACGTTCAACGGAACAGTTTATTGCATTTCCAGAGCTATCATCCAGGTCCTCTTAAACGAGGTTTACCTTTTGGTCAATTTCTCCGATTAAGACGAAATTGTGATACGCTTGAGGATTATTTGATCCATGCTAACGAATTAAGCCGTCGGTTATTAAACCGGGGCTATCCTTCTAATATTATTCGAAAAGCAATGCGGAGAGCACGATTTGTCCATCGTGAATGGCTACTTGACCCCCATTATACAAATACTTGTCAAAATTCAGATGACTCAATTGTAGGAATCCTTCCATTTATTGAAGGCAGCTCAGCAGTTTTACAAATTTTAAAACAACATTGGCCTACGTTACAATTATTAGAATGTTTTAACAAACCTCTTAGAGTAGCTTTTGCCAGAGGGCGAAATCTTGGAGACATGCTTATGAAAACTACATTATTACCCGATAGAATTGATCGACCATCTATTGAAACTGGACACTCCACATGTGGATCATGTAAATTTTGTGTGACTTCTATGACGGGAATTCAATGGCTACACCCGAAAACAAAACATCTTTTTGTAAGGCGTTGGGATACGAACTGCCTATCAAGTTTTGTGGTTTACATGTTAATATGCCCTTGTTCGTTGCTCTATATAGGTAGGACCAGTCGAGCAATCAAAACACGCCTAATGGAACATGCTTCTCGCTTGCGTAACAAAGTATTGACAGCACCGATAGTGTCACATTGTTTGCAATTGAATCATCTGTTTGATGACCTCCAATGGTCAGTAATAGACCATATTCCGGCTGACCCTAGAGGGGGAGACCGACTTCAACAACTCCAATTACTTGAACAAAGATGGATTTTTCATTTAAATACCGTGGAACCTGAGGGTCTAAATCGAGAAGTGGAATGGCATTCTATTGTCTGATGATATTCTATAGGAACCAATCAGAATTGGGATTCCCCTTTCTGTGGGGTATTTCCTCTTCTCATTGGTTGAGCTCCTGTTTTAAAGCTTGCGAATTTGGACACTGCACCCATAGAGGAGAGACGTATACCTCAGCCGCAAGGACGGCGTTTTTTGGGATTCCGTTACCGAAACAACGAATACTCTAGCATTTGATACAGGGCCTTTGGCTCGAAACGCGCGCGTCATGCTGAACTTTTCCCTTTTGGAGTGACGGAATGACAAAGCTGAGATTGAGAGTTCTAAGTTAAGTACAAACTCTATGTTGTTTAAAGAATTATCGATTGGTGATACAGGACCATAAAAAGAAAAAAAGGCAGCTAGCTGTCCGGTGTGGGATAGATGACAGTACTATCCCTCCTACAGCTTAGCTTCGACAAAAAATTATATAAGTAGAGAGGTGATGTTTTAGTGATTCTTGATAGTTTGATGTCTTAATTGTTTCACTACGGGGTGGTGATATATAGCTTTATGAGATACCACAAGGCATCAACATTGACAGGAAGACCCCAGGCCCCGGGAGAAGGGCACAACAGCATCGACATTGACAGTGAGACCTCAAGGCAATGAGGATTAAAATTGTGGCCACTGGTATTCAGTGGGGAGGGGGTAATTGGGTTTCAGGGGGTAGTTTAACATTTTAAGTGGCATCAATACTCAAGATCTCCTGAAGTACTTTGCTGTATGAAATTTGTTAATTTAGGAAATGTTATCTTGGGGCAAGTGGAGGTTCCCTCTCCTGATGGTTCATCTGACACAAATTAATTTTGTTAATTCTAAATATCTGCTCACTATTTGGGTTTTCTTTACTTGTTGGAAATTGAATGGATGACTTTGGTATAAAATCTTTTTATTTGACTGCTGGATTTGAATACTGCTTTGTGATTGGTATACCATTTTATCTGCTAAATAACATTTTAAAAGATGCGCACACCATGTTTGTATTATAATGCGGAATGAAGAATTGGCGGACCTTAAGGTATGTTGGAAACCAACTCCAATGCAAAGTCTTTTCACTTGATACATGATACCATGTCCTCAGCTGGAGAAGATTTATATTCAGAGGATAAAGACTAGATATTGTTACTAAAAATTAGAGCGATTGAAAAAATAAATATATTTGAATATATATTTTAATTGACTACTACAGAATGGTCTTAGATCAACAATCAAATGTGTTTCTGATTGATTTATATACTGTATAAAGTAAAGAGATTAAATTGATTTAAGAAAAATAAATAGCCAAAGCTTATGCAAAACAGAGCCAAACAAGTTCATTGTCTGCAATGAACTTACACTTAAAGATATATATCTTTCAACATAAAATCTCAATATATGATGGTTTGTTATATACAGTACAATATAGAAGTATTAACATGAGAAACTGTTGAGAACTCAATTAATTTAGACTGGTTAACCTCTCTGTATAAAAAAAATGTAGCAGATTGGTGAGGCAAGACTTTGTCTTTGGCTAAATCCATGCTGGCTTTGTCTCATTAAACCATGGCAATCTATATTTTCAATCATTTTGTTATTTATAATGATTTCTACCATCTTGCCCAGCACTGGCATCAGACTCACCAGTCTGTCATTTCCCAAATCACCCCTGGAGTATTTTTTAAAAACTAGAATTACATTGGCCAATCTCCAAACTTCAGGAATTGTAGAATATTTTTATAGTAGTTTACAAATTACTCATAGTGGGCCTCATAGTGGCCCTATTTCAGAATGTTTTATGTAGAAGTGCTGCCAATTAAACAGTGAAGTCACAAAACATTTTTGTTACACTTTAACAGCAAACATAATAAATGGGGAATGAAGGGCTTTAGCCCTCTGTCACTTGTTTTGTGCCTGGCCTACAGGAACATTTTATACAAATTGTGCTCAACTCATGGAACATGCAAAAGTCGATGGTGAAATTAATTGGAATATACATGTATTCCCATTGTAAAATGGAAATTATTTATATAATATTTGGCCTGCCCAAACCACATCCACCATACACCCACTTCAAATCTATATTTCCCAGCCATTTGATTAGAGCTTCCTGGTACTGCTAGTAGCACAACCAAATCTACACATATTAATGCCAATATTTATGTGTGTAGATGCTTCTAATGTGACCTCCTAAATATATATTTATACTGGTTACTGCATGCTTACAAGAAGTAACTAGTGTGCAGTTCCAAGTATAGCTTCTGAGACAACAGGATTTTAACAGAGGAAATCAATAAAAAGATAAACAGAAAAATGAAAAATTCCTGCCATGGGGATACCACAAAGCATCAACATTGGCAGGAAGACCCCCAGGCACTGGGAGAGAGGCACAATACCATCAACATAGACAAGGCAATGAGGATTAAAATTTTGGGCACTGGTTTTCAATGGGGAGGGGGGAATTTGGTTTCAGTGGGTAGGTTAGCATTTTAAATGTCTCCTGAGGTACTTCGCTGCATGAAATTTGTTAGCTTAGGAAATGTTATCTTGGTGAACATTTAGTAATTGGGGGCTAGGAACTGTAGAAATAATTTCCTCTATATAACGTGGAAAAAGACCCTAAGACACAGCAGAAAGAGTAAATAACACCAACAATAGTGAAATAAAGACCCAAATCACCAAGAAAGATGCAAAGCAGGAAGAGGAGGAATACGGGCATCTGTGCACAAAGACGTTGACCACAGAGGAGTGCGCATTGGTTAGTGTGAATTCAGTTCATTCATGTACCTAAATTAATATAACATGCACTAATTGAATTAGTTTTAAAAAATCAACAACAGATGCAGAATAGGACACAGTTGAACAGTACTGGATGATTGGAATGCAAAAGTTGGGAACAAAGAAGGAAAAGTTGTAGGAAAATATCTTTATCTTTATTGTTTCTTGATATACCGCCCTAGGCAGCTAAGGCAACAGAGCGGTGTACAAATAATAAAAATAACAGCAAAGTGTAGGAAAAGAAAAGGAATGCCATTAATGGACAGGCAAGATAACATACAGAAGAGAGCAGAAAGAAAGTGGAGAGGGATCAGGAGGGAGAGGAGGGCAGGTCATAGATTGAAAGAGGTGAGTCTTGAGGAGGGATTTGAACCATGGTAGCGAGAGTGCTGCAAGCAGGGAGGTTGGTAGGGAGTTCCAAAGTGCGGGGGCAAGAAAGAAGAAAGCAGAATGTCGTGTCTGTTCCAGATGTGCCCGCAAAACGGAGGGAAGAGCCAGGTGGCAGGTATGAAGGGATCAGAGGAGATGGTGGAGGGTGTGAAAATGGAGAAGATCAGCTAAGTTTTGCAGGAGACCTATGTGGAGTGCCTAATGTGCTATAATGAGTACTTTAAAGTTAATGCCAGTGAAGATGGATGAGGATGGGTGTAATGTGATCATGGTGAGAGGCAAAGAAACAAAGCAGGAAAAAGACTGACAGAATTCTGCAAGACCAACAATCTGTTCATGTCGATCACCTTTTTCCAGCAACACCAGTGGCAACTGTACACCAGGACTTATCCTCATGGATTGTACAAAATCAAATTGACTACATGGAAGTAAATCATGGAAAAGATCAATAACATCAACAAAGACAATCCCAGAGCTAAGCCCAGCAGGACGTATAGGGCCAATTCACGTCATGGCCCTGTACATCCTGCCGGGCCCGTGGAGAGCACTGCTTATTCCACCTCAAAAGTGGAATAAGCAGCACAAATCCCGCGATCGGGTCTGGGGATCCTCCCTGGGGATGGGCCAGGTGCAGTAGGCTCCCCACCACCCAAGGCTAGCTGTGGGTTGGGCAGCAGTGAAAAGGGAGGTCGAAGCCACGGGAGTCTAGGACATCTGCGGCAAGGACATCTCCACAGGCAGCAGGGGCAGGCTGGGCCTTCCACGGGCCAGCTTCTGTACCCTGCAGGAACATTTTGTTCCCACGGTCCAGAATCGGGTCCAAAGGCCCCATCTTCCTCAGGGACGTCCGGATGGCCCAGACATCCCCTTACCTGAATTGGGGTCCCAGTGTATATGATGGCAAACTAGGTTCCCATGTCCTTAAATTTAGAATGCATATCCCAAAAGCATTTATGTTTCATAGGTGGTATTCTCACCAAACTGGGAACAATAGCGAGACATCATCTATTATGTAAAAGAGGAACTTTTAACTTAGCGGAGTTAAGAATGTTCAAAACTTGAGAGAACCTCAGAATCCTTTTTACCATTGGTTGTGGCTTTTTCATATTGGGCATGATCTTGGAAGGGATTCTATCAATCAGTTCTATCTCAAGAGTTTCACAAAAGTATCATTAAAAAGATGTGGTTTAAATTCATCTAGATGAGGAGATCCAAGATGGCGGAGGAATAAGACGCCGATACGAGTGGTCAGGACCGGCTCCTGTGTTGGCCTTCTGAATGGGGAAGAAAAGGAAACAGCAATCCCAGAAACCCCCTGAGGCTTCAACCCCGACAGACAGACTTCAATTGCTGGGTTTTGCACTCCTTCGGCGACCATGGCTTCGACGGATCCACTGAATGTGTCAGAGGATCTGAGCATTGAAGGGGTAGATTTAAGCCCCGCACAAGCGCCGCCAGCTCAGCCGGGAAGCTGCCTCGGGGAGGGGAAGTCTGGTGAGCTATCTTTAAATCGAGAGATACTTACGCCTGCCGGGGGTTCCCCTGTGAGGAGTGAGTTGACTGAGTCTACCGTTGGAGAGGTTGTGGGGGGTCAAGTGGCATCCTTACCCTCTGGCGGCAATGGGGACAAGAAAAAACAGTCTTCTGGTATATCTGGTATTTCGGCTTTTCGGCCGCCGGGTAGAGTGGAAAAACCGGCGCGAGTAACGTTAGATAGCTTGTGGGAAGCTATCTCCACCCTACAACAGTCCCTACTACCATTTGTGAGTACTTTTTCACAGGAGTTATTGGATATTAAAACTCAGTGCTCCCCTACAGTTTCAGAGGTGACGGTTCATTATGCAAGACTTTCGTCTTTGGAGTCTAAGGTGGAAGACCTAGAGATCCTTCGGGCTGCCAATGAGCAGGATCGGTCAGTTCAAGCCAGAAAAATTGAGTATTTGGATAATCAATTACGTAGGAATAACCTTAGATTTTTGAACTTTCCTCGTTCTCCTCTGTTAGCCCCTATGGACCTGGTCCGCAAGTTCTTTATTGAAATTCTTTAGATGCCAGCTGAAGCATTGCCACTGGTGGTGAGAGTTCAATATGTATCGATTTCTTCTTTGGAGTCAGGGGTCCAGCGGTCGTCTGTAGCGGACTCTGGTTCTCCTCAGATGGATTTATCAGAGTTTCTGGATAGCTCCCTGGAGGTGGTGACTAGCAGGGCGACATTATTGCTGAACTTTGCCTTTGAGTCTGATAGGAATGCTGTACTTAGGTTATTTTTTCATAAGATTTCTATGTCTCAGTTTATGGGTTCAAAAATTTTAATTTTCCCTGATTTGGCTAGGGACACGCAGAAAAAGCGGAAGGCTTTTCTGGCCTTGCGCCAGAGAATGGTCGCCTTGGGAGCGCAGTTTAAGCTAAGATACCCTTGTAAGTGTATGGTAAATTTTCAGTCTAAACAATATATCTTTTTTGAATCTAAACAACTGCTACAATTTCTTATGAGTAGGGAGGAGGGTGGGGGTGGAGAAGTTCTCACATTGTTTGCCATGTAATGTTATCTATGCTCCTGTGATATATTCTATTTGTGGTTGTTGGTTTATGCCAATTTGTTTTTGTTTCTTGTTTCTTGGATCATATTGTGGGGCAAAGTATTGTGGCCTATTCCAGGATAGCTCTATGTTTACTTTTTTGTTTGTTTGTTTTTCTTTTGTAGTTTAACTGTTTACTTTTTAGGTATAGGTGGGTATTCACTGTTTATTGTAGTTATATTTCTGATTCAGATTCAGATGTGTATTCTCTGGATAGTATTGAAAAATTTGATAAATATAAATAAATAAATAAATAAATAAATAAATTCATCTAGACATCCCACCATATTAGTGCCTTACAGCCCCTCAGTCAGACCAAGGATAAGTATGCTTCTCATCTGACTTCTATAGGCAAGGCCCTTAAGATCTGCCTGAAGGCACTTATAGAAACGTTATTGTTGTTACTGAATTCTACCGCTTTCTCCAAATGGGTCACATGCTCTTCCAATTTCATTAACGACTCTTGCAATAGCATGAGTTTTGCAGTAAGGCTCTCCAAATCCCTCTGCACCTGCCTGGGGGCATCCAATTGCTCCCACATCAGATCTTTCAGCACAAGAATCTCCACCATCATAGATTCAGGAGCCAGCCCCGTGGTCTTCTCCAAACCTAGTACCATGTTTTCAGGGGAGGGCAAGTCATTCACGGCACTCTAGCCCTGATTGGAACAAAACTGGAGCATCAGCTTCACCACTTTCACTGCTGCCTACACCAAAAAATAGATACTTCTGTTGGGATGAGGGGCATTAATGTAGCAGAAAACAGGTAGGGTGAGTAGAACTCTCAGCACATGCAGACATATGAGACCTGCTAAAGAGCCCCTCCTTTCCTTTATTATTTCTAGTATTCTTTGCATATCTTTTCTCTTGGTAACTTTTGTTGGGTTGTTTTACCTTCTTCAGCACATACTGTAGATATTTATATGCTCCTTTCCAGCTCAAGATTCTTCAGTCAGAGGTGTCTTCAGTTTTGCTGAATTTTTTTTAGTATATTAATCCTGATTAAATGTCATCTCATTATTATATGATCTGCATTGACTTATTCTAACGTGCATTATGGTAAAAAAATATGTTTACTTCCTGCTCCACCCATTCTTCCTCTTTTTTCTGGTTCGCTATATGTTAAGGACATTCTGTTCAGTAAAAGCTGGTTAAGATAAAGATCCAAGGCTTCTCAATTCTTTTAGTGAGTCATTGTTTTTGTTGAATCACCATCAACTTATGGTGACCCTATAGAAAGTTGTCCTAAACTGTGTTCAGTCTTCAGTCAGATGAGTAATTGTTGATAGAGTGACATCCATGGCTGCTGATATTGGCTGCCATGAACAAATCCCTCCACCCCACGTTTACATTAAAGCCTACCCACCCTTCAAATGTTGTTTATCTTAGGATCTTTGAATAGAGAGCTGCCATGAATTTTATCTGTACAGGAGGTGAGAAGCACACAGGCAGCTTACCAAATGATGCGAAGGAACACATTGGCCATTTGGCCCGCGAAAGACTCTTCTTTAAAATCAAGGCTTGCTTAACAAAAAAACGTTCCACAGTAAGTTATGGTCAAATCCTTTCATTTATAGCCACTCCCAGAAGATTTTTCTTAGAATTATAATCACAATTATAATCTCTAAAAAGTATTGTAAAAACAAGGGAGGAACCATCAGATGAAGCCACCATCGATCACATGCACGTGACCTAAATATTCACAGGCTTCCCTTTTCAGTCATTGGTCCCTTTATCCCTCACCAAAGTCCTTCATTCAATGATATACTGTATTTTTATATATTTTTTTGCAATTCTTTAAAATCATGTAAGTGCTATGAAGCAGTTAATATCAAAATTAGTTCTATCCACCATAACATATAGAGAAATAGGCAATCACTAATTGCAGCAGTAAAATGCTTCAAAATAGATCACTTCAAAAACAAATCACTTATCTGAACTCAGCATCTGAAATCTCCATTAGACTCTGTTCCACTTCCAATCAGCAAAATATTTTAGACCCCCAGCACAATGACAACTCCATTTGCCTTCTCAGCTTGACCACTTGGCCAAAAAGATTTAGGGGTATGTTTTCTAAACTGTCTTAATGTTACCAGCGCTATTTGCAGCGATAATGTGAAGAATGCCATATAAGGAGTGGGTGTTCTTGCGGCAAGGTAGCAAGAATCTGTATCGCACGATAGTGGGCGCCATGGCACGTTAACGTGCATTAATCCTAAGTTCATGCCAGCACAGTGTTAGAAGTTATAAAGATGTAACCCAATGGTTACTGCAATGACTGTAGAGGCAGAGGCAGAGGTCATGGGTTCAATCCTGCAGTGGTGGTATGTAAGAAGGCTGTCTGAGGCATTTAATTTTAATCTAAATCAGTGCTGTCTGAGGCACTTCCTTTTTTAGTTAAATCAGTGCTGCCAGCAAAACACACTCACAGCGCCGTAACCTCAGGTGCCGCAGAAGGCGCCCTACAAGACACTCCATAGGGCACATTATAAAGTACCCTGTCTGCCAAGGTACCATATAATGTGCCCTATAGGGTGCTTTATAGGGCACCTTATGAGGCACCTTACGGTTACAGCACTGTGAGGGTGATTTTTGCTGGCAGCACTGATTTAAATTAAAAGGAAAAGCCTCAGACAGCCTTATTAAACAACACCACTGTGGGATCAAGCCCATGACCTCTGCCTCCATAGTCATTGGCGTAACCAGAGGGCTACATCCCTATAGCTACTAACATGCTGCTGGCTGGCTACAGAAAGACTGCAGGTCACCACACAAACTGTCTGCTGTGGCTACCAGGATAGGGCAAACCCACCCGTACCCATGATGCACTGCACATGCAGATCAGCAGCCTACATCTGATCACCAGATGGGGTTTGCGCCTCTATAGCACCCTGGCCTGGTAGGGAGAACTGACCATGTGTGTTACTGGAACAGAGTAACTACAGACCATGACATTGTGCGGTTCCTGTGTTCACCCTGAGGGTGAGGTGGGGCGCCCAGCGTCAGGTCCGCAGCACCTGACATGGCTGAGATAGGCTGTACTGCAGGTTCCTATCAGTGCCAGTGTGTGATAGGTAGTCCCTGCAAAAAACATAGAATACACCTGTGTCTATCTGTATTTCCCAGTCACGTTTAGCCCTTGTGGACTATGATGCACCCAGAATAGTGCATATCCTGTGTGGTTGCCATGGTCACATGTTATAAGAGAAGGGTGGTGTTTGGACCCAAAAGTGGATTTTGTAGCACCACCCAACCTGCCCTCTGGGGCTCAGGGTGGGGGACAGGATCTCCCACCAACAGATTCACATTCTACATCTCTGCAATGGTGGCAGTAGAGGGGACCATCAACCCCAGTCCTACAGGGCAGTCACAACAGATCTCTATGCATCACATAGGGCACTGGCACACAGGCCTGGAAAAGCTCAGATGCCCCCCCCCCCTCCACTACTCTCTGACATTCACCAGCAGAAGGCACGGTCAGTCTCCACCCACTGCATCCTGCAAGGTATTCCAGCCACACACATGCTAATTGCAGACAGTCTGCTAGCTAGTACATGTTCCTGGAGGAACTGTGTGCACCCAAAAAATGTGATATGAGCATACACACCAAGCAGCTATGTCAGTGATTAGGCCCCAGAAAAAAGAACTCATAAATATCACTTGAAAAAAAGAGTGTATAGCACTATGGGGGAACCTAGCCATGCCATGGTCACTGCTCAGTCAGGGTGAGTGTGACCCCCCCAGCATGACATGCTGTGGCCAACCTGTCCGTGCAGGTGGTAGTCGGGCACTACAATGTCCCAGCCATTGCCCTATGCCCTGTGCACATTGTCATGAGGCGTGTGTCAATACAGATGAGTGTTTAAAAGGAAATCCTGTTTCTTTTAAGGAACTAGGTGTGCAATTACCCCCAGGCACAGCTAGAGGGAGCAGGAACAGACATTCGGGAGTTAATGAGCCTGGGAACTCTGATGACTTGCACCTGGAAGTGAACCCGGAAGTCATTCCAAGGAGTTTGCTTTATAAATCAGAACAGAATGCTTATAGAGCAGAGAAAGCTGGGAAGTACCCAGAGAAGGTTGAGAGGCACCAAGAGAAGGCTGAGAGGTACCCAGAGAAGGCTGGAAAGTACCCAGAGAAGGCTGGGAAACACCAAGAGAAGGCAGAGAAGACTGAGAGGAACCTGAGAAGGAACAGACTTCACAAGGCTGGGAGCCAGCAGGCCCAAACTGACCCTGCTGCACAAGGGAAGTTTGCTAGAGCCAGCTCTAAGGTGAGAGTGTCTGCCACGCCCTGTTCTTACAGTCTGCCTGAATCCAGAACAGAGAGACAGAAGCCAAGAACCGGGGAGAAGGGTTCTGAGAAGAGATTACAATCTCTGAAGGATTATTATCAAGTTTTACCAGGTCAGAAAGGAAAGCACGTTTATGGTCAGCTGGATTTCTTACCCAGAGAGAGAGGGGAATCCAGGACAAGTTTTACTCAACTGCCCAGAAGCACGGCTATATCCAATGCTGGCAGGCAGAGGCTCTGCTACCAAAGGAAAGTGGCTGGAAGAGAAAACACTGTTGATTCCAACTCGTCCAAATCCAGGTATGAATCACTAACCAATGACTGTGAATACTGTGCTCCTAAAGGCTCTACTAAAACCCGTGCTCCTTGTGTGAGGGAAAAGAAACCAGATTGGTTTAATCAAATTCCTGCAGCCTTGAGAACCCCTGGCTATGGGAAGCCAGACCCCAGAGTCCTAACCTACAAGTCTGGGTCAGACAGGGACAGTGAATATTCCTCTACTGAGTATAGCGAAAGAGATTCTATGGAAATTGAATACCCAAATACTGTTCCCTTATCTCTGCCAGAACTTATGGAATGTGACTTGTGCACAGCCTCAGCTCCAGAGTCTGTGTGCTCTGTATAGCGGAGAAGAATTAATGAAATTTATTTGCTGTTTGCTTGTACTGAATTCCGGTAGTGAAGCCTGCCTTAATTGTGAAGCAACAATTAAGCAACTATTGTAAATACTGGTACCTTTTTGACACAAAGGACTTTCTGTTTTCAATGATTATCTCTTATGTTGAACCTTTGCATTTAATGGGGAATAAAAGCCTTATTTCCCTCCACCTGGTCTCATTAATGAGTGCTCCTAGGTAGTTGGAATCTGTGAGGTCACTTCTCTCAACTACACCGAGTGAACTTACATTCCCTGGACTGCCTAGTATAATCTTTGCCCGGGGTCACCCCAACATTCTTAAGGCGTAGACGGGGCAGCCCTTCGACAAATGGCGTAGTTGTTAGGATTTGGATATAATCCTAAGAGATATAATAAAGAAATTAAGGAAATTGCCAGTATCCATTTTGAAAAAAAATAAAAGAAAAGAAAACCTGGACCAGAGTGCCAGAAAACCCGGACCGGAGTTAAAAGGAAACTTGGACCGGAGTGCAAGAAAATCCGGACTGGACTTCGAAAAGAACCGGATCGGAGTTGAAAACGTGGACTGGACAGCAGCAAAATCCGGAACGGAAGGCAAAATTCCTGGAGGGTGCTTCGACGCAGAACCGCACCACCGTTGCTGAGAGTTCGAGTCCACACTTCTACCAGGTAACGGGTAGAAACGCATAACTTGTGTAGATACAAGTAGCAGTTTAAAAGGGAGAACTTGAAAAAAAAAAAAAAAGGAAGGAAGTGTAGGGCTGATTTTTGTACGGCCACACTTGGTTTTTCTTTGTTTTTTTTTTTTTCAGGGATCATCGCGATGGAGCAGCACGAGATGTTTAACTGGATGGAGGCCCAATTCAGCAAACAGGCGGAACTGGCTGCACAGTCCCAGCAGCATGCAATTATGGCCATACAGGAGCAACAAAAGCCAGTCCTTCAGATGCTGGAAAGTTTGATGAGCCATCAGCAGAAAACTCAGGAAGCAGCCGCTGGACTCATGAAGCAGAGCTCAGGACTGAGCCATGGTCCGGTAGGACTAGGGTCCTACGAGACTCTAACTTTAGGGAAGTTGGGGGAGAAGGACGATCCAGACGACTTCCTGGACACTTTTGAAAGAATTGCCCTTTCTGTGGGTTGGCCAGAGGACCAATGGTCCATCAGACTGGCAGTGTCCCTTACGGGAGAGGCACTGTCAGCCTACAGGGCAATGCCCGCTGCGTTAGCTGCTGATTATAGTGAAGTGACAAAGGCCATCAGGGAACGCCTGGGCTTGACCCCACTTGTCTATAACCGCAGGCTACGTGCAGCACGTCTTGAAGCAGGCGAAACGCCTAAGTCATTGGGTCACCGACTGAAGTGCTTGGCTGAAAAGTGGCTAAGGCCCAGTGAAAGATCTGTGGAAGCATTAATGGATATGATAGTTCTCGAGCAGTTTATGACCACAGTACCTGGTAAAATAAAGAGCTTCCTTATTCTCCAGAATTGTCACTCTACTATGGAGGCGATTGCCCTAACAGAGAGGTATCTGGAAGCTGAATTAGTTACCCAGCCTACGGGGGAGGTAGCTAAGACAGCCATAGCGACATTCAATCCAGTATCAGGAAGTCTCTACCAGTCTAAAACACCTAATGTGAAATTTGGAAAAAAGATAGAGAAAAGTCTTTCTAAAAGATGTTTTAGTTGCGGAAAGTTGGGTCATGTCATAAATGAATGCAGAGTGCGTACTGCTCTCATAGGAGAGCATAAGCAATTGTTATCAGAAGGTTTTGTACTGGATGTCACGGTGCAAGGAGTAGCCGCCAAAGCCTTACTTGACTCTGGCGCGGACCAGACAATGATTTCGCGTAAGCTCTGGTCTAACATCCAAGAGCAAGCTGCGTCCGCCTCAGACCGACCGGAAGGTCAAGTCAAGATCAAGTGTGTACATGGCGCTGCTACCTTGTATCCCATGTACAAATTACTGGTCAGAGGTTTGGGAATAGAGAAAATTATGCTAATAGCGGTAGTGCCCAGATTACCCAAAGAGCTGGTCCTAGGTAGGGACTGGCCACAATTTGAGAAGGGCCTAGAAAAAGGTTTAAACCCACGAGAAGTTCTCGTGTCTAGAGGTACCCGTTTCAAGGGTAGGGTGGTCCCCAATCCCCTTTTAGGGAAAGTTAAGGGCCCAAACCGGAAGATACCAGAGGAAGCAGAAAAAAAGTTTGTTCTAAAGTTTTGCAAAACCTCACCGGAAGCTCGAAGCCCCTGTTGAGCCACTCCACAGGCCGCAGGGTATGACTTATACAGTGCGGAAAATCATATAGTCCCTAAGGGTGGCAGGGCGTTGATTAGCACCGACATCCAAGTAGAGATTCCACCGGGATGTTACGGTAGGATTGCGCCCCGCTCAGGATTAGCCCTTAAATACTTCATCGATGTTGGCGCTGGGGTAGTAGACCCCGACTACAGAGGGACAATAAAAGTCCTGCTATTTAATTTTTCAAGAGAAGATTTTGAAGTAAAAGCGGGAGAGAGAATAGCTCAGCTGATATGTGAGCGAGTCGGCTTCCCACCTCTAGAGGAAGTATCTATGATAGGCCCTACCAGCCGAGAGAGCGGAGGATTCGGCTCCACGGGGCAGACCGGGATGAGAAGCTTGGTAGCTGTAGGGGAAAAGCTAGTAGAGGAAGATTTGGGCCCACTGTTGTCCGACTGTAAAGTCAGTCCGGAGTTACGTGTTGGCGAGGAACTCTCGATAGTGCAGAGGCAACAACTGAAGAGTAGTCAGAAAAAACAAAAACAATATTATGATAGGGATACCAAGTCTCGACACCTTACTTCGGGCGAGAAAGTAATCGTCTTGATATCGGGCACCACTCCAAAATTCGAAGCTAGATGGAAAGGACCTTATGTTGTGGCCCAACCACGGGGTCCAGCATCCTATTTAATAAGGGATGAAAAAGGACATAAACAGGTCTATCATATAAATGTTCTCAGAAGATGGCACGAGAGGTACGCCTTATTTGCATCAACACAAAAGAGCTCCAGAATTACGTACTGTAATGAGGGTAATTCAGCCCGTAATATTTTAAGAGGGGGGATGTGTCATGAGGCGTGTGTCAATACAGATGAGTGTTTAAAAAGAAATCCTGTTTCTTTTAAGGAACTAGGTGTGCAATTACCCCCAGGCACAGCTAGAGGGAGCAGGAACAGACATTCGGGAGTTAATGAGCCTGGGAACTCTGATGACTTGCACCTGGAAGTGAACCCGGAAGTCATTCCAAGGAGTTTGCTTTATAAATCAGAACAGAATGCTTATAGAGCAGAGAAGGCTGGGAAGTACCCAGAGAAGGCTGAGAGGCACCAAGAGAAGGCTTAGAGGTACCCAGACAAGGTTGGGAAGTACCCAGAGAAGGCTGGGAAACACCAAGAGAAGGCAGAGAAGACTGAGAGGAACCTGAGAAGGAACAGACTTCACAAGGCTGGGAGCCAGCAGGCCCAAACTGACCCTGCTGCACAAGGGAAGTTTGCTAGAGCCAGCTCTAAGGTGAGAGTGTCTGCCACACCCTGTTCTTACAGTCTGCCTGAATCCAGAACAGAGAGACAGAAGCCAAGAACCGGGGAGAAGGGTTCTGAGAAGAGATTACAATCTCTGAAGGATTATTATCAAGTTTTACCAGGTCAGAAAGGAAAGCACTTTTATGGTCAGCTGGATTTCTTACCCAGAGAGAGAGGGGAATCCAGGACAAGTTTTACTCAACTGCCCAGAAGCACGGCTATATCCAATGCTGGCAGGCAGAGGCTCTGCTACCAAAGGAAAGTGGCTGAAAGAGAAAACACTGTTGATTCCAAATCGTCCAAATCCAGGTATGAATCACTAACCAATGACTGTGAATACTGTGCTCCTAAAGGCTCTGCTAAAACCCGTGCCCCTTGTGTGAGGGAAAAGAAACCAGATTGGTTTAATCAAATTCCTGCAGCCTTGAGAACCCCTGGCTATGGGAAGCCAGACCCCAGAGTCCTAACCTACAAGTCTGGGTCAGACAGGGACAGTGAATATTCCTCTACTGAGTATAGCGAAAGAGATTCTATGGAAATTGAATACCCAAATACTGTTCCCTTATCTCTGCCAGAACTTATGGAATGTGACTTGTGCACAGCCTCAGCTCCAGAGTCTGTGTGCCCTGTATAGCGGAGAAGAATTAATGAAATTTATTTGCTGTTTGCTTGTACTGAATTCCGGTAGTGAAGCCTGCCTTAATTGTGAAGCAACAATTAAGCAGCTATTGTAAATACTGGTACCTTTTTGACACAAAGGAGTTTCTGTTTTCAATCTCTTATGTTGAACCTTTGCATTTAATGGGGAATAAAAGCCTTATTTCCCTCCACCTGGTCTCATTAATGAGTGCTCCTAGGTAGTTGGAATCTGTGAGGTCACTTCTCTCAACTACGCCGAGTGAACTTACATTCCCTGGACTGCCTAGTATAATCTTTGCCCGGGGTCACCCCAACATTCTTAAGGCGTAGACGGGGCAGCCCTGCGACAACATGCATCCTGCCCAGGCCGCCCTGTCCGGGCTATACCCACAGTACCATGCTCCTCATTATGCACATTGGCAGGCTAACACTGGAAACAGTGCAAGCAATGTGGGCTCAGTAAGGTGTAGGCAGCCACACAACACTGGATAGACATACACATACTCCCACAGCTATTTCAGCATTGTGCAAATATAGAGGTGGTTGGCAACCCTGGCCACCATACCAGTCCTGGGCACACTGCAGGCATTGCTATGGTACTCTATACTGTTAGGGTCACTCCCCAGGGTGGTAACCACAGTCAGAAACAAGAACTGAAACACACTCCACAGATATCAGACAGGTTGCTATGATGAATCTCTGTCAACAAATTGTGTTTAACTTAGGATGTGTTATCTGACATTAATCATAGCAACCTTTTGATATATGTGGAACATGTTTCCAAGTTTAAGATGGCATTGCTAAGGTATGCAGGTGCTAGTACCGGTAGCTGATGCTCTGCACAGGGCCCAACAGCCTGACTCTCCATGAGGCTTTGGATAGTGGAGCCTGTGAGTGTGGGTGTTTGTGCCGCTGCTGTAGGGCAGAGGTTTCCAACTCTGGTCCTGGTGGGCCAAACACGGTTCAGGTTTTCATGCTGTCCCTAATGAATATGCAAGAGATATATATATGCATACAATGGGGGTGGTGCATACAAATGCATCATAGGCATATTTATTAGGGACAGAATGATACCTGAATAGTGTTTAGCACTCCAGGACTGCAGTTGAGAAACTCTGCTCTAGGGATTGCACAAGTTTATGGTGTATGTGTTCTGTAGGGTAAAATATAGGCGTTTATGGCATTTATTTTATCTGCAATAAAGGTTCCTTCATTATTACCACGGTTTAGTACTGGGCAAAATTTAGGGGCATGGTTTGCAGGAGGCACAGCTGGAACTTGAACTTGTGACCTTTATGCTCCCGAATATACTGGCTGTGTGTACTGCGCCACACGGACAGACCGTGCCCTGCGGATACCATGACTGTTCGTCACACAGACCTTGTCTGTTGCAGTGCACGGCACCCACCTAAACAGGGCTTGGCCTTGGTGTGCTGTGGGCAGATGCCACTGCCCCCTCCACCACCAGCACCCCTCTGCCACCATGCTGACATGCCCTTGAGCTGGTGGTGCGCAGTCCCAGGCCATCCAGTGTGCCAGTAGGTGGCTGCCTATGGTGCATGATGTGTGGTAGGGGTGGCTTCCTAGACATCCATGCTTCCCCGTGGCACCACCTGCCAATGTTCTGTGCCCTTTGGGGTACTTGCTGGGTACTGTCCCCTGGGGCACTGTGGGACACACACTCGTGGGCATGTTTGCCCTTGGTCAGTTGCTGTCTTGTTGGTTTTCCATTTCGACAATCCTATGTGTCAGCTAGGCATCTGCGGCGTTAGTACCGTTTAGTAACCATACCCCTTAGTCTTCTGGTTCAGGGATAGGTGAATTGATGAATTAAATATAGAATTTCCACTAATTGATTCAAATGCTATGGCAACAGCATTGGCATCAGCATGTAAATCACCCTTTGATGAGGGACAATTGGAATGCTGACTGATAAGGGGAGCCTGTGAATATTTGGGTCACATGTATGTGATCAATGGTGGCTTCATCAGATGGTCCCTCCCTTATTTTTATAATTGTAATGATCGCAATTGTAAAGAAAAACATCTTGTGGAAATGGCTGTAAATGAAAATTTTTGATCCTTCACCATAACACATTGTGGAGGTTTAGCACTGATGCTAAAATCAAGGCTGGCAATTTGAGTGGCAATTGATGATGTCATTAAGCAGCATCAGTATGGAGCCTTTAAAAGTGTGTTCTGAGAGTGACATGCGGTAGTGGGTAAATACTTGAAGGGGTGTGCCCAAAAGCACATCTCATACTGTTTTGGAGCCCTTTGGAGACTTGGTAGAGCCATAGTGGAGTTCTGCAGAGATTTTTTACTTCTTTCTTGGAATATTCTTGAGTATCATTCAGATGGCAAGGGAAAAATAAAAGAAATAGGGCCAACAAGTTGCTTCTACTCCCAAAACACAAGCCACATTGGACAAGCATGTTATTTTCAGGCCATCACATATATTGGAGTCTGTAATGCCTGCTCCCAAGATAGACCTCAAATATATACCACAATCCCTCAATATAACTATTAATAAATAATTAAGAAACAGGTGAATAATTCCAGATGTCAAACTTTAATCAAAGCATTTTATAAAGCCCAACAAGACCTCAACTCAAACTATGAGCTACAGTAGATTGAATACCGAACTTCTAGCATAACAGCCTAAACAGGCCTGTACTAGAGTGCTCAAATTTCATCATCGGTCTGTCATTGACTATTCATACAACCCTTACAATGGAGATATATATATTTAAGATACTTTCCATACAACCTTTACAATATAAATATAAATATAAGCTGCTTCCCGACACAATATTGTGTTTTGACAAGTAACAATCCACTTATCTGCATCAGGAGAACACAATCTTCAGTAGCAATCCACTTATCTGCATCAGGGGAAAACAGTTTTCATAAATACATCATCAATACATTATCCAACAAAAGAAATACCCTTCATATAGGCTGAGTGTCCCTCTATTATTAAAGCCCTTTAAATAAAATCTCATCCTACTCTGGTGGTCACATAATCAAAGTCCATCAGTCAAAGCAAAGCAAACCAATTAACAAACTGATTTAACCCCCACGATTCAATTGATCCAAGCCAATGTATACAAACATGCTCACAGATGGTTAGTCACTTAGGGGTATGTTTACTAAAACATCTTAACGTAGCAGCGGTGACGTTATTTCGTGATACGTAACGTTATCGTGCGATAACGTCACGTATCGTGTGATAACGTCAGCAGCGGCGTTAAGACACACTAACGCTATCAAATCCGGTTCTGAAGGGTGAAGTAAGGCCTCCCAGAGGGCGTAGATAGGGGTCAATGGGCGGAGAGTGGGCAGGGAGAGGCTCCAGGTACACTAATGCTGTAAAATCCGGGTCTGATCACTAACGCCAGTGAAACCCTAGCGTTAGAGGCACGTTTGCAGGAGGGAGAAACCATTTCAGTCAGCAATGTACAACAAAGGCAGGGAAACCCAAAAAAGTAATAGTAGTGATACATGTGCAGGAACCAAAAAGGCAAGTAAACATATAAAATGACCAGAACCACATCTGAAATCCCAATAACCAAGCTGGCCAATAGTGATATTAATGATAAACAAAATTCAACACTACTGACAAAGCGTAAAAAGGAAGATGTTATGTTTGGAGGGGTCTATGCTTTGCCCCTACAAAGTGAATGATCCCATATTGAAATAGCAGTGATCAGGGTTTTTGTTGTTTATATTTGGCAGGTTTGTCAGGGATGCACATGTATAGCAACAGCAGAGTGGGCATGTAGGAAAGGGCAACTGTACTGATGCTGTAAATGGGAAACAGGGGGCTACAGGTGGCACATGCTGTGGTCCAGCTGGGGCACAGTGCGGACTAGGCAGATGCCTAGGTGGCACATAGGAATGCCGAAACTGTAAAGCAGCAAGACAGCAACTGATGAGGGACCAACATGGGCAGGGCACGAGTGTATGTCACACAGTGTCACAGGGGATATTACCCAGCAGGTACCCACAGGGCACATAACATTGGCAGGCGGTGCCAGGGGAAGCACGCATGTCCATGTAGACACCCCTACCCGAGAATCCACACCATAGGCAGCTGCCTACCGGCACACTGGATGGCCTGGGACTGCACACCACCAGCACCACCGGCATAAGGGCATGTCAGCATGGTGGCGGAGGGGTGCTGGTTGCGGAGGGGGCAGTGGCATCTGCCCACACCAGACCACGGCCCAGTCCTGTTTAGGTGGGTGCCATGCACGGCAACAGACAAGGTCTGTCTGATGAACAGTCATGGCATCCCCAGGGAATGATCTGCCCCTGTGGCAACAGTTTGGTGCAGTACACACAGCCAATGTGTTCAACAGCAGAAGGTCACAAGCTCAAGTCCCAGCTGTGGCTCCTGCCAACCTTGTCCCCATATCTTACCCAGTACTAAAACGTGGTAATAAAGACGGAACCCTTATTGCAGATAAATAAAACATGCCTGAAATGCCTATATTTTACCCTACAGAGCACAGACACCATAAACATGTGCAATCCCTAAAGCAGAGTTTCCCAACTGCAGTCCTGGAGGGACAATTGTATGCAAATGTATGTCATGCATATTCATTAGGGACAGCATGAAAACCTGAACAGTATTTGGCCCACCAAGACCAGAGTTTGGAACCTATGCCCTAGAGCAACGGCCAACAGGGGCACAAACACCCACACCTACAGGCATACTTTAGCAATGCCGTCCTAAACTTGGGAACACGTTCCACATATATCAAAAGGTTGCTATGATTAATGTCAGCTAACAAATCCTAAGTTAAACACAATTTGTTGATATAGATTCGTCATAGCAACCTTTCTGATATCTGTGGAGTATGTTTCAGTTATTGCTTCTGACAGTACTTACCACCCCGGGGAGTGACCCTAACAGTATTGCATACCATAGCAATGCCCGCACTGTGCCCAGAACTGGTGTGGTGGCCAGAGCTGCCACAAACCTCCATATTTGCACAATGCTGGCATAGGTGTGGGAGTGTGTGTATGTCTATCCTGTGTGTTGTGGCTGCCTACATCTTACTGAGCCCACATTGCTTGCACTGTTTCCAGTTTTAGCCTGCCATAGTGCATAATGAGGATCAAGGTACTGTGGGTATGGCCCAGACAGGGTGGCCTGGGCAGGATGCATCTGCACAGGGTATAGGGCAATGGCTGGGACATTGTATTTATTTATTTTATTTTATTTATTTACATTCTCTTATATACCGCGCTATTCTGCATCAGTGTGGTTTACATTGAACAAACTGAAATTACATTGAACAGGGCATTATAACTTGGAGATAACTATTTTACAGGGAACATGGGCTATGGAGGGTTAAGTGGCTTGCCCAAGACCACAAGGAGCACCTGTGGGACTAGAAACCCCATTCCTTCCGGCCCAAGGTTGCTATCCTCTAGTGGGATTTGAACCCCCGACCTTCCGGCCTGAAGTACCTTGCCCCAACCACTAGGCCACTCCTCCAACAACCGCCTGCATGGACAGGGTGGCCACAGCATGTCATTCTGGGAGGTCACTCTCACCCTGACTAAGCAGTAACCATTTTTTGGGGCAACGGGGTGATTTAAGTGAAGATCTTATTGTCCTTTTATTAAAATTGGCAAAATTGGTGATTTTTCAGAGCTTTTTTCAATTCCAAAATACTATATATCAGCAAATTTCCGGGGTGGCAATGGGCGCGACTTGCGCCCCTTCCATTGCAAACCTGTACATGGCGCTTTTTGAAGAACATTGGCTGAAGTCGTCTCCATATAATAACAACATAATGGTCTGGAGGCGTTATATAGACGACGTTTTCCTAATATGGCAAGGTAGTGCAGGAGATTTACAACTTTTTTTTGACTGGCTTAATCAATGTAATCCTCATATAAAATTCACCATTGCATATCATCGAGATGTGATTACTTTTTTGGATGTACAAGTGACTCGAGGCTTTTCAGAGTGGAATACTTCTGTTCATTGTAAACCAACAGACCGCAACACCTTTTTACATTTCAGCAGTGCCCACCCAAGACGTCTGAAAGAGGGGCTGCCGTTTTCTCAGTTTCTGAGATATCGCAGAAATTGTTCTGATATCACAGATTTTCGGATAAAATCTAAACAGTTAAAGTATAATTTTTTGAAACGCGGCTACCCCTCATCTGTAGTAAGAAGAGCATACACCAGAGCCCAATACAACAATCGGTGGCTTTTGTTAACACCTCGGATTCCAGCTCACAAGTCTAACGAAGGGATAGTGACTAACAAAGTTAATTTGATCACCCGTTTCTCTCCTTTGAGCACAGCTATTCAACAGATCGTTAAGAAACACAGTAAGGAGTTAGGAGTGATTCCAGGTCTTCAGGATAAACATATACGTTGTGTGTGGAGTAGAAGCCCCAATCTTAAGGAGAGACTTAGTCCATCCATTTTGCGATTAGAACGTGCAGCAGAGGAACCAGTCACTGAATTGGGACATAGAAAATGTGGTTCCTGCAGTATTTGCGTTTTAACTTTGGAGTTAACGCATTTTGAACATCAGAAAACTATTTATAAATTATGTAAGGCCACTACATGTCTATCTACTTTTGTAGTGTATGCGGTCCGTTGTCCTTGTTCACTTGTATACATTGGTAAAACAGTTAGATCTTTAAAATCTCGGATGATTGAACATCGTAGCCGGGTAAATAATAGAGTAATGGAGGCACCCATGGTACAGCATTGCTATACAGCTAAACATAGCTTTGATCAATTACAATGTTTCGCCATTGATCGGGTGGATTTTACCAGAAGAGGAAGGACTCGTGAACAAACTTTGCTTTATGAAGAGCAGCGATGGATATTTATTTTGAACACAGTCCGACCATATGGTCTGAATGCCTCCATTGATTGGTCAGCATGTACATAAAGCAACTGAGGTATGACGTGTATTCAAAAGGAGGAGACTCATTAGTAGCATCTATAAAAGATCTTTGAGAAGCTCTAGAGAGCATGCGCGGTGTTTTTTCGCCTTCACATCTGAATTTGCAGACACTGTTTCCTTTATTTCGAAGAGATACAAATGGAAAGAATCTACATGGTATGTTTTCATTTTCATCCTGAAGCGACATTTTTAAAGCATAGCAGATATGAAACATAGTAGCCGAGTTTTAGTATTGGTTACACTTTGGCTGTTTTGTGTATTTCAATAGGCACATTACTATGAGATCCCCTGAAGAAACACATAATGTGAAACGCTTGGGCGCCTTAGATACACGGCATTGGGATTCAAACTGCAGCCACTAGCATTGGATTATTATAGCCACTCAACACAACGATTGATATTCCAAATGGCACATTGAAGCTAAGTACTAGCAGTACTGTTGTATAAGAATATTATTAACAAATATGCCTATTTTGGACGAGTGAAAGACAATGTGGAAACCTTTAAGTGCACGGGTTAATTAACCCAGCAGTGTTTTTGTCATTATAATAGTTTTACTCGTTAAAGCTGAGGGGGCTAGTTTTTTGACTATTTGAAGAATATTTGAATTTTTTATGTGAAAGACTTTAACGATTAAGAAAAAATACGATAAATTAAAAAAGAAAAAAGAAAAAAGAAGGCAATTGTCGAAGTGTACATTAAAGGTCATTGATGTAAGCAGCAGCGCTAGTAAGTGTGGTGAACTTTGCAAGAAGCCCGCTTACAAATAGCTGCATATGTTTTAACTGAGACCTTGGTACATAATTACAATATGTCCTATTAGTTTCAAGTGGTGAATATTCGAGCAAATAACATATTTTTTGTACTTTAAGCAGTAACCATGGCATAGCTAGGTTCCCCCATAGTGCTGTGCAGCATTTCTCTCAAGTGATATTTATGGGTTCTCTTTTCTGGGGCCCAATCACTGACATAGTAACATAGTAAATGACGGCAGATAAAGACCAGCATGGTCCATCTAGTCTACCCAGCAAGATGGCAAGAGTAGGTGCACCTGTCGCTCTGTGCAGGCCACCCCTCGCCATGTCTTTGTTTAGTGGTAAACCCACCACTCCATGTAGGACACCCCTATTGGTTGAGACGTTATATGGTTCAGAAGTTAGATGGTACCGTTTATCTTGTTTTTATCCTATTGCTGTAAAGGGATCCACTGTGTTTGTCCCATGCCTTTTTGAATTCCGTCACCGTGTTTGCCCCCACCACTTCCATCGGGAGGGAATTCCAAGCATCCACAACCCTTTCAGTGAAAAAATATTTCCTGACATTGCCTTTCAATTTACCACCTTGCAGCTTCATGTTATGCCCTCTAGTTTTACAGCTTCCCCGTCTATGGAAGAGGTTTGTTTGTTCATCATTTCTCTTTAAGTATTTAAAGGTCTGAATCATATCTCCTCTGTCCCTCTTCTCCTCCAAAGTGTACATATTTAGTTCTTCAAATCTCTTCTCATAAGGCTTCTGACGCAGGCTCCAAATCATTTTGGTCGCTTTCCTCTGAACAGTTTCCAGTCTTTTTACATCTGGTCTCCAAACTGAACACAGTATTCCAAGTGAGGCCTCACCAGTGACTTATACAGTGGCATAAGTACCTCTTCCTTTCTGCTGGTAATCCCTCTTTGTATGCAGCCCAACATCCTCCTGGCTTTTGCAAACGCCTTGTCGCACTGTTTTGCCACCTTGAGATCATCAGAGATAATCACACCAAGGTCTTTCTCCTGAACCGTGCATACCAACCTCTCGCCCCCTATCGCATACATTTCCCTTGGATTTCTGCTACTCAAGTGCATGACACTGCACTTTTTCGCATTAAATCGTAATTGCCAAGCATTAGACCAGTCTTCCAGCTTTTGTAGATCTTTCCTCATGTTAACCACTCCTTCGGGGGAGTCCACTCTGTTGCAAATGTTTGTGTCGTCTGTAAAAAGACAGACTTTTCCATTCAGTCCTTCAGCAATATCACTCACAAATACATTAAACAGGGCCAGGCCCAGGACCAAACCCTGGGGCACCCCGCTAATCACCTTCCTCTCATCCGAGTAAGCTCCATGTACAATCACCTTCTGTCGTCTGTCAGTCAACCAATTTCTAATCCAGTTTACCATCTTGGGACCCATCCCCAAACTACTGAGTTTGTTGACAAGCCTCCTTTGAGGAACAGTATCAAAGGCTTTGCTGAAATCCAGGTAGATGACATCCATCGCATGCCCCTGATCTAGTTCCTTGGTCACCCAGTTAAAGAACTCAATCAGATTTGTTTGGCAAGACCGTCCTTTGGTAAAACCATGTTGCCTCGGATCTTGCATCCTGTTGGTTTTGAGAAAGTTCACTATTCGCTCTTTCAGGAGCTCCTCCATTACTTTTCCCGCCACCGAGGTAAGGCTCACGGGCCTGTAGTTTGACACTTCTTCCCTGTCACCACTTTTGTGTAGAGGTACGACATCAGCCATTCTCCAGTCCTGAGGAACCTCTCCTGTTTCCAAGGATCTGTTGAAGACATCCTTTAATGGTCCTGCAAGAACCTCTCTGAGCTCTTTCAATATCCTGGGATGTATCCCATCCGGTCCCATGGATTTGTCCACTTTCAGTTTAGCAAGTTGTTCTAACACCTCATCTTCTGTGAATGGTGTGGTATCTACTTCATTCCCATTTTTATATTTGGGAGTCACGGCTGGTCCATCTCCAGGATCTTCTTTAGTAAAAACAGAGCAGAAGTATTTGTTTAGCAATTTTGCTTTTTCAGTGTCACTTTCCACGAGTCCTTTCCCACACTTTTGAGTCCTGCAATTCCAACTCTGTTCTTCTTCCTTTCCCGAATATACCTGAAGAAAGTTTTGTTGCTACCCTTAACATCTTTAGCCATCCTTTCCTCTGCCTTTGATTTTGCTATCCTTATTACTCTTTTAGACTCTTTGGAATATGTTTACTAAACTACGTTAGTGCGATTCGCGTTAGGAGCCGCGGTAGAGACAGAAATCCCAAATAAGGACATGGGCGGTACATCGTTACTGAGAACGCGCCGAGAACGCGCGTTACAAGGCGCCATAAATGAACGAGCGCTACAGGGCACGTTACCACGCGTTAATCTTAAGAAGGTGCGCAGGCATACAAGCACAGCAACAGAGCTGTAGCACAATGGTTACAACACTGACTGATGGTACAGGGTCATGGGTTCAATTCCCCAGTGGGCCTAATGTATAAGGCTGGCTGAGACAGCACCCTTTACATTTAAGTAGTGATTGTTGAGGCATTTGACATGTATTTTAATTAGTGCTGCCAGCAAACACACCCTCACGGTGGCATAACCTAAGGTGGCGCATAAGGCACCCCATAACGCACTCCATAGGGCACATTATAAAGTGTACTTTCCGCCAAGGCACCCTATAATGTCCCCTATAGGACACCTTATAAGGCTGTGAACAAAGCCCTGACTGGCTGCAGAAGAACTACACGGCACCACACAAACTGTCTGCTGTGGTTACCAGGATAGGGTTAACCCACCCGTACCCATGATGCACTGCACATGCAAATCAGCAGATGAGAGATGGGCACAAGATTGGGTATGCACCCCCACAGCACCTCGGCCTGGTAGGGGCAACAAACCATGTGTGGCACTGCCACAGAGTAGCCACAGACAGTCGCATTGTGCGGGTACTGTGCCCACCCTGACGTTGAGGTGGGGCGCCCAGCACCAGGTCCACAGAACCTTTCATGGCTGAAATATGTCATGCTGCAGGTCCCCATCAGTGTGTGATAGGTAGTTCCATTAGATACACCTAGGATACATCTGTGTCCTGCTGTATGTCTGGGTCATGTCTAGTCCTTACGGGCGATGATGCACCCAGAATAATGCATATCTTGTGTTGGTGCCATGGTTACCTGCTGTAGGTGAAGGGGGGGGGTTGTATGGACCCATAGGCAGATTATGTACCACCACACAACCCACCCTCTGGGGCTCAGGGTGGGAAACAGGATCACCCAACAATAGATCCACAGTCTACCTCCCTGCAATGGTAACAGTAGAGGGGACCATCAACCCCAGTCCTGCTGGGGAACAGACAGAGCGGTACACATCCATAACGCAATAGTAGTCAGACGGCAGACCTGGAAATGCTCAGCTGCCACCCACCATTATCTGACATTCTCCAGCAGCAAGCCTCCAGCCGCTGCACCCTGCAAGGTGTTACAGCAAGACACATACTAGCTGCAGACAGTCCGCCAGCTAATCCATAGTGCATGGTACTGGAGGAGATGCATGTACCCAGAACGGGGATGTTAGCATACACACCAAGCAGATAAGTCAGTGATTGGGCCCCAAAAGAAAACCCATAAATATCGCATGAAAAAAACGCTACATAGCACTATGGGGGAACCTAGCCATGCCATGGTCACTGCTCAGTCAGGGTGAGAGTGACCTCCCAGCAGGACATGCTATGACCACCCTGTACCCTGTCCGTGCAGGTGGTACCGGGCACTACAATGTCCGAGCCATTGCCCTATGCCCTGTGCAGATGCAGCCAGGCCAGGCCACCCTATCCAGGCTATTCCCACAATACCTTGCTCCTCATTATGCACATTGGCAGGCCAATACTGGCAACAGTGCTAGCAGTGTGGGCTGTGGAGTGTGTTGGCAGCCACCACACACTGGATAGACAGACACACACTCCCCACACCTATGCCAGCATTGTGCAACTATAGAGGTTTTGGGCAGCCCAGGCCACCACACCAGTCCTGGGCACAGTGCAGGCATGGCTATGGTACACAATACTGTAGGAGTCACTCCCCAGGTTGGTAAACACAGTCAGACACAAGACCTGTAGCACACTCCACAGACATCAGAAAGGTTTCTATGATGCAGCTCACTCAGAAAATTGTACTTAACCTAGGAATTGCTATCTGCCAGTAATCATAGCAACCTTTTGATAGATGTGTACCATATTCCCAGGTTTAGGGTGGCATTACTAAGGTATGCAAGTGCTAGTATTGGGAGATGCACGCAGAGCCCAAAGTCCTGCCTCTCCAGGAGGCTTTGGATAATGGGGCCGGTGGGTGTGGGTGTGTCTGCCGCTGTTGGCTGCTGCTTTACGGCAGAGGTTCCCAACTCCAGTCCTGCGGTGCCAAACACTGTTCGGGTTTTCATGCTGTCCCTCATGAATATGCATGAGATACATATGCATACCATGGGGGTGGCACATAGAAATTTATTTATTTATTTATTTAACAGGTTTTCTATACCGCCTTTTCCTTAAATCAAAGCGGTTACCAGACACAAGAAGGGAGAACAGAGACAGGGGGGCATACACTGACTAAACTAAAGAGTGAAGGTAAAATTGGGATACGCAACATCAAGGAACCGTTACAGTAAAACAAGTTATATGCAGGCTATAATAATAGAGACTGTTAGATGTCTGTGCCATAGTACTCAGTGAAGAGTACAAATTTCAGTTGTTTTCTGAACTCCTTTAAATCATCCATGGATCGCACATCGGGAGGGAGAGAGTTCCATATAAGTGGGGCCGATAAGGAAATTGCCCTTTGTGTAGTACATTTACACGCTTTTCTGAAACTACTTGGGGTGCTGAGGGTGTTTGATGTAGTTATTCGTCTTGGCCTGTTGTTATTCTGGAGTAAGAGGTTATGAAGGCTAAAAGCAGAGCATTTATGTCTGATCTTGAATATATTAATTATTATCTTGTATTTGACGCGCTGGCTTATTGGAAGCCAGTGGAGCTCTTTGAGAGTAGGGGTAATGTGATCTTGAGATGCTGAGCCAGCAATAATTCTGGCTGCCGTGTTCTGAGCCATCTGAAGAGGTTTAAGTGAGTGTTTTGAAAGACCGTAGTAGATAGGATTACAAAAGTCCAGAATAGGAGTTATTGAGGCTTGGCAGACAGACCGGAAGTGGTCATATGAGAGTAAGGGCATCTTTATCAGAGGCAGCATGGAACCGGAATGGTGTTTGGCCCTCCAGGACTGCATTTGGGAGACTCTGCTCTAGGTAATGTGCATGTTTATGGTGTCCGTGCTCTGTAGGGTAAAATGTAGGTGTCTTGGGCATGTTTACATCATCTGCAATAAAGGTGATGTCTGTATTAGCACGTTGTAGTAGTGGGTAAAATATGGGGACTGGGTTGGCAGGAACCACAGCTGTGACTTGAACCTGTGAACCTCTGCTTCTGAATACACTGGTTTTGTGCACTGCACCACCTTGTTGTCACAGAGTCAGCACATTCCTTGGTGATACCATGACTGTTCGTCAGACAGGGCCCATCTGTTGCAGTACACGGCACCCACCTACACAGGGCTAGGCCACGGTCTGCTCTGGACAGCTGCCACTGCCCCCTCCACCACCAGTATCCCTCAGCCACCATGCTGACATGCCCTTCTGCTGGTGGTGCGCAGTCTCAGGCCATCCAGTGTGCAGGTAGGCGGCTGCCTATGGTGCAGGTTCTGGGGTAGGGGTGCCTGCATAGATGTACACGCTCCCCCCCCAGCCCCGCCTGCCAATGTTCTGTGCCCTTGGGGGTAGCTGTTGGGTACTATCCCATGTGACACTGTGGGAAACACAGTTATGCCCATGTTTGGCCTTCAGCAGTTGCTGTCTGGCTGCTCTGCTGTTTCAGCATTTGTATGGGCCAGTTAGGCATCACCCTAGTCCGCACTGTGGCCCAGCTGCACCACAGCATGTGCCGCCTGCGGCCCTCTGTATCCCCTTTTCCGGCATCTGTCCAGTTGCCATTCCGACATGCCCGCCATGATGTTGCGGGACATGTGCACGCCATAGGAACCCTGTCCGATGGAGTGGAAAACCCTGAGCAGCGCTATTTCACTGTGGGCTCATTCACCTTGTATGGGGACGGAGTGTAGACCCTTCCACGATTTATATATTTTCTATGGAGCTTTCTTGGGGGGGAAGTTGATGTTTCTCATTAATACCACTATTGGACAGCTTGGTTATGGTTTTTTTACAGTTTGTTGAGGTCATTTTCAGTGTTTATGTGCCCTTTTGTTCTGTGCACATGTATCACACTTATCACTTTTTTTGTGTTTCCCTGCCTAGGTTGTACATTGCTGACACTTAAATGGTTTCTCTCCCCTGTAATGTTCATTTAACGGCAGGTTTTCATTCGCGTTGGGATTTAGCTCTTCAGATCAGCGCATTAGTGTGAAGGAAGCCTCTCCCCGCCCACTCCCCGCCCACTGACCCCTTCTCTCCGCCCTCTCTCCACCTTCTGCGGTGTTTTACCGCGCCGCGGAGCTTTACAATCGTTAACGCATCATAACGCGCGTTATGTAACGTTAACGATCGTTAGCACGTCATAACGCGCGTTATGATGCGCTAACGATCATTAACATTACATTACGCGCGTTATTTATCGTTACCGTAGTTTAGTAAACATACCCCTTTGAGTTGGATCCTGTATTCATTTCTGTGTTCTTCTGTTTGCAAGCTTTTGAATTTTGCGAAAGTTGTGTTTTTTGCCTTTATTTGAGCAGCCACCTCTTTGGAAAACTAAATAGGTTTCCTTCTCCTCTTGTTTTTATTTACTTTTCTTACATATTTATCTGTTTCCCCTTTTATTGCCTTCTTTAGTTTAGCCCATTGCAATTCCACTTCCTTTATCTCCTTCCACCCCATCATCACCTCCTTTAAGTACTCTGCCATTTTATTGAAATCAGTGTATTTGAAGTTTAGGACTTTGAGCTTGCTATGATTGGCCTGTACCATGGCTTTTATCTCAAACCATACTGTGTGATGGTCGCTGTTGCTCACAGGGGCACTCACGCAGACATTCGACACACTATCACCGTTGGTGAGCACTACATCCAGTGTTGAGCTTTCCCTGGTTGGTTCCATCACCATTTGTCTAAATAATGCATCTTGGAGAGCATCCACAATTTGTTTGCTTCTTTCCAGATGTGCAGAAGGAGTAATCCAATCCACATCAGGTAGATTAAAGTCACCCAATATGATCGCTTCCCCCTTTGTTGCTATCTTGGCAATATCTTTAATCAATTCATTATCTCGCTCTTCAATTTGAGTTGGAGGTCTGTAGACTGCAGCAATATGGATGACAGTGCCATCTCCTCTTTCCAATGCAATCCATACCTCCTTGGTGTGTGTGTGCGCTCATATCCCATTTTTGGGTGCACACAGTTTCTCCATGCACTATGTACTAGCTAGCAGACTGTCTGCAGTTAGTATATGTATGGCTAGAACACCTTGCAGGGTGGAAACTGACTGTGCCCTCTGCTGGTGAATGTCAGATAGTGGTGGTGGGGGCAGCTGAGCTACTCCAGTGTTCTGCCTATCAGCTGTTGCCTTATGTGCTGCATACAGATCTGCATTGACTGCTCTGTAGGGTGGCTGTTCCCCAGCAGGACTGGGGTTGATGGTCCTCTCTACTGCCACCATTGCAGAGATGTACAATGTGGATCTGTTGGTGGGAGATCCTGTCATCCCACTCCGAGCCACAGAGGGCGGGTTGGATGGTGTACATAATCTGCTTTTGGGTCCAAACACCCCCCCCCCCTTCACCTATAACATGTGACCATGGCACCCACACAGGATATGCACTATTCTGGATGCATCATAGTCCACAAGGACTAGACATGACTGGGAAATACAGATGGACACAGATGTGTCTGCAAGGACTATCTATCACACACTGGCACTGATGGGGACTTGCAGCATAGTCTATCTCAGCCAAGCCAGGTGCTGCGGACCTGGTGCTGGGTGCCCCACCTCACCCTAAAGGTGAGCACAGGACCCGCACAATGTCACGGTCTGTAGCTACTCTGTGTCAGTAACACACACGGTCAGTTACCCCTACCAGGCCTAGGAGCCATTATGTGATCAGCTGTAGACTGCTGATCTGCATGTGCAGTGCATCATGGGTACGAGTGGGTTTACCCTATCCTGGTTACCACAGCAGACAGTTTGTGTGGTGATCTGCTGTCTTTCTGTAGCCAGCCAACAGTGTAGTAGTAGCTATAGAGATGTAGCTTACTGGTTACTTCAATGACTGCAGAGGCAGAGGTCATGGGTTTGATCCCACAGTGGTGTTATTTAGGAATGCTGTCTGAGGCATTTTCTTGTGATTTAAATCAGTGCTGCTAGCAGAAACACCCTCACAGTGCTGTAGCCTAAGGTGCCTCATAGGCACCCTATAGGGCGCCCTGTAAGGCACCCTATAGGGCACATTATAGGGTGCCTTGGCAGACAGGGCACTTTATATTATGACCTATGGGGCACCTTATAGGGCGCCTTATGAGGCACCTTTTTAGATTACACCACTGTGGGATCAAACCCATGACCTCTGTCTCCACAGTTATTGCAGTAACCAGTGGGCTACATCATTACAGCTGCTAACACTGCGCTGGCATGTACTTAGGGTTAACGCATGCTAACGTGCCACGGCGCCCACTATCGCGCGATACAGATTCTTGCTACCTTAGGACTGGAACGCCCACTCCTTATATGTCATTCATAACAGTATCACTGCAACTAGCACCGGTAATATTAAGAAGGTTTAGTAAACATACCCCTTAGTATAATTTCCACCTCTCCAGGTGCACAGAATATGCTCCAACATCTACCATCTGATGTCACTAATCAAATGTTAAAAACTTAGGCTATGATATATCTTAAGCTAGTAACGTGGACATGAAATGCATAGTAGAAGGGAAAACAGGTCTCAGACTTTATCAAACACACTACTGCATGCTATGTCAAAGGATGTGTGTCATATTTGCATCAACAACACTTATGTTTTCACTTCTGTGGTTGGATTGTGGTTGGATTGCGCCAGACTATATGGTATCAGACAAAGAATGTTTAGAAAAAAATTTTTTGCTTATCGTTTGATGTTCCCCGACGCCGTCCACCGGCTGCCGTTCCGCGTTTCACAGAAAGCAAGTTGTTTCTTCAGGGGGATAGAATTTCAAATGTCCAATAAACATCAGCAAATCCATCTTAAAACTGTTTTGAAATTTCTCAGAAAGCTGGCGCTGTCAATTCAAAAACGTTACTTTGAGAAAATGTATCATGCCAGAAATCAAGAAGGAACTAACTAAGGAGAATACATCCAACATGCAGGTCAAGAAGCAATGCTTAACATACCTTAATATGAACAAAAAATCTCCTGGTTTAGAATATTTTCATATTTGCCTACCGGTCTTCCAAAAAAAACGCCGCGCATGCGGGTTCAGCGGATTTTCAGATCTTCTTATAGGATGGACACCACTGCAATGTGATTTGACGTCATGGACGAACCGTCCTATCAGAGAAATGGTATAATACTTAATGAAGTTTATAGTTGGTAAAAAGTGTTGGTTGAACTTACAATGGATGCCCAAAGCAAAATATCACAGACACGCCGTCCAGTCATTCATATTGTTTAGACCCTGTGGGTGCATGGTTTGTAGATTGTGAATCCATCGCTGTTCCCGAATGACTAGTGTCTGCTGTTTAGTCTTGCCTTCATATCCTATGAGTATCTGATCCAAACAAAAAACCCTTAGTTGTTCAAAGGCATGCTGTTTAGTAAGGCAATGGGCTACAATAGGAGCTTCCATAACTTTACACTTTAATCGGCTATGATGCTCATTGATGCGGATCCGAAATGACCTTTCAGTTTTACCAATGTATAATAAATCACATGGGCATCGAATACAATAAACTACAAAAGACGAGGTGCAATCTGTGGAGTGACTTAGAGGGTAAGTTTTATGATTGTATTGAAAACTTTGTATGGACTCAGAAATTCCACAAATATTACATGCACCACACGATCGATGACCCAGCACAACTGCCGAAACAGAACCAGCAGGTGGTCTCAACACTGCGGAACTAAGTCTCTCCTTTAGGTTTTTCTGCCGTGTCCACACACATCTGATGCTTTTTTGCGCTAGGCCTGGAAGGGTGCTAATCACATTCATGTGTTTCCGTAAAATCTGTTTTATATGAAGGCTGTAGGGAGAATACTTAGTTATAAAATTCACTGTGGAATCATCCAAGGGAACGTCATTTTTAGGTTGAAGAAGTAGATCTCAATTATTATATAGTGCTCTTTTATATGCCTCCTTCAGGAGATGTTCCAGATACCCCTTAAGTTTGAAGTCAGTCATCAAACGTTTAGACGATTTTTTGAACAGAGCTGCATTAACTGCCCTGTAGGGTGTCTATTCCACAGCAGGACTGGGGTTGATAGTCCCCTCTACTGCCTCCATTGCAGGGAAGTAAAATGTGGATCTGTTGGTGGGAGACCCTGTTTCCCACCCTCAACCCCAGAGGGTGGGTTGTGTGGTGGTACATAATCCGCCTTGTAGGGGTTAAGTACTTGTAGGGGTTAAGTATGAGGTTAAGTATTAGATAGAGTGTCAACAGATTTGCTTTTAATTTTAAGTGTTAAGGGTTAATAATGTTCCTGGTTCATAATCACTCAATGGCTGCCCCAAATCTCACAAAAATTGCTAAAGAACAACAGCCACGCTACTATACCATGTGAGCCAGCATTCAGGCCTTTGCAAGAAGAAACCCAGCACCGGAAGGAACCATATAAGGAAGTATCATGAGCCTTGCAAGGTGCCAGTCTAGGCTGGAAAGTCCAGACTTGGGCCTGCAGGGGCTATCAGATACAGGCCTGCAGAGGCTATGTGCAATGAAACACGTACACAGGAAACCATAAGCTGGCAACATATATGCTAGGCCTGGCTCTGAAGAAAGCAGGTGGCAGGATGACAGACGGTAAGTATGAGAGAGAGAGATAGAGGGGGCCAGGGGGGATTTTGCAACAGGAACTAAGGGACAGAAAAAAGGCAATGATAAGAGATAAGGGGGGAGGGGAGAGAGAACACAGGAGGAATGAGTCTGGGGACTGTATGCACAAAAAGGGAAGCAAAGAAAAGTATAAATGTAGTATGCTTTTTTATATTCGGGGGAAGAGTGTCTTCTTGAGATGCCAAGTGCTCGATAGAACTCTCTTCCCCACATCTGCCTGTATTTGGTCATCAGTTATCTAATAAACAGAGACTCTGATTGCACCTGTACTGACTTTTGGATCTGATCATTGCAGGTAATTAGTAATAATTAGGTTGTGGTCTATTTTGTACGAAACAGGGCCGTACAAATTTGTGCCGAAACCCGGGAAAAATCCCTGGGAATCCGGGAAAAAATTCCTGGAATTCTGGGATACGGGTGGGTCTTTATGACCAAGATACAAATTTAAAAATTTGGATTCCCCTCAAGAGAGAAGAGGGAGGTACGTTCCTGGTGAGTAGTAGAGACCGGAGGAGAAGAAGAAGTGAGTGATTGATTACCTAGGAAGACGACTTTGGTGACTACAAAGCCGTGAGTATACTTATTTTTGACCAAGCTTGGTAAGTGTTGTTTAAATGTTTGTTCTATTATGTTGATAAAGTGTAAAGATATTTTTGCTGCTATGAGCCAGGAATGAATGAGGTGTGCTTGAGATACGTATCGGCAGATACGAAGCGTGTGTGTATTCTTACTCACGGTTCCATACCTCCGCAAGGAGATTGGCTGGGTCTGAACGAAGTGAATCTCTGTTTGAAAGGTGTCCTGGACATTTCGTGCACGGACCTTCCTCTGCAGATAAAGAGGTGGGATATCAGATCCTTAAACAAAGGCTGCACGTAGGAATCATGTCTCTGTTTAGGAGAAAGAAAGATGGCAATCAGGACATAATGGTAAATCAGGTTTTCCCAATGACTCCGGTCGAACGGATGATGAGAGATAATCCCATATTAGGAAAGGAAATTTTGAAAGTTTGCCTTAAATGGGCAAAGTGGAGCAATGCTCCTGGGACCCCCCTCGGCTGGCCACCAGAGGGGTCTTTCAATGGTTGTTGTTTAGCAAGGATTAGGGATTATGTTTTGTCTCATAAGACCAATGCTAGTCAATTAAAACATCTGCAATACATTTCTATGTGGATGAAACGAGCAAACCCAGGTACCCTCAGTAGTGATGCCCCCCCCCCCTTATTGTAGGACAGAGAACCATACCATGGCCGCAATAGGGTATTCAGACCCGCAGATAAACACAGACCCAAAAAGGGAACAATCTGAGAAAACCCCTAATGATAAACAGGTGACAGAAAAACAAAAAGAGAACATCAAGAATAAAAACCAGTCAGAGCCTTCAGCACCATAAAAATGTTTTTTTAAGTGTAGAAATTGATATTGATTCTAGGCCCCTTCTAGCTTTTCTTTTTGACCAAGTGCATTACCAATGGACTCGACTACCACAGGGATATGTCGACAGTCCCAGTATCTTTTCCCAGATTCTCTCACAAGATTTGCAGGAGTTCAATTCACATCTCCCTGGAGAAATGTGTTTGTTACAGTATGTCGATGACATTTTGCTGTCTGGGTCTGATTATGAGCAAATGCGGAAGTACACGCAGGAACTAATACAGGAACTGCAGGACAAAGGCTACAAACTAAATGCAGAGAAGGCGCAATTAGTGCAGACAACAGTCACCTTTTTGGGGTTTCAGCTAAGCCAAGGTTCTATTGAGGTGGGAGATAAGACAGTACAACATGGCTTACAGTTACCTGTCCCCAGTACAGTGAAAGAACTTCGTTCTGTTTTAGGCACACTTAATTTTTGCAGAAATTGGATCCAAGCCTTTAGCTCTCGAACCCTTTGCTTCTGCCCTTATTTGAAGGGCGGTGTAAAGAATTCTGAAAAAATCACTTTAGATTCTTTATTTATTTATTTATTTAGTATACATTTGTATACCGCTACTTCCAGCGATCAGCAGCGGTTTGATTACAGATTGGAAATTGTCAAATCATGACAGGAAATTTTTGAGGTATAAACACATTGATTAGACAGGAAAGCACAGCACACAGAGAACTATTTTACAGGGAACATGGGCTATGGAGGGTTTAAGTGGCTTGCCCAAGACCACAAGGAGCACCTGTGGGACTAGAAACCCCAGTCCTTCCGGCCCAAGGTTGCTGTCCTCTAGTGGGATTTGAACCCCTGACCTTCCGGCCCGAAGTACCTTGCCCCAACCACTAGGCCACTCCTCCACTCCATTCTTGTCATGTAAATGTGCTCCAGTCCATTTTGGAAGATTTAAAGTGTCTACCATCTACCAAATCATCACAAACCCTTTCAATTAATGGTGGTAACTGGTTCCCAGGCTTGGGCAGCCATACTATTTCAGGATAGGGTTTCCACTTTATCATTCTTGTCTGGTACTTTTGGATGTACTGAACTCCCACTGCCTGACCTTGAAAGATTAGTCATTGCAGTAGCAGCAGCGATAGAGAAAGTCCTGTCCATTTTCACTCCCACTACCTTAATTCTCTATCAGTCCATTGAATTGAAGGCTATTCTGAACAAAGACACATTACATTTGTCCCCATATAAGCTGCAGCAAGCTTGTGCCTCTATCCTGAATAGTGGAGTGATCTTTCGCCCCCTCACTGCCTCCACATGCCCCCTCAGTTGGCTACAGACAGCAGTAGATGTTTATACCCTAGTTCCTGATTCATCTTACGAGGAAGTTTTATCCTTTATGGTATCTCCCTCTAACATGCCACCAGACAGTGAAATTTGGTTTACTGATGGGTCAGAACAGAAAGGTGCTGTGGGATTTGCTGCTGTGCTAGTGACCCCTGCTGGAGTGTCTGCGCATCGCTTACAGTATGTCCTGGACTCAGATCAGGGATTTTCAGCGCAGGCAGCTGAGCTGTGCGCCATATTAGCAGTCTTAGAAGAACGTCCGGCAACGCCCCTGATTTTCTACACTGACTCACAGTATGTTCAAAAGTTATGTGGGGAATACCTTCAGATTTGGCTACAGCCAGGGTTTGTCAATTCATCTAGTAGTCAGCTAGTACACAAATCCCTGATTTTGTACCTCTATGATTTATTATTACAACGCTGTGAGAGAAATGTTCTAACTTCCTGTAACTGGGTCCCCGGCCATTCCCGCCATTATGGTTTCCTGCAGTTTGGCAATGCCCTAGCAGATGAAGCAGCTAAGCAAGTCACAAATACTGTCCCCATTTTAGTTATTACACGAGAAAAAACGTATCCCTTACCTTCGTTCTGGGATTATCAGCAGAATCTTGTGCAGGATGAGGTTCAGAAATGGAAATTGTTGGGGTGCACTGAGCATAAGAAGTTATGGGTCCACCCTTCTGGAAAAATTTGTATTTCCTTTTGGTCTTTGCAGCAATTGTGCTCTCTGCTGCATTCTGTTGGCCATGCACCGGTCTCCAGCATGTCTGCGCAGATCTCTGAGCTTTTTTGGCATCCGCGTCTCAAGATCAGAATACAGGAATGGTGTCAAAAGTGTCCCCAATGCTTAGAAAATTCTCCAGTGAAAGGCAAGCACATTCTGAATGGTCATCTCCCAGTAGTTCAGGGTCCTTTCATTTCCTGGTATGTTGATTTCACGGACATGCAGGTCCGGGTGGATGGATACAGATTCCTTCTGGTCTGCATTTGTCCTTTTTCCAAGTGGGTAGAGGCTTTCCCGTGTAAGAAGGAGAAGGCTTCTGAAGTTTTCAAATGTTTTACTCAGCATTTGTTTCCTCGTTTTGGCATACCATGAACTGTTTATTCTGATAATGGCTCTCATTTCCGGAATCATCTTATACATCTTTTCTCCACAGCTGTGAGCTTAAAGTGGAAGTATGTTTCTGTGTATCGCCCCACCTCAAATGGCCTCGTCGAACGAACCAATGGCTTGCTCAAGACAGCCCTGCGTCTGATACAATCAGACAAAAATATCTCCTGGTTGCAGGCCCTGCCCCTGGCACTGTTTCAGCTCAGAAATCGCCCACTGAAAAATATTGCTCTGACACCTCATGAAATATGTACTGGCAGGCAATTGCTGCTATACAATCTCTCTGACACTGCTATGTCTTTACCAGATTCTCTGTCTCCTTACCTTGCAGGTCTGCGCCTGGCATTGGCAGAGATTTCCCGACGCTGTGCCATTCGTGATCAACATCCACATTCCCCAAAGGATATCTTGATTCCAATTGGAACCACTGTCTACCGCAGAAATCCTCATCGGAGTTTCTGGCAAGATCCAACATATTCAGGACCCCACATCGTTTCTGCCTCAACTCCATTTGCTGTTTTGCTGGATGCTAGCCAAACTTGGACTCATATTGCCCATCTTTGGGTACCTTGAACTGTTTCTGATTTTTGGACATTTAAGTGATCTTTTTTCAGCATGCCTCATATTGCTTATAAGTTTGGTTTTCTATATTTTGCTATGTTACTGTCAATTTTTATAGGGTGGTTTCTTTACTTTATCTCTTTCCGCCCCCACCCTTTTTACTCTAATTCCCCCTTGACCCTGTCCTCTCCCTCTCCTAATCGTTCCCGTAGGTCTGTTCCTCTCACTAATACTTGGAAAACAACCGTTCTTGAGGTGGTTGACCTTCTGAATATTAGTGACTGCATCATATGCACCCCGTTACCACAAGGTGGTAATTATGCCCCTGTTCATGTGCTCCCTGTCCCATTTGAAGAAATTGTAGGTGCTATCCCGTGCTGGAATAACCCCCACCTTATTAAAGGTTATATAGAGCGTGGCCCCTTATATTGTAATGATACTTGGGCAGCCCACCAAGCTGCTTCCTTTCCTGTCCGTGTCTCTGTGCCCCCTATGATATTTTATTACTGTCTTATTACCAATTCCTCTGTCTCTTTTGCTGACAACTGCAATGTTTCCTGGAATGTCCAAACCAATAATTTTCACTTTCTGCATGGTACCATGCGCCCTTTCTATTATGGGCATAATATGTCTAAGGCAGATTGGTTCCACACTAAAGTCCGTAATAATCGTGTCAACTCCACCCACTGGGGCCTGCGGGTTAAAGCACACTCTCGGGTATGGGGTCCTGACTTTTGGGCTTCTACTTTTAATGTTGGCCCTATAGATTCCACACATACTCTCTTTTTCCGTAAGGGTACTTACTCACAATCCCCTTTCACTTCCTGCTATGCTCCCGTCCTCTACTGTACTGATTTAGCCCAATGTGGTGCCAAAAACACTGAACGGGGCCGCAGGTTCCCTACCTCTGTCATTGGACACCAACTTGCTGGCCATCTCCACTGGAAACCTTGTAAATCCTGTGAAGACCATCCTCTATGTCAGACTCCTTGTAATCGCTTCTCTACCACAGGTAAACTAACTTCATGCACTCCACATACTTCTATTAAGTATCCTGTAAAATCCATTTTTACTTGGAAACCTTCTTTTTCTCTCTCTGCTATTGTGGGTCACTATTGGCTTTGTGGTGATGTTTTGTATCAGAAGATTTCACTGTCCAACCTACCCTGTGCCTTAGTTAAAGTATCCCCCTATTCAGTCCTTATTCCCCTAAATGTCTCATATGACCCCTCTCCCTCTTCCCCTGCTCATCCACACCAGCGCCATAAGCGTAGTTATGCTAGCCCCTGGGATTCCTCCATTGCTGAAGATGCTGCAATACAAGCTTCCTATGAATATGCTAACTCTACTTACCCCATGACCAAAGCCCGCCTTATAGCTCTTAGTACTACTTCTTGGATTCCTTGGGCTACCCCTGCTTTTACTGCGGAACTTGGTATGTCTATCCGCCGCTTACAATGTTTGCTACATATACAAATGAAAGCTGTTACTGAATCTATTTCTCGCTTAGCTGAATCGCTTGAGCAAAATAATCAAATGACTCTGCAGAATAGACAGGCTTTAGATTTATTACTCGCTGCTGAGGGCGGGACTTGTTCGTTTATCAATGCTACTAATTGTTGCACGGTGATAGCGAACCATATGGTATTTGTATTAGATGCTATGAATAAGATTAAGCATTTATCTGAACTACATATTGATGATTTTAAGGGTGGTCTCCAGATTGGAGATTGGTTTTCATCTCTCTCCTCCTGGTTTCACTCTCTTGGATCTGGCCTAAAAGGCTTATTGATTTCTGCTGGCATTATTTTAATCATTGCTTTACTCTTCTGTTGTTTTGTTTCTATTTTTATATCCTGTTGTAAGAAACATTGCACCAAAGTATCCACTTCTTTTCTGCCTGTTCAAACTAGCCCTACTCTTGTCAATGTTTCTTATGCAGCAGTCCCCATGTCAGACTATTCTGACTTAGATTTCTCCCTTTCTCAATAAAAAAAAAAAAAAAAGTGGGAGTTGTAGGGGTTAAGTACTTGTAGGGGTTAAGTATGAGGTTAAGTATTAGATAGAGTGTCAACAGATTTGCTTTTAATTTTAAGTGTTAAGGGTTAATAATGTTCCTGGTTCATAATCACTCAATGGCTGCCCCAAATCTCACAAAAATTGCTAAAGAACAACAGCCACGCTGCTATACCATGTGAGCCAGCATTCAGGCCTTGCAAGAAGAAACACAGCACCGGAAGGAACCATATAAGGAAGTATCATGAGCCTTGCAAGGTGCCAGTCTGGGCTGGAAAGTCCAGACTTGGGCCTGCAGGGGCTATCAGATACAGGCCTGCAGAGGCTATGTACAAAGAAACACATACACAGGAAACCATAAGCTGGCAACATATATGCTAGGCCTGGCTCTGAAGAAAGCAGGTGGCAGGATGACAGACGGTAAGTATGAGAGAGAGAGAGGGGGCCAGGGGGGATTTTGCAACAGGAACTAAGGGACAGAAAAAAGGCAATGATAAGAGATAAGGGGGGAGGGGGGAGAAAACACAGGAGGAATGAGTCTGGGGACTGTATGCACAAAAAGGGAAGCAAAGAAAAGTATAAATGTAGTATGCTTTTTTTATATTCGGGGGAAGAGTGTCTTCTTGAGATGCCAAGTGCTCGATAGAACTCTCTTCCCCACATCTGCCTGTATTTGGTCATCAGTTATCTAATAAACAGAGACTCTGATTGCACCTGTACTGACTTTTGGATCTGATCATTGCAGGTAATTAGTAATAATTAGGTTGTGGTCTATTTTGTACGAAACAGGGCCGTGCAGCCTATGAGTCCATAAGGGCTAAACCTGACTGAGAAATACAGAAGTATCCAAGGTGTGTCTGCAGGAACTACCTATCTCACACACCAGCACTGCTGGGGACCTGCAGCATGGCCTATTTCTGCCATGGAAGGTGCTGTGGACCTGGTGCTGGGCGCCCCACCACACCCTCAGGGTGATCACAGTACCCGCACAATGTGACGGTGTGTAGCTACTCTGTGCCAGTAACACACACGGTCAGTTCCCCCTACCAGGCCGAGGTGCTGTGGGGGTGCATACCCCATCTTGTGATCATCTGTAGACTGCTGATTTGCATGTGCAGTGCATCATGGGTACGGGTGGGTTAACCCTATCCTGGTGATCACAGCAGACTGTTTGTGTGGTGACATGCAGTCCTTCTGCAGCCAGCCAGGGGTTTGTTAGCAGTTGTAGCTCACTGGTTACTTTACTGCCTGTAGAGCCAGAGGTCATGGGTTCAAACCCACAGTGGGGTTATTTGATAGGGCTTTCCAAGGCATTGTCTATTTTTAATGTACATTAGTGCTGCCAGCAAAAACATCCTCAGAGTACTGTAACCATAAGTGCCTCAGAAGGCGCTTTATAGGGCGCTTTATAGGCCTTCTGAGGCACCTTATGGTTACAGTCCATATCAGGTGCCTTATAAGGTGTCCTATGGAGCACCTTATAGGGTGCCCTATAGGGGACATTATAGGGTGCCGTGGCGGACAGTGCACTTTATAATGTGCCCTATGGAGTGCCTTATAGGGTGCCTTATGCGGCATCTTAGGTTACGGCATGTGAGGGTGTGTTTGCTGGCAGCAATAATTAAAATACAAATAAAATGCCTCACAAAACAATACTTACATGTCAAAGCTGATGTCTTAGCCAACCTTATGCATTAGGCACACTGGGGGATCAAACTCATGACCCCTGTATCATCAATCAGTGTATTAACCATTGTGCTGTACCTCTGTTTCTATGTTTGCATGTCTGGGCGCCTACTTAAGATTACCGCGCGTTAACGTGCTTAGCGGCGCTTTGCCCGATAATGTGCGCAGCAGCACGCGTTATCGCACGATAATCCCATTTTGCTACTTTAAGACTGAAACGCCCACTCCTTTTATGGCAGCTTGCACACTATCGCCGGGCGCACGTTAAGAAGGTTTAGTAAACATACCCCATAGTGCCCAAGTATGAGAGGGCACTACGGTGAGGCTGCAAATGGGGTACAGGGGGATGCAGTCGGGACATGCAGTGGAGAAGCTGGGGCACAGGGTGGACTAGGCAGATGACTAGGTGACACATAGGAATGTAGAAGTGGAAAAGCAGCAAGACAGCAACTGATCAAGGGCAAACATGGCCACGAGTGTGCGCCCCACAGTGCCCCAGGGGACAGTACCCAGCGAGTACCCCAAAGAGCACATAACAGTAGCAGGTGGTGCCGGGGAAAGCATGGATGTCTATGCAGGCACCCCTACCCCATATCACGCACCATAGGCAACCGCCTACTGGCACACTGGATGTCCTGGGACTGCATACCACCAGCACCACCGGCACAAGGAATGCCGAAACTGTAAAGCAGCAAGACAGCAACTGATGAGGGACCAACATGGGCAGGGCACGAGTGTGTGCCCACAGTGTCACAGGAGATATTACCCAGCAGGTACCCCCAGGGCACATAACATTGGCAGGTGGTGCCGGGGGAAGCGCGCAAGCCCATGTAGGCACCTCTACCCGAGAACCCACACCATAGGCAGCTGCCTACCGGCACACTGGATGGCCTGGGACTGTGCACCACCAGCACCACTGGCACAAGGGCATGTCAGCATGGTGGCGGAGGGGGCAGTGGCATCTGCCCACAGCAGACCATGGCCAAGCCCCGTTTAGGTGGGTGCCATGCACTGCAACAGACGAGATCTGTCTGACGAACAGTCATGGTATCCCCAGGGAATAATCTAACCCCTTTGGCAACAGTTTGGTGCAGTACACATAGCCAGTGTGTTCAGGGGCAGAAGGCCACAAGTTCAAGTCTCAGCTGTGCCTCCTGCAAACTGTGTCCTTATATTTTACCCAGTGCTAACTGTAGTAATAACAACAGAACCATTATTGCAGATAAAAGAAACACCATAAACTCCTATATTTTACCCTACAGAGCACAGACACCATAAACATGTGCAATCCCAAGAGCAGAGTATCCCAACTGCAGTCCTGGAGGGCCAAACACCATTCAGGTGTCATTTTGTCCCTAATAAATATGCCTGTGCTGCATTTCTATGCACCACCCCCATTGTATGCAAATGTATCTCATGCATATTCATTAGGGACAGCATGAAAACCTGAACAGTGTTTGGCCCACCAGGACCAGAGTTGGGAACCTCTGCCCTAGAGCAGCGGCCAATAGGGGCACAAACACCCACACCCACAGGCCCCACTATCCAAAGACTCATGGAGAGTCAGGCTGTTGGGCCCTGCGCAGAGCAGCATCTCCCAATACTGGCACCTTAGCAATGCCGTCCTAAACTTGGGAACACGTTCCACCTATATCAAAAGGTTGCTATGATTAATGTCAGATAACAAATCCGAGGTTAAACACGATTTGTTGACAGAGATTCATCATAGCAACCTTTCTGATATCTGTGGAGTGTGTTTCAGCTTTTGCTTCTGACAGTGTTTGCCACCCCGGGGAGTGACCCCAACAGTATTGCGTATCATGGCAATGCTCGCACTGTGCCCAGGACTGGTGTGGCGGCCAGGGCTGACACAAACCTCTATAGTTGCACAAAGCTGGCATAGGTGTGGGAGTGTGTGTGTGTCTATCCAGTGTGTTGTGGCTGCCTACACCTTACTGAGCCCACACTACTTGCACTGTTTCCAGTGTTAGCCTGCCAATGTGCATAATGAGGGTCAAGGTACTGTGGGTATGGCCCGGACAGGGTGGCCTGGGCAGGATGCATCTGCACAGGGCAAAGGGCAATGGCTGGGACATTGTAGTGCCCAACCACCACCTGCACAGACAGGGTGGCCACGGCATGTCATGCTGGTTGGTCACTCTCACCCTGACTGAGCGGTGGCCACGGCATGGCTAGGTTCCCCCATAGTGCTATACAGTGTTTTTCTTAAGTGATATTTATGGGTTCCCTTTTCTGAGGCCCAATCACTGATATACTGGCTTGGTGTGTGTGCTCACATCCCATTTTTGAGTGTACATGGTTCCTCTAGGTACATGTAATAGCTAGCAGACTGTCTGCAGTTATTATGTGTGTGGCTGGAACACCTTGCAGGGTGCAGTGGGTGGAGACTGGCTGTGTCCTCTGCTGGTGAATGTCAGATAGTGGTGGGGGGCAGCTGAGCTTTTCCAGTATTCTGCCTGTCTGCCATTGCCTTATGTGATGCATATGGACTGCTCTGTAGGGTGCCCATTCCCCAGCGGGACTGGGGTTTATGATCCCCTCTACTGCAACCATTGCAAAGATGTAGAATGTGGATCTGTTGGTGGCAGATCCTGTCCCCCCACCCTGAACCACAGAGGGCTGGTTGGGTGGTGCTACATATTCCGCTTTTGGGTCTGAACACCCCCCCCCCTCTTAACCTATAGCATGTGACCATGGCACCCACACAGGATATGCAGTATTCTGGGTGCATCATAGTCCACAAGAGCTAGACATGACTGGGAAATACAGATGAACACAGGTGTATCCTAGGTGTGTCTGCAAGGACCACCTATCACACACTGGTACTGACAGAGGACCTGCAGCATAGCCTCAGACAAGCCAGGGGCTGCGGACCTGGTGCTGGGCGCCCCCACCTCACCTTCAGGCTGAGCAAAGGACCCTCACAATGTCACAGTATATAGCTACTCTGTGCCTGTAACACACACGGTCAGTTCCCCCTACCGGGCCTAGGTGCTGTGGAGGTGCAGACCCCATCTTGTGATCAGCTGTAGATTGCTGATCTGCATGTGCAGTGCATCATGGATATGGGTGGGTTTACCCTATCCTTGTAACCACAGCAGACAGTTTGTGTGGTGATCTGCAGTCTTTTTGTAGCCAGCCAGTGGTATGGTAGCAGCTGTAGAGATGTAGTCCACTGCTAATGTCAATGACTGTGGAGGCAGAGTTCATGGGTTTGATCCCACAGTGATGTTATTTAATAAGGCTGTCTGAGGCTTTTCCTTTTACTTTAAATCAGTGCTGCCAGCAAAATGCACCCTCACAGTGCTGTAACCTTAAGGTGCCTCATAAGATGCCCTATCAGGCACCCTATAGGGCACATTAGAAGGCGCCTTGGCGGACAGGACACTTTATAATGTGACCTATGGAGTGCCTTATAGGGCGCCTTATGTGGCACCTTATGTTATGGCACTGTGAGGGTGTTTTTGCTGGCAGCACTGATGTAACTTAAAAAAGGAAATGCCTCAGACAGCACTGATTTACATGAAAAGCAGGAACTGCCTCAGACATCCTTCTTACATAACACCACTGCAGGATCAAACCCATGACCTCTGGCCTCCACAGTCATTGCAGTAACCAGTGGGCTACATCTTTATAGCTTCTGACACTGTGCTGGCATGAACTTAGGGTTAACGCACGTTAACATGCCATGGCGCCCACTATCGCGCGATACAGATTCTTGCTACCTTGATGCCGGAACGCCCACTCCTTATATGACATTCTTCACATTATCGCTGCAAATAGTGCCGGTAACATTAACACACTTTAGTAAACATACCCCTAAATCCTTTTTGGCCAAGTGGTCAAGCTGAGAAGGCAAATGGAGTTGTCATTGTGCTGGGGGTCTAAAATATTTTGCTGATTGGAAGTGGAACAGAGTCTAATGGAGTTTCAGATGCTGAGTTCAGATAAGTGATTTGTTTTTGAAATGATCTATTTTGAAGCATTTTACTGCTGCAATCAGTGATTGCCTGTTTCTGTATTTGTTATGGTGGATAGAACTAATTTTAGAAACAGAAATATGATGACAGAAAAATATCACATGGCCTATCTAGTCTGTCCTTCCATAACAACTACAACAGTCCCCTTTTTACCTTTAGAGATCCTCTGTGTTTGTCCCATGCTTTTTTGAATTCAGTTACTGTCCTCATCTCTACCACCTCCACTGGGAGACTATTCCACGGATCCACTACTCTTTCCATAAAGAAATATTTCCGCATGTCACTCCTGAATCTATCTCCCTTCACCCTCATCCCATGTCCCCTCGTAGCAGAACTTGCTTTCAATTGAAAGATGCTCTCTCCCTGAACATTTATGCCACGGAGGTATTTAAACATCTCAATCATATCACCTCTATCCCGCCTTTCCTCTAAGGTGTACATATTTAGATCCTTCAGTCTGTCCTCATATGCTTTATAATGAAGACCACTAATCATTTTAGTAGCTACCCTCTGCACCGACTCCATCCTGTTCACATCCTTTTGAAGGTGCGGTCCGCAGAATTGCACACTATACTCCAAATGAGGTCGCACCAAAGACTTATACAGAGGCATTATCACCTCCTTTTTTCTGCTAGCCATTCCTCTCTGTATGCACCCAAGCATCCTTCTAGCTTTTACCGTCGCCTTTTCTACCTGCTTAGCTACTTTAAGATCATCAGACACAACCACGCCTAGGTCCCGCTCTTCTTTAGTGGACAAAAGTACTTCACCCCCTATACTATATTGCTCCCTTGGATTGCTGCAGCCCAAATGCATGGCCTTACATTTTTTAACATTAAATCCAAGCTGCCAAATTCCAGACCATTCTTCAAGCTTAGTTAGATCCCTCCTCATGTTAACTACCCCTTCCTGGGTGTCTACTTTATTACAGATTTTGGTATCATCCGCAAAGAGGCAAACCTTACCTGAAAGCCCTTCCGCTATATCACTAACAAAGATGTTAAAAATAATTTTGATATTAACTGATTTATAGCACTTACATGATTTTAAAGAATTGCAAAAAAAATATATAAAAATACAATATATCATTGAATGAAGGACTTTGGTGAGGGATAATGGGACCAATGACTGAAAAGGGAAGCCTGTGAATATTTAGGTCACGTGCATGTGATCGATGGTGGCTTTATCTGATGGTTCCTCCCTTGTTTTAGGGGCCTTTTTAATGGAAGTACCCACAGCTCTTTTATTTCTATGGGCACAACGGCCCTTAATGTATGTGTATCTTTAGTAAATAATATTCAGAAAGACCTTTGGAATATTCAGAAAGACCTTTGATCTAATTCAGAAAAACTGAGGCAAATTTTCTCGCTCATGAATTCATTAATTGGAGAGCATAAGGAATAATCTTTTTGGGTACAAGGTGAAACCTAGAAAACATGTTCTGGGGAACATACATTTATAGACTCCAAAAACAAGTAGTAATAATTTATTTATGTAGTTTCATCATTACATATAATATTGTATTAAATGAAGTAGGCTTTCTACATAAATTTGTTGTCCTGCTCCACTGGCCTCCCTTAAATTATTGCACCATTGAGTGATCTTCTATGCAAAATTATATTTTCTAGTTATATTTTTTATTGTGTTATTGTTTAATTTAGATTTTTCTATTTGCATTCCTTATTAACTGGTATGTAAATTGTTATGATAAGAAACATGGGGGCATATTTACTAAAGCACGCTACCTGGTAGCGCGGAGTTTAGCATGAAGTTAGGGCACTGCGCAAAAAGGTAGCATGGAACCACCCGCTAAAATTCCCATGTTACCTTGATAGCATGCATTGGGGTGACTACTGGGTGGGACAGGCACATTCTTTTGACAGTGCAGCAAGTGTGGGAATTTGTTTGCCTGTGCTACATGTGTTCAGGGCAAGTACCATGGGTGCAACTAATGCCACCTCAATGGGTGATGTTTGTTGAACCCATGGTCATTTTGTTGTGCAGACACATGGTAAGTGCAAAGGAATGGCTATACCCTCCCCCTCTCCTATAGTTAGCTTGCAGCCCTGTAATAGTAATGTGCATTACTGGTGTGGGGCTTAATAAATATTGATTGTAAGATAAGGCGGTATAGAAATACTATTAAATAAATAAATAAATAAATAAATAAATAAAATATGACCCATTGTGTAATGGCAGTATATCAAATACTCTTAGAAAAAATAAATATATGAGTTGCTCTTGAATACTTGAGGTAGATCATTAAATACCAATGATAGAAGCTGTAAAACATCAAGTTATCTACAAATAGTTTGTGTGATATTAAAGAGCCAATTACGAGCATATCTAAAGGGAATAATGGATGATATTTGCCGCTTAACATATTAAAAGGCAAAACCAAGCATTATTTTACCAGAATATACATTCGATTAAGTCAACACAGATCATATAATAATGAGATGCTAATCATGAAAATGAATGCAAAATAATTCAGAATGATGAAAATTGAATAATTGCATATGATGAACTTCACAAGCTAAATTATTCATGGGAATTTTCCTGGCTGGGAGAAGGACACCTGTCAGCCTCTAGTGGCATTCACATGTTACTTTGAACCTCAAGCCAGATGGGGCTGTGGCGAATGGGGATTGCTCTTGCCTTGCTCCTTTAGATTACCACAGATTGGCACAGTTGGCCTGAGAGGAGCTATGGGGGTGGGGGTGGGGGGGGGGATGGAAAGGTTTGAGGTGATTTTTGGAGAGAGGGTAAGAGGAGTTGACTGTAAGTGTGGGGAGGTCTTGGGGGGAAGGGGTCCAGGGGTTGACTGGAAAAGGAGGGGTCTCTGCAGAAGTTGTATATGCACTAATCCCTTTAAGAAGGTTCCCTGGGAGCACTGGGCTGCACATTAGTGACTTGATGCACCTGGGGAGCAGAATAATGCAGTTTATGAGATTAATTTCATTATTCCTATATTGTAGGAATTCCTCATCTGTAGTACCGAGTTCTCCACAAGTTAGTGACGCCTATGGTAAATTAAGTTGAAGTAAAATGTAATAATTTATCCCAACCTTGTAATTAGCCCCCTTAAAGCCCGATTCCATTCCAGACATAGATCCCCTCTGTATGTACGGTCTGAGCCAGACGTACAGAGGAGATCGTGATTCTGATCACGCGAGGCACATCTAGCCTCGCGGGATCAGAATTGTGATCAGTCATGTACATGCAGGCCGGGAATGTGATTCATTCCAGCCTGTATGTACATTACCTGCCCGACTAACTCAGTCAGAGCTTTTAAATGGAGCTGCAAAGCCATGGCATCATGTTGCTATGGCACCACGGCTCCATTTAAAAACCGCGATGCTGGTCACCTGAAAAAGGGGTTTATTCCCCGCAGCCTGACCCCCGTTATGGCCTCCTAAGGCCAGGGTAGGACTGCGGGGAATGCCCCCTTGCCCCCCCTGCCCCATCCAAGCCCCGGGTACTTAATAAAATGACATCCAGGGAAGTTATTCCACCTCGGAAGGTGGAATAACGTCTCCACACATGTCACTAGCCCTGGATGTACAGGGCCGACATTAGAATCAGTCCTGTAGGGGCAGAGCCTAACTTTGGGCAAGATGGATGTGTGAGAGCTTAGCTCCGGAGGGGCAGCTTAAGAATCTTGACTCCTGCTGCGTTTATTAGAGCGGACCCCATCTATCTTGGAAGCAGTCAACTCCGGATATGTCTGGCCTCAAACCGATGCGTCTGGATTATCAAGGAACACAAAGTGCCAGTGCTAAGTGATCTAAAATGAAGCCTTTTTCACCTCACAAAATGGCGGTCATCCGAGATTACCTCGAGGCCTTGCAGGAACTTCTGTCTGAGATTCGCGCTGTTAAAGACATGTTTAAATCAAATGGAGACTCGCTGACCACAATGCAAGAAGATATTTCCTCCTTTAAAAACAGTCTGGAGTCGATCATGATGAGACTGGAGAAGGTGGAGAATGTGGTTGCAACACACGTGGAGCGGTTCAGGGCCATTGAGAAGCAAGCAAAGCTGATCCGGTGATTGCAGAGGGACCTGGAAAATGGTAACAATCACACTCAATACAGGATCAATATCAGGATCCTGGGAGTCCTCGAAGGAGCAGAAGGCACAGATATGATGGCTTCCTTGCAGTCAATGATCCTGAGTGAGCTTAAAGTCAAGTTTGCTATGCCATTTGAGATCGAACATGCCCATCGGGTGCCTACTCAGTCTATAGTCTAGGGCAAACGTCCACGCCTAATCATACTAAAAGTTCTGCAATTTTAGGAAGTCACGCAAATCATGGAAGCAGCCAGGCTACACTCTCCATTGGAATATCAAGGGCATAAGCTCCTCTTCTTTCTGGACTTTGCGAAAGCAACTGTAAACAGGAGGAAAGGTTGCTTGGTGCTGCGTCCATGAATGCTGCAGTTGCAGGCCCGTTTTGGGCTGCTTTATCCTGCCTGTATGAGAGTCACGCTGCACAATCAAACCAGGACATTCGACTACCCAGGGAAGTTGCACGCTTTCTTGGAAGACAAAGAACTGGTGTTGATGCAGTGAAAACCCTGCTTTGCACAGCGGTGGATATAAGCTTGCAGAGTATCTTAATCTTCCTTTTCTGGGAGTCATTGCTGGTTACAAGATCGTGAAGTCAAGATTTAAATTATAATGGAGTTGACATACATTCTGGCCTTTTTGGGGTAACTCCAGAATATTGCTCTGGTCACACTGGGGTTTTTTGTTGTTGTTGTTGTTTGTTGTTTTTTCTTTCTTTCTTTCTTTCTTTCGTCTGTGGCATTTGAGTTAGATCAGAAGGCGTCCGGGCATTGAAAGATAGGATGGCCCTCATATATTTATATTTATCTATTTGCGATCATGGGATGTTTTGGGAGGGGCTGTTCTGTTCTAGTGTTCTAAAGCTTTGGCATTTGGGGAAGATACACTAGATGTGAGTAATTGTTAGAATAAGGAGTTTTACTTGGCAGAGGAGAAGAAGTGAATCATTTGATTATACCCTCCGTGCCTGTCTTGTCCTTTTTGGGTTCACCCACTAAGTTTTTGTTTGGTATAGACCCCCAGGGTTTTGATGGTCTTTGGTATTTAGAACCATGGTTTTTTTGGGACAATCTTTTATAAGGGCTGTGGTCAAGGTGTGGTATTTCTTTTTGTGCTTTTTCCCATGGGAAATTATTGCTGCTTCAATTTTGGGTGCTTCAGTGATGTGAATTAACAATGCAAAATTTTATGTTATAACCTGGTATGTTTCTGTAACAATTGCACATTATTGTGTGCTATATTGTCTCTATGTCTTCCTTTAAGATAGTCTCACTGAATGTTAAGGGCATTAACAATCCTATTAAGAGAAAAACAATATTTTTATATGGGTGCAAGGAATGTGCTGACATCCTATTTCTGCAAGAAGCACATTTGAATGCAAGGGAGTCTTTAAAATTAGATATGAAACCCTTTACACTTATAGCTTTTTCAGCAGCAAATCATAAAAAAAATGGGGTAGCCATACTAGCAAGAACATCTCTGTCCCCTACTGTGCTGCAAACCAGATCTGATATCGAAGGGCGCTGGGCAATGGCTGTTATCAAGATAGGCCTCACTGAACTGGCCGTCATCAATATTTTTGCACCAAATTTAGATTCCCCTGCTTTCTTTAGTTATATAGCGGCTCTGGCGCAAGAGGTATCCAGATATCTAACTATTATGGGGGGAGACTTCAACCTCACATTAGACCCCTTGTTGGTCAGGAGTCCTGTGAGAACTAGTAAGGTCCCCAAAGCTCACCCTATTCTTTTGTCACTAATGCAAGAGCTAGGCTTAGTAGATATATGGCAGTTGCAGCATCCTCTTGATAAGGAATACACTTTTTTCTCTCCTCCTCATAACTCAGTATCGCACATCGATTTTTTCCTAGTTTTCAAGGGATCGTGTCCCAAAATCAGTGAACCCAATATTCACGCTTCTCATATATCTGATCATGCCGCAATCTCATTGTCCCTATTAGACTTTTCGAACTGCTCATCTCATACATGATGGCATTTTGACAGAACTCTTCTTAGCAATCAGGAGTTCCATGAAACCATTCTAGTGGCTATTGAGGAGTATTTTCAGTTTAACTCATACCCAGGACACTTTGGGATAGGCGTGGTGGGAGGGTTTCAAAGCTAACATACGGGCCACCATAACCAGCTTTACTATATGTCATGCCAAGCAATGTAAAGCAGAACTAGAAGCTTTGGATAGGCAGATTAAAGTGGGGGAACGCATCCTAGGCTGGAAAACTGATCTTAATATTCTGATATGTCTACAAAGCCTTAGATTTAGATATAACACAATCCTAACTACTGAAGCTTTACAGAATATTTAGGTGCAGAAAGGGCGATATTAATTGGAAGGCAATAGGGCTGGATGGCTACTAGCTAACTTGTTAAAAGATTATAAAGAAGCTTCTCGCATTGCTGCTTTAAGAGACTCCCAGGTGCAACATTTGATTGTTGCAGACACTGAAACTGCAGAAACCTTCCGTCATTTTTATGCTCAGCTGTACTCTCCAGAGATAGAATTCTCTAAGGATGCTTTTGAGAGATTACTGGTAGATGTTCAGAGGTCTATTCTGGATCAGGAAACAGCTGCAGGTCTGGATAGGCAGATCACGGTCATGGAAATTATTCAGGCCATTGATTCTATGCAAACGAGCAAGGCTGCCGGACCAGATGGCCTTCTGGTTGAATTTTACAAAACCTTTTCTAAAGTATTAGGTCCATATCTTCAACAATACTATCAGCTCCTCTTGGAAGCGGATGCTCAGACTGGTGCATTCGCCTCTGTGAACATTGTGGTTCTTGAAAAACCTGGAAGGGACCCTCAGCTGGTCAGTAACTATGGCCCAATTTTGTTACTAAATGCAGACTATAAAATATTTGCTGCCTCTTTGGCTGGTCATCTTTCCAAATTAATCCCATCTTTGATCCACCCGGATCAATGTGGCTTTACAGAGGGACGCTCTACAGCTGATAATGCCAGAGTGTTTTGCCATGTGTTGAAAGGAGCAGAAGGAGTGGAGGGCCCATTAGTGGGATTGTCACTGGATGCAGAGGAAGTGTTCAATAGACTAGAGTGGCCTTTCTTATTTGCTGTTTTGAGGTGGTTTGGTTTCGGTGAAGGTTTCTTTAAACTAATTAAACTTATGTATGCGAGACCAAGTGCTAATATTTTTGTGAATGCAACTCAATCCAAAGATTTTCCCTTAGGGCGCGGCACCCATCAAGGCTGTTACCTTTCTCCTATCCTATTCAATCTTGCCTTAGAACCCTTGGCTCTGTTTTTGAGACAGAGTCCTACGGTTAAAGGTGTGCCTATTGCTGGTATGGAAATCAAGCTTTCTGCCTATGCTAACGATGTGTTGCTGTTCACTTCTCCCAGTTCAATTCTGGCTGTTCTAGAGTTGATGGACCACTACTCAGGGTTATCAGGATATAAAATTAATTGGACAAAGTCTGTAGCGTTCCCTTTAAATTCACAAGTTTGTAGTGCAGACTTGACTGACTACCCTTTTGTATGGGAACCCAAAATGGTAAAATATTTAGGAGTGCATTATTGCCATCCACTTATTGAAACTCTGCAATATAATGAAGAGACTCCCCTTAAAACTGTATGAAATATGACTGTGAAATGGTTGCCGGTTTATCTATCTTAATGGGGTTGTCTTGAAGCGATAAAGATGACTATTACTCGCAGGTGAACTATGTATTAGAAATGCTGCCAGTTTTCCTTTCAGATAAAACATGCCGGCAAGTGGAAAGGACTCTTGTCCAGTTTCTATTGAAAAACAAACTTCCTAGAATAGCTGTTAGGAAGCTTAAGTCTAAAAATGAGGAGGGGCGTGTGAACCTCCCTGATTTTCAGGCTTATCACTGCGCTTTTCTGTTAAAACAGGGGTCAAGATGGGTTGAGAAGCTTAAGGGTCAACGTCCAGTGTGGCTTGATTTGGAAGAGAGATTGATGGCTCCGTTTCCCTTGAGTCTCCTCCCTGGCATGGTTCAGAGAGGTTGAAGTTTGTGATAAGGAAGCTTATCATAGTTCAGGAGGGAGCTATAAAAGAGGTGAATTGGCTCTGAACAAGCAACCTGTCTTTGCTGGTAGAAATACTAAAACAGAATGTTTTCATAAAAGACTACCAGTCCCAGAATGCACCAGGTTTCAAACAGCCTCTAGAAGGGCTGAAGTGGGGAAACGTGTGTTCAATCAGGAGAGCTATGAGGTAATCCCCAATCACTCATCTCCAAGGGCAGGGCTTGATTCAACACAGCTTGGCTGTGCTAGGATGGAGTGTCCCTCTAAGCACGTTAAAAGTAATCGATTTTCTACACACAGACAGAATCGTGAGCAGAGTGAGATCAAGGACAGAGAGAGCAAGGAGAGACAGAAGCAGCAGCAACGTGGAAAGAAGAAGAGAAAGACACCTTGGAGGTCTAAAGAAGGAGCCCACAGTAGTACGTGTGTTGGGAGTCATTTCAGAGGCAAGCATACTCCATTGGACTGGAGGAAGCCATAGGAATGGGGTTATAGAGCCAAGAATTCCCAGACGGCACCTTTGAAGGAGATGGCTGCATGTGGAAGGGGCCCTAAGACCGGTGCAAGGAGGTATGTGAAGAGAGACCCAGTGTCCAGGGATCTTGATTGGAAGGCTGGAAATAAAAGCTGGACTACTTACTGGCCAGGATACCTGGAGAGGAAACCTAACAGCAAAGGAAGCTCAGGTATGAACTTTGATCTATGCCCTAGCTCTTCTTACATTCGTGCATCACAACTCATTATTTTGTGAAGGGCTGATTCTGGTATAAGTGAACTACATTCCCCACAATCCTTTGCAAGTCATAATAATATTTTTGCCTCTGCTAAGACTGTGGCCATTCACGACCAGCGCCCCGGTTTACAGTGGCGTAGTTGGCAGGATTGCTTTTACACAAAGGATTTACATGATTTATAAGGCTTACAACTGAAATATGAAAGAAAAAAGTTCAAGTCAAAAGCTGGAAAGTGGATTTTTCCCTTAACAACACTTTGGAAAAAAAAAAGAGGAGGAAAAGACCCTGTGTAAGCTGGATTCATCACTGGCATAAGGTAATATGTTTTTTTTTTCTTTTGTTTTCTTGCAGGGATACAAGATGGATCCGAAGGAACTGGCCAGCTGGATGGCAACCCAATTTAGCAGGCAACAGGAGCTAGCGCAGCAGGCTCAGGACACTGCAATTAAAGCATTAAGGGACCAGCAGAAGCCAGTGCTTGATCTGGTGGAAGCCTTAATTGCTCTTCATAACCAAAGTGGACTGGATGCAAGACCAGCAGTAACAACTGGTATACCACATGTGGACAATGTTGGACTCAATCAGGGAATTGGGGCATTTAGTTTTGGGAAGCTGACTCCAGATGATAATGTTGATGATTTCCTTGAATCTTTTGAGAGAGTGGCACAAGCATTAGCATGGCCAGAGACCCAGTGGGCAGTAAGGCTGGCAGCCTCATTAACTGGGGAGGCGCTTGCAGCTTATAGGGCAATGCCAGCAGCTCAAGCTTTGAATTATAGAGATGTAAAGGCTGCTATAAGAGATCGCCTAGGGTTGTCTATTTCAGAGTATAGGCGAATGTTTAGAGCTACTGCATTAAGAATGGGTGAAACACCCAGGGCTCTGAGTCAGAGAATTAGAGGACTGGCTATAAAATGGTTGGAGCCTGAGGGAAAGACTGTGGAAATGTTATTAGACATTATTATGCTTGAACAATTTATGTCTGCTGTGTCTAAAGATTTGCACACTTTCCTTATACAGCAAAATTGCCAGAACCTTGGAGAGGCAACCATGCTAGCAGAGAGATTCTTGGAAGCCACGCAGGCTTGCCATAGAATGGGTGGCCCTCTGAAGGTTGGTGCTGAGGCAAGCTGTGCTGTATCAGAAAAGAAAATGGTTAAAAATGTTTCTAAGAATAATTGTACTGTACCAACCCAGATTACAAAGTGGAGTAAAAAGAAATGGGGAAAATGGGGACATTTGGAAAGGGGATGCCAGATACACACTAGCTTGATGGGTGTTGATTTAAAACAGCCCAAAGAAGGATTCCTTTTGGTGGTTGATGTGCAGGGAATTACCACAAATGCTCTGCTAGACTCTGGAAAAATACAAAAAATATATTCGGTCTTTGCGGAGTGAATTATGACTATCCAACAATGAAAAATCACACCAATATAACAAATTTTTTTAGTGGAAAACAAATTTTATATATAAGCATCTAAACCAGGGGTCTCAAACTCAAATTGCTTTGAGGGCCAAATGAGGACTTGTAAAGTAACCCGGGGGCCGCATAAGACGCGGGGCCTCATTTGCATAAGGGACCTCATTTGCATAAATATTTGCATAATGTTACCATACACTAACTTTTAGTAAACATGCCTCTTTAATGAGTATGGATAAAGAAAGACTAAAAGATTTAGAAACAAGAAGACAATAATTAAACTGGGAACCCCAAAAGCCAAACTTGGAACGTACAACAACACTGTAGAAATAAAACTATAAATTAATTTCCTCTTGTACTAAACAAAGCGCAAACATTAATGATGCACATTTCCCAGAGCTGACATATTCCAGTTAATAAATTCAAAATAAAGAGATATTTTTCTACCTTTTGTGCATTTTTTTCAGTTGCAATTGTTCCAGCCACTTTCTTCTGGTTTCTTCATGTCTCTGCTAACTCTCCATCGTCTGCTGTCCATTTGCCCTTTCTTCTCTCCTAGTTTTTTTTCCATTCTCTCTCTACATCTGCTTTAACATACTAATCTTTCTCCTTTTTCTCTTTCCTCATTCCTATTTCATCCACTCAAATGTTACCCCTCCATCCTCAATCCCCACTTACTCTCCCAATACCTGGCCAATTGTAGATTTGTCTTCTCTCCCAGACAAAATATTTTTCCCCTCTCCATTTCACTTTCCCAGCTCCATCCCATTCTAATCCTCCCCCAACATCAGCTCCCTTCTAGTTCCAGCCCCACCCAGCATCCGCTCCCTTCTAGTCCCCCCATTAGTCCATTTCCAGTCCTATCCTAGCCTCACCATCAGCCCATTTCCAATCCTAGACCCCATCAGCCCATTTCCAATCCTAGCTCCCTCCCTCACAGCCCATTTCCATTCCAAGCCCCCCTCCCCATCAGCCATTTGCAGTTCAAGCCCCCCTTCCACTCAGCCCATTTCCAGTCCTAGCAACCCCCCCAGCCCATTACCAGTCCTAGACCCCCCATAGCCCATTACCAGTCCTAACCTCCCCATAGCGCACTTCCAGTTTTACCCCCATCACCCCATTTTCAGTCTTACCCCCCCCATAGCCCATTACCAGTCATAACCCCCCCTGCCAATAGCCCACTTCCAGCCCTAACCCCCATTACCCCATTTCAGTCAGCCCCTCCATAGCTCATTACCAGTCCTAACTCCCCCCATCAGCCCACCTCCAGTCCTTCCTAACCCCCACCTGCCCATTTCCAGTCCTAGCCCCCACCATAGACCATTCCAGTCATAACCCCCTGCCAATATCCAGTCATATCCCCCCCCTGCCAATAGCCCATTTCCAGTCATACCCCCCCCTGCCAATAGCCCATTTCCAGTCATAACCCCCCTGCCAATAGCCCATCTCCAGTCATAACCCCCCCCTGCCAATTCCCCATCTCCCCTTATAACCCCCCCCTGCCAATAGCCCATTTCCAGTCCTACACCCCCCCCCCCCCGGTAAATTAAAAAAAAACCTGGCTTCTGCTGCTGCAGCAGAAAATCAGCTGTCCCGCGGCCCCTTCCCCTCTGCGCGGAGAGCCCTGAGTGTGCTTCATCTGCGGCGTGCTTTTTAAGCCGCGAAGAGAGTATTTCCCTCTCGCGCGGCTTAAACCTAGTCACTTTTCAAGCCTCGCGAGAGGGAAATACTCTCTTCGCGGCTTGAAAAGCACCCGCTGATGGAGCACTCTCGGGGATCTCCGGGCAGAGAGGAAGGGGCCGCAGGACAGCTGATTTTGCTGCTGCAGCAGCAGAAGCCAGTTTTTTTTTTTTTAAAAATTGACCGTCGATTCTGCCGTTGCCACGGCGGCAACGGCAGCAGCAGCAGAAGCTGTCGCGGGCCGCACAATGTTCTCTTGCGGGCCGCATGCGGCCCGCGGGCCGCGTGTTTGAGACCCCTGATCTAAACGGTGTAAATACTGAGGTGAATATCGGCACCAGTGTTAGTGTTAACATCACTTACTAATATCATTTCTAACACTGGTGCCGATATTCACCTCAGTATTTACACCGTTTAGATGCTTATATATAAAATTTGTTTTCCACTAAAAAAATTTGTTATATTGGTGTGATTTTTCACTGCTAGACTCTGGGGCAGACCAGAGTATGCTGTCAAAGAGGCTTTGGAAGAGGATAGAGGCCCAAGAAGGATTTGTGCCTAGAACCCCTGAAAGCCAGGTTAACATCAGATGCATTTATGGTGCTGCAACATCATATCCCACCTATAGGCTAATGGTTAAGTGCCTGTGGGAACAAGAGGAAATTCTTTTAGCAGTGGTGCTTAGGCTTCCGTTTGATTTGGTTCTAGGAAGGGACTGGCCAAGATTTAAGCAGGAACTAGTGAAAGGACTAGGAAAGAAGGAGGGAGAAGGAATGATGGTAATAGCTCCCGTGCCTTTGTTTGGAAGTCCTCAGACCCCAGCTAAAAAGATGGTTAAGCTTCCAGAAGAACAAACTACTAAGAAGCAAGTATTTATCTTGAAGTACCATAGGGTCACAGAGAAGGCCCAAGCTCCTAAACGGGCAACCCCTCAAGCTGTTGGGTTTGACCTGTGCAGTGTAGAAAATGTAACTGTACCTAGCCAAGGGAGAGCCCTTGTTGACACTGGACTCCAAGTAGAAATACCCATTGGGTGCTATGGGCGAGTAGCCCCAAGATCAGGATTAGCCCTGAAGTATTTCATTGATGTGGGAGCGGGAGTGATTGATCCCGATTACAGGGGCAATCTTAAAGTTCTGTTGTTTAATTTTGGACAGAATGATTACCATGTAAAGACGGGAGACAGAATCGCTCAATTGATATGTGAGAGACTTGGTTTCCCACCTGTGGAGGAAGTTACATCCTTGTCAAATTCTGAGCGTGGAACCAAAGGTTTTGGTTCTACTGAAGACAAAGGGGTTAAGAGCCTAGCTGCCACCTGTGCCCGTGAAAGGGAGGTGCATGAAGAGGAGGATTTTGGACCCCAAGTATCTGACTGTAAAGAAAAATAAGAACCCCAGATTGGTGAGGACCTGACAGTGGTACAGCAGGAAGAAATAAGGAAATTGCTTAAAGAATTCCCAGATGTTTTGACTCCCATACCTGGGGAGACACATTTGGTTGCCCATGAGATAATAACTCCACCTGGGAAATTAATTCGTCAAAGGCCATACCGCTTGCCTGAAGCAAAGAGACAGGAAGTATTGGCACAAGTTCAGGAAATGTTAGACATGGGAGTAATAGAGGAGTCGAAGAGTCCCTGGAATAGCCAAATAGTCTTGGTGCCCAAGCCTGATGGCTCTTTAAGATTCTGTATTGACTTCCGGCAGGTAAACGCAATATCAGTTTTTGATGCATATCCAATGCCAAGAATTGAAGAGTTGTTGGACCAGCTTGGACAAGCTCAATATTTAACCACCCTTGATATGACAAAAGGCTATTGGCAAATCCCTCTAACCAGGGAGTCGAAGCCGAAGACTGCGTTCAGCACCCCCATTGGCCTTTTTCAGTTCAAAAGGATGCCTTTCGGACTGCATGGAGCGGCAGCTACCTGCCAAAGGTTAGTGGACCAGGTACTTCGACCCCACCAAAATTATGCCTTTGCCTATATGGATGATGTCATAATCCATAGTAACAGTTGGGCGGAACATCTAAAGAGAATCAGGGCAGTCTTATGCTCCATGAAGCAAGCGGGGATCACTTTGAACCCAAAGAAGTGTGCCTTTGCTAATAGAGAGGTAAAATACCTAGGCCACCTGGTGGGAAGAGGGAAAATTAAACCTCTAATGAGCAAGGTGGATAGCATCAGGAATTTTCCTCCTCCAACAACAAAGAAACAGCTGAGGAGTTTCTTGGGACTTATTGGATACTACCGCAGATTTATACCACAGTTTGCAGAGAAAAAGTGCAATTTTTACTGATATGCTGCGGAAGAAAGAATTGCCCAAACCAGCTGAAATGGACTCCTGAAGCTGAAAAAGCATTTGCAGTCCTAAAAGGGAAGTTGTGTACAGGACCAGTACTGAAAGGGGTGGATTTCAGGAAACCCTTCTTGGTTTAAACAGATGCCTCGGATGTAGAGCTAGGAGCTGTTTTATCCCAATGTCATGAAGGGGAGGAGCATCCTGTGATGTACCTGAGCAGGAAATTGTCACCGGCTGAACAGAAGTATTCCACAATAGAAAAGGAATGTTTAGCTATAAAGTGGTCAGTGGAGGCATTGAGGTTTTACCTTACAGGGAAGAAGTTTCAACTGGTTACAGACCATGCCCCACTTAATTGGTTGCAACAAATGAAGAACCACAATGCCAGGTTGACATGCTGGTACATGGTCTTATAGGCATTTGATGTTCAAGTGGAACATTGTGCTGGGAATTTACACAAAAATGCGGATGCCCTTTCCCGTATTACGGACTGTAAAGAAGAAGTTTCACCAGTTGCACCAGTCCATAATAACTTAAGCAGGGGGGTATGGGATAAGGAAGCTTATCATAGTTCAGGAGGGAGCTATAAAAGAGGTGAATTGGCTCTGAACAAGCAACCTGTCTTTGCTGGTAGAAATACTAAAACAGAATGTTTTCATAAAAGACTACCAGTCCCAGAATGCACCAGGTTTCAAACAGCCTCTAGAAGGGCTGAAGTGGGGAAACGTGTGTTCAATCAGGAGAACTATGAGGTAATCCCCAATCACTCATCTCCAAGGGCAGGGCTTGATTCAACACAGCTTGGCTGTGCTAGGATGGAGTGTCCCTCTAAGCACGTTAAAAGTAATCAATTTTCTACACACAGACAGAATCGTGAGCAGAGTGAGATCAAGGACAGAGAGAGCAAGGAGAGACAGAAGCAGCAGCAACGTGGAAAGAAGAAGAGAAAGACACCTTGGAGGTCTAAAGAAGGAGCCCACAGCAGTACGTGTGTTGGGAGTCATTTCAGAGGCAAGCATACTCCATTGGACTGGAGGAAGCCAGTGGAATGGGGTTATAGAGCCAGGAATTCCCAGACGGCACCTTTGAAGGAGACGGCTGCATATGGAAGGGGCCCTAAGACCGGTGCAAGGAAGTATGTGAAGAGAGACCCAGTGTCCAGGGATCTTGATTGGAAGGCTCGACATAAAAGCTGGACTACTTACTGGCCAGGATACCTGGAGAGGAAACCTAACAGCAAAGGAAGCTCAGGTATGAACTTTGATCTATGCCCTAGCTCTTCTCCAGGAAGACAGCAGCGAAATAAATATTATCCTGAGAATGATCAAGTAAGGAATTCCTCTGAGCCAGACCCTGATATTGATTATATAATATTTGAGGAAGAAGGAGATATATTAAATGATCTGAATGAATACATGGATTGCTCTCTGTCTAGGCTGCTGTGGTAAAATACTTTCTCACTAATACAAAAACCACCAAAAGGAACTATAATTTGTTCTTTTATCTACCCAGAAAAGTCTGCAAGAAAGCTTTTGGGTAGGATTGAGCCACGTAGAGAAAGTGAACCAGCAAAGGGGTTTGCAGCTGGCTAATTGGTGCTAATTGAGCCAGGCACAAGTGCACGTGAGCTCTGAAAGGAAACTTTTCTTTTTGTGTGTGTAAATAGAAGAAAGTTATCCTTGATAAAGAACAGTTTTGTTACTTTTGGGTTTTGTTTTTGCTTTTGGAGCAATGATAAGAAAGTTATTAGCATGAGCCATCAAAAAGACCTTTTCTGTTTCCCATCAAGGTCTTATTTGATTTTTTCTTAAGAAGTTCAGTTACCTTATTTCATGTTTTGTTTTCCTGAATGCAATACTGAAAGCAAGTGTCCTTTTTGTGTTACCAAGTAAATCTGTGTGTGAGAATTAACCCCATGAATAAAATCCATTTTTCTTTGCTTACATTCGTGCATCACAACTCATTATTTTGTGAACGGCTGATTCTGGTATAAGTGAACTACATTCCCCACAATCCTTTGCAAGTCATAATAATATTTTTGCCTCTGCTAAGACTGTGGCCATTCACGACCAGCGCCCCCGTTTACAAGTTCCATAGGGTTATAATGGACACCCAAAAGGCTTTCCATCAGTTAGCGAGTATAATTCCTCAGGAAAAATGCTTGTTGATGCTTAGTCCTATTTGGTATAGTCCTATTTTAAAAATTCAACAAAATCTGTTTGCCTGGAAGCAATGGTTTCATAGGGGTATTTGGTCCATAGGGCAGCTGATATCTGATGGTAAGTGGAAGCCTTTTGTGTGTCTGCAGCGCAAATTTGACTTGCCTAGATCCAGGGGCAGCCCTAGGGGGGTGCGGGGCCATGTGCGGGGACTCTGTGCGGGGCCTCATTTGCATAAGGGCCTCATTTGCATAAATATTTGCATAATGTTACCATACACTAACTTTTAGTAAACATGCCTCTTAATGAGTGTATGGATAAAGAAAGACTAAAAGATTTCTACATTACTATAATCCAGTGCCAACTGCCAGGCACATTAGGAACTACTACAAACACTGCCCATTTAGAACCCATAACAAACCCGCCGTATCATAACAGCACTACCAGGACTCACAAAGCACAAGACCCTACCTATCAAAAGGCAACACTACAAATATTAAACCAATACATTTCAGAGAACAACAATACATGACCTACTGGGGAAAGAGAACAAGTGGCAATGTCAAATAGGAATTACATAAACAGAATACCTCAGCTCAGTTACACGTGCAGAACATAGACCGTCACCAAACAAGAAATCACAATGTAGAAACAGGAAGACAATTAACTGGGAACCCCAAAAGCCCAACAACACTGTAGAAATAAAACTATAAATTAATTTCCTCTTGTACTAAACAAAGCGCAGACGTTAATGATGCACATTTCCCAGAGCTGGCATATTTCAGTTAATAAATTCAATAAAGAGATATTTTTCTACCTTTTGTGCATTTTTTTCAGTTGCAATTGCTCCAGCCACTTTCTTCTGGTTTCTTCGTGTCTTCTGCTAACTCTCCATTGTCTGCTGTCCATTTGTCCTTTCTTCACTCTTCTAGTTTTCTTTCCATTCTCTCTCTACATCTGCTTTAACATACTAATCTCTCTCTCCTTTTGCTCTTTCCTCATTCCTATTTCATCCACTCAAATTTTATCCCGCCATCCTCAATCCCCACTTACTCTCCCAATATCCAGCCAATTGTAGATTTGTCTTCCCTCCCACACAAAATATTTTTTCCTCTCCATTTCACTCTCCCAACTCTATCCCATTCTAATCCTCCCCCAACATCAGCTCCCTTCTAGTTCCAGCCCCACCCAGCATCCGCTCCCTTCTAGTCCCCGCATCAGCCCATTTCCAGTCCTAGCTCCCCATCCGAGTCCCTCCAGCTCATTTCCAATCCCAGCCCCCCCAACAGCCCATTTCCAGTCCTATCCTAGCCCTCCTTCAGCCCATTTCCTGTCCTAGCCCCCCCTCACTCAGCCCTTTTCCAGTCCTAGCTCCCTCCCCTCACAGCCCATTTCCATTCAAAGCCCCCGTCCCCATCAGCTATTTCCAGTCCTAGCCACTCCCCCAGCCCATTACCTGTCCTAGCCCCCCCGATAGCCCATTACCAGTCCTAAGCCCCCCATAACCCATTACCAGTCCTAATCCCCCATAACCCATTACCAGTTCTAAGCCCCCCATCAGCCCATTTTCAATCTTAGCCCCCCATGGCCCATTACCAGCCCTAACCCCCATCAGCCCATTTGAAGTCCTAGCTCCCCCATCCGAGTCCCTCCATCAGCTCATTTCCAATCCCAGCCCCCCATCAGCCCATTTTTAGTCCTTTCCTAGCCCCACCATCATCAGCCCATGTCAAATCCTAGCTTCCCTCCACTCAGCCCATTTCCAATCCAAGACCCCCATGAGCCTACTTTCAGTTCTAGCCCCCCATGAGTCCATTTCAATCCAAGCCCCCCAACAGCCCATTTCCAATCCTATCCTAGCCCTCCATCAGCCCATTTCCTGTCCTAGCCCCCCCTCACTCAGCCCATTTCCAGTCCTAGCTCCCTCCCCTTAAAGCCCATTTCCATTCCAAGCCCCCGTCCCCATCAGCTATTTGCAGTTCAAGCCCTCCTTCCACTCAGCCCATTTCCAGTCCTAGCAACCCCCAGCCCATTACCAGTCCTAGCCCCCCATAGCCCATTACCAGTCCTAAGCCCCCCATCAGCCCACTTCCAGTCCTAAGCCCCCCCATCACCACATTTTCAGTCTTAGCCCCCCATAGCCCATTACCAGTTCTAGCCCACCATAGCCCATTTCCAGTCCTAGCCCCCCCATAGCCCATTATTAGTCCTAACCCCCATCAGCCCATTTCCAGTCTTAGCCCCCCCATAGCCCATTACATCCTAACCCATCAGCCCATTTCCAATCCTAACCCCCCATCAGCCCACTTCCAGTCTTAGCCCCACCATAGCCCATTAGTAGTCCTAACCCCCCCCATAGCCCATTACCAGTCCTAGCCCCACTCCCCACCTCTACCCACTTCCTTTGTTTGCCCCCCCCATTGCCCATTTGTAGTCCTAACCCCCCCCCCCCCATAGCCCATTACCGGTCCTAACCCCCCTCCCCCCTATCAGCCCTGACAGAATTTAAAAAAAAACAGCTGCTGCTGCCGTGACAGCGGCAGAATCAAATGTCCCGCTGCGGGGCCCCACCTCCTCGGCAGAGCCTCCCTTCACCATCAGCTCCGGAGTCCCTCCCAATGCGCAGGCTTTCAGAGTCGTGAGAGTTTCCCTTTCTTCTCGTGGCTCTGTTAATCTCGCCAGGGCTGATGGGATTTCCCATCAGCCCCGGCGGGATTAACAGAGCCGCGAGAGGTCAGAGAAGCTCTCGCGGCTCTGAAAGCCACGCATTGGGAGGGACTCGGCAGCAGCATTGGGAGGCATTCAGCAGCAGCATTGGGAGGGACTCGGCAGCAGCATTGGGAGCGCATTGGGAGGGATTCGGCAGGCGGGGCGCATTGGGAGGGACTCAGCAGCAGCATTGGGAGCGCATTGGGAGGGATTCGGCAGGCGGGGCCCCGTGGTGGGACATTTGATTCTGCCGCTGCCACGGCAGCAGCAGCCGTTTTTTAAAATTTTAAATCTGCTTTTGCTAATGTAGAATGTTTTTTGCGCGGGGCCTCCTGAAACGCGGGGCCCTGTGCAAAAAACATTCTTGCTCAATGGACGGGCCGGCCCTGCCTAGATCCTTATACTTTCAGTGCATTCAGTTGAGACACTGTGTAGGGAAATCCCTTATCGATATCAGATCTTTACCTGAGGAATGGGGGTTACTTAACATAGTTAGAAAAGCCCAACAGGCCTCAGGAGTGGCCTCTTATTATTATCAGTTAGTAGCCCATTGTCCCGCTCCACATTCTTCTGGCACTCAGCGGATTTGGGAACATGACACCGGGGACACTTTCTCTCCAGATTCGTGGGGGAAATGTTGGGGTAAACTAACACAGGTCTGCGACTAAAAGCTGTTTGATTATTTTCATCTAATTTCCATGTATTTTGGTGTGCTGAAAACAAAATATTGAAAAAACTCCTAGACTTCATGATTTGCCACAACATGCAAAATTGTCTTCAAATTTATCAAATTTTTTCAAATTACTATTAATTAATTCACATAAGTGCATTTAAGATATAAAATGCCAAAAAAATCTTAAAGGGGTTGTCCGAGTTATGTAAAAAAAGTGTAGCACTGTAAATCTGATGGTCAGCAATATATACATAAGCTAAGCAAGTTTTAAGTCCGTGCTTCTAATGGTAGAAAGGGTTAATCTTTCCTGAAGAATCCAGTGGGAGGGAGACACAGGGCAGATAGCAGCAGCTCCGGTCAGTGCAGGGGGGCGTGGCCAGCACTGTGACGTCTCGTGTGCAGACACAGAGCTGCTCTCTCCTGCATGCCACACTTGTGCACGAATCATCATCAGGTTCTTGGTTCTAGGCTGTTCACACTTTTTCATCGCAATTCGTGTTAGCTCGTCATTCTTCAACCGTTATGTTATGACTCCGCGAAAGTGTATTAATTCGCCAGACAGTTTCTGTTTCATCTGTGGTGAATATACAGTGTTGAAGCAACAGCAGAATATTACAGACTTTGTGAAAAAAGTATACTTTGCATACTTTGGACTAAAAATTGGAGATCAAGATAAAGTCTGGGCACCTCATAAAGTGTGCAAATGGTGTGTTGAGGATCTCCGAAACTGGTTCAAGGGTAAGAAAAAATCTTTCCATTATGGGATTCCTATGGTATGGCGAGAGCAAAAGAACCATAGTGACGACTGTCATTTTTGTTCATGCTATGTGAAAGTATTCCATTTCATGCTTTGTTCATGCTATGTGAAAGTATTCCATTTCATACCCCAATCTTCACTCGGCAATTTGTCCCATCCCCCATGGCACAGATATACCAGTACCCAAGCCCCCTGCTACCTTGGAAGAGATACCTAGCTCCGATGAAGGTGAAGTCATACCTGAACCAGATGACGAATCAAGTTCTGACTTTGAAGATGATACAAGACCAAAATTGTTTTCTCAGGAGGAGATGAATGATTTGGTAAGAGACTTGAATCTTCCCAAAGATGCCACTGAATTACTCAGATCAAGGCTGAAAAGCAGGAATTTATTGTTGCCAGGAGTGTCATCTTCATGGTTCAGACATCGTGAAAAGGAGTTCGTTCCTTACTTCGCCCAGGAAGACAAGTTTGTTTATTGCATCGATGTCGAAGGTCTGATGGGTTAATTTAAAATCCAATATGATTCAGAGCAATGGTGTCTTCTTATAGATTCTTCAAAAAGAAGTCTTAAAGCAGTTTTACTCCACAATGGTTTTTACGCTTCCATACCTGTAGGTCATTCCGTACACTTGAAGGAAACCTACGAGAACTTAGAATTGGTTCTTCGTAAACTTAAATATGAAGACCATGGTTGGCAAGTGTGTGGGGACTTGAAGGTCTTGTGCATGCTGCTCGGGTGGCAACAAGCTGGGTATACCAAATATCCTTGTTTTCTGTGTCTATGGGACAGTCGAGATCGACAAAATCACTGGACCAAGAAGAGTTGGCAGCCAAGGGTGCTAACAGTCGGCGAAAAAAATGTCCTCCGAGAAACTTTGGTACCTTCCCATAAAGTTCTTCTACCACCTCTCCACAGAAAATCGGGATTGATGAAGCAATTCGTAAAATCACTTCCAAGAGATGGAGAATGCTTCAAATACTTGGTCACCAAGTTTCCAGGCCTGTCGGAGGCAAAATTGAAGGAAGGTGTGTTCGTCGGTCCAGACATTAGAAGGCTTATAGTTGATCAAGAGTTTGTCAATACCATGACGGATCCTCAAAAAGAAGGGTGGATTGCATTTAAAGAAGTCATACAGAAACTTTTAGGCAATAACAAAGATCCTCACTACAAAAAGATCGTCGGACGAATGCTGAAAGCATTTCAAGCTTTAAGTTGCCTGATGAGTTTAAAAGTGCATTTCCTCCAGTCCCACCTTGACTACTTTCCTGAAAATTTGGGAGCTGTGAGTGAGGAACAAGGTGAACGATTCCACCAAGACATTTAGATACCAGGGAAAATGGAGCATTACAATGATGGCAGACTACTGTTGGATGCTTCAGAGAGACATTCCAGATGCTACTCACAAGCGTAAATGCACCAAGAGGAGCTTCACAAGGAAGAAGAATCGAGTTTAGTGTGTGTAGGTGAGCTCCTTTCAGGTCAAAAAAGGATTTTCATGAAAATATTGTAATAAAACTTTAATTTTATGTCTATTTCCATTTATTTTGAGGTATTGCCTTATTTAACATAGTTACCTATTTTGACAGGAAACGTGATGTCCTATGACAAAATGGAGGCCATTTTCGGATTCAGCGCACCAAAAACCATAAAGATTACGTAGAATAACCAAAACAGCTCTCGAAAAAAAAAATTAGAATTAGAATTAGAATTTATCAATCTGCCTCTATATCCCAGGCGACATACTTTTTTGCACACAGAGCTCATTTTACCCCGATAAAGGTATCTACGTGGGATAAGTCAATTGGCAATGTGTGTTGGTCTTGTCAGAGGGATGTTGGCACTTTAAGGCATGTGGTCTATGATTGCCCTAATATCAGTCCTACTGGATTTCAATTTGGAACCGAATCCAAGATGTCTTGGGATTCAGGGCACTCTCTCTTGGACAATTATTGTTTTCTGTTCAGCAAGTGACATCTTGTCGTTACAGAGGGAATGTCATTTCCTGTATGACTTTATGATGGGAGTGGCGCTGCATCTCGTAATTGCCAATTGGAAACATACGGTAGATCTCAGTTGGCACACATGGTGGAATCGATTATGTTTATGTTACAAATATGAGCATATGCCGCAATATGGCTCAATTCCTATGCCTTCTACCTCGCTCAAATGGAAACCCCTATATGATTATTTATCAAAAGCACAATATGCTGTGACTTAGGGGGTAATCAATCAATCATGTTTACACATGGTATAGGGCAGTCTCTGGGATATATCATAGTCCTTGCAAGTCTCTTTTCTTCTTATTTCTTGTCTCTTTCTAGGATGGCTGCCTGAATGGGGGGGGGGGGGCTGGTGTTCGGGTGGGCTGTTAAGGTTTTTTTTCTTATGTTCAAAGGGATGTATTATTTCAACTGCATCCTTGTTTGGTTTTTCTGTTGTAATTTTTTTCTGAAAATTTAAATAAAGTATTAAAAAAAAATCAGCCCTGTATGTCCAGGGTCAGCAACCGCCCACTGCCCGCTCAGACTCCACCCCAGGACTGCCCAATCCCCTCCCCCATCTAACTTACCCACACAACCGGCAGGGAAGTAAGTCGGAGGCAGGAGCCGGCACAAATAGCACGGTTGGACGTCCATCCCTGCTATTCGTGACTCAGAATGACCCCATTAGTATCTTTTGGAATAAAGTCTGTAGATTTAATAAAAGTAAACAGTAGTTTCAGTGGCAGAAAAGATGGGGGTGACTATGAATTCCTATAAGATTCCTTTATGGATTGTAATGTTAAAAATAATGAATAGTTCATCTTCATAATTCATATGGAATTTAGCCTCACATTTTCATGGTGAACATGATTTACTCAGGTCAGTCCAGGGTTCACTCTGTATATCACAAGACAATTTATTATGAAAGAACATGAGATGCTGTTGAAAACTTTCTTATAGTCAATCCACATTATACTGAGGTTTCAATTTTCTTACAGCTGGCCATTATGTCTTTATTTAGCTTCAACTGGTCTTTTATTCCATAAGATCTTTTGTTACCTCTGTACAATCATATAATCTCTTGCATATGCACCTATTGCAGTAAACTAAGGGGTATGTTTACTAAACCGTCTTAATGTCACAGCGGTGGTATTATTGCGCGATAAGTGACGTTATTGTGCGATAATGTAACATTATTGCGCAATAACGTCACTTATCGTGCGATAACGCAGCGGCAGCGTTAAGGCACACTAGCGCTGTAAAATCCGGGTCTGAAGGGTGGAGTAAGGCTTCGCAGAGGGTGGAGAGAAGGGGTCAATGGGCAGAGAGTGGGAGGGGAGAGACTCCAGGCACACTAACACTGTGGAATCAGGGTCTGAACACTAACGCCAGTGAAACCCTCGCGTTAAGGCAAGTTTGCAGGAAAGAGAAACGATTTCAGTCAGCAATGTGCAGCAAAGACAGGGAAACCCAGGAAAGTGCTAGTTGGGATACATGTGCAGGGAACAAAGAGGCAAATAAACATATAAAAGGATCAGAACCACATCTAAAAGCCCAATAACCAAGCTGGCCAAAATTGATATTAATGATAAACATAAAGCAACACCACTGACAAAGCTCAAAAAATAAGATATTATGTTTGGAAGGGTCTATTCTCTGTCCCCCTACAAAGTGAATGATCCCACATTGAAGTAGTGCTGATCAGGGTTTTTTCACGTCTATATTGGGCAGGTTTGTTATGACGTGCACATGTGCAGTAACAGCAGAGTGGGTACGTAGGAAAGGGCAACTGTACTGATGCTGTAAATGGGATATAGAGGGCTGCAGGCGGCACATGCTGTGGTCCAGCTGGGGCACAGTGCGTGTTAGGCAGATGCCTAGTTGGCACATAGGAAAGCCAAAACTGTAAAGCAGCAAGACATCAACTGACGAGGGTCCAATATGGGCAGGAGTGTGTGTCCCACAGTGTCACAGAGGAGATTACCCAGCAGGTACCCCCATTGGCAGGCTGTGGGGGGGGGGGGGGGGTAAGCACACATTTCCATGTAGGCACCCCTACCCGAGAACTCACACCATTGGCAGCTGCCTACCGGCATACTGGATGGTCTGGGACTGTGCACCACCAGCATAATGGCATGGCAGTATGGTGGCAGAGGGGTGCTGGTGGCAGAGGGGGCAATGGCATCTGCCCACAGCAGACCATGGCCTAGCCCCGTTTAGGTGGATGCCATGCACTGCAACAGACAGGGTCCATTTGATGAACAGTCATGGTATCCCAAGGGAATTAACTGTCTGTGTGGTGCAGTACACACAGCCAGTGTATTCATGAGCAGAAGGTCACAAGTTCAAGTCCCAGCTGTGACTCCTGCCAACCCAGTCCCCATATTTTACTCAGTACTAAACCATGGTAATAAAGACGGAACCTTTATTGCAGATAACATAAACATGCCTGAAACGCCTGTATTTTACCCTACAGAGCACAGAAAGCATAAACATGTGCAATACCTAGAGCAGAGTTTCCCAACTGCAGTCCTGGAGGGCCAAACACCATTCAGGTTTCATGCTGTCTCTAATAAATATGCCTGTGTTGCATTTGTATGTGCCTCCCCTATTGAATGCAAATGCATCTCATGCATATTCATTAGGGACAGCATGAAAACCCGAACAGTGTTTGGCCCACCAGGACCAGAGTTGGGAACCTCTGCCCTAGAGCAGTGGCCAACAGGGTCATAAACATCCACACTCACAGGCTCCACTATCCAAAGCCTCATGGAGAGACAGCTGTTGGGCTCTGCGTGCAGCAGCATCTCCCAATACTAGCACTTGCATACCTTAGCAATGCCGCCCTAAACCTGGCAATACGTTACACATATATCAAAAGGTTGCTATGATTAATGGCAGATAGCAATTCCTAAGTTAAGCACAATTTGCTGATAGAGCTGCATCATAGCAACCTTTCTGATATCTGTGGAGTGTGTTTCAGTTTTGGTTTCTGACAGTGTTTACCACCCCGGGGAATGACCCCAACAGTATTGCATACCATAGCCATGCCTGCACTGTGCCCAGGAATGGTGTGGTGGCCAGGGCTGCCAAAAGCCTCTATATTTGCACAATGCTGGCATAGGTGTGGGAGTGTGTGTCTGTCTATCCAGCGTGTTGTGGCTGCCTACACCTTACTGAGCCCACACTGCTTGCACTGTTTCCAGTGTTAGCCTGCCAATGTGCATAATGAGGAGCAAGGTACTGTGGATATAGCCCGGACAGAGTGGCCTTGGAAGAATGCATCTGCACAGGGCATAGGGCAATGGCTGGGACATTGTAGTGCCTGGCCACCACCTGCATGGACAGGGTGGCCACAGCATGTCCTGCTGGTAGGTCACTCTCACCCTGACTGAGCAGTGACCACAGCATGGCTAGTTTCACCCATAGTGCTCTACAGAATTTTTCTCAAGTGATATTTGTGGGTTCTCTTTTCTGGGGCCCAATCGCTGACTTATCTGCTTGGCGTGTGTGCTCACATCCCCTCCAGGAACATGCACTATGGAATAGCTAGTGGACTGTCTGCAGTTAGTATGTGTATGGCTGGAACACCTTGCAGGGTGCAGCAGCTGGAGACTCACTATGCTTGCTGCTGGAGAATGTCAGATAGTGGTGGGGGGCAGCTGAGCATTTCCAGGCCTACTGTCTGTCTGCCATTGCCTTATGGATGCGTACAGATCTGCATTGGCAGCCCTGTAGCGTGCCTGTTCCCCAGCAGGACTGGGGTTGATGGTCCCCTCTACTGCCACTGTTGTAGGGATGTAGAATGTGGATCTGTTGGTGGGAGATCCTGTTCCCCACCGTGAGCCCCAGAGAGTAGGTTGGGTGGTGCTTCATAATCTGCCTATGGGTCCAAACACCCCCCATCACTTAAATCATGTGACCATGACACCCACACAGGATGTGCACTATTCTGGGCGCATCATAGTCCACAAGGGCTAGATGCAACTGGGAAATACAGATGGACACCAGTGTATCCTAGGTGTGTCTGTAAGGACTACCTATCACACACTGGCACTGATGGCAACGTGCAGCATAACCCATCTCCCCTAAGCCAGGTGCTGCTGACCTGGTGCTGGGCACCCCACCTCACCCTCAGGGTGAGCATAGTACCCCCACAATGTGTCGGTCTGTAGCTACTCTGTGCCAGTACCACACACGATCAGTTCCCCCTACCAGGCCGAGGTGATGTTTTGGTGCATACCTAATCTTGTGATCATCTGTAGACTGCTTATCTGCATGTGCAGTGCATCATGGGTATGGGTGGGTTAACCCTATCCTGGTAACCACAGCAGACAGTTTGTGTGGTGACCTGTAGTCCTTCTGTAGCCAGTCAGGGGCTTGCTAGTAGCTCTAGAGATGTAGCCCACTGGTTGCTTCACTGACTGTGGAAGCAGAGGTCATGGGTTTGATCCCACAGTGGTGTTATTTGATAGGGCTGTTTGAGGCATTTCCTTTTTTAATTTTAAATTAGTGCTGCCAGCAAAAACACCCTCACAGTGCTGTACCCTTAAGGTGCATCATAAGGCGCCCTATAAAGCGCCCTATAAGGTGCCTTATAGGGAACATTATAAGGTGCCTTGGCAGACAGTGCACTTTATAATGTGCCCTCTGGAGTGCCTTATAAGGTGCCTTATGCAGCACCTTAGGTTACGGCACTGTGAGGGTGTGTTTGCTGGCAGCACTAATTTAAATTAAAAAAGAAAATGCCTCAGACAGCATTGATTTAAAGCAAAGGGTAATGCTTCAGAGATCCTTACTCATTAAGCCCACTGGGGGATTAAACTCATGACCCCTGTACCATCAGTTAATGTATTAACCATTGTGCTACACCTCTCTTGCTGTGCTGTCAGTTCAGCGCACCTAATTAAGGCTAACGCGCGTTAATGTGCCACAGCTTTGGTGCTGCTAGGGCCCCATGTCCTCCCACTGTTCCGATGCCTATACTCTTTCTGACATTAGCCATTATGGTGTTAGATCTGGCTGTCTGATCGATTGATTGTTACTGTTGCAGTGTCTTGGTGGAGCGATGTATTGTGCACACCACTTTTAGTGAAGCTTGGGGAGGGGGGCACCATAACATGGCTGAGTCCATCAATATTCATTGGGGAAAAGGTGAAGGGCTGAGGAAAGTTGCTAGAGGAGCTGTGAGATTGGCCAGTGTGAGGGTGCGGTGTGAGGGAGAGAGAGGCAGGGTTTGGGTTTGGGAGGCAATTTGCTATGAAGGATGAGGTTGTAGGGTGGGAAGTGTTGTTTTGCTGTTTTTCACTTCAGTGTGGTTTGGCTGCTTGGCTCCATATTTTTTTGCGGCTTCAGGCTTCTTCTGGCAGCTGGTTGTATGCTGGTAGCAGTTTGGGGCCTACGGGCAGCTGGCTCAGGAGCTTGGTGTTCAGAAACGCAACTTGTTGAGTTATGCAACTGTGTAGACAGCCAAATCAGGGGCCAGGTGCTCTGAAGTGCGGCTTGCTGAACCGTGCAGCTGTATTTTCTTTGGCCGCGGTAGTGCGGTTGTCCGCAGGGTCCTAGTGTCTGTTGCAAACCAGCTGCAGAGCTTCTTTAGAGGCTTTTGTGGGCTTTATTTAATTTGATGGGAGATTGGGTGAGTTTAGGTGGAGGGGCGTTGCATGTGGGGGGATGGCTGGGGGTCCTGGCTTGTGGAGGTTGTCATGGTGCCATGGCAGATGCACAGGGCTACAGCAAAAAGGGTGAGAAATCAGGGTGACAGGGATACTATTCTGATCTGATTTTGAGGGCTTATTGAATGTATAGGGAGTGATCCTGGCTGAACTATGATGAACAGTTTAGGAAGGCTCTGGCTAAGGATAGGTCAGAAGCACGAGGCTTTAAGGATATTGACATTTAGCTAATGGAAATGACGCTGGTTCATTCCTTCCCCTTTCAGCCTGGGGCCTCTATGGCAACATTCCCATCTGTGGGTGTGCCCATCACTTTGAGAGGTTCGGGTGAGGGCTGGGGACCAAGCAGGAGGCCCAGCTTAACGGCACTGGAGGGGATCCAGTACCTGGTAGTCAACAGGCAGGAAGTATGGCCAACCTTTGCTTTTGCTTTTTTTTTGTATTCAAGTTTTTATTAGCCAACATTTCAAATGCATCTACATTTTCATATGTCATTCATGCAAAATTAAATAAGACAACTGGTACGACATTATACCTTATATGGAAAAAAAAAGCTTTTTTATATTATACTCTATGTTGTATTATTATTTATTTTCATTAATAAACATTTTTTTCTATATCCAAACTTTTTACCTACCTTTTGCTCTTTTAGTGTTGCCCTTCATATTACAGCTATCCTCATATACTATAATACCAGCTAACATGTATTATTTAAAACCCTTCTAAATCACTCTACTTGTCCTCCCCCCTTTATATCCTCTCCCCTCCCCCCTCCTCTATGAACCCCGGGTAACCTTCTCCTGCAGCCTCAAGAGATATTTATGTTACATAAGACTCCTTCCTTACTCTAATTAATAAAGCTTATTAGAGGCTTACATTCTCCTGCTTCCATCACAGATATGGTTCCCATCTTTTTTAAAATTGAGTCATCTGTTGTCCCTTTTGGGCACTGATCTCAGACATCTGATATATAAAGGCCCAGTAGTTGACAATCTGAGCCTTTTTGTGCTATTTCCATTCACACACCAACTGCCAGGTGTTTAAATATAAACCCTGTATCATCCCCCACCTCCCCCCAATCATTCAAAAGTACCTCCGCTGGACCTATAGGGCCTATCCACCCTACCATCTTTTTGGCTACCCCCCTCATCCAATTCCACGTTATTTGAATAATAGGGCATGCCCACCATACATATATATGAGTCCCTGCTTCCCCACACCCTTTCCAACAGAGTCTCTCTGGTCATCCATTTTTGCTATCCATTGTGGGGTCAAATAAATCCGATATAACATTTTGTAACTCTGTTCTTGCACTGCAGCGGACACGGAAGGGATTTTGATATTTGTATGACTCCTTCTCCAGTGATCAGCACTCCATTCTTCCCTCCAGATCTTTCTCCTATGCCTCTTGATATCTCCTCTTAGGACCCGCCTGCTCTAGTCTTTTATAAATTTGTGTGATAAGACCTTTTGTTTTAACTCCTTTCCTATACATTGTTTCAAATAGCAGTTCTCCTTTACCAAGCTCCTCCCCATCTCTTTTTGTTGGAGGAAATGTTGCAACTAATGATACCCATACCATATTCTTTGTTCTAACAAAAACTCTTGCTGCAATTCTTCAAAGAATCACAGCTTCCCTCTTTCAGTTAACAGTTGGCCCATAAATTGCAAATCCTGTATCGCCCACCTACTAAATTGTTTGGTCAGACCTCCCTCCCTAAATACCTCACATGTCATAATACTTTGTAGATGTATGCCTCCCCCCTTTCCCACCAATTTGGTCTTTTCTGTTAGCCAGATCTTCAGGGTATGTGCCACAAATGGATTCTTATCCTCTCCCCCATCCCTGTTAGCATTAGGTTTCCACAGATCATCCATTATGGGCTCCCTACCCATCATGTCATGCTCAATCTTTACCCATTGGCAACTCTCTGGACCCCTACACCAGCTTAATAATGCTCTTAATTGTGCAGCTTTATGTCAGTGTATTATATCTGGCACAGCCAGTCCAGAATCCACTCTACTGTGAGACATTACTGCTCTACTTACCCTTGGAGGATGAAATCTCCAAATAAAGGGGGAAATTCTCTTCTGTAGTAGCTTAAGCATCAGAGAGGGGTCCTCAATTGAGAGAGACAGGAATAAAAACAATAACCTTGGTAGTATATTCATCCTTACTATGGTTATCCTGCCGATCCATGAGAAGATTGGTTTATCCCATCTAATCAGGTCATCCAGCACTTTTTGCATGAGTGGATCATAATTCATACTTTTTAAGTCTTGCCAATGTCAGCGTACCTGCATCCTAGGTACTGCAGTTGTTCATTTAAAGGGGTATGTTGTCCTTAACCCTTCCTCCAGCCCAGGGGTCATATGGAGCCTCAGAATTTCTGTCTTCCCAATATTCATCTTATAGCCCGAATAACACTGTAGGCCTTGCTGTCTTTTAAAAGATTAGGAAGTGATGCAACGGCCTGCTCAACATATAAATTATGTCACCCTCGAAGAGCAATATTTTGTACTCATATTTCCCACACACGATCCCCCTATATCTTGTTGTCTCTGAACTCTCTCTGCCAAGGGTTCTATAACTAATGCAAATAATAGAGGGGGCAGTGGGCAGCCTTGCCGGGTGCCCCTCCCCAGGGGGATTTCTATTGAATAAGATCCATTAACCAAGATTCTGGCCTTTGGACTGGTCTAAAGAACTTGTATCCATTTCTGAAATTTTGTTCCAAACCCCATCCCCCAGAACACTTTAAAGATGAAAGTCCATTCTACTCTGTCAAATACTTTTTCAGCATCTACAGCCATCAACAATGATAACACCATATCTCATTGGACAATCCAGATCAGGTTTAATAATTTGCAAATATTGCCACTGGCCTGCCACCCTGGTATAAATCCAGTCTGGTCATATTTAATTGGTCTGCAGCTTGTCATGCTTTGAGGGCTTGTGTGCATCAGTGATGCTGAGAGCTAAACTATCGGTAGTTTAATTACTGGCAGGGTCTCCCAAGATGGACAGGTCTCAGCTGAGGAGCCAGACCAAAACAAACCACCCATCTGGGCAGCAGCAGAATGGGATAGTGTTGACTGTGGAGGATCACATTTCTGTGACAAAACGGCAACAACACCAAACTTAAACTATGCGGAGGAAAGGCCCGGCAATCTATTTCTGTATCTTGCCATGAAAACCCAATGGATAGTTACAACAAAACAAATTGTGCTATAGTGTTGGAAGATGAGACCCCCAGGTCGGAAGGCACTCAACTAGCTACTGAGGAAGAGCTGAAGACTTTTCAGAGTAAAGTCAGCATTTATGATGTGGTTGGATCAAAGCCCTCGAGACGTCTGACTGCTGATGTAGCTGCGCATGAAATGAGAGTCAGAAGCTGTAAAGATGTCATACACATTAGAACATGGAACGTACAAAGCATGAACCAGGGGAAGTTGGAGGTGGTCAAGAATGAAATGGAACGTGTACAACTTGATCTGTTGGGTGTCAGCGAACTGAAATGGACTGGCATCGGGCACTTTGCATCAGATGATCACATGGTCTACTATGCTGGAAATGAAAGACAAAGAAGAAATGGTGTTGCATTTATAATAAAGAAGAAACTTGCAAGAACTGTAATGAAATACAATGCAGTCAGCGAACGCTTAATCTCTATTCGTCTATGAGGAATGCCTATCAACACAACTATAATTCAAGTATATGCCCCCAATAACAGCTGCAGAAGAGAATGAAATTGAAGAGTTCTATGAACAAATACAAGCTGAAATTGAAAGAACATGCAAACAGGATATCCTGATAGTCATGGGTGACTGGAACACAAACGTTGGCAACAAAGAAGACAAAGTAGTTGGAAAATATAGACTTGGCAACAGAAATGAAGATGGAGAAAGACTGATAGAATTCTAAAAGACCAACGATCTATTCATCTCAAACACCTTCTTCCAGCAACACAAGCGGCGACTGTACACATGGACTTCACCCAAAGGATTGTATAAAAATCAAATTGACTACATCTGTGGAAATCAACGATGGAAAAGCTTTATAACATCAACAAAGACAAAACTTGGAGCTGACTTTGGTACAGATCATCAACTACTAGTATGCAAACTCAAGCTAAAGTTGAAAAAGAGCAAACCACTCATGAATGCAGCAAAATATGACCTCAAGAATATACCATTTAAAGATTGCCTGCAAAATCGATTTGCTGCTTTAGATACAAATGACAGAGCTCCAGAAGAGTTCTGGAATGACATCAAGAAGGTTGTGTTGGAAGAAAGCGAGAAGTCTCTACAAAAGGTGAAAAAGAAAAAATGGCCAAAATGGATGACGGAAGAAACTCTGAAAATTGCCCAGAAATGCAGAGAAACTAAAGCCAGAGGAGAAAGAAAGACAATCACAGAACTCAACAGAGATTTCCAACGTGCAGCAAGACAGGACGAGGAAAATTACTACAATGACGCATGCAAGGAAATAGAAGCAGAAACTATTAGAGGAAGAACAAGATCGGCTTTCCTAAAGCTACGAGAGTTAAAGAAAAAGTTCTAGCCTCGAATTGGAATGTTACAATATGCTCAAGGTTGTCACGCCCATAACCCCTTACATATGTATGGAGGGGCATGCTTGTTATATAGAGTTCACCATTTTGGCAATGATCCAGACTGACTATCTTGCAAAGGATTATGGTAAGGGTAGTCCAGTCATGTGGTGCTTGCCTTTGAGGTAAATGAAGACTATGGTAGTTGGCTCGAGTGTTAAGGCAATGACAGAAAATTTATTTATGAGGTAAATCAAAATGCACACAGATTCACTTGGTACACCTTAGGATGTCTTCTCCAGGATTTATATTCAAAATAACAATACAACTGAAAGTTTATGCAAGTATGTTTATGTTTATGTTTATTAAAACTTTATATACCGCCCAATACAAATAGCATCTGGGCGGTTCACAATACATAAAAGCAATTAAAAAGAGAGAAGGCTGCAGAAAAAGAAACAGAAAAAAGGAACGCCATAAAATCATAAGAACAGGGATAGAAACAGATAGCAATCAGGGGATACAGAAAGCAGACATGAGGGGAGAGAAGGGAACACATTGACAAAACAGAAAGGCACAGGAAAGAGGAATTAGGAACTAACATAATTTATACTATGTAGGAGAAGAGGGTGGAGCTGGAAGGGGGATGTTGAGGCAAACATGAGGGCGAGAGGGAACACATTGACAACACACAAAGGCGCAGGAAGGAGGAATTGAGGAATTAACATGATTAGTGCTATGACGGGGAAGGGGACGGAGCTGGAAGAGGGAGGTTGAAGGCAGAACAAAAACTGTGAGTTTTCAGCTTAACTTTAAAGGATTGGTAGGAGGTCTCTAAACGTAAGGAGTGGGGAAGTGAATTCCAAAGCCTTGGACCGAGAAAAAAGAAAGCGGAAGACAGAGTTGATTCTAAGTGTGCTTGGGAGGGAGGGGAAAGAAACATACGGTTAGCATGAATGGAACGTAGGGAACGGTGAGGGGTATGGAGGCAGACTTGATCTGCAAGATACAAGGGGACACCTGAGTGGATCACCCTGTGGACAAAAATAAGAACTTTAAACTGGACACGAAAAGAAACAGGAAGCCAGTGATAATGTATTAACAAGGGGGTGACGTGATCAAAACGAGAAGCGTGAGAGAGAATGCGGACGGCAGTGTTTTGAACCCGTTGAAGATGACAAATTTGTGATTGGGGAAGCCCAGCAAGACAGACATTACAATAATTGAGACGAGACATGACAAGAGAGATAAGCAGGGTGGCCAAAGAGGAAGGGGTAAGGAAAGGACGTACAGCACGAAGTTGTCTTAAAGTAAAGAAAGAACGCTGGACAACAGAAGAGATATGTTCTTTAAAAGAAAGGGAAGAATCCAGAGTTACACCCAAGTACCGCAAAGAGGAAACAGTGGGGATAGGTGAAGAGGAGAACATCGGAGAGAGGTTAGGAGGGGGAGTACCGAAGGTGAACCAGATAGCCGAAGTTTTTGAGAGGTTAATGTGCAGAAAGTTGGTCGAAAGCCAGGAGGCGACGGAAGAGAGACAGGTGTTGAAGGCAGTGATGTCAGGTGCAGCAGAGTCAGTGTGAAAGAGGAGAAAGATGTCATCAGCGTAGAAGTGGGCAGAGACACCGTGCTGTTGAATAAGAAGAGCAAGGGGAGCCAGAAACACATTGAAGAGAAGAGGAGCAAGAACAGAACCCTGGGGAACACCGCACGGAAGGGGGGTTGAGGGTGAAGACCCGGAGCCAGTGTGAACTGAGAAAGTGCGACTAGACAGAAAGGAGTGAAACCAGCGGAGAACCCAGCCAGAGAGGCCGGCATCCTGAAGACGAGATAGGAGAGTGCGATGATCAACCAAGTCGAAAGCAGCAGAAAGGTCTAAAGAAACAGCAAGAGAGAGTAAACCATGGTCGTGAGCAATGTGCAGATCATTAAGGAGGGAAAGAAGAACAGATTCTGTGCTATGACCTGGGCGGAAACCTGATTGGTGGGGGTGAAGAGTGAAAGAGGCCTCGAGGTGAGAAGAGAGCTGAGAGAAAACCAGTTTTTCCAAGAGTTTAGAGAGAAAAGGAAGGTTGGAGATGGGGCACCAGCTGGAGGGAGAGGAAGGGTCAAGGGAGCTGTTCTTAAGAATGGGACGGACAGAGGCATGCTTCCAGGGAGAAGGAAAAGTACCAGAGGAGAGACTAGAGTTGAACAGTGAAAGAATAAAGGGAGACAGAGCAAGAGAGGGCTCCAGTAACCAAGAAGAAGGAATGGGGTAGGCGGGGCAAGAGGTTTTATGGGTGGACGAAAAGACCTTGGAAAGAGTAGCAGGAGTGATAGGCTCAAAGGTGGACCAGTGATGTGAGAGAGGGGGAAGGGTGGAGGAGGAGGAAGAGAGAGGAGTGGGAGAGGGGGGTGCTATGGAGGGGGGAGGGGATAGAGGGGGAGGGCAAAAGGGAAAAGAAAGACGAAGAGACTGAACTTTGGAAACAAAGAAGGTAGCCAGGGAAGAGGGATCTGGAATAGAAGGGGAGGAAGAAGGGGCAGGGGAGGAATGAGGAGTGGAAAGAGAGTGGAGGATGGAATGTAATTGGCGGGAGGAATTTGAAGAGGTAGTGATAAGATTAGAAAAATAGATCTGTTGGAAAAGTCCTTTAAACAACGCAAAGTCTTTCTCTCAGCCACTGCTGACAAACCTTCTCAGCAGTGCTGGTGTAGAACAAATCAAAAAATAAAAGCTTCTTCACAAAACAGCTTTTCCTTTCACATTCAGAGAGCTTTTTATATCCAACATGTGCACAGCCTGAGCCATGCTCTGCTTTGATATCAGCTGTCTAACAAGCTTCAATCAACAGCTTTTCTCCTTCTCTGCACAAGTATTTCACTTTCCCCAAAACCTTCTTTCTTTTCACACAAACTTTCTGCTGTGCCAGTTACTAGAACATTCCCTTTTTATGTTTGATCACACTTTCAGGATTTCTCTGTGCTAGCAACTTTGCATAAAGAACAGTCCATGAAAGTATCGTCTTTCTCTGTAATTATATCTTGTTCTTCTATTTGCATAGGTTCTATATCAGGGTCTGGATCAGAGGGCTTTACTAACTGACCTCCATTAGGACAGGAACTGTTTCTAAGCCCTTTGCAATGCTCTAGGTTAGACAAATGTCCAAAGCTCATACCTTTATCTTTATCTTTATTAAAAATTTGATATACCGCTTGGGCAATAGCATTAAGCGGTGTACAATTAAAAACAATTTGCACCTCAAACCAGGAAAAGAACGCCAAAGGTAGACAGGAAAGCCAGTAGGGGAAAGAAATAGATAGCACACAAGAGATTGTTCAACAAAAAATCATAAAAATTTACAAGTAATTTTACGTAGACAGAGTAGTATCAAATCATACCAACAATCATAAGAAATAAGGTAACTAACCAGTAGACAACATATGGGTTGGGACATACATACATACAGACAGGCCAGTTAGGGGGGAATGTCAGTGGGCAAATCAAAGGCTTTCTGAAAGAGGTAGGTTTTAAGGGACAACTTAAACTGGTGGTAGGAGGGTTCTAAGCGCAGTGAGGTAGGTAACATGTTCCATAGTGAGGGACCAAGGAAAAACCAGGCTGAGTGCCGCGTCCGTTCCAAACGGGCTTGTGATGGTGAGGGAAGGGACAATCGGCTTGTATAAGTAGAGCGGAGCAGTCGGTGAGGAGTGTACCGGGAAATGCAGTCAGCCAAGTAACGAGGGGTACTGGTGTAAATAGTCCGGTGGAGGAGGATCAAAAACTTATAATGAAAACGGTACTGAAGAGGAAGCCAATGTAATCTAAGTAAAACTGGAGTAATATGATCAAATTTGTTGGAAAAGGTAACAAGACGGGCTGCGGCGTTCTGAATACGTTGCAGCCGCTGAATACAGTATTTAGGGAGGTTGGCCAAATACACATTACAGTAATCTAATCTGTTAACAACCAAAGCAATGACAAGGGTAATGAGAGAACTGGGAGGCAAAATGGACCGAACAGCCCTAATCTGTCGTAGGGCAAAAAAGGAAGAACAGGAGACCTTAGAAATGTGCTCGGAGAAAGTTAAGGAGGAATCTAAGGTTACACCCAGGTACCGAATGGAAGAAGTAAGGGGAATGTTAGATGAGCCAATGGAAGGTGCAAGAGTAGGACAAGCACCATTGAAAGAAACCCACATTGCTGAGGATTTGGCGGGATTGAGATGTAAAAAGTTTTCAGATAGCCAAGAGGCAATACGGGAAAGACATAGGTTTAACTGTGTAATGTCAGGGGAGAGGGGTGAAGTATGGAGTACGAGAACTATATCATCGGCATATAGGTAGGATGAGATTGCATACTGCTGAATAATTAGAGGCAAAGGAGCAAGAAAAATATTGAACAGTAGGGGGGAGAGAACGGAGCCCTGTGGAACACCACAAGTGAGAGGGAAAGTGGGTGAGGATTTATCATCTACATGAACCGAGAAAGAGCGGGATGCAAGAAAAGAATAGAACCAATCCCAGACAGTGCCCCGGAGCCCGATACCAGAAAGCCGAGAAAGAAGAGTGTGATGATCAACCAGATCAAACGCAGCGGATAAGTCAAGAGATATAAGAAGAGTGATATCACCACGATCGTGGGCCGTGTGTAATTCCTGAGTTAAAGCTGGCATTAGGCTATCCTCTTAGATACTCTGGCCAGTATGCATTTGAGCTTTTATGACCTGTCCTCCAGTCTGTATTCCTGGACCTCAGGGCATCTGCTCCATACCTCTTCCAAAAGGTATTTGTGTTCCTTCTCCCTTCAGCTGCTTCGGTCTTCTTACCGGCTGCTGCTTTAGGGTTCCTAGCTGAAGTTCTCCAAACCTCTGGATTTCTCCGATCCCTGGAAGCTGGCTTCTCATAGGAATCTCTCCAAGAACACGGATCTCTCTGAGCTCCTCTCTCCTTCTCGCTCCTACTCCTTCTACCTCTGCTACTTCTCTCTGAATTTCTGTTCTAGTTTTACGTTCCCAGTTTGCAACTCCTCCCTTTCACTCCTCAGGTGTTGATGGTCAAACTCCCTCCTGGCAGCTGAGTAATTAGAAGTGACGTAAGGATTTCTCAACCTGGGCTTATATTCCTGCACCTTATCTCCTCTAGAGGCTTTCTGCAGGCCACTGCAGCCTGGAATAACCTGTCTTTTAGGAAAACATGCAGTTTTATTCCTGTGACCTGACAAAACAGGTCCCTTGATTAGGGTAAATTCCCTTCCTTTGTCACTATTCTCTGGGCTCTGATAAGCTTCCTTATCACAAGGTTCTATGTTGAATGATGCTGAGAAGATCAAGAAGAGATGGAAGGAATATACAGAGCTTTTATATGATAAAGATCAAGTGGACCAACAGCCGTTTCAACCTGTACCGTATGATCAGGAACCATTGGTGATGAAAGAAGAAGTTGAAGCAGCATTGAAAGCCTTATCAAAGAACAAAGCACCAGGCATTGATAGCATTCCCATAGAAGTATTACCGCAATCTGATGCAGCTGATACCATACTTACAAGGCTCTGCCAAGAAATATGGAAGACAACATCATGGCCAACTGACTGGAAAAGATCTGTGTTTATACCAATACTAAAGAAAGGTGATCCAACTGACTGTGGAAATTATCGCAAAATCGCTCTGATCCCACATGCCAGTAAGATTATACTGAAGATTATTCAAAAGAGACTACAACCATACCTGGAACAAGGCTACTTGAAGTGCAAGCAGGGTTCAGGAAAGGGCGAGGAATGAGAGACATCATTGCGGATGTGAGATGGATCCTTGAAAAGTCTAAAGAATACCAAAAGGATATCTATCTGTGCTTTATCGACTATAGCAAAGCTTTTGACTGTGTAAACCATGAGAAACTCTGGGCCACATTAAGAAGCATGGGTATACCAGAACACCTGATCGTACTCTTGCACAATCTGTACATTGATCAAGAAGCAACAGTTCGAACGGAACAAGGAGAAACAGAATGGTTTAAAATAAGCAAAGGTGTAAGACAAGGCTGCATACTTTCCCCCTAACTGTTTAATTTATATGCAGAACAAATCATCAGAGAAGCAGGATTGTACAAAGACAACAGAGGTGTGAAGATTGGTGGAAGATTAATCAACAACCTTCGCTATGCTGATGATACCACATTACTGGCTGAAAGTGAAGATGACCTGAAACATTTGCTTTTCACAATCAAAGAACATAGTCTCAAAATGGGCCTGCAACTTAATGTAAAGAAGACAAAGATCATGACAACTGGCATAATCAACAGGTTCATCGTTGAAGGAGAAGAAATTGAAATCGTGAACAACTTTAACCTACTTGGATCAACTATCAATAAAGAAGCAACAAGCAGTCAAGAAATCAGATGACGCATTGCTCTTGGCAGAATGGCTATGAAAGACCTAGATAAGATTCTCAAGAGCAGAGATGTCTCTCTCCATACAAAGATTTGACTTGTTCAAGCCATGGTATTTTCAATAACATCATATGGATGTGAAAGCTGGAAAGTGAAAAAGATAGACAGGAAGAAAATTGATGCCTTTGAATTATGGTGCTGGCGGCGAATACTGTGTATACCATGGACTGCCCGAAGAACAAACCAGTCGGTACTAGAGGCGATCAAACCTAAGCTTTCTTTAGAAGCTCAGATGACAAGACTTTAACTTTCATACTTTGGACACATCATGCGAAGACAGAGATCATTAGAAAAAGACATCATGCTTGGCAAGATAGAAGGTCAGCGCAAAAGAGGAAGGCCAGCAATGAGATGGATCAATACAATAACAGCAGCTATGGGTACCAGTCTGTCAACAATGTGCTGCCTGACTGAAGACCGAACACAATTTAGGATAGCTATCCAGAGGGTCGCCATGAGTCGACTCCGACTCAATGACACTTAACAACAACAACAGGAAGAAATGTTTGTAGCCTGGTTGCTAGGACCATGGCCAATATTTTGGCATCTAGATTGATCAGGGATAAGAGCTGGTATGACCCACACATCCCCACATCTTTCCCTGGTTTCGTCAGGACCGCAATTCCAGCCACAGTCAGTCTATTAACCATTGTGCTACACCTCTGTTTCTGTGTTTGCATGTCTGCGCGTCTACTTAAGATTACCGCGCGTTAACGTGCTTAGCGGCGTCTCACCCGATAATGTGCGCAGCACACGTTATCGCATGATAATCCCGTTTTGCTACATTAAGACCGAAATGCCCACTCCTTTTATGGCAGCCTGCACACTATCGCCGGGCGCACGTTAAGACGGTTTAGTAAACATACCCCTAGGAGACACACAATGAAGCTGCAATGTAGCACATTTAAGACTAATCAGAGAAAATATTTTTTTTGCTCAACATGTTATCAAACTCTGAAATTCGTTACCGGAGGATGTAGTAAAAGCTGTTAGTTTAGATTGGTTTAAAAAAATGTTTGGACAAGTTCCTGGAGGAAAGGTCCATAAACCATTATTAAAGAGGACCCCGGAAATCTACTGCTTACCCTTTGGACAAGCATTGTTGAATCTGTGTACCTTTTTGGGAACTTGACAGGTACTTGTGACCTGGATTGACTACAGTTGGAAATAGAATATTGGGCTTGAAAGACCGTTGGTCTGACCCAGTATGGCATATTTTATTTTCTTATCTGGTGAGGATGATGTGTGCTTTTCTGACTGCTTGGGTCAGATGGTCAGAAATCATTCTTTGGTTAGTTTGGAGGGATGCTCGTCGGCCTAAGGTAGTCGATAGAGTCCATGTGAGGGTTAATATAGAGGTAGCAAAGTGGAAACTTGGTTAATGTAGAGGTGGCAAAGTTTCACTTAGGGGGTTGGTGCTGTCACATGAGTTGTTGACAACTGATTGTCTGGGGCTGTACCACCAGGATGTTGTTCATCTATAGGACATCAGTTTATATATCCTTTTGAGTATAATACAGGACGTGTTGAAATCTACAATAGCAAAGGGGGACTGTAGCTTGAGTGAGGAAGTGGTGACTAGCTTGAGGCTGTTACCACTTACTGAATGGTGAGGTTTAAAGGACTCAGCTTCTCTTGGGTTCAGACGGTGGGGGGGGGAGAGGGTGTTAGGTTGAGAAGGGGTTGGGAATGTGATGATGTTGCAGTGCATCACTGCCATCAGCTGTAGGGTAAGGATTGTAAAAGGGGATGGAAATGCCATAAGGTTCAGTGGGACCTCATCATAGCTAGATTGACATTGACTAATCTGGTGTCCGAGTGTGGCTGAGGAATTCGGGGAAAAGGGGTTAAACCAAGTAAGGGAGTTGAATATTTATTAAAGTAGACTTGGGAAAAATATTTGGTTGTAGATGTTTAAATGTTAAAGTATTTTTATAAGCTTTAATAAAGCTGCGGCCATTTCGGTTTTGCTACAGATGAGAGTGTAAGTGTATTATTGGGAAGTGGGTTAGAGAGGTGGTGTGTGAGTGCCTATGTTGTGAATATCTGAGCCAGATATTAAGTACTCCATCAGGTCCAGGGCTTTTCCAATTTGGGTCTCTTCTTGACCTGGTTTCCAACCTTTTTGTTACTTCAGGCCATTCCATAATTTTAACGTTTGACTGTTCCCTGTTCTATGTGCTACTTAGCCTTTTGCTTCTCTGCTCTGATATATTGGATCATCATAACAGGTTTGTCAGAACTTTTGCTTCAGATTTGTGTAGTGTTAATTTAATAGCACTAATGACTAATGTTCTTCCCCGGTTCCCTCTAGAATAGTTTGATACCTGTCATTTCTTTTTTTTTTCAAATCTCATTAATGAGTGCAAGCTGCATTATTCCAAGGGGAAAAATATCACCAGTACAAAGTTGGCATTTTTTTCCTGGCCAGGGGCATTAGGCCACTAACTTGGCTTCCAGGAATCAACCCAGCCTGCATTATTCTACATGAACAATAATGAGGTGCTTTGCATACATTTGCATGCTTTGAGTATGAATATTATTCACCACACTGTATGGTAAAAAATTGTGCATTATGGCACAATAATGCACGTTTTTGTCCTTTACCACACTTTAAGGGACAAATATCATGCTTGATTCCAGTAACAACTCTAGTAACTACTCCCCTTCATTTGCAAAGATTTGTGTTCATGAACTCATTAAAAAAAATTGTAGTTTCAATTCATTTCCTAGCAAACATACAAACAGCATCACTTTCAATCTTTCTTTAAATTGGAACTCAGCTATTCTCTTATTTAAAAAAAAAAAGGTAGTCCTTTAGGTCAAGAATGAAACAGGGTGGCCTGATACTGTACTGCATCATTGCTAATAGATTAATGAAATAATTTTTCCATCTGCCCATTAGACCAAAATATATCAGGGTTAAATTTCCAATTAAAAGTTGAAGTACAATGGGAAGATGAGAGGGAAGATGAAACCACAGAATATTTTTGGTTAAACATATAAAAAAATGTTCAAAAAATAATCAATTTCATGCCAATATAAATCAAAATTCTCAATAAAAGGTCAAGTATTCTAATTTTGTATTGTACTTGGGCAAGCACATTTTAGTAAAACTGTTGTATTTGTACAAATAATGTGTTTCATTTAGCTTATATGTTACTTCCTATTGTTCTGGTCCCTTTAGGTAATTAAAGTGAACATTTGGTTTAAATTATGTTAGTAATTATAGTACAGTGATAAAACCCCAGGCTATTGATCCTAGTAATCTTTTCACTTATCTTTTATTCAGTGCACAGTTTGAAAGTGATTCACTTCTGCCTCAAGTAATAGTTAGGAAAATGATAGATATAAACTTAGCAATAGTTAGGAAAAAAAAATAAAGATAAAGATAAATTTATTTTTGTTCATAGCCTTTAGGGATCCATAACCTATGTCATATATCTTTGTCCTAAGGTCAGAGATTTATGAAGGAATATAATTCTAAAAACATACTACACAATTTTCAATAGTCTTTGCAGTACATCATGATTGCTATTTATATTTGAATTAGAAACTTGCACAGTGTGTGATTACAAAATTATACATCAAAGTTTTATTTACATTTTTAGTTACTTTTCTTAGTAGAAAATAAGCTTGCATCTTAGCAACCGCATTAGAATCTATCACAAGTGCATTTACCATTCTGTTGTTTTTACATAGGGATTTTTATTCAAATATTAGGATGCAAATTGGAGAGTTTTATTCACTTAACTTATTTTTGGCATTTGTAATGTTAATACTGGGATAGAACAGCATGAATATCCATCAGGTGTGAGTCCAGGGAGAGGGTGGGTGGGAGGTGTCAGGGGGAGGAGGGGGGTGTGGAGGGGGGTATGGAGGGGGAGAGGGTGGCCTTGTGGGTGGAAGGGGACACAGTACAGCACAGGGCACTGTGGGTCCCTGCCAGATGCTACATGTGTGCGGCGATGGTGGCCGCCTTGGTGTACCATCACCACCCATTGCCACAGATAGGGCCCACGCACATGCCACCACACAAACACCGGGCACCTGACGTGGATGTGGTGGCAGGTGTGTCCAGGACCTGTCTGTGGTAGTGGTTGGCATGCTGTAATGCCAGCGATCCCAGGACTGCACCATCCGGTGGCTGGCAGGCGCCATTCAGTGGATGGCTGCCGAGATGCACATGCAGCGTGCAGCTGGTATGGGCAGTGCATCTCAACAGCCATCCCCTGATGGGCATCCCAGGATCATTTGAGGGCCACAGGGGTGCCCACACATGTGCCCTGTGCTGTCCTGTCACCCGGGACACAACATGGGGTTTGTTGTAAATATTACCCATTGTACAGTTAAAAGTAAACAAGTTTGTAAGTACAGCACAATAGTCATGTGTCTCCCTTTCAGACAGAATGTTGACGTGAGCATGGGACATGTGTGTAGATCCCTATGTGTTTGCATGGTAGACTTAGGTAACATACATGGACCATCTCCACACTCAGGTGTGGGGGCTGCCAATGTACATAGGCGTCTGTGTCTCTTGGTGCCCCTGTGATGTACTGATGTGCTGTGTGTCCCAGCAGCTATGGTCACATGCATGCTGCCTGTGATGTGTAGGCTGCATATCTGATGCACCATGCTTGGGGGGGGGGGCGGATTGGAGGGAAAGGTTAGCAGCAGGTATGTGGCAGGAAGGATAGGAGGGACTGCTGTACCCAGGAGCTTCACAGGGGGATAGCTGGTGAGGCTGTGACAGATGGATGTTGGTCAGGAGGATGAGTGACGGCTCACTACAAGCATTGGGGATGAGTAACCAGCTGACTTTAGCTAGATATCTTCGTCTGCCTGTGCCCCTGCAAGCATATGTGGGTAAACAGCCACGTAGGCTCTGGTGAGGGTAGAGAGGATGGTCACACATGTGGGTAGACTAACGGAGAGAATATGGGGTGTGAGAGAGTGACAGATCTATAAAACATACATGTACCACCATAAAGATATTGCTGGTCGATGGGAGTGGTAGAGTATACCCACACGCATAGGTAGAAGGGCGCACCATGTCACACCCATTCTAAAACATCTCCACTGGCTCCCGATACAAGGTAGAATCACTTACAAGACCTTACTACTTACCTTCAAGGTTATTAAAGGGCTTTCGTCGGCATCATTGACTGAACTAATCCAGACAACTCCTCTCAATAGGGACAGAAGGTCAGTAACACTTAACACCCTGGTAGTCCCAAAATTAATAACACAATGCACCAAGGCAACAGTAGGCAGGGCCTACAATTTCTGCGCACCAAGGTACTGGAACAGCCTCCCTCACGGCATCCGATCAATCCAGGTCTTATTTCAGTTCAGAAAGGCCTTAAAACATCACCTCTTCCTCCAGTTTTACCCAGAAGCCAATGTGGACGCTGCACCATCCTCACAAGCCTCTCAGAACCCCCTTGACTGAAGTCAAAAGAGTTCCCAATTATGTCTTAAATTGTAAATAGTTACCCTGTTATCCAAGTTGCATTACCTGTTCAACTGTAAACACAAAGTACCATCGGAAATGTGTATTTTATTGTTCATTGTAAACCGCACTGATGCCGAATAGTGCGGTATAAAAGAGACTCTAATAATAATAATAATAATAATAATAATAATAATGGTGCATGGCACACAGGGAATGGTATAACATATGTGTGGTGATTGGTGGCAGTGCAGACACCACACCCCTATGGGAAATGGGGAGGCACATGTGGCCAGGGTGACAGCATGGGTTGCAGGGTACGCAGGGGAGCACAATGGCACACACTGGAGATGTACACATAGGTATAAATAGGTTCTGATGTCTTTATTGTCACAGACGTGGTGACCTGTTCCCCAACCTCACATCCTGTGTCTCTGCCCATGTCCACGACGCCCACAGGCAAACCTACCCCTCTGTGCTGGGTCTGCTGGTGCCACCTCTGGTGCTGGTGCTGGCTGCGGGGACGCCGAGCCATGGCCTCCTGGGCATCCACAATGCGCACTAGCACTGCTGCCATCATCTCAGCTGTGGCGCACAGTTGGCTGATCTCCTCCCAAATGGCCATCAGAGCCTGACGAGTGGCTGTGGGTGAGACACAAGGTGATGTGTGACATGTGTTGCACCCCCCACCGTGACTCATGCACATGTCTGGCATATTCCAACAGACCGGTCCACAGAGCATGCATGCGACGACCGGTCCACAGAGCATGCATGCGACGACTAGCAACTCAGTTCCATGTTTACATCTGTGTGTCCCATGATCCATCCTCAGGCCAGGAAATGATCCTGCTGAGGGGTCATGGGAATCAAAGATATGACACATGGTACTGTGTCACAGTTCATTGTGTCACTGCTTGATCTACGCATTGGTCGTATGGGATAGGCCAGATAACGTGGAGATTCATGGCACACAGATAGATATCTGGGGGGCGCTGTTTGCTCTACACCTGCCGCACAGTACTGATTACCCCGACTATCTATGCTAGGTACCATTAGCCAGGGAGAGGGGTCCGCCGAGTAAGCTGTATAGGTGATTTGGGATAGGTGTGTACCACTGTATGTCTTCTTGGGGTATATGGTGGTGAATAGTGGGTGGATGTATGAGCTCATTAACATGATGACACCAGATGACCCATGCTACAAAAGGGGGGAGTGCACATGGCACAGACCCCTACTAAACATACGAACCTACGTGCTATGGTGTCATAATATTGGGGAGCACATGGAATGTCATTGTGGATGTTATATCAACCCCCAGGGGGCTTGTTGTGTATTCTGTTACCCACCTTCCGCATCATGTCTTGATTAGGCAGTATGAGCCCGCAGCTCCGCAAGGATGACATCCATGCTGGTGTGTGAGGTGCCTGATGTTCTCGGCGCCTGCATTGTGTGGCGACTCCCCTCTGTCTCCATGTCCTCCACAGCTCATGTGCTGCTGCTACTGGCCCCCACTTGTGCATCGGCATCCGCTGCCCTGTCCTCTGCCTTGGGCACCACATTGTTTCCTGGGGTCTCCCTGGCAGTGAAGGCCGCGTCCCCAGACTCTGCAGCCTCTGGACACTTTTAAAGCCTCTAGTTCCGGCACATCCTCCTCCTCATACGCCTCCATGGCCTGGATGTCACCTGGTGGGTGGAACAGGGTACACAGCAAAGATGAGTTTGCGCAGGGCACATATGTACACTTGTGTAGTACATTTCCGCCAACAGCAATGTGGTGTCTGCCTGTACCTGCTGTTGCTGTGCCTACAATGGGGACAGCACATGTGCGTACAGTGTGCTGTACCTGGCGGGGGGGGGGGGGGGAAGAGCGGTCTCTTGCACTGGTGGAGCTGTGACACATTTGCTGCTGTGTTTGGGGGGATGGTGTGGCGAGTGCCGGGCTCACTATATGCAGCACTAGGTATGCACTGTGCGTGTGACCTTGGATGTGGGCTCAGTGCTACATGTGGCCAGGGTGCATGTGGGAGCCCTGAATGGGATTGTGGCCTGTCATAGTATGTGTGAGTGATATGTATGCATTGGCCTGAGTGGCATGCACGGTAGGTGTTGCAGCATGTGTCTGGGTCAGCCAGACGTGTGTGGGGACTGCCGCTTTGGTAGCCACTGTGCAGTGTGGGTGGATAGCTATCACATACTCAGTGTGTATGGTGGGTTGTTTCGGGGGATGGGTGGATTGATGCTGGGCATGGGATTGTACCATGGGTGGGGGTCATGGGAATGTGTCTGTGGCACTGCGATACCTGTATAAGAGCTGACCCCAGGTGGTTTGGGGGGTTGGCTAGGTGCAGTTGGTACAGCTGTGGCAATGTGAACCCCAATATCATGTGAGGGTGGGTGGGGGATCCCCACTGTATGTTGGCCAATGACAGAGTGTTATGTGTCTGACATCTGTGTGATGTGGTCGTTGGGGTTTGTTTGTGTCTAACTCATCATCACAGTGTGATAGGCCTTCCTCTGTCACTGGTCTGGGATATGTCCCTGGACAGGTAATCGCAAGCACACGTCATAGCTGTTATAGGTGGTGTGTGTTGTCCCCCCAGGTCAATGTGTTCTGGCCTAGTTGTATGTCCCTCCTGTCTGTGTCCCCCTGTCATATTGTGCTGCGTGACTGGCTGCAGATGTATGATGTTCTGTGTGACATATATGCCAGGTACGAATAGCTGCTGCATGTGCTGAGTTCATGGGGTGGAGGGTGTTGGGCCCTCCCCATATGTACGGTCATCCTCCCCACTCATGCACAGTGGAGGGGGGGTGGCACTCCGCCTGGCTGAGGGACTGCCCCCCCCTGGTTCTGTACACCTGTGCAGTGCTCTACGACATCCAGGACTGTGGCTGTCGTGCACACAGCCCCAGGTACCTGTCACATCCACCCTGTACCTACCCAGCCATGTTTTGCTGGATTTGTGGCCCCCAGTTGCCTGTGTTAGGGCACACATGTTATCAGGACATAGGCCCCCACCTTCCCGTCTATGGCCGGCATGTACTGGGCCGTGAGCTGTACGTGTGCTACATATCTCTTAACTACTGCCTGTGGATGGGCGGTGTCCAGCGCTTCAGGCAGTCCATGCAGCTAGATTTTTATTTTTTTATTTTTTTTATTTATTTAACAGTTGCTTATATACCGCTACCTTCCACAGATCAGGTGCGGTTTGCAATGAACGAAAAATGAACAGAGTAACAGATCTGTTTTACATGAAACATTAGTTAACTAGGTACAAGTTTGCTAAATACATTAAACAAGATTGAACTATGTATGATAAATAATTTGTTCTATAACAAACGAACTATTACATATTTCGAACTATTTACATATTTCAATTTACAGGATTTACAAATAGTTATTAAATGGGGCCAAGATGGGGCCAAGAAGATCTGCGAGCTCCTGCTCCAGGGGTGTCAGGGTTGGGGCAAAGGGAGCACCTCCTCCGGTGCCCATGGCATGTCACCTCTCCGCCACCATGTGTGCACGGACACCACGTTTAATGTCATTAAATCTTTTTCTCAGGCTGTCCAGGTCCCTAGTTGGTCCTCCTGCGTGGGCTATGGACTCCTGTACCTCCTCCCATATGTGTATGCGTGTGCCCACAGTGGTGCTGGTGCTCAGCCAGCCATAGAGCACCTCATACTGCTCCAACACACTGGCCAGCAGGATGTTGTTTTCCTGCTGGCTGAATCTAATAGCCCTCCTCCGTTCCTCGGCTGGCACTGCTATATGCCTTCGTTTGGCACTGGGTGGCCCCTGGGTGGTCTGCGACAAACCCGATGGGCCTGCTGCCACCACCACAGGCCCACCTCTCCCTGCCGGCTCTGGGTCCCGCTGAACAGGTATCCCCCCTCCTCCCCTCCTGCCATGTCCTGTCGCTCCATATCCCTGCCCTCTGTGCCCTCTCCCTCCCTGTCATGCATCCTCACCCCTCCCGTTCCTCACCTAATCTCCCCTCCCCTGCCCCTCGGCTCTTCTGCTCCACCTCACGCCTGCTCCTCACATCCCCTCCCCTCCTCTCCCTGCCGCCTGCTCCTCAACTCACCTCTGGTTTCTCTCCCTTGCTCCTCGCCTCCTCTCCTCTCTCTCCCGCCTGCTCCGCAACACATCTTCTGTCTCTCATGCCTGCTCCTCGCCTCCCCTCCTCTCTCTCTCACCTGCTCCGCAACACACCTCTCCTCAACTGCTATAGTCCTGACCTCACCCTCGCCATGCCTGCTCCACATCTCGCCTTCTGTCTCCCTTGCCTACACAAACCCCTCAGTGTGTACCACGTGTGCATGTGTATTTAAGTGGTTTTTTATGTCTGCACATCCTTGTGTGTGTTGCGCATGCGCAGCGGTGTGAGCATAGCATCTGCATGCACTGCGCATGCGTAGGGGAGATGCGGATGTTGCGTGCATGGTGACACCATGTTGTGCATGCGCTGTACATGTATGTGGCAGGCCTCACGTCACATGCACGGAACAGTACTCATCACATGGGTCCCGTGCACGCACCTTCTGCATCTCCCCTGCGCAAGCACAACACGCGCAGCTGCCACGCGCAAGGATGGGCAGATGTAAAAAACAAAACATAACTACACATGCACACGTGGTACACACTGAGGGGTTTGTGTAGGTGAGGGAGATGAGGCGTGCGATGTTGGTTGTTGGTGAAGCAAGGAGAGTGCCAGAGACAGGTTTGTTGCGGAGAGTGGCTGGGTTGGTGAGTGTTGGTGGAGTTGTGTGGCTGGGTTGGTGAGTGGTGGGAGAGGTGAGTGGCTGGGTTTGTGTGAGTTAGAGGAGGTGAGGGGGTGAGTGACAGGCTTTGTGGTTGCTGCATGTGCACTGGGAGGTGTGCTTGGGCTGTGGTTGCCTGACGGGGGAGATGGTGTCCATGGGGCTGAGGCACAGGGCATGGGTGCAGTCCCACTGCAACACAGACCTGCAGCTGTGGGGGCAGGCCAGGCAGGGGCTGTGCCAGCATGGCGCAGGAGGTGTGCAGCGTTGAAGGCTCATCAGCCTCACCAGCCTCACCTTTACAGGCCCAGAGTCTAGCTCCAGGACATGCGTGAGGACCAGGTCATCTCCCTCTACCGCCTGAGCACAGGGGCTATTAGAAAGCTCTATGAGGATCTAAGACCTGACCTCAAGCCCCTGACTGGTCAGTCACATGCCATACCAGGTTTGGTCAAGCTCCTTGGTGCCCTACATTTCTTTGCCTCTGGCTGTTTCCAGTCATCTGTGGCCGCAGTGGGTGGCATGATCCACCTCACCTTCTCACGCTGTCTCCACCAGGTACTGCGTGCCATGATCAGCCGGGTGGGGAATTACATTGCCATTCCCAACACTAGGCAAAAGTGGGGGACCCTAAACCAGACATTTGAGGTGTTTGCCGGTATACCACACGTGATGGGAGCTATTGATTGCACACATGTTTCCCTGGTCCCACCCAGAGACAGGGAGGCATTGTTCCGCAACCGCAAACACTACCATTCCCTGAATGTTCAGGTTGTATGTGATGTAGATATGCATATTCTGAATGTGGTCCCTAGGTTTGCAGGGTCCACCTATGACTCCTATATCCTGCATTACTCGGCACTATTCAGACAATTTGAGGCAGGACAGTATGAGGACTGTATACTGCTGGGTGGGTATTTCGCATCTCTGACATGCACATGGTGATCCTGACTAACCGTATGTGCACATGTCTGTCTTTGGAGTGTATCCCTAGTTGTGTGTGTGTCTCATCTGTCTGTGTGTGATCTCACATTGAGGGGGGAGAATACCTCCAGCTCTTCCTTGCTACGGTGCTGTGTGTTGATGGTAGGATGCATGCTAGCATTTGTGTCATGGTTACAGATTATGTTGATTGCAATCCTTACACCTACCCCTTGTTTTGTGTGTCAGACCTTCAAATGCTGCTGCATAGTTATGGTGTCCCATCATGTGATCACATATGTTTGTGTCAGAATTGTTTGTGCTTTTGGTTTGCACGTACATGCTTTTCGCCATGTGTGTGGACATCAGCTCCTGCTTTAACGTTCCACATTTCTTTCTGCAGGTGATGCAGGATATGGGTGTCACCCCTGGTTGCTGACCCCTGTGCGTCAACCACGGACATGTGCAGAGATGAGATACAATGAGGCCCATGCCTCCAGCATCTCCGTCATAGAGCGCACCTTTGGCGTTTTGAAAAGTTGTTTCAGGTGTCTGGATAGGACCGGCGGGGCCTTACAATACACAGCCCAGACTGTGGCAGAGATCATTATAGCCTGTTGCATTCTGCACAACATTGCTCTCGGGTACGATCTCCATGTCCAAATTAATGAGGATCTGGAAGATGATCCTACGTGCCCTCCTGTACGTGGCCATGGTGACACATGTGAAGGCACAGCAGTTAGGCGGCAGGTGATTGAGGAGGTATTCTCATGTAAGTACTGCATATGTTGGAACATACATTTCTTTAGATATGTCTGTACTACTACTACTAGTGAACATTTGTATTGCAATATCCGTAAGATGCAATACTGCACTGACATATGAGAGACAATGCCTGGCCATCAGAGCTTACAATCTAGTCATGACTCAAACACAGGAGATGTGAGCAGGGCACTACAGCGGGTGGAGGTGGATTATGTGTGTCAGGATTAGTAGGCTTGAGGGAGATGGTAAGCTGTCACACATGATTTGTAGCTGATTGGGAAAGGGGCTGCTGTACAGCCACAGTTAGTTTCAGCCTTTGGGTGCAGCAAGGTGAAAGGCGTGTAGTCTGGGGTCAGCAGTAGGTGAGCGGGCCATAAATGGGACCATTTGCCTAGACGTGTGTGGTTCACATTTTGTAATATGAGGCGATTGATTGGATTGTATGCTCTGCTGAGCAGGGACTGTGTGTTACTTATTTCTGTATAGCACTACATATGACAGGTAGCACTATATACATGCTCAGTAGTAGTTCTATTAGTGGTAGTTGAGATCATCAAGGAAAGGTACTGCAAAGCCACAGTGTGACTGCATGTATAGGTCAGCCTTGACATGGATGCGGAGACGGATGGGGAGCCTGTGAGATGTCATGACAGGGGGAGTATTATCCCCATTATGCATCTGGCGGTAGATTTCTCCATGCAGTGCAGTGTTGCATATTTCTAGGCAGACACAGATGATTCAAAGGCATATCAGCAAGATGTAGATTACAGTAGGCAAGCCGGGAGCTGATTAAGGGGTGGGTTGGTGTTTTAGTTGTGCATTCAGGGGAGACTGGGGAAATATAGCTGATGTCATCTAGAAAGAAACCGCAAGCCTCAGCTACAAGCTGGGTATGTGTGGAGAGGAGGAAAGTGGAGTCCAAGACATCCCCTACATTGAGGACCATGGAGAAAGGAAGGTGTGCCCACCCATACACAGATTCTGTAATGGGAGGGTAGGGTTTAGGTGTAAATATGGGATATCCGTTCTTTGCCATTGTCAATTTCATGCAGTGGGGTGACATGCAGCCAGCAAAGTCAGGTGGCAAGCAGACATCGGGGTGTGGTTTGGCAGAAATAGCTCAGGCGTGGAGAGATATTATTTGCTACTCATCAGCACACAGCTGGTAATGTAAGTCAAGGGATGAGATAGCCACACCAAGGAACTGGATATCGAGAGAGGGAAAGAAAGAAGCCCCTGGATATATCCCTGTGGTACAGGAACTGGCAGCAGGGTAGCAGAGGACATGGAGCCACCAGAACACACACTTAAGGGGCAGTGGGAGAGATATGGGGGGCACAGGATAGTACAGAGGCCTTAGAGACGAGCAGGGACACAGTAGCGAGGAGACAGTTGTGTTTAACAGTTTTGGAGGCAGCAGAGAGATCAGGAAGGGGACGGACAGAGTATGGGCCCTTGTATTTTGCCACACACACTTCAGTGAGAACTTTAGCATGAAGCGAGTCGGTACAGTGTGATGGAGAACAGCCAGTCTGTAAAGGATCTTGGAGGGTATAAAAGCTGAGAACGTGAAGGTGCTGTGTATGTTGCACAGTTCCAACATGACATATGTATGTTTCTCTTATTTATTTATTTTATTTATTAACATCTTTTATATACCGCACTATTCGATATCAGCACGGTTTACAGAGAACAAGAAAACTTCAGACAAGTTACATTTATCTGGTTTTACATATAACAGGAACAATAACTTGGATAACCGGGGCAATCCACAGGACATCCTTGGTGACCCTCCTGGTGCTGTGGTGCAGTGCCAACTGACTGTACGTCATTCAACATGCAGTAGTCTGGGGTAGGTGGACCTACAGGTAATTTTTCTGTGAGGACAATCAAGGGGCGCACATGTCTGAGGTAATCTGTCATAGTGCACATATGTTGTTGTTCACTTCTTTGCCCTGCCCCCCAAACCCCATATGTTACTGTTGGCACACATATCCACATGTGTGCCTGGCCAGTTTGTCATCTCCATCTCTGTCTCTGGGAAACATCCAACAGAGCTGCATGTGTCTTCAGGTCCTAGGTGTTCTGGTGGTGGGCTGCACATAAACCCTTCCCTGACATTGTAGCATCAGCCAACAGCAGTGTATCATTGCATTTGACAAGCCTTTATCTCCACTAATCTCCATTTGTGCACATACAGGATGTATGCTACTGGTGGCATGCTCACCTTAGCATACTGTGTGTGTGTGTGTTTTTGGGTTGGCTGTGTGATGATACAGTCTGCAGGCATTCTGCATTATCATGTGGTGTGAGGGGTCTGTACACCTGTGGAATGGTGGTGACTGTGCTATCTCTACCTTACTGCTGTTGACCTTGTGAACATTGTGGGCATGTGCTGTGGGTTGTGAGCTGACCTATCTCTTGTGTGCTGACAGACCACTGCACAACAGCATTTATGTATCACAGATATCGCCATAATTTGGACATGCATCAACAGTGGCTGGACATGGGGACATGGTAATTCTACATATTTCAATGACATCTCCCTTCACTGTGATGTGTTGTGGCCTTTGCCAGCCTCAGAGGATCCCGAGGAGACACTTGCTGCAGAGACACAGTAGGTTGCACCTTGGGTCTTTTGGGAATGACATCAGCCTTTACATGTTTGTGATTTACTGTTTGTTTCATGGACCTTTCCTGTTGAGTCTCTGTACACCAATGCTGATGCACATGGGGTGTAGCTGTGCAATGCCTGTGTGACAGGGGCATGGACATGATCATATCCATGTGACACCCTCGTCTGTGGTTCCATTTCCAAATGTCCACAACATGCAGTATGTTCTGTGTTGTGATCATGTTATGTTTGCCTGTGTGATGTTTCATTACGTACATATTGATGTTTGACTCCCTGCAATTTGGCCTGATGTTGCGAGCAGCATTACCAATGCATTGTTTCTCCTTCTGCATAGGGCAGAGGACACACATAGCACATCTACTACAGTGCATTCGCGGTCACCATCACCCACCTGTTGGTGGACACAACAACACCAAGCAACTATCCCTGGGAAATGGTGCCATAGGATGTTTGACCTCTGCGAGTGGGACACATGCCTCGGATGGACATTATTGTTGGACTGCTACTTTGAGCATAACAGGCCTGTCCAACACACCATTGCTACCGTGCTCTGGCTGGGTGTCGTGTTCATCGCAGGAGACACACATGACCTTTCCAGTACTGTGGCATACTGAGATGTCACACTTGACTATGCATGCCCATGATTTCAAAGACAGTCTTAACGGGACTTGTTGGGTTGCAGACACCCTTTGCACTGTCAACACTGTGTACTGGTCCCTACATGTGCAGCAGGGACTGACATTTTCGCTGTATGTTGTACATCCATCTGACATTGTGTTGGTGTGTTTTGCCCATGTGTGTGACCTGCACAGCAGGATACCCGCATCTGTTTAGTTCATTAGGAGCATACAGCCATGCATGTGGCACAGGGGGCACATTGGAGAGGTCCTTTTGTCCATGTTGGCCTACCCTCCACTTGGACATGACACAGTATTTGCCACCACACCACTTTACTGCACACCAACATCTTGGATTGATGTTTGCCCTCACCAAGGGTATTACAGTACATGTGTGGCATCAGTGTATCAAGTTTCAATGTACATGGTGCATGTGCATGTGACTGAATATGTTGGTGCAACATAGCATGTGACAATATGGCTTCTGTGTGGGTTAATGAAACATGTTTGACCTTTCTTTCAATCTCTATATACAGGTTATTGTGTTTGTTTACTGTACAGGCATGTCGCTCTACATTGATTTACAAACCTAGCATTGCATGTCTGCACAGTCCTATTTATCCCCTGAGGTTCCGGCACTCACAATGCCCCATTATATTTGGAGTGTGGCAGTGTGAGTGTCCATTTTCTTCCTTCATTTGTGCATTCCATGTACCGTGATATATGTGTACAGACACTGTATCCACACCACCCATTTCAGGAGACCTTCTGCAAAGTGCTATCTCAGCATGTGTCTGAGGTTAGTTTTATTTGAATTCTCTGTGTTCATGTGCCTCTTGTACCTGTTACCATATCCTCATTTTGCATTTGGCAATTGTTTTTGTTTACATTGGTGCTGCTTTGATTCCTATATTAGGCATTATGTGACAGCTGTAACATATATTTCGATATCTGTGTTTGCACTTGCTTACTTTTAACAACGTATGCTGTTTCATTTTTGTGCCTCCTGTATTTGCGGACAGATGTTTTTGGGGACAAATCATGACTGATGTGTGTTGGGCCCTCATCATGCACCGCCTACTATCTACATGCACACATATGTGACTAAGGCATTTGGGGCATGCGGCAGCATGTGGGGGGTGGGGGGCTAATGCATAGTGCACACCATGCACCTAATGCATATTATCTCTCCTGCCCATCATCTGTGGACGGCCCAGTGACTTTTCTGTGACATGTGGGTTGCTGCCCTGCCAAATGTGTTTTCACTTTTTTTGCTGTTATCCATACACCTTGATATTATGTAAGGCGGTATCTACGCTATGTCTCATGGTTAACCAAAATAAAACTATGTGTTTGACGTACATTTGTCTCTGCTGCTGCTTGACCACACTAACACACGTATTTAGTGATTTCCTGGTCAGGTACATGGCCCACCTTTGCTCACATCCTTGTACGGTGCCAGGTGTCTATCTGCCAGCCATCTGCCACATCACTGGGTGTTACGGGTTCCCATACACACATTCCCTTTGAGGTAATATCTTTGCATTGTGCTTGCAGTGGTTGTTTGGTATAATGGTTATGGACATGTGTTGGAACACCATAGGTTGCAGGCTTGATTCCCACATGTTTGGGGGGTTTTTTTTGAGGGGGGGGGGGGGTTGTGCTAACCTGACCATGAGCTGCCTGCGGGTTCGTCACCTCTCCACACACCTTTCCATCTCTTCACTGTACACCACAGTATGCCCTCTGTGCTGCCTATCCATCACATATTAGCTGTTACATATGTCTCTTTCTTTGTACTGTCCATGTAAGCAGTCCGCTTGGGGGATTGGCATTGCTGTTGTTCAGATGATCTGGGCCACGCCTGTTTGCAGGTTCAATTCTCACATGCTCCTGTTCTGTTCTCTGTTTTGCCCTGCTCCACAGAGCATCCCCTTCAGCCCTTTGGATTTATTTATTTATTTATTTTATTTATTTAACAGTATTTCTAAACCGCCTTATCTTAATAATCAAGGTGGTATCACAGCAAGCAATCAGGTAAAGTGTGTGTGTTGTACATGCAGTGAGGATAAAACTTAGTTGTGTGAGGGATGTGTTGGGTGCTTGATTTGTTTGAGCTATATACAGGGTGGGCTATTTACAGTGGTGCTAGGTTTTAGGTTCTTTCCTCTTTTGCATGCTGTATCCACTGCATAACATTTCATTGTGTGTGTGCATGTAGTTATATGTGGCTCTCGTCCCAATTGCAGACTGTGATCTGAGCTGTACACACCAGTTCTGCATGTGCATTCCATCATGGTTACTGTTGGGGGTTGCCTTATCTTGTCAGACAGCAGGCTTTTTGTGTGGTGCCCTGCAGTGTTCTTGTATGCAGCCTTTGCTAGCAAGCTCATGTTGGTGGTGTAGCCTACCGGTTTGTGCATTGACATTTGTGCTGATGGTCATGGCTTTGATTCCTCTCTGTTCTTTTTCATTTGTATGCCTGTCCTACACAGCTACTTTTCATTCTTGTAACAGTCATATCTGTGCAGATCTGTGCTGTTGGCACATTATACCCTTGTCACAGTTGCCAAACATACTTCTGTCTGTCTATGTGTGTCTGCCAGCTGTGTGGCATCCTGCCCTGATGTGCAGGTTGCTACCCCATGTCCTGCACTGGTACATATTTCTGCATTGTGGCTCTACCTGCTTGCCTCTCCTGTGTCTGCTCTGCATGGCACTGCTACTCCTCTGTCCTCCTGTCATTGCACCTATCCTGCCACCTCTACATCCTCTGCTGGACATGTCTTCCCATCCTCTGTCACACACTGTCATTGTTGCACGGTACATTACCATCACCCTGTGCATTGGTACAGCTGCCCCCGATATGTTTGTACACTTTACCAGCTGCCACATGGGCTGGACGCAGATTTGTCTGGTCCATCAGCTCTGATCTACTTCCTTCCATCACTTGTGCATTGCCTTTCCTTGGTGCTCTGTGCATTGTTAGGGTTAAATCTGTGTTTGGGCCATACCTTTCTTGCTTGTCAACTTGGGGCACCTTACTGCCCTTGGCCGCCATTTCTTGAGTCACTTATACATCCTTGGGGCATCTTTAGCAGCGCCATAGAGTCTGACAGCTTATGGGGCACCTTATATGGTGCCTTGGGGGTTGCCAACCTTTCATGCTTCCCTCTGGGGCACATTATGACCCGCCTTGGCTGATGTGGTGGTTTATGATGTGCCTTCTGGTGCGCCCTAAAAGGTGCATTGGGTTATGGCATCGGGGTGCAGGTATTTTTAGCTGGCAGCACAGATTGTTGGAATGTGTCTGACTGTTACAAGCAGGAAAAGGAATTGCCTTGGGCATCCTTATTCATTGAGCCCACTGAGGGATGAAACTCATGACTCCTGTCTCAGCAGTCATTGCATTAACCAGTGTGCTACACCTCTATTGCTGTGATTGCAGGTCAGCGCGCGAAGTTAAGCTTAACGCGCGATAACGTGCCATGGCTCCCTCTATCGCGCGATAATGGACAGGTGCCCTCTATTGCATGATAACCAGCCATTGCTATCTTAAGACCAGAACGCCCACTACCTTATATGGCTTTCGTCACAGTAACGCTGCAACTAACGCTGGTAACATTAGGACGGTTTAGTAAACATACCCCTAAGGGTACACCAGTAGCGTGCCATGGTATTACCAAGCTGCGAAATTAGCATGGAGAAATGCACTTACTTTAGGGGGCATGTGCCTTTATCCCCCTGCCATTAGAGCATTGCTAATGTGTGGCACTGTGCTAACCAGCATGCGATTGCACTTAACGTCATCCATTGAGGTGGCATTAAATGTACCCTTGCTGAAACAGCTTATTGAATGCACAACAAACATAACTGAAAAATGTATAAAAGAACTGATCAAATACTAATAAGTAATACATTATGAAAATAGACAAAATAAACGCCAAAAAAGGTTATAACATACGTTTAAATTTTTTAACATAGATAAAAGGGACAATTGACTAAGTCAAAAAAATAATGTACTCTGAACAAATCAATGTTAAGGAAAATTATGTATATGCGCATATAGTTACATGTAAAGTTAACTATTGCCGAGAAATGAGGTAACGCCGATGATGGTAAGAAATGAATACATTAAAAACATAACTAACTAATCCTTAATAAAATTGTATGGACGCCGTGGTTATTTGGCCTTGACAGAGGGCATTAAAAACAGCAAGCATCCAAAAAGTGCATTAAAATACACAAAAAGAGGGTATATCGAGTAGTACAAAGTAAATAGTAAATGATGAAGTTATTTGGACATGTACAAAGACAAATCTGAGTCAAAGGAACAACTCTTTTTAAATAAAATTACCTGTAAACACGCCAACTTGTAACGCTTAAACAACTCAAAGGACGTGGCACACTTGATTAAGTCAAAAATAATGTACTCTTAACAAATCAGCGTGGAAAGAAAATTATGCATATGCGCATATGGCTGCATTTAAAGTGCACTATTGCCAATAAATGAGGTGACGCCAATAATGTTAAATAATAAATACATTAAAACAGAGCTAACTGATCCTTAATAGAATTGTATAGGACGCCGTGGTTATTGAGCCTTGCCGGAAGGCATTGGAAACAGCAAGCATCTGTAAAAGCGCATGAAAGTACATAAAAAGAGAGCATATCGGGTAGTACATAGTGAATAGTATATGATGAAGTAATCAAGACGTGTACAAAAACAAATCTGAGCCAGAGGAACCACTCTTTTAAATAAAATTACCTGTAAATATGCCAACTTGTAATGCTAAAACAACTCAAAGAACGCGGCATGCTCTAGCGCCTGATTTTAAAGCATCATACGGCACGTACAAGCGTAACACGGCATGACGTCAACATAAAGACGTTAGTAAAAAATACAGCGTACTATAAAACAGCGTACTATAAAACAAGAAGTAAAAACATATAACACCTTAAAATGAAAAGAAAAGAACTTATATAGAGCCATAAAAACATAATAGATACAGGTGAATAATCAATACATAGATGATTGCATATATAAAAAGGGGATATGTATGTGCAAAATGAATCTATGAGATGTAATACTGACAGTGGATGATAAATTCATACCGTAAATGTGCCATTGGCAGTTAAATGATAAACATACTGAAAACCTAATGTAAAATGTGTGATGTACTAGAGCCATAAAGTGCTACAACCTCATGATGATAAAATACACATGAAAAAGAGCGAACATCCATAAGAGAAGATTGTATCAAGTAACACGGAATGAATAAGAATATGAACTTGTACCAAAGCAGATATAAGGAAGGTAGTAAGCCTATATTATCGACTGTGCCATACTAGGAAAACTCTAAAATCCTATTTTAATGGAGTAACAAAAAAACATATAATTATGTAACTTGATATGACATCATCATTTAAACGTACTCAAAAGGTGAACAAAATAAATAGTAGATTCAAACCCATACGTTCATACTAATCACACCAAGGTGCATAGACAATAACATTCATAACCGTACTCCTATAAGTTAGTGTATGGTAAATTAGTATAAAAAATAGTATAAAAATATACTATAAAGATGTTGTAAATCAGAAACACACACCATACACATAATCCTGAAGTAAAAGATGAAAAATATTTATATACAGACAGCCAAGTTAAATTCTTGATTCAACCCTTGAGGTTCAAGAGATTTTAACTCATAAATGTACCGCTGTTCTAACTTAAGAAGTATCTTATCAATGTCACCGCCACGCCAATGTGGATGTACAACCTTAATGACAAAGAACTTGAGATCTGAAATCTGGTGATCCTTATTTAACCAATGAAAAACTAATGGTTTATTAGGAATGAGAAGGCCGTGGGGCCACGTACCTGAGGGCTGCCGTTAACCGGGTGGGCGGCGTGGTGCATGGTCCCGGACTCGAAGAGAGAGGAGGGAGGCTGGAGTGGCTTGGGCGGCGTCTTTTGAGTGAGGAGTGCGGGAGCCAATGGGGGAGCAGACAGGAAGGTGGGGGGGGGGGCAGTGCAAGGCGGGAGCAAGCCGGCGGGATGGCAGTTGCCGGGTGAAAGAGGGAAGGTCGCTGGCGTGTGAGAAGCTCCGGGGGTTTGGCTCCAATTGCAGCCTTGAAGGGGGATAGCAGGAAGAACGCCGGAGTGGCAGGCGAGAAGGAGGCTGCCAGCCAGTCCACAATCACCTGCAGCATGGTGGAAGGAGCGGCTGAAAGATAGAAAGAAAAATTGTTGGGCCGGCGGAGTGCTGAGAGTGGCGGGTATAGCAGCGGGGACCAGGCAAGTTAAAAAAAAAAGGGGAAAGGAGGGGGAATTGGTTGCCAAGGCCTGGAGTAAGGGAAGGCTTGGCTGTGCTAGAGACTGTAAAAAAAAGAAAAAAGGGAGAGAAAAGAATTGTTTTAGTTGGGGGTGTGTAGCATGCCAGCACGTGAGGGCCGGGGGGCCAGGGGGGGACGAGAGCCGGGTAGACGGGCTGATGCAACAAAAAGATGGCAGTCAGGTAGGGGAGGGGTGGGCGGGGGGCGCTAGGGCAAGGGGGGATGGGGGAAAGAAAAAGGGGGCATGGGGAGGGGGGTTGGTCCGAGCGAGGAGGCTCAGGAGAGGGGGGAGGAGCGTTACGGGCCCTGTCAAGGGGCAGGGGGTGCTTGGGGTGCATGGGGCAGGGACTCCAGGGAGAGAGGGGGTTAGTAGGGGTGCGGAGGGGTTCAGGGGGGCAGCTGGGTGTGGGGGGGCCTTCCGAGATAGGAGGGAGGATGGGGGGACAGCTGGGTTAGGACCTACACCTCAAGGGGCGGAGGGGGAGCGGTAGGGCAGGCCAGTCAGGAGGTGCAAGGTTTAGGAGGCCAGTGGAGCTGGCCTATGATACCGGGCGGCTTTTATCCAACAGCTTGGGAGCATTGGCGTGGAGGGGGGCAGGGATCCTCCAGGGCCGAGTGATTGGGAGCTTGGAAACTGTCCTGGGCCACGGCAGGTTCCCCTCAGTGTTTTCTGCTTTGTCTTCACAGATGCCGCCTAGAAGGACGCGGATGGCGGGGCAGCATGGAGGAGATGCGGCGCGAGGGGGCGATATGGACGCAGAGGCAGCGTGAAGTGTGCAGACTGCGGAGACGACCGGGGAGCAGGAGGAGGTGCTTCAGGCGGACAGCGGGCTGCTGACTCAGGATGGCTGTGCAGGGGTGTCGAGGCTCAGAACTTCTGCAGCTGATGAGTTGTAGGGGGGTCAGGGCGAGCTGGAAAATGGGGGGAGGCCCAAGGAGGGGCTGGGGGCAAGGCGAAGAAGAAGTGTAGACACTCCTGTAGGCGACGTCGCAGGTCGGGGTCCTCTTCTTCGTCGTCATATGATTTTTCGTATTCTTCGTCGGGCTCAGAGAATAGGGAGCGAGCAGGGGGTAGCGTGTGTGCGGGGGCAGCCGTATCGGGTGGTATGGTTCCCACGCTTGCATCTTTTTCAGAATTATGGGAGGGGGTGCCACGGAAGCTGCGTCGGAAGATACAGAACAGATGCTATATAGATATTTTTAGGCTGCTGGAGGGTAGGAAGCGGTCGGGTGACAGTAAAAGGAAGAGGAAGGAGGATGAGAAGGCAGGGAGGGTCCGGAAGGCTTCACGCAACGTCATTAATTGGATGAGAGCCTTCTTGCGGCTAGATAGTGTTTGGGGACATCATTACCCGGGGCACTATGGAATGTTGCTAGCTTATGCGGACTCTATCTTAGAAGCGGCGCAAACTCATGATGGTTGGGCGTGGCTCAACTATGATGAGAGGTTTCGGGATAAAATGGAGGAGAATAAGTTGTTGTCCTGGGGAACACAGGATATCAACTTATGGTTGACGCAGAAGGCTGCTAGAGGGGGCACTGGGAGAGGAGGCGGACAAAAAGGGGGAGTGGGGGCACCGGCAGGTATGGGGCAGCCCTTTCGTGGGGGAGAGGTTCCCGCGCTGCAGAGAACAGTTGGCGGAGGAGCCGGGGACGTATGTTGGCTGTTTAATAAGTCATCATGCCCCTTTCCAGATTGCAAGTTCCGGCATAGCTGTTCCATATGCGGTGGGGGGCATTCAGCAATTAAATGTGTCAAAAAGGGTGCTGCCTTTCCCAAGGCCAAGACTGTTGTCCACCTGAAATGTCTGTGGGGGTCCAGAATACATAACATGTCAACTCCCCCGTGCTCCCGCTCGTTCTACAGTTCCGCTGACCCTGTGTCATCAACAGAATCCATAGGTTGATGTCCTTTCTGTCCCAGCTCAGCCCCTAGTTGCCTGTCATGTTACGACAAAACTGCTCATCATACTCCAGCCAGGCAGCACCACCATATGTCTGGTATGCCCCGCAAATACTTTTTTCATATTTGAACAGCCCCCAGCACTGCTCCAGGTGTTTTTCGCCAACTACGCAGGCCAGCACCCGAAAAGCCATGCACCATTTCACTATCATCCATGGAACAGTGTCAGCCTTCTTAGAGACCAGCTTGCACCTGTTGCGGCAACCTGAACATTCGGAATTGTCATTGCCCCTCTGTATGAGCAGCGAGAAAATGTCCATGTATTCGCTCTTCCAGAAATTTTCTTTCAGGGTGGCCAGCACGTGGCTGTCCAGTGCGCTAGGTAGGCATGCATATTTGGCTGGCTTGAGCTCAGATACCAACTCCTCATCCCCGGTTTGCACCTGGTGAGGGGGTTGGGGGGCAGGGGTTTGTCACACTTATAGCCCCCATGGTGCCTTGCAGCACCTATGTCACACCCATTGCTGCACCGGTACCAGTCATGATAAGCACTAAGGCCTGAAATAGCCCCTCAGTATCCTGCTGGTCGACCTCCGCCATCCCCCCGACCCCCCACACTTGGGTTGCTGCTATAACTGCCTCCCTTTCCCCCCCTTGGGTTCCCTCTGTAGCATCCCCCCACATCTCCCCAATTTCCCTCTCCCCTGCCCCGGATATGTCCACTCCCAACTGCCTGATGAGGCCCTACCACATACCCCCACAACCCTGCCTCCCTCTGCCCCCCCCCACCTCATTAACCAGTGAAACAAAATGCTCATACTCACCCCTCTCTCCAGCTTCCTCTGGAGTCATTCTGCCCCTAGCTAGTGCTCCTTCTAGTGAACTCAGGAAAGCCTGAAGCATCCCACTCCATGGACCACAGCCATGGCCCTGACCTGGTTCACGAGGTCATGAATACATGAGTCTCCATCACTTGCCCATCACTGCTGCAAGGCAGGGGCAAGTTGCTGGTTGTAGGTCCCATCGCCGCCCCCCCCCCCCGGCCCAGCTGCAGGCTCCGTGTGCTGCTGAGCACCACATTGTCTCGCCTGGACCTCACCCTCATGGGTAGTCTTCCTGCTGTCCTTCCACCTTCTCCTTTCCTTTCCCAGCTGCCCGTGCCAGCCCTTCATTTGTCTTCGCTTTTTTCTTTGATGGTCCACTGTACCCACCTCCAGATTGCTGCTGCTTGGCCATGGTATATAGACTTTGCTTTGTCATGCCTCCGCTGAAGTCTGCACCGCTGCACTTCCGGTACGCCTCACCCGATCACCAGGTTCCCCCAATTAGTCAATGCAAATCCCTAAGTCTTTAAAATACAGTCTTCCAAGAAAGTTTCGTAGGTTTTGCTGCCTTCATACTCTGCAGCCAGCAGGTGCAGCCTCGCCTCACTGATACCATCACTGCTTTACTGCTGCTTCACTTCCCTCATGTGTTCCTGCTGCCGGCGTGCTCCTTCGTCCTGCTACGACCCTGCTTCTCTCTGTGCCTCCTGCTCCTGCCCTTGCAACATGCCAAGCACTTTGTGACTGAGTGGCCCAGTGCACCAGCCTGGATTTTGGCTGGGGGGGTGTAGATCGGAGCCACTGTCACCGCTGCCGCCTGCTGTGTGAAACTCTGCTTCTTTGGCCTGCCACCGCCACCACCAGATGCCTCATCCAGGAGCTGATGCCACTGCAGAGTGGCAGAGTGGAGTGGAGGAGTTGGCTAGTGGTTGGGGCAAGGTACTTCAGGCCAGAAGGTCAGGGGTTCAAATCCCACTAGAGGACAGCAACCTTGGGCCAGAAGGACTGGGGCTTCTTAGTCACACAGGTGCTCCTGGTGGTCTTGGGCAAGCCACTTAACCCTCCATAGCCCATGTTCCCAGTAAAATAGTTATCTCCAAGTTATAATGCCCTGTTCAATGTAATTTCAGTTTGTTCAATGTAAACTGCACTGATGCAGAATAGCACAGTATATAAGAGAATGTAAGTAAATAAACGGCTGCCTCCCCACTGCATAGATCTCTGCTGCCTGGGGTGGCTCAAGGCAATCTGCTGCCTGAGGCAAAGGATGAGATACCCCCCATAGAGGGAGGCAGGGCTTTTTCAGAACTCCATTCTGGGACTGAACCAAACCAAAAAGCCAATTAGATTATATGGAGGAAATGCAAGATGTTTTCACTCCAAGGAACTAAAAGAGAGCAAGAACCAACAGCATGGTTTATAAAACTAAATTATAACTCATTTTAATTTTGTTGTTATAAACTGCGTTATGGTTCTTGCTTTGTCTTTTTCAATATATATTTTGCATCCACAGTGGGTGAGGAGCAGAACCAGGACATTCACCCACAGAACTCAACTTAAAAAAAAAATGATTCTGATAATTTCACTAAGAACAAAAACAACAAGAACAAACATTCTCCAGTACCAAGCATATTGTGAACTACGTAATACAAAACCCTACAACAAAGAGCACATCTACCATACCACACCATATCAGCACCAACTTCGAAAACTCACATAACGAACCCATCTAAAAGAAGGTCACTGTAAATACTAAATTGGGCCCTGGAACATCCATATACCTATTTGAAAAGCTGAACAAGTCAAATTATTACAGTACAGTATAGATCTTCACGTACAAACTCCATGTTAACAGAACACCTGGCCTCAGTCACACACTCAGAACACAGACCCTCACCAAGTACAGAATAAGTAACCACAATCTATAGTAAAAATAAAAATATATAGACAAAATTTATACTGAAACACCAAGAAGCCAGTTTCCCCAAATGATACAGGTTCCACAATGTGTTTATTGGGTCAAGCAGTGATATCCTGGGTCCCTTTTTAATAATGGTTTATGGACCCTTCCTCCAGGAACTTGTCCAAACCTTTAAGCCCAGCTACACTAACAACTTTTACTACATCCTCTGGTAACAAATTCTAGAGTTTGATTACACGTTGAATGAACAAATATTTTCTCTTATTAGTCTTAAATAGGTTATACTGTAGCTTCATTGCATGCCCCCCTAGTCTTTCTATATTCTGATGTCATAAACAATCTATCTACCTTTACCCGTTCCACTCCATTCATTAATTTATAGATCTCTATCATATCTCCCCTCAGCCGTCTCTTTTACAGGTTGAAGAGCCCTAACCTTTTCAGCCTCTCTTCATAGGAGTATCCTTCCATCCCCTTTACAGTTTTGGTGGCTCTGACAGGTAGTTTTGTTCCAAGCAAATGGCATGAACAAAGTCTGCAGATGACAGTGGCAAAGAAGGATTCAGATAAGTGATCTGCTAGAGGTGTGGAGTGAGATGAGGAGAGGTAGTGAAGCTGCAGAATGAATACCCTTGTTGGTCAGTAGGAGAAGTTTGAACTGAATATAGAAACTGATAGGGAGTCAGTGAAGTGACTTAAGAGGGGTTACGTCAGCTTAGAGACACTGGCAGAAGATAAGCCCTGTGAGTAGTGGCATTTTTGCTAGTGCATTTTTTTCCTATGTAAATACATGAGTACAATTTCTCATGTGCCAGATCTTCCCCAAAAAAGAATGTCATGTTGCTGAAAAGTATTTCCTGCCATAGAGTCTGCTCTGAGCAGATGCTGGAGCTGGTGTCTGAATAGACAAAGCAAAAAATTGAATAAACAGTTTAAGGAACCTTTGCATTCCAGCTAAGCCTGAAAATGGCACTACTGGTCCACAGATCAATTTCAAATTATAGAAGTTTGAAATTCAAGAAATGTTCAAGTGTGACAACTGAAAACTGAAAGGTATCATCCACCCCTTCCCCTTTGTTTTGAAAAGCTGGGGTATGAAGCCACAGCACAGTTTTTTCTAATAAAAACATTTTAAATCCAACTTTTACAGCTGTTCTGATTAGAGCACTCTCTTATCTGTGAGCTTTAGCACCTACTTTTTTATGAAATTCTAGCTGCAAGCATGACCCCTGCCAAGACCTTTAGTAGCAGGTCTTTTAGTAGCTAGCATCTACCCCCTGTTATGTCCAGCTTAGTCCACAAAAGCAGGGTGTGCACCTACCAGGCCAGACCCACAGAAGGCTGCTAGGTGAGAGAAGAAAGAGGTAAAACAGGTTTATATGTTTACACTAAACAATAGCCAGATGATAAGGGCAGGAATGATCTGTGTCAAGCATAAAATAAAGTTAGTTTCTCCTCTGGGGGGGGGGGGGTGAGTAATTCTAGTGTTTTATTTTAGCAGCTATGCTTATAGTCTTAAAGAAAGCAAGGATAGCTACTTTAACATATTTTGCTTCCTGCCTATCATGATTTAAACCTAAAGTCACAGTCCCTCTCCTCCTAGGTCCCTCGCAGGCCTGGCACCTGCACACACCCCCTCCCAACTGGCGGTGGGCCTGACCCGAGCACCAAGAGCCGAGAAACCCGTGAACTCCAGACTAGAATCACAACGTGAAAGCAGCTCTGGAAGCGCATTGTATGTCTCCGGCTCAGGCACAAGCTAACCCCCTTCTCACTGAGCCTCTGATCAGAGCTCAGCCAAGAGGGAGGGAGGGAGGGATTGCAAAGCACTGCCTCGTCATCAGCCAGAACTTAACTCCACAGCAGTTGTAGAAAAGAGACGAGGATGATTTTAGTGCTAGTTTATCAGTCCCGGCCATGCTCGCTCCATTCCCGTTCCCTAACGCCGGCTTCAGGAAGGGGTAGAAGGAGGGAAACGAAAGGCTGCAGGTGAAGGGGGTGTGTTTGCCAAGCCCCGCGCACCAGCGTGTGTCACTCCCCGCTCCCTCATTCTCCCCGGCTCCCATGCCTGACAGCTAGTACAGCCGCGGTTCAAACAGGCAGGAGCCGCGGCTGCCATAGAAAGGAGAGGTCCAGTCTGCCGCTGCCAAGCGGACTCGGCAGTGACAGCAATTTATGTGCTGGGGGGGGGGGTTTGTTTGTTTTTAATTTTTGAAGGTGAAGTGAGGCGGCTGTTTTGGGGGCATTTTTTGCCGCCTTCAAAACTTTGCCGCCTGAGGCAGCCACCTCACTTTGCCTCATTATAGAGCTGCCCCTGCCTGTTGCCACCGATCAGGGTAAGCGAAGCCCCAGCAGTTGCCTAAAGAAACACAGCAACTGCCTCGTCCACTGCAAAAAAGGAAGGGGCGGCTCTTGTCCTCTTCCTTTTACATCCGGCCCAGCTCCTCCTCTCCCCCTCTCCCCCTTTCCCCCTCTTCCCTGCCTATCCCACTGCTCTTCTACGGCCCTCCTCCATCCGGCTGCCCCATTATGGGGCCTGCACCCCATTGGTACCGGCCTGCCATTATCCCTTTAAAACATGACATCATTATACACTTTCTCTTCTAATGCAAACAACTTATATTGTCACCTGTGCCATTGCCTCATACCATGTAGGACGATACATTTAGGACTAGTGGGCAGCCACCCTTAAGCATTGACTGCCAACTCTTATTTCAGATAACGAAGCCTGTCCTCAAAAAAAGACCCTTCCAGAGGAAATTGCAAAGCTTCATTACTCCCTAGTCACTGAATATCATCATGCTCCTGGGTTTTGCAATATCACCATATTTACACATGTATATATATATATATATATATATATATATATATATATATACATACATACAGCCTCTTTTAAACGCTAAAGCCCATGACTGTCTGTACTCCATATTCACAATCCTCTCTGCCTTGCCTTGAATAAAGAGAAATGAATATCCGGGCACAGCACCAAACTGTTTGACCTGCTCTACCCCTCACCGGGCAACAGAACTTGGGCTCTTGGGATTTGATCCATTCACCGAAAGCAATGGGAGAGAGAGAAGTAATAATAAGTAATAAAACAATTCACACACACACAGAATTATGTTAAAAACACAGTACTCTTAAGGCCTTAAGCGGAGGGGGCCCACAGTCCTGCAAACTTGTACAGTTCCTGCAAATACTCTCCACCCTCACTAGACCAGAGCCAGGGTGCAAAGGCTTAAAGGGTGCATTTCACCTGTCTGCCGTTGCCTGCCACTGCCACTTTTTCTTCTCAGCAGCAGCAGGTAATGACAGACAGCTGAAATGCACTCCTTAAGCCTTCTCGCGGCACGCTAAGCAGATCTGTCACTCCTTGCTCTGATGCGGCATCAGAGCAGGGAGGGACACATCTGCTTAGCGCAATGGCAACTTGCACATTGGGCATGCTTCTTCTCTCCCGCCGGAGGGGGGGGGCACGTGCCCAATGTTCAAGTTGCACAGGCTGCGATTCACACTTGGTATGGCCCTGACCAGAGCACCTCATTTATTGAGAGAAAACTGCTACATGGTACAAATTCAGCTCTATGTCAAGCCTCAGCATCACTTTTCTTTATCTGTAAGACAAGTCATGTTATTTATTTAACAGGTTTTATATACTGCTTTATCATTTCAATCAAAGTGGTGATAACTTGGATTTTTCTGAGGCAATGGAGGGTTAAGTGACTTGCCCAAGGCCACAAGGAATGGTAGTGGGCATCAAACCCTGGTCTCTAGATTCCCAAGCCAGTGTTCTTAACCTTTAGGCTACTCCTCCACTTAAAGTAAGCACAGATATATTGCTCAGCTGAATTAGGAGAAGCAAAAACATTCTGTACCATTCTGCTAAACATGGTCTTGGTTTTGGGTGCACATATCTCTCCAGGTCACTAGTGAATTCCAAACTTCCAGGCTTCAGGCTGTTAGCAAATTCTAAGCCTTGCTCAATGCTAACCCTTCCAGAGGTCTCTGGTACCCCATTTCAAGTTACTTTCAACATAAAATGCAGAAATACATTTATAGAGTACAAACACAGATATTTACACTTTCCTTTCATAAGAGTTTTTTTGCCCTACTAGGGGTCATTGTAAGAGCCTATATTAAAAAGGCACAGACACCTATGTTTCTTTCATAAAATAGGTATAAAAAGGTATTTTTTGAGAATTTTGATGTGCAACCTTCAGCGTGTACTGACTACAAGCAAGTTTGGAACAAAGAGAAAATAGAAACTTCATCCATTGTTCTGCCATAAGGCTAATCAAAGGCCTACATAGATTCAGTAGTGTAAATTGCAGGACATTGAGACTGTTGCTTCCTTATCATTGCGGTAAACATCTGGAGCTTCCTAACAAGGAATTTCTATGCCATCTTCGGAGAACTAAGCTAGTCGTAAATTAAGGAGCCATGATAGCTCTGGCCTCTTTGTGATCTCCCTGCCTAAGGCATAGAACTGAAATTAACATTTGGACTTGTGGATCTGAAACCAGGATATTGTTATGGGCCAATCATTCGATGCCAACGAGGAGAGATTGGCATTGCTTTTGGGGAGAAAGAGTTATAAAACCCCAGTGAACAGGAACAAAAGACCGTCTTCCAACACAAGGCTGAGGGCTAAGTCAGTGCTTCTCAACCTTTTTTAGTTTGTGGTACACTTTTGAGTTTGTTCAGTCCTCAGGGCACAGAAACTAAATTTTGCATGTAGGACCAATGCAAGGGTAAGAGGCAGACCAGCTCTTCTTTGCTCTATCTGCTCCAAGCTTACCCTAATGCTCTCCTGGTCTCTGTGTTCTGCTTGAGAAAAATGGAGCTAGAGCAGTAAGCAGATGGCTATTTTTAGGGATACTGTCCAATCGTGACGGGGCAAGCACTTTATAAGTCATTGCCTAGTTACATCTCTGGCTGTCAGCACCAAGGCACACCTAGGACTTTTCCAAGGCACACCTGTGTGCCCTGGCATTCTGGTTGAGAAGTATTCAGCTGGACTGGGTGTGAGTCCTGAACTATTCTGCATTTTAGCTCTTTCCTATCTCCCTTGCATGCCAAAGATATTCTGAGACATACAGGCTCATCTAATCTACTGACTTGTAGCCTAAGTCTTTCGCTCTCACCCTGCTGTGACATCTGATGGTGCTAGGAGCTGCTTGAATCCTGGAAGCATGGTGAGATCAGATTATCTTGCCTAAGGGGTTAGAGAGAATTGTTTTTCTTTGTAATTGCATATAGTAAGAACTGGAACATGATTTAATAGTTACACTGAAACCAGCGTCACATCCTTTGTATCCTGTTATCTGTATCTGCACTTTATTGTATTTAGATATGAGGATTAGCCTTCAAGTCTATTTATATTAACAATAAATTAGCTTCTAAACCCATTATGTAGGTCAGTATTAGCCTTCTGCTCCAATTAGAATTCATAAATTCATGCAATACATTGTATGCCTTCTAGTCAATGCTGACTCCTGGCGACCCAGCAGCTCCTGGGTCTTCTTGGCAGTGTAAATAGAAATAGATTGTCAGGCCTTTCTTCTGAGGCAATGGAGGTTTAAGTGACTTGCCCAAGGCCACAGGAACAATACCAGAATGCTTATTACATAACTAGATTTCCTGTTATTAAATTACCCATCAGTGTCTATTGGGAGGGTCTTGTTGAATCAGGCTGACAGGATTTTTGTCTGTCCATATGCGATTTTTGTCTGTCCATATGCATGTTTGTTTGCACATGTGTAAGCATTCATAAACATGCAAAGCCCGCTCCTCCCCCCCCCCACCCAAAGCAGCAAGAAGAAGAGCTGAAGGGAGTCCTGGTGATGTTGACATAAAGAGCTGGGATTGTGCCTGCAGAAGAGTGGTGCTGTTGCCGCAAGAGAAAGGGTGTGGTGACAAAAGAAGGGGCAGAGCCTAAGGAAAGGCATGAGGTTATAAGGAAAGAAAGGGGTGAGGCATATGGGGGCTATGCTAGGGGTGGAGCATAAAGAAGGGCAGGGTTCCAGAGGAGAAGAGATGCATTAAGGAAAGAAGGAAGGGAGAGAGTGAAAGGCCTGAGAGGGTCCAAGGTTGAGTAGCAGACAAGGAAGAGTAAATTTTATTTTATTTTTATTTTTTATTTTTATTTAGTGTACATTTGTATCCCGCTACTTCCAGCGATCAGCAGTGGTTGCTATACATGGTAAGAGTGGCTGTACCGGCCATAAATCAGAAATATATACATTGTGATTAGGGAGAGAGAGGTAGTGCACAGCAAGCATAGGGTTACAGATTACAGTTGATTGATGTTAAGACTTCACACAGGATACTTTCTATACATATTTACACATGACTGAATGCAGATCTCGTTGTGAGATTACATAGGGAACAGTGGTTTTTCCCACGCATGGAAGACAGTTGTTAGTGGGAAATAATGGTAGTGGGGTACAGGGCCTAGGTTATATTGTAGTGCGATTGGAAGAGGTGTGTCTTAAGCTTTTTTCTGAAGTCTTTCAGATCACAGTTTGCACGCAGTTCACATGGCAGCTGGTTCCAGAGTGTTGGCGCTATATAGGAGAAAGCTCTGTTACTGGTACATGCATTAACCTTTCTGATGCACTTCAGGAGACAGAGGGTATTGAGGTTCGGTGTTCTTCTACTTCTGTTGTTGGGTAGATTGGGTAGATTGGAGTGGAGGAGTGGCCTAGTGGTTGGGGTGAGGTACTTCAGGCCGGAAAGTCGGGGGTTCAAATCCCACTAGAGGATAGCAACCTTGGGCCGGAAGGACTGAGGTTTCTAGTCCCACAGGTGCTCCTTGTGGTCTTGGGCAAGCCACTTAACCCTCCATAGCCTATGTTCCCTGTAAAATAGTTATCTCCAAGTTATAATGCCCTGTTCAATGTAATTTCAGTTTGTTCAATGTAAACCACACTGATGCAGAATAGCGCGGTATATAAGAGAATATAAATAATAAATAAATGTTGAGGTGTGAGGGAGCTACATTATGGATGAATTTGAATGTAGTGACTATCATTTTGTATTGAATGCGGGCCGCAATGGGGAGCCAATGTAGCTCAATTAGAACAGGTGTAATGTGGTCAGAGAGGCTTTTTTGCATAATGATTCTGGCCGCAACATTTTGTGCCATTTGTAGAATATTTATAGTTTTCTTTGGCAGGCCTTGCAGTATGGCATTGCAATAGTCTAGATGTGGAATGATGAGGGCTTGAGCGACAGACCTGAAGTCGGCATGATCGAGGATGCTACGTAGAGGCTGCAAGACTCTTAATTTGTGGAAAATGGCCCGATTGGTAATTCGAAGGTGTTTGTCCATATTTAGGTTGCTGTCAAGCATCACTCCTAGATATTTTATCTCTGTCTTGATGTTGTAATTGTTATTATTAATGGTGACTGTTGTTGGGGGCTCGAAGCCCGGTTTCCTGGAGATACACATTGCTTCTGTTTTCTTGTGATTAATGGACATGTTATTGCGTTGAAGCCAGGTTTGTAGCTCAAATAGGCATTTTTCAAGCTTGTTGAGGTTTGGGTTATTTACGTCAAGTTGAGTATAAAGCATTAGGTCGTCTGCGTATATTTATTTATTTATTTAGACAGTTTTTGTATACCGCTTTATCCTTCAATCAAAGCGGTCACAACACAATTGGGGGATACATTTAACATGTGGGGATATGAGACACATACACTAATACTTACAGGGAACATGGGCAGTGGAGGGTTAAGTGGCTTGCCCAAGACCACAAGGAGCATCTGTGGGACTAGAAACCCCAGTCCTTCCGGCCCAAGGTTGCTGTCCTCTAGTGGGATTTGAACCCCCGACCTTCCGGCCTGAAGTACCTTGTCCCAACCACTAGGTAGTTGGTAGTTGATCTCGTGGTCCTGGAAAATCTTGCATACTGGTTGTAGGTATAAGTTGAATAGGAGGGAGGAGAGGGCGGAGCCTTGTGTAATGCCTTGGGTTTGTGGGAAAGGGGCTGCTTTGTCATTGTTGAATTGGACCTGCTGCATTCTGTTGGTTATGTAGGAGGAGAACCAATTTAGTGGTGTTCCTGAAATGCCTATGGACTCAAGTCGCTCCAGTAGTGTGGGGTGATGCACTGAGTCGAAGGCAGCTGATATATCTATAAATATAAGCATATACATCTTGCTCTTGTTTTCTAGGCCTTTGAGCAGGTTGTCCATTAGGGCTAGCAGGAGGGTTTCTACACCATGATGTTGCCGAAACCCGTATTGATGCACATCAAGGGCGTCGGTGGAGGGAAAAGAGATAGAGTGCAAGAGAAATCAGTAAAGGATAGAAATGCGGACTGGTAAGGGGGGCGGAGCCTGATGTCAGGGGGGCGGAGCCTGATGTCAAGCGGGATGGTCGCATAACGCTGAGGCTCCCGAGAGGCCTACTCAGAATCCTGAATTAACACCTCACATACTTGGAATTTCTACTCTGATCTTGCCGGGGCACATTGGTGAGATGGCGGGGACCAAACCAACGCGCCTGGAATTTGGATCTCCAGCGGCTTCTCACGGCAAACGCTCCAAAACTGAACCTCCGTCCCCGCAGAAGGGGCCGGCCTTGTGCGAGGGCCCCGAAATGCAGCAGGAAATCCTCGTAGAGATTAGAGGGGTCAAAAACCTCGTGCAGGCAAACGGGGAAGCACTCCGAGCGCTGCGGGAAGATTTTGATGTGCTGCAAAGCAAGCTAGAAGGGCTTTCTTCGCGTCAGGACAAAATGGAGAGCATATTGGACTCCCATGCGGCCCGGCTGTCCAAACTCGACAAAGTTGAACGCCAGGTGCGGGCCTTGCAGAAAGAGGTGGAAGATGGCAATAATAGAGCGCGCCGCAACAACATACGACTCGTGGGCCTACCGGAGGGAGCGGAATCGGGAGACATGAAAGAGTTTTTATGCAAAATCCTCCCTTCCCTGCTCCAAATCACCTTTACCAAAGATCTGGAGATTGATCGCGCTCATCGTGTACCCACAAGCATAACGCTCAACAGGAAGACCCCGCGGCCTATCATTTTTCGACTTTTGAGATATCAACACGTGGAGCAAATTCTAAGTGCCTCTCGGGCAAAGGGCCATATGGAGTTTGAGAGCCACAAGATCTCCTTCTATCCCGACTTGGCTAAACCCACGGTCGACCGCCGAAAGCGCTTTCTGGAATTCCGGCCGAGGCTTCAACAACTACAAGCACGCTATGGCCTGATGTACCCGGCCAAGCTCCGAGTCACGCTTCACAATCAGACAAGAACATTTGAGGACCCTGATCTACTAGCGGAGTTTTTGGATTCCAAAGAAGCCGACTTGATGCGCTGACTTCCAGAATATTCCTGCAAGTCTCCTCATATCCGCTGTACCTGCCATATTGGATCTGCCGCAGCCTAGCAAAGAGTCTGGCGTGGGCAGTCTGTTGCCTTACTCTTGATGGTATCTGTGACCCGACTCCATCTACCCACAGTAGCCTCGATGAGTATCAGAGACAGTGTTAATTATGGACTCTGGTGTTTCTTTTCTTTTTTATATGTCTTTCTATTTCCTCTCTAGGGCCTCCTCCCGCAGACATATGGTCGCCATATTCTTTGGGGGTTTTGCTTCTTCTCTAAGATACGTTGGTACATACTTTTCAATATGGGGTGTATTAACCAGAATACTCGGTGATTATGACATTGTTGTACAGATTCTGCTTATGTTATATGTTATCAAGCGCCCTTACCTAAAATGTCTATTACCGATTGATGGCACCATGTAAGATTTTCTCATTGAACGTAAAAGGAATCAATAATCCGATAAAACGGAAGAAAATCCTAAGCTATCTAAGTCAGGAAGCTGCGGATCTGATTTTTCTCCAAGAAACGCATTTAAATTCGAAGGAAACTCTTAAACTCAATATTAAACCTTACATGGTGGCCGCCTATTCCCCTGCCGTTTCTAAGAAATGTGGGGTTGCCATACTGGTTAGGAAATCTTTGCATGCTACCATTATTGCGACTAGCTCAGATACAGAAGGTAGATGGTCCAGAGTTCACCTCAAGATAGGTAGCTTTGAAGTTACATGTATATGCCTGTACGCTCCTAATGTGGATGACCCTGCCTTTTTTGCTACCATTGCTCAGGTTGCGCAGGCCTCTGCTAATACTTCATTGATAATTGGGGGGGATTTCAATCTAGTCCTTGATCCCCTGATTGACAAACAGCCGCCTAGGACGAGTGGTTCCCCCAAGAGTCACACCACGCTTACCTCCCTGATCAAAGATCTTGCTTTAGTTGATCTATGGAGGTTACTACACCCCAATGAGCTTGACTTCACCTTCTTCTCTTCCCCTCATAAATCCCAGTCTCGCATAGACTTCTTTCTAATATCAAAACTGTTAGTTCCTCAGGTGGACACTGCAAAGATTCACTCCCAACATATTTCAGATCATGCTGCCATTTCCTTTCAATTACACACTACTGCATCCCAAGGGAATTCGGGGGCCTGGTTCTTTGATAGAGCCCTGTTAACTCAGCCAGAGTTCCAGTTAGAAATTCGAGCAGCCATACAGGATTACTTCCATTTTAATCTACCCCAGGATACTGCGAATTGGGCTTGGTGGGAGGGCTTCAAAGCGGCCATTCGAGCAACGATCACTAGCTATCAAATCCGCCTGCGAAAACAACGCAAACAGCAGCTACTCATACTAGACCAACAAATAAAAGCAGGCGAACGAGTTCTAACTTCACGTACTGATCCATGTGTATTAATTCGATTACAGCGTCTTCGTTTTCAATATAATTCAATCCTCTCAACTGCAGCTTCTAAGAGTATTGAGCTTCAGCGAGGGACATATTATCGTGAAACTAACCGAGCCGGTCGACTCTTAGCCAACGCCTTGAAAGGTCAAAAAGAAGCCAAACGCGTAGCGGCCCTTCGAGCTCCACAGGGAGGGGGCATAGTGACTACAGACTCCGACATTGTAGAGCTTTTTCGGGATTTCTATACCAGCCTATATCAATCTGAATGTGAGTTCTCGTCAGAGACATTCGAACGATTGCTTTCTGGCATTCAGCGGCCGACCCTCTCTGAAGATGATAGGGATGCGATGGATGAACCCTTCTCTACTTCAGAGATTCAATCTGCCCTAAAACGAACAGCCTCGGGCCGTGCCGCAGGGCCCGATGGTCTCCCGACCGAATTCTACAGAACGTTCAGTGCAGATTTAGTTCCCTATTTAAAACTCTATTTTACTGCCCTTGCGGTAGATACATCCTCTTTGGGATCCTTTTCTGCAGCTAATGTGGTAGTATTTGAGAAAGAAGGCAGAGACCCGCTACTAACTGCCAACTACCGTCCAATCTCCCTACTTAATGCCGATTATAAGATCTTCGCAACGATCTTGGCCACCCGGCTATCTGACAGGATGGCCACCCTAATTCACCCTGACCAATGCGGTTTTATACCCGGCAGATCAACTGCTGACAATGCTCGGACCTTGTGCCATGTGCTATCCAGTGCTGCCAATCTAGATCATCCATGGGTGGGTCTTTCCCTGGATGCCGAAAAAGCCTTTGACCGCCTAGAATGGCCCTTCTTATTTGCAGTTCTCCGATGGTATGGCTTTGGAGAGGGCTTCCTCCGATATCTCCAAGTCATGTATGCCCAACCCGTCGCCAGTATTTGTGTAAACGCCATCAAATCTCAGCCATTTAACCTCCAAAGAGGCACGCGTCAAGGTTGCCCCCTATCACCAATGCTCTTTGATCTTGCTCTTGAACCCCTAGCCCTCCTTATTAGACAGTCTGCACGTATTCGAGGTGTCCCCTTTAGTCATAGGGAGATTAAACTCTCTGCATATGCAGATGACCTTATGCTCTTCGTATCCCTCGATTCGGTTCCAGCTGTCTTGGATCTGATTGACGGATACTCACAATTATCGGGCTATAAAATTAACTGGACCAAATCTGTAGCATTCCCACTGAACCGCTGGGTACATGAGGCTGACATGCAGGCCTTTCCCTTCCTTTGGCAATCCCGCATGGTGAAGTATCTTGGGGTCCATTACTGTTCTCCTTTAGCAGCCACTATCAGTTTTAATGCCAAAGAGGTAGTCTCCAAAGTCCGTGAACTCACAAATCGTTGGTCTCCCTTATCTCTCACATGGTGGGGCCGCTTAGAAACTGTGAAAATGATGATAGTCCCCAAAGTGAACTACATTTTAGAAATGCTGCCATGCTTACTTCCGTTACATACTTATAAAGATATTGAGGGCCTTCTCGTCCGGTATCTCTGGCAGGGCAAGCCACCAAGGATAGCTAAACATAAACTGCAGTCTGCAAAGGATTTCCTGATTTTCTTAGATATCATCAAGCCTTCCTACTTAAGCAAGGTGCCCGATGGCTAGATGCCTCAACAGACAGCAGACCAGTTTGGCTTGACATAGAAGAGGAGCTTAGTAGCCCAATTCCGTTGACCCATCTCCCCGGTATGTCCTATCAAGTAGACACCCGCCATCCACCAATGATTGTCGATACTCTTGCGGCCTTTAACACTCTCATTCTATCACTGGGCCCGAATGTATGTCCTCAGGACGGACTCCCGCTATGGAATAACCCCAGAATTCAAGTTCTAAATAGAACAATAGCCTGGAAACCCTGGTACTCCAGGGGGATCTGGACACCCCAACAGCTTTTCTCTGCAGCTCGTTGGAAAACCTTTTCTGATTTACAAAAGGAATTTGCGTTACCAGCGAAACACTACTTTCAATTGATGCAGCTTCAACACTGCCTCAAAAGTGCTCGAATCATGCCGCCCTCTGCCCCTACTGAGGATGGGCTATTAGAGATAGTTCACTCTATTAGTAGTACACATGGGGTAGTCTCTAATTTTTATAAAATAATATGTCAGGGTGCAGACACGGCCACTTTTAGAGCCCAACAAGCCTGGGAGCGCGAACTGCAAACTACTTTAACCCCTGTGCAATGGAGCGTTTTCTGGAGCAAAGTAGTGCGGGTCTCCCGGTCTGCCTCTGTTACCCAAACTCTCTTCTTTTTTGCACACAGATGCTTTCATACCCCAGAAAAAATAGCCAAATGGAACCCAAATGCTAGTGACCTGTGTTGGTCTTGCCATATTGCTGTGGGAACCTTCGCTCATGTTATTTATGAATGTCCTCAACTACAGGTCTATTGGGGGCGGGTCTGGGGTCGTATTCAATTTATCTTACACTTACACGAACCTCTCTCTTGGAAGGTCGTGGGACTCCGCTCTGTGGCGGAGGTCCCCTCTCTTCCTAAGAAGGGTCGCTTTCTCCTTGATTTCATGCTGGGTATAGCCATATGCTTAATCACGCGGAATTGGAAGGATAGCTCTCGACTTACTGTCAATGAATGGTGGAACCTCGTCTGCTTATATAGTAAATATGAGCAGCTACCTCGGAGAGCTATTCCCCATGACCAAACTCACTCTCGCTTGTCTAAATGGCAGATGCTTAATGATTATGTACAATCTGCTCATTGCTCCAACATGCCTGTATAATGTGCACTCATCATGTTTTAGATCACCGTTAGGTTTTGTAACACAATAATGTAAGTACACGCCCGCTTCGGGAATGCTTAGTTTTCTAGAGAAGAAGCAGGGGGAAGGGGGGTGGTAGGGGTTTACTTTGGTGTATGTATTACACGTTATGTATCTGTCTTTTAGCTGTATGTCTTCCTTTTCCTTTGTTGTTATAAAACGAAAATAAAGAATTTAAAAAAAAGAAATGCGGAATGGTGCAAAAGTGTGGTAGAGTCAAGGAGGATGTGCAGACACACACTCATCATTATGACATAAATGGACACACAACCTCCCCCTGACACACTCACTGCCCCAGCATACATGTACACACAGACCCCTCATCACACACATGAATGCATACATGCCTGCACAGCCCCCCAATGCACATGCATGCATAGAGCCTCCAGGATACAAAAGCATACACTACCATATACATGCATGCGCGCCCTGACACTCTCCATGACAGCCAAACATATGTGCATGCATCCCCATGACATACACGTAAACACACACACACACACACACATGCATGCACATGCCCCCACTCCTCATGATGCACACGCACATATGTGTGTACCCTCCAACACTTTCCATCACACATGCACAAACATACCCTGTCACTCTCCATGACACACACACACAAGCACTCCAGCCACTCCCCATGATGCACACACACATGTGCACTCTATGATATTTCCCATCATGCACACATGCACACACATGCACATACAAGCACATACATACCCCCAACACTTCTCATCATGCACTTGTGTGCATCCCCAACAGTATGCATGATGCACACACATACATACATGCACATGCTGCCCCAATACTGCCCATCATGCATGCATACACACACACACACATCCTCTGACACTCCCCAAGATGTGCACACACACACACACACATGCACAAATAGAGATGTGCACCTTTGACACTCTCTATGTCACGTACCCACAAACACACACGTATGCAACTCTGACACTCCCCATCACACACACACACATACACACAAGTGTGCACCTTTGACATACCCATGATACACATTCACAAACACACAGTTATGCAACTCTGATACTCCCCATAACACACACACAGTCACACACATTCACACGCACACATACAAACATGCACATGCAGCCCCTAGCATTCTCCATCACGTACACACACATGCATACACCCTCCAACACTCCCCATGGTACACGCACACACACATTTATTTATTTACAGTCTCTTCTATACCGCGCTATTCGACATCAGTGCAGTTTACAATGAACATAAAATTACACATTTCCTTGGGTACTCTGTGTTTACAATGAACAGGAGTTTAAAACTTGGATAACGGGGTAACTATTTACAATCTTGAAGCAAGATGGGGTTCACATCGTTTTGTCTAGTCGTGTGAGTTTTGTGTTGTACCTGTGGATGGGGCTGATATGGCATTGTTTGTCGGGTAGTGCAGGAGGAAGAGGTGGTGCTTCAAGGCCTTCCTGAACTGGAATAGGTCAGGAATTGCACGGATGTTGGGAGGCATAGTATTCCAGCATCTGGGCGCACAGAATTTGAAGGCTCTGCTTGCTGTTGATTGGGTACATTGAGTTATTGACTTTGGGACTGACAGTATATTGAGTGCTACTGATCTTCTGGGCCTGTTAGTGGGATTGGTCTGGATCAATTCAGATAATGATGAAGAGGAAAGCCCGTGAATGGCTTTGAATGTCAGCAGTAGGATTTTGGTCCACCAAGAAAAGCACCACACCACGTTGCTCAAGAGATACCCAGTCAATAACATGTGTTGGTTTGTTTGAAAGGATACTTTTATTCAATAACTGTGAAAACCTGATAGCCCGACACAGGCCGTGTTTCGTTTTGAATGTCAGCAGTAGGATTTTGTACTTAAGTCTGCTATGTATCGGGAGCCAGTGGAGGTGCTTCAGTATGGGCGTCACATGGTCATTCCTGGATGCACCGAATACATGAATGCATCTGCAATATTCCCCATGTTGCACACATACATGCATCCCCAATACACCCATGACATACACATGCACGTACTCCAACACTGTCCACTCCTCAACACACGCACTCAATCCTCAATACTCCCCATAACACACACGCATTCACATCCACTCCCCAACATCCACATGACACAAACAAAAGTGCATGCAGCCCCCTGACACTCCCCATGACAAACACAAATATGCTCTCCACATTCCTGATTCTGCAAATGGGAGAAACATCATTGTGTTCCACGGTAAGTGAACACTTTTCAATTTGTTTATTTTAATTGTTTTGTAATATTTGCTATCACAGAAGAATTATTTGATGTGTCTAAAGAAATAAATGTACTCAAATTTGAAGCTTACACTTGTAAAATTGAAGATTCAGCTAATATTAATGCATATCATTATCCTATGGGGCATGCTTACCAATGAGCATACTGGAAGTACACACTTGGACTGTGATTCTAGCGCAGAGGTCCATACTAACTTTAGGAGGCATATGCATCCATTCCCCTGCCTTTAGCACATTGCAAACTGGCAAAGAGGTGTACTTAATGCCACTCATTGAGATGTCATTAAGTTCAGCCACGCAAATGGCAACATTCATTTTTAGTGCACACCCAAAATGTCCATGCAGACTGAGATGCCCTATCAACAACCATGATCTGCCCTTAACCCTTTCCAATCCCTGCCTGATCATTAGGATTTTTGGATCAGGAGTTTTAGCGTGGGGCCCCATGCTAACTTTTAGTATGCCAAGCTTACCATGCACGAAAACACACGCTAATGGTTAATTCTGTTTAGTCCAACAGAAGAGCGGTTAAAAGCCATGGACACATCATAAAAGCCTTTGTAAAACCAATTTATTAAGGGGATCTGACTTGGCCAAGTTTCGGCATGAAAGCTTGCATCAGAGGTCTAAAGTATAAGAACATATAAATATATCAAAAAAGAAACATTAGAAACATCCCAAAAGAATATAATTTGGGAACATTATAAATATTAAAATTGAATCATAACACAGAAATGGTAAAGATACCAAAACATTTAAAGGAATAACAGACAGCAAAATCAATAGTAATAGGAAATAAGAACATAAGAACATAAGATATGCCATACTAGGTCAGACCAAGGTCCATCAAACCCAGCATTCTGTTTCCAGCACTGGCCAATCTAGGTCATAAGCACCTAGCAGTTTCCCCAAAAAACACAAGTTCCACAATGCTTGTATTGGGTCAAGCAGTGATATTCCGGGTCCCTTTTTAATAACGGTTTATGGACCTTTCCTCCAGGAACTTGTCCAAAACTTTTTTAAACCCAGCTACACTAAGAGCTTTTAATACATCCTCCGGTAACAAATTCCAGAGTTTGATTACACGCTGAGTGAAAAAATATTTTTTCTTATTTATCTTGAATAGTTTACCCTGTAGCTTCATTGCATGTCCCCTAGTCTTCCTATATTCTGATGATGTAAACAATAGATCTACGTTTACTCGTTCCACTCCGTTCATTAATTTATAGACTTCCATCATATTCCCCCTCAGCCGTCTCTTTTTCAGGTTAAAGAGCCCTAATATTTTTAGTCTTTCTTCATATGGGTATCCTTCCATCCCCTTTACCATTTTGGTGGCTCTTCTCTGAACCTTTTCTAATAATGCTATATCCTTTTTAAGATACGGCGACCAGAATTGCACACAATATTCAAGGTGCGGTCGCACCTTTGGAATGATACAGAGACATTATAATATCCTTTGATTTATTTTCCATTCCTTTCCTTATGATACCAAGCATTCTATTTGCTCTCTTGGCTGCTGCTGCACACTGGGTGGAGGGTTTTTATTTATTTATTTATTTGAAGTCTTTTCTATACCGCGTTCTTTCAAATCAGTGTGGTGTACAGTTAACAGATTTGTGCAATGCATGCAGGGCACAGTACACATTTTAACATGTTATCCACAATGACGCCTAAATCTTTGTCCTGGGTGGTAGTTCCTAATGTGGAACCTTGCATCATGTAAACCATAGTTTGGGTTTTTCTTCCCTAAGTGCATAACTTTGCACTTGTCCACATTAATTTTAATCTGCCATTTTGATGCCCGATCTTCAAATTTATCAAGATCCTCTAGCAGTTTTCCACAATCCTCTTGGGTTTTAACAAACTTTAAATAGTTTTGTGTCATCTGCAAATTTGATAACCACACTCGTTATTCCCTTTCCCAGGTCATTTATGAATATGTCAAAAAGCAGTGGACCCAGCACAGATCATTGGGTACACCACTATTCACCTTTCTCCATTGGGAAAATTGGCAATTTAGCCCTACCCTCTGCTTTCTATCTTTTAACCAGTTCCTGATCCACAATAGTAAACTGCCTCCTATCCCATAACTCTTTAGTTTTGCCAAGTCTCTGATGAGGGACCTTGTCAAAGGCTTTCTGAAAGTCCAAATACACTATATCAACTGACTCACCTTTGTCTACCTGTTTATTCACACCTTCAAAAAAACATAATTAGTAAGACAAGATTTTCCTTGTCTAAAGCCATGTTGGCTGTCTCCCATTAAGTCATGATTATCTACATGTTCAGCAATTTTGTTCTTTATGATGGTTTCTACCATTTTTCACAGTACTGACATCAGACTCACTGATGTTTAGTTTCCCGGATCACCCCTGGAACCCTTTTTAAAAATTGGTGTTACGTTGGCCATCCTCCAATCTTCAGGTATTATAGATTATTTTAATGATAGTTCACAGATTACTAATCGCAGGTCTGCAATCTCATATGTCAGTTCTTTCAACACCCTTGAATGTATACCATCCGGTCCAGGTGATTTGATACTCTTCAGTTTATCAAATACTTGTACTACATCTTCCCGATGTATCGATATTTCCTTCAATTCTTCCGCACCTTTAAATACCACTTCGGTCATGGGTAACATCCTTATGTCTTCCTCAGTAAAGACCGAGCAAAGAATTCATTCAGTCTTTCCGCTATTGCCTTTTCACCTCTTAGTGCCCCTTTAACCCCTCTATCATCTAATGGACCAACTGACTCTCTCACAGGTTTTTTGCTACAAATGTACTTGAAAAAGTCTTTATTATGAGTTTTTGCTTCTGCAGCAATCTTCTTCTCAAATTCTTCCTTTGCCTGCCTTATCAATGCCTTGCATTTAACTTGCCAGTGCTTGTGCTGTTTCCAGTTTTCGTCATTTGGCTCATTTTCCATTTCCTGAAAGATGCTTTTTTGGCAACAACAGCCTCTCTGACCTCACCTTTAAACCATGCTGGCAGTTTTTTTGAACTTCTTTCCACTTTTCTTAAAGCATGGAATACAGCTGATCTGGGCTTCCAAGATAATATTTTTAAACAACACCCAAGCTTGATTTAATTACCATCCCTCCTCCACTAATTAAATCAAATGCAATTATGCTGTGATCACTATTTCCATGTGGCCACAACACCCTTATCTCTTGCACTGGATCTGGTGTTCCACTAAGGAGTAGGTCCAATATGGCTTCCCCTCTTGGTTCATGAACCAGCTGCTCCAAGAAGCAGTCATTAATTTATTACCTTTCATGATATCAAGGTGGTTTATATTGAACAGGGCATTATAACTTGGAGATAACTATTTTACAGGGAACATGGATGGTTAAATGGTTTGCCCAAGACCACAAGGAGCACCTGTGAGACTAGAAACCCCAGCCCTTCTGGCCCAAGGTTGCTGTCTTCTAGTGAGACTAGTGGGATTTGAACCCCTGACCTTCTGGCCTGAGGTAAATGCCCCAACCACTAGGCTACTCCTCCCTCAAATATTTTATGTTTCATCTAGGAACTTTATCTCCCTAGCATTTCCTGCCATGACACTGACCCAGTCGATACAGGGGTAATTGAAATCACCCATTATTATTACTGTACTGTAACGTTTGTTAGCTTCCTTGATTTCTTTGAGCATTCCATCATCCATTTGTTCATTCTGGCCAGGCAGTCGATAGTACACCCCCGCTGGCATCACCTTCCCCTTTTTACATGGAATTTCAATTCATAGAGATTCTACAGCAAATTTTGTTTCCTGCAAAACTTTAATCCTTTCTGACTCAATGCCCTCTCTAACATAGAGCGGAACCCCTCCACCAATTTGATCATTTCTATCATTACGATATAGTTTGTACCCAGCTATCACAGTGTCCCACTGGTTGTCCTCCTTCCACCATGTCTCTGAGATTCCAATCATATCTAACCTCTCATTTAGTGCTATATATTCTAACTCTCCCATCTTTGTTTTTAGACTTCTAGTATTTGCATACAAGCATTTTAGAGACTGTATTTTAATCATATTAATCTGGCTATCTAACGCAAAAGAGAAGGCCAGCAATGAGATGGATCGATACAATAACAGCAGCTACGGGTACCAGTCTGTCAACAATGAGCCGCCTGACTGAAGATCGAACACAATTTAGGATAGCTATCCTGAGGGTCGCCATGAGTCGACTCCGACTCGACGGCACTTAACAACAACAATCTGGCTATTGGTAGGCATGGGTGATTTGGAATCCTTAAGCTCTGTCTGCTCCATACTTAAGGGCATTTGGGCTACTTTACTCTTTTTTGGAACCTCTCTGCTTTTGGTAGTATCCTTCAAGGATACATTGTTCCAAACCATGAGCTCTTGGGCGACTGTCGGCTTTCCTCTATTATCTATATAAGATCTGTCAAAACCGGTACAAGTAACAGAGCATACTCATACACAGCACCGACACTCTGGAACCAACTGCCGCCTGAGCTACGAGCTAGCAAAGACCTGATGGACTTTAGGAAAAAACTCAAGACTCACCTATTTCAGATTCAGTACAACTTGATTTAGTCAACGTGGCCTAAACTGTGCTACCCAGAGAGCCAAAGATGTATATATGTAAAAATGTACATATGTAAATAACTCCTCCCTCCTTACTAAAAGAATCCCAATTACCTAATTACTGTGTGTTGTGCTCATCCTACGAATCACCTTGTATATACTACAAATTTTCCTGTCCTGATTTGACAGTTTCCAATATAAAATCTAATCCGCTACTGATCGCTGGAAGTAGCGGTATACAAATGTACGCTAAATAAATAAATAAAATCTAGTTTAAAAGCTGCTCGATCTCCAGCAGCCTGGTTCCATCCCGGTTAAGGTGAAGCCTATCCCTTTGGAAGATCCCCTCCTTTCCCCAGAATGTTCCCCAGTTCCTAACAAACCCAAAACCCTCATCCTTGCACCATTGTCTCATCCACGCATTGAGACTCCGTAGCTCTGCCTGCCTTTTGGGTTCTGTGCGTGGAACGGGAAACATTTTGGAGAAAGCTACCCTGGAAGTTCTGGATTTCAACTTCCTACCTAAAAGCCTAAATTTAGCCCCCAGAACCTCCCTACCACATTTTCACTGGTACCGACATGTACCACTGGTACCGACATGTACCAAGACAGCAGATTCCTCCCCAGCACTATCTAAGACCTTATCTAGGTGGCGCGTGAGGTTCGCTACCTTCGCACTAGGCAGGCAGGTTACCAGGCAATCCTCAGGTCCACCAGCCACCCAGCTATCTACATGCCTAATGATTGAGTCACCAACTATAACAGCTGTCCTAACCCTTCCTTCATGGGCACATGGCCCTGGAGATACTTCCTCAGTGCTAGAGAGTTTTACATCACCTTGAGGACAGGTCCTAGTTACAGGATCACTTCCTGTCACTCCAGGGTGATGCTCTCCTGTTACGTGACCTCTCTCCTCCATGGCAACAAGGATGTTGACAGACTGGAGGTGGGACTTCAGGACTATATCCCTGTAGCAATGTTCCCTCTAATTTTCTGTAGGCTATGTGCGCATAAAATATCAGCTGTGCAGCTTTTGAAGGAAGGTTAAATTTTTGTGCGCCACATAACGACACTCGGAGTTATATACTTTAAAATTTGACTACATGTCAGAATATAGAATGTACACCACATTGATTTTAATCAAATTAAATGAAAATAGATGATTACTAAATGAAGCGGAAAATTTCTAGTAATTGCAATCACAACTTTTAAATTTTAAGACGTCTGTGGTGTTTTCTATTAGAATCAGAACCGTAATTTTTGTGCGCTCTGTTGTAAAGTATGTGCGTTCACTCGGTGAGGTGTGTGCGCGCGCACACGCGCACAGCTTAGAGGGAACAGTGCCCTGTAGGTCTTGTCTATGTACCTCTGTGTCTTTCTTAAGTCTTCCAAGTCTGCTACTCTAGCCTCTAGAGAATGGACTCAATCCCTAAGAGCAAAGAATTCCTTTCACCTAGTGCACGCATAAGACCTCTCACCAACTGGGAGAAAATCATACATGTCACATTCAATGCAAAAGACTGGAAATCCCCCATCTCGCTGCTGGACTGCTGTCTGCATCTTAGTTTTAAGCTTGTGTTTAGATCTTTAAGTTCTTTATTTACTAAGAGTTGTTGTGGATACTTATACTAATAAAACTGTACCTAATATGTTTAATATACCTTGTTCACCTCAAGCTTAATTAATCACAGGTCCTTAATGTATGACTGATTTGGATAAAGAGCTGCACCTGAGAAATGCTCCTTTCCTTTAAGATGTGTAAGTACCTATAAAGCTATGATTAAACCATGGGTGGGTGGGTGTTGGGGAGGGATGGAGGGAAATAAGACTTATTAAAAGAGGGTTGCTACACAGTACCCTGTCCTGTGCTTCTGAGATAAGCTGTGACCAACTTCCTGGGTGATTAACAGTCCTTGCTTGTGTAGAAGGAGTCTTTCAAAATGGCCTTTTGACCTGTCACCTGGCTTTAACACCTTTTTAAAAAGTATCACAGGTCTCTTGCTCCCTAGGTAGAAGGCCTCTTTGTAAAGGTCTCTAGAAGAATTCATTTAGTGCTCAAAGAATACTGACCCTGTTTTGCCTTTTATGCTAAGTTATATTCTGATTTTATTTAATTTAAAGCTCTTTGCTGCTGCTAGGCTATGACTTAGGGGCATGTTTACTAAACTCCGAAATTGCGCGGGTCCCCGTTAGTGTGCGTGTGCCATATAAGGAGTGGGCGGTTCAGGCAGCAAACAGCAAAAAACCGGGAGTAAGCGACCGGACCTGTGCGCGTCGCGCTAATGTGCGGGGGTCGACATTAGCGCGTGGGAAGGCAAAGTGGCGCGCTGCTGGGTATACAAAACAACAGAGCCGTAGTACAACGGTGAAGACACTGACCAATGGTGCAGGGGCCATGGGTTTAATCCCCCATTGTGCGCAACGAAAAAAGCCAGCTGAGGCAGCAACTGTAATGGGTAAAAGTGGTTTAGGAGGCAAATTAATTGTGAACGGCATAAGGCGGCGCACAGTTCTTTTTGGGCAGCATAAGGCGGCGCACTGTACATTTTGGGCGGCATAAGGCGGCGCACAGTTCTTTTTGGGCGGCAGAAGGCGGCGCGCTGATGCAGAAGCACAGGAACAGAGCCACAGCACAATGGTTAAAACACTGACCAATGGTGCAGGGATCAGGGGTTCAATCCCTCACAATGCCCAGTGAACAAGGCTGGCTGAGGCAGTATGTATTATGGTGAGGAGTGCTGTAGGAGGCTTTTTAATTTTATTTTGCTATCACTACTAGCAAACGCACTCACACAGCGTGTACACATACAGTGGCCCATAAGGCACATGTCACAGTGCACTGTCCGCCAAGGCACCCTAGAATGTCCCCTATAGGGCACCATATATGTTGCGACACAGGATAATGTACAGTGCACCTTATATGGATAGCAACCATAAGGTGGCCTATAGGGCGCCCTATAAAGCACCCTCAGAGGCACCTAATGGGTATAATAAGCTGAGGGTGGTTTTGCCGGCATAGACATATGTACAGTAAATAAAAATAAAGCTGTGGACAGCCCTATCAAAGAACCCCACTGTGGGTTTGAACCCATGACCTCTAGCTGCACAGGCAGTGATGTAACCATTGGGCTACAGCTCTATAGCTGTCAGCAAACCCCTGGCTGGCTGCAGAGAGCCGGCATATCACCTCACAGACAGTCTGCTGTTGTAAACAGGATAGGTTTAGGCCACCCGCACCCATGATGCACTGAACATGCAAATCAGCTGTCCACAGATGCACACAAGATGGGGAATGCACCCCCACAGCTCTCGGCCTGGTAGGAGGATGTGGCCGTGTGCACCCACACAGCACCTCGGCCTGGTAGGGTGTACTGAGCGGGTGTTGTACTGACTGGCACATAGTAGCTACACACCGTCACAGTGTGCGGGTACTGCGCTCACCCTGAGGGTGTGATGAGGCACCCAGGACCAGGTCCACAACACCCTCCATGGCTGAATAAGGCCATGTGAGAGCTCCAAAGCACTGTTACTCTGTGAGAGAGGTTGTTTCTGCAGAAACACCTTGAATATCTCTGTCTGTCTGAGTCAGGAGAACCCCTTATGGCCACCTAGGTGGGCTATGTACCACCATTTCTCCCCCTCCCCCAGTGGGATAACATTGGCTCCCATCAACAGATCAACATGCTACCTCCCTGCAATGGTGGCAGTAGTGTGGACCATCAACCCAAGTCCTGCCATGGAACAGACACCCTACAGGGCAGTCAAAGCAGCTCTTTACACATCCATAACACAATGTCTGACAGACATTAGGCCTGGATATGCTAAGTTGCTCCCCACCACTATCTGCTATTCTCCTGCAGCAAGCCATTAGACACAGCACAGCACTCCATCAGGACACAGACCAGCTGGAAACAGTCTGCTAGTTAGTCCTGGTGGAAATGCATGCACCCATAACTGGGATGGCAGTGCATACCAGCAGATAAGTCAGTGTCTGGGCCCCAAACAGAAACCCATATATATCACATGGGAGAAATACTATATAGCCTAGCCATGCTGTCGTCACTACACAGTCAGGGTGGAGTGAAACCCGAGAGGCACATACAGAGGTCACCCTGTCTGTGTAGGTGGTGGCCGGCCACTACAATGTCCCAGCCAGTGCCCTATGTCCTGTGCAGATGCATCCTGGCCAGCCCACCCTGTCTGAGCTATACCCATGGTACCTTGCTGCTCATTATGCACATTGGCAGGCCAATACTGGCAATAGTGCTGGCAGTGTGGGCTGTGGAAGGTGTTTGCAGCCAACACGCACTGTATAGACAGACACACACTCCCACACGTATGCCAGCATTGTGCTACTATAGAGGAGTTTAGCAGCATTGCCCACCACACCAGTCCTGGGCACAGTACAGGCATGGATATGGTATGCAATACTGTTGGGGGACACTCCCCAGGGTGGTTAACACTGTCAGAGACCAGACCTGAAGCACCCACAGCAGACAGCAGAAAGATTGTTATGATGGAGCTCAAAGAGCAGAATGTGCGTAACGTAGGTATATCTATCTGCCAGTACTCATAGCCAGGGGTGGCCCAAGGGGGGTGCGGGGCCATGTGCAGAGACTCGGTGCGGGGCCTCATTTGCATAAGGGACCTCATTTGCATAAATATTTGCATAATGTTACCATACACTAACTTTTAGTAAACATGCCTCTTAATGAGTGTATGGATAAAGAAAGACTAAAAGATTTCTACATTACTATAATCCAGTGCCAACCGTCAGGCACATTAGGAACTACTACAAACACTGCCCATTTAGAACCCATTCTAAATTCTGAATCTCGTATGTCTCCCACATATAACCAACAGACTTAGAGAAACATTCACACATACATATTTTTGTTGGAACTCACACTTTGAAGGACAATCCTTCTCGTGGCGTGCTGTTCCCTTTTATTCTTATATAGGGACGCAACCCTAACATGCGTTCAAAGGGGATATCTATCCCTCAACATCAACCAGTTAACATTCTTTCATTCAGGAAAAACCCTCTTAGAAGCCACTTATCTGAACGGAGACTTTCCACAGTTCATAGGCAACTCGGTGTCTTCCCCAGCTCATAGATAGACTCTATTCAAGTAGCAATCATACGAGAGTCTGAAAATGACAGAAAATGAGGGGAGACTCTCGAATGGTTGCTACTTGAATAAGTCTCAGAAGTCATAACGGATGACCTTCCCTGTTGGTTACATTGATTTGGAGGTGTTGGGTTTTACCCGGTATCGGCGGCTGATAAAGGGACTTCTCCATTTACCATCAGGAGTGGACGTTGAGTCTATCTATGAGCTGGGGAAGACGCCGAGTTGCCTATGAACTGTGGAAACTCTCCGTTTAGATAAGTGGCTTCTAAGAGGGTTTTTCCTGAATGAAAGAATGTTAACTGGTTGATGTTGAGGGGTAGATATCCCCTTTGAACGCATGCTAGGGTTGCGTCCCTATATAAAGAATAAAAGGGAACAGCAAGCCACGAGAAGGATTGCCCTTCAAGGTGTGAGTTCCAATAAAAATATGTATGTGTGAATGTTTCTCTAAGTCTGTTGGTCATTTAGAACCCATAGCAAACCCGCCGTATCATAACAGCACTACCAGGACTCACAAAGCACCAGACCCTACCTATCAAAAGGCAACACTGCAAATATTAAACCAATACATTTCAGGGAATAACAATACATGACCTACTGGGGAAAGAGAACAAGTGGCAATGTCAAATAGGAATTACATAAACAGAATACCTCAGCTCAGTTACACATGCAGAATATAGACCATCACCAAACAAGAAATCACAATTTAGAAACAGGAAGATAATAATTAAAATGGGAACCCCAAAAGCCAACTTAGAATGTACAGCAACACTGTAGAAATACAACTATAAATTAATTTCCTCTTGTACTAAACAAAGCATAGACGTTAATGACGCACATTTCCCAGAGCTGACATATTCCAGTTAATAAATTCAAAATAAAGAGATATTTTTCTACCTTTTGTGCATTTTTTTTTCAGTTGCAATTGCTCCAGCCACTTTCTTCTGGTTTCTTTGTGTCTTCTGTTAACTCTCCATCATCTGCTGTCCATCTGTCCTTTCTTCTAGTTTTTTTCCATTCTCTCTCTACATCTGCTTTAACATACTAATCTTTCTCCTTTTGCTCTTTCCTCATTCCTATTTCATCCACTCAAATTTTACCCCTCCATCCTCAATCCCCACATACTCTCCTAATACCCGGCCAATTGTAGATTTTTCTTCCCTCCCACACAAAATATTTTTCCCCGTTCCATTTCACTCTCCCAGCCCCATCCCATTCTAATCCTCCCCCAAAATCAGCTCCCTTCTAGTTCCAGCCCTAACCAGCATCCTCTCCCTTCTAGTCCCCGCATCAGCCTATTTCCAGTCCTAGCCCCCCATCAGCCCATTTCCAATCCTAGCTCCCCTATCCATTTCCAGTCCTATCTGAGTCCCTCCATCAGCTCATTTCCAATCCCAGCCCCCCATCAGCCCATTTCTAGTCCTTTTCTAGCCCCATCATCAGCTCATGTCAAATCCTAGCTCCCCTCCACTCAGCCCATTTCAATCCAAGCCACCTATGAGCCTACTTCCAGTTCTAGCCCCTCCATGAGTCCATTTCAATGCAAGCCCCCCACCACAGCCCATTTCCAATCTTAGCTCCCACCAACAGCCCATTTTCAGTCCTATCCTAGCCCCTCCATCAGCCCATTTCCTGTCCTAGCTCCCCCCCCACTCAGCCCATTTCCAGTCCTAGCTCCCTCCTCTCACAGCCCATTTCCATTCCAAGCCCCCTCCCCATCAGCTATTTGCAGATCAAGTCCCCCTTCCACTCAGCCCATTTCCATTCCAAGGCCCCCTCCCCATCAGCTATTTACAGTTCAAACCTCCCCTTCCACTCAGCCCATTTCCAGTCCTAGCAACCCCCCAACCCATTACCTGCCCTAACCCCCCATAAGCCCATAGCACATTACCAGTCCTAACCCCATCAGCCCACCTCAAGTCCTAACCCCCCCATCAGCCCATTTCCAGTGCTAGCCCCCCCATAGCCCATTACCAGTCCTAACCCCCCCCATCAGCCCACAGCACATTACCAGTCCTAACCCCATCAGCACACCTCAAGTCCTAACCCCCCATCAGCCCATTTCCAGTCCTAACCCCCCCCATCAGTCCACAGCACATTACCAGTCCTAACCCCCCCCATCAGCCCACAGCACATCACAGTCCTAACCACATCAGCCCACCTCAAGTGCTACTCTCCCCCCCTGCCCACATCAAGTGCTACTCTCCCCCCCAGCCCACATCAAGTGCTACTCTCCCCCCCCTGCCCACATCAAGTGCTACTCTCCCCCCCGGGAAAATTAAAACTTAAAAAAAAAGCTGGCTGCTGCCGCGGCGGTAGCAGCAATATCGCATGTCCTGCGGGGCCCCCCCTGCCCGGCAGATCCCTTCCTGCTTGCCTGCCTGTTTGTCAGTTCTTCTCCGCTTCGGCTTTCAGAGCCGCGAAGGGAGAGCTTCTCCCTCACGACTCTGTTAAGCTCGCCGGAGCTTATGGGAAATTTCCCATAAGCCCCGGCGAGCTTAACAGAGTCACGAGGGAGAAGCTCTCCCTTCGCGGTTCTAAGCCGAAGCGAAGAAGAACTGACAAGCAGGCAGGCAAGCAGGAAGGATCTGCCGGGCAGGGGGGGGCCCCGCGGGACATGCGATATTGCTGCTACCGCTGCGGCAGCAGCCAGCTTTTTTTTTTTTTTTAATTCTACTTTTAAAGCGGAATGTTCTTTGCGTGGGGCCCCCTGAAACGCGGGGCCCTGTGCAAAAAACATTCTCGCTCAATGGACGGGCCGGCCCTGCTCATAGCACACGTTTGAGAGCTGTGTACCATTTACCCAGGTGTAGGATGACATTGCTGAGGTATGCAGGTGCTAGTATTGGGAGGTGCACGCAGGGCCCAATGTCCTGCCTCTCCAGGAGGCATTGGCCAATGGGGCCTGTGGGTGTGGGTGTGGGTGTGTCTGCCCCTGATGGCTGCTGCTTTACGGCAGAGGTTCACAAATCCAGTCCAGGTTTCCCACACACTGTTTGGGTTTTCCTGCTGTCCCTCATGGATATGCATGAGCTACATCTACATGCCATGGGGGTGGTGCATAGATATACAGCACAAGCATTTGTATGAGTGGCAGCATGGAACCTGAATGGTGTGTGTTCCTACAGGACTGCATCTGTGAGACTCTGCTCTAGGTAATGCCCCTGGTCATGGTGTCTGTGCTCTGTGGGGTAAAAGGAAGGCGTATGACCCCAGCAATAAAGGATTGTCCTTACTATCACGGTTTAGTTGTGGGAAAAATAAGTGGACATGATTGGCAGGGCTTTGAACCTGTGACCTTCTGTTTTTGCACACACTGTCTGTGTGCACTGCACCACCGTGTTGCCACACATGTGCTGGATTCCCTGGGAGGTCCATGACTGTACATCCGACAGGGCTTATCTGTTGCAGTGGACGGTGCCAGCCTGCACATAGCTAGGCCACTGTCTTCTGTGGCTAGCAGCCACTGCCCCCTCCATCACCTGTACCCTTCTGCCAACATGCTGGCATGGCCTTATCTTGGAAAAGCATATGGCCTGATTGACATGTGGCACTCCAGGACTGCATTTTGGGGACTCGGCCGTCGGTAATTCCCATTGTTATGGTGTGTGTGCGGTGTTGGGTACAAAATGGGTGTGTGAACCATGCTTATGTGCTCTCCACTAAAGGGGTGTCTTTACTATCTCTGTTTAGTGGTGGGTAAAATATGGGGACTAGGTTGGCAGGAGCCCCAGCTGGGATTTGAACCTGTATCCCTCTGGTCGTAGGGGTACTGGCTTTGTCTACTGCACCACACTGTGGCCACAGAGATAGTGCTGTCCCTGGGGATGGAAAACCTGGCCGGCGGAATCCTAAACCCTGCTCTGCACATTTGTACTGTGGGCTCATTCACCTTGTCTGGGGGCAAACGTGCAAATACACCCCGAAAATGACCGTGAGAAGAGGGGGAAAAATATAACCAAGCTGGGCAACAGTGGTATTAATGGGCGACCATAGAAAACACTCCCAGCACAGCTCCCAAAAAGGAAATGATGTTTGGAAGGGTCTCCGCTCCGTAGACCCTTTCAGAAATCATTTCTTTTTTTTTGGGGCTTTCCTGTGAGTGTTTTTTATTGTTGCCCATTAATATCACTGTTGCCCAGCTGGGTTATAAGTTTTTAGAATTTTGTTGTGGTCTTTTTCAATTTATATTTGCTATTTTGTTCTGTGCACATGTATCACACTGCTCACGTTTTTCAGGTTTCCCCGGTTTTGCTGTACATTGCTGACGGAAATGGTTTCTCTTCCCTTTAAATGCCCTCTACCGCGAGTGTTTCACTCGCGCTATTTTTAACCTGGAAATTCGGCCCCGGTAATGTACGGGGAGCCTCTCCCCTCCCCTTCCCCGCCCATTAACCCCGTCTCTCCACCCCTCGGGAGCCTTCCTCCGCCCTCCGTTAGCCGTTCCACGCCTCTATCGGACATTTGCGGGCCCGTACTTGTACGGGGCCCGTTAGTGTGTCACGCACATGCACGGGGGTTCATCGCACGTGTGCGGGGCATTTAAAAGCTCTTAAGTGCCGCTTTTAGTGCGCTATTCTGCGGCGCGCAATTGTGCGGTTTTTAGTAAACATGCCCCTTAGTATGAAATTTAAACTAGAAGCTCTCTGCTGGGTTCTAAATTTAACCAGAAAGCTCTCTTCAGTGTTTTAAATTTAAACTAAAAGCACCTTGCTGCTACTAGGCCCTGAGTGAGTATTAAAGTTAAACTACAAGCTCTCTGCTGGGTTCCAAATTTAACCAGAAAGCTCTCTTCTGTGTTTTAAATTTAAACCTAAACTGCTGCTACTAGACTCTGATTTAACAAATACACTCATTAATCAACTGTAATCCAAAGAATTTCCTTCAGAAAAAGTCCCAGAAGTATATACTCACTATTGCAGATCTCTTTCCAGATATAACAGTCCCCTTTTGTAGTCCTTCACAATACTTAATGTAATAAAAAAGAGGGTTACCAGTGGAGTTAGTAGTCAACTCCAACTTGAGACACATGCACATGCATGTGATAAACAACCATATAACCATATTAAAACTCAATACTTAATAAATACATAATACAATTATGTTAAAAGTATATGAATCATGTTAAAAATCAATTAAGAACCAATCAAAAGCAAATAGTACCACTACAAGCATATGCAGAGTCATAAATATGGCCATAGTACATAGTGGAAAATGATCACAAAACATAATAAAGGAGCATGATCACAGATTATAATGGAGAAACATAAACTTAGAAAACAAATAAGGTAGAAGCCCTACCAGAACGAAGACTGATCACCGAACAGTGATACCTACAATGGGAGATAAAAAACATTGGTTCGATACATGAGTAAATGAACTGGCTTCATACAAGTATATGTATCTATTGAGAGAACCATAAAAAACATATAGATACCATACAAAACACGTGAATAACATATTTAAAAAGGATGTCTGAGTACCTAAAAACTAAGATGATATAAAAGCATAATAAGAAAATATGAGCACAATACAAAGAGGATCTCTTCAAATAAAACATGATGACAAATCCATAAAAATCTGAGCAGTACCCAATCAAATATGCAAAAAGTGATAAAAGTGAATAAAAATGATAAAAACTGAGAGTCCTGCAGCCGAGCAGAGCAGAAGTGATAGCAAGAAAATATGTCCATGGGGGGTTAAGGAGAAAAGGGGGGAAGGAAAGGGGAGGGGGAGGGGACAGGGAGAAGGGGAGGGAGGAGAAGAAAATAGAAAGTGTGTGTAGCATGTGTAAAGTCTATTTAAAAGACACTACAGTGTGTACAGCACCCTGGGAGAAGGGATGACTGTTGTTCAATAAGAAAGGCTCATAAAAGTGGCAATGAGAAGCTTGAATTTACACTTCAAAAAACTTCAATCTACACTTTAAAACTGCCCCAGTGACCAAGGAACTGGGTTAAAATGTTGTTAATGCAATCATACATGTTAATGCAATCATGTCTATGTGGCAGGGCAACTAAGCAAGGAAAACTATAGAAAGTACTGACGGTTACACGCATACACACCACAGAGAAAACATAAGTGTCAAAATTGAAAAAATGGCATACTGATGTACAGAGTGCCATTAAAGACTGAAAAGCAAACAGCTCTTAAGACCCCTCCATAAGTAAGCATGCAGTCAGTTACAATCATCAAAGCCACATATGAATCTAAAGTAACTATTGTGGTCTGCAAAATATGAGATTATTCCATGACTGACCCACAAGCACACACTAAGAAATGGGTATGTTGCTCATTCTGCTAGGTCACCCGTAGTCTGAAATTTGTGTGTGTTCAGGAATCATGGCCTTTCCCTTTGACTGGACAGATCCCATATGTAAGACATGAATGTCAGATGAACCAGCAGCATATCAATGCAGTGCAACATACAGACATAACAAGATATCCCTCTCCCACACCTGCCTAACATTCCTAGACAGACAAGTATGGCACAGAGCCTGCAGAGATCTAAGCAGACATAGGCATACCCCAACTCATGCCCTCATGCATCCTGACAATGACCACATATACAGTGCCTTGCGAAAGTATTCATCTGCTTGGTTTTTGTCCTGTTTTGTCGCATTACATAAAACCTGGAATGAAAATAGAGGTTCATTTGGATGTTAGGTTATGGACCTAAAAATATAATCCAAATTAGTGAAGTGAAATGGCAATAAAATACCTTGTATATATAAAAAAAAAACAAGTAAAAACTGAAAAGTAGTGAGTGCATATGTATTCATCCCTTTTGCTATGAAACCCCTAAATAAGATCTGGTCCAACCAATTAACCTCAGAAGTCAATAATTAATTGATTAGGTTCCACCTGTGTGCAATCAATGTCACATGATCTGTCACATATAAACCTATTCTGAAAGGCCCCTGACTCTGCAACACCACTAAGCAAGCAACATAAAGATCAAGAAGCACTCCGAACAGGTCAGAGACAAAGTTGTGGAGAAGTATAGATCAGGGTTGTGTTATAAAACAATATCCCAAATTCTGAATATCCCACGGAGTACCATTAAATCCCTTATTACAAAATAGAAAGAATACGGCACCACTACAAACCTGACAAAAGAAGTCTGCCTACCAAAACTCATAGGGCAAGGAGGGAATTAATCAGAAATTCTATAAAGATACCAAGAATAACACTGAAGAAGCTGCAAAGATCCACAGCGGAGATGGCAGTATCTGTCCATAGAACCACTTTAAAACATACATAGTAACATAGTAACATAGTAGTTGACGGCAGATAAAGACCAGCATGGTCCATCCAGTCTGCCCAGCGAGATGGCAAGAGTAGGTGCACCTGTCGCTCCGCGCAGGCCACCCCTCTCCATATCCTTGTTCAGGGGTAAACCCACCACTCCATATAGGACACCCCTAAGACGTTATATGGTTCGGAAGTTAGATGGTACCGTTTATTTTGTTTTTTTTCCTATTTCTGTAAAGGGATCCTCTGTGTTTGTCCCATGCCTTCTTGAATTCCGTCACCGTGTTCGCCCCTACCACTTCCATCGGGAGGGCATTCCAAGCATCCACCACCCTTTCAGTGAAAAAATATTTCCTGACATTGCCTTTCAATTTACCCCCTTGCAGTTTCATGTTATGCCCTCTAGTTTTACAGGTTCCCCGTCTTTGGAAGAGGTTTGTTTGTTCATCATTTCTCTTTAAGTATTTAAAGGTCTGAATCATATCTCCCCTGTGCCTCCTTTCCTCCAAGGTATACATATTTAGGTCTTCAAGTCTCTTCTCATAAGGCTTCTGACGCAGGCTCCAAATCATTTTGGTCGCCTTCCTCTGAACAGTCTCCAGTCTTTTTACATCCTTTGCAAGATATGGTCTCCAAAACTGAACGCAGTATTCCAAGTGAGGCCTCACCAGTGACCTATACAGTGGCATAAGTACCTCTTCTTTTCTGCTGGTAATCCCTCTTTGTATGCAGCCCAACATCCTCCTGGCTTTTGCCACCGCCTTGTCGCACTGTTTTGCCACCTTGAGATCAGCAGAGATAATCACACCAAGGTCTTTTTCCTGAACTGTGCATACCAACCTTTCTCCCCCTATCTTGTACATTTCTCTTGGATTTCTGCTACCCAAGTGCATGACACTGCACTTTTTTGCATTAAATCGTAGTTGCCAAGCTTTAGACCAGTCTTCCAGCTTTTGTAGATCTTTCTTCATGTTAACCACTCCCTCAGGGGAGTCCACTCTGTTGCAAATTTTTGTGTCGTCTGCAAAAAGACAGACTTTTCCATTCAGTCCTTCAGCAATATCACTCACAAATACATTGAACAGTGCCGGGCCCAGGACCGAACCCTGGGGCACCCCGCTAATCACCTTCCTCTCATCCGAGTGAGCTCCATGTACAATCACCTTCTGTCGTCTGTCAGTCAGCCAATTTCTAATCCAGTTTACCATCTTGGGACCCATCCCCAAGCTACTGAGTTTGTTGATAAGCCTCCTATGAGGAACAGTATCAAAGGCTTTGCTGAAATCCAGGTAGATGACATCCATTGCATGCCCCTGATCTAGTTCCCTCGTCACGCAGTCAAAGAACTCGATCAGATTTGTCTGGCAAGATCGTCCTTCGGTAAAACCATGTTGCCTCGGGTCTTGCAAGCTGTTGGTTTTCAGAAAGTTCACTATTCGCTCTTTCAGGAGCGCCTCCATTACTTTTCCTGCCACCGAGGTAAGGCTCACGGGTCTGTAGTTTGACACTTCTTCCCTGTCACCACTTTTGTGTAGAGGTACGACATCAGCCATTCTCCAGTCCTGAGGAACCTCTCCTGTTTCCAAGGATCTGTTGAAGACATCCTTTAACGGTCCTGCAAGAACCTCTCTGAGCTCTTTCAGTATCCTGGGATGTATCCCATCCGGTCCCATGGCTTTGTCCACTTTCAGTTTAGCAAGTTGTTCTAACACCTCTTCTGCTGTGAATGGTGTGGTATCTACTTCATTCCCATTTTTATATTTGAGAGTCACAGCTGGTCCATCCCCAGGATCTTCTTTAGTAAACACAGAGCAGAAGTAATTGTTTAGCAATTTTGCTTTTTCAGTGTCACTTTCCACGAGTCCTTTCCCAGCACTTCTGAGTCCTGCAATTCCAACTCTGATCTTTTTCCTTTCCCGAATATACCTGAAGAAATTTTTGTTGCCACCCTTAACATCTTTAGCCATCTTTTCCTCTGCCTTTGATTTTGCTATCCTTATTTCTCGTTTTGTCTCTTTGAGTTTGATCCTGTATTCATTTCTGTGTTCTTCTGTCTGCAAGCTTTTGAATTTTGCAAAAGTTGTGTTTTTTGCCTTTATATGAGCAGCCACCTCTTTGGAAAACCAAATAGGTTTCCTTCTCCTCTTGCTTTTATTTACTCTTCTTACATATTTATCTGTTGCTCCTTTCAATGCCTCCTTTAGTTTAGCCCATTGCAATTCCACTTCCTTTATCTCTTCCCACCCCGTCATCTCCTCCTTTACATACTCTGCCATTTGATTGAAGTTAGTGTATTTGAAGTTTAGGACTCTGAGCTTGCTATGATTGGCCTGTGCCATGGCTTTTATTTCAAACCACACCGTGTGATGGTCGCTGTTGCTCACAGGGGCACTCACGCAGACATTTGACACACTATCACCGTTGGTGAGCACTACATCCAGCGTTGAGCTTTCCCTGGTTGGTTCCATCACCATTTGTCTAAATAATGCATCTTGGAGAGCATCCACAATTCTTTTGCTTCTTTCCAGATGTGCAGAAGGAGTAATCCAATCCACATCAGGTAGATTAAAGTCACCCAATATGATTGCTTCCCCCTTTGATGCTATCTTGGCAATATCTCTAATCAATTCATTGTCTCTCTCTTCAATTTGAGTTGGAGGTCTATAGACTACAGCAATATGGATGACAGTGCCATCTCCTCTCTCCAACGCAATCCAGAGCACTTCTTCTTTTCCCCATGTCCCCTGCATTTCAGTAGCTTTAATATTGCTTTTGACATACAAGGCTACTCCTCCTCCTTTTCCATTTTCTCGGTCCCTCCTGAATAGATTATAGCCAGCTATGGCTATATCCCAATCATGTGATTCATTAAACCATGTTTCTGTAATGGCCACAATGTCCAAGTCTGTTTCCACTGTTAGGGCTTCCAGGTCTGGAATTTTGTTGGCTAGGCTTCGAGCATTTGTGCTCATTGCTTTCCAGCACTTTCCCGGCTTGTGTGTATTTTGCATTGATTTTGTTCTGCCCACTTCCTCCCACATGTTTTTGACGTGTGGTTTAAAAGCGTGGCTGTTTCTGATGTTGTTCTGCTTTTGTTGGGGGTGGCATGCAGATGTTGACCTTCCACATCCGTCACCCCCTTTTCCTAGTTTAAATGCATGTCCACATACATTCCACAGAATGGGGCTTTATGGAAGAGTGGCCAGAAAAAAGCCATTGCTTAAAGACAGAAATAAAATAGCATGTTTGGAGTTTGCACAACAGCATGTGGTGGATCCCCCAAAAACATGGAAACACAGAAACATAACGGCAGCAAAAGACCACATGGCCTATCTAGTCTATCCGTCCATATCAACCACTACAACAGTCCCCTTTTTTCCTTTAGAGATCATCTGTGTTCGTACCATGCCTTTTTGAATTCAGACACTGTCGTCATCTCTACCACCTCCACTGGGAGAATATTCCATGGATCTACCACTTTTTCCATAAAAAAATATTTCCGCATATTGCTCCTGAGTCTAACCTCTTTCACCCTCATCCTATGTCCCCTCATAGCAGAGCTTGCTTTCAATCGAAAGAGGCTCTCCTGTGCATTTATGCCACAGAGGAATTTAAACATCTCAATCATATCACCTCTATCCCACCTTTCCTCTAAGGTGTACATATTAAGATCCTTAAGTCTGTCCTCATATGCTTTATAATGAAGACCACTAAGCATTTTAATAGCCATCCTCTGTTCCGACTCCAACCTGTCTGTATCCTTTTGAAGGTGCGGTCTCCAGAATTGCACACAATACTCCAAATGAGATCACGCCAAAGACTAATACAGAGATACTATCACCTCCTTTCTTCTGCTGGTCATTCCTCTCTCTATGCACCCAAGCATCCTTCTAGCTTTTGCTGTTACCTTTTCTACCTGTTTAGCTACTTTAAGATCATCAGAGGCAATCACGACTAGGTCCCGCTCTTCTTTTGTGGACAGAAGTACTTCACCCCCTATAATATATAGCTCTCTTGGATTGCTGCAGCCCAAATGCATGACCTTGCATTTTTTAACATTAAATCTCAACTGCCAAATTCTAGACCATTATTCAAGCTTAGTTAGATCGCTCCTCATGTTATCTATACCTTCTTGCGTATCCACTCCATTGTAGATTTTGGTATCATCCGCAAAGAGACAAACCTTACCAGACAGCACTTTCACAATATCACTAACAAAGTGTCCTATTCCCACACCTAGGGCCGATGGCTCTATGGCGAGGGTGACCGCTTATATGTTTTCAAGCGTCCTTATCAACTACTATAGAAGCAAGGGTTGCTGGGAGTTGTAGTTTAAGTAGCTATTCAACAAATGTGTTGTGGCACAAGGGTCCTTTTTTTAAACAGATAAATTTTTATTTGGGGATTCTTCCCTTGCACATGGGTTCAATGGCTCAAAACATGGCACGGCAAAACAATAGGAAAATCAGGAACAAATTAAAGTCAGAAAACAAAGCAGGTAATAAACTGTTTCTTCACAGCAAATAAACAGGCAGAACAACTTTGTATTTTCCTCATACAAAGTTGGATTTTGGCTGAGCTCCATTCTAGCTGAAAGCATTCTGTTGCTATGGGAACCTGTCTTGCTCTTACTTTTAAAGGCAGACTGCTCACTATTTTCCCATTCCATCTGATCAGTAGTGCTGTCACTATCACAAAAGATGTTAAAAATAATCGGACCAAGGACACACCACTGGTATCCTCCTTCTCCTCAGAGTGAACTCCATTTACCTGTACCCTTTGTTGCCTCCCATTCAACCACTTTCTAACCCAAGCAGTAACTTTAGGGTCCATCCCTTGGGTGCTCAATTTGTTTATAAGTCGCCTGTATGGAACAGTGTCAAAGGCTTTACTGAAATCCAAATACACCACAACTAGGGGTCTCCCTCAGTCCAACTCCCTGGTCACCCAGTCAAAGAAATCAATCAGATGTGTCTGGCAAAACCTGCCTTTGGTGAATCCATGCTGCCTCAGATCCGGTAATACATTGGACTCCAGAAACTTCACTATTTTCTCTTTCAGCAGCACTTTCAATAATTTACTCACCAACGAGGTTAAACTAACCGGCCTGTAGTTTTCAACCATATCCTTATTTTTGCTTTTGTGTAAAGGGACCACATGTGCCTCTCTCCAGTCCTCTGGCACTAATCCTGACTCCAACGAGGCATTGAAAAGGTCAGTCAGTGTAGCTGCTAGAACATCCCCAAGTTCCCTCAGTATTCTCAGGTGTATCCCATCCAGTACCATCGTTTTGTCTACTTTAAGTTTAGCTAGCTTCTCACTAACAGTCTTCTGAAAATTGTTCAAGAAGCCCCTCACTTCTGTTCTTGTTTGTGGGCCTTTTCTGAGGTCCTGCTCCCTGTTAAACAATTCTTCTTTATTTTATTTATTTATTTAAAAGAATTTATATCACACTTTATCCTAAAATCAAAGCGGTTTACACTTCAAATGAATCAGGTTGCATAGTGGTGAGGGTGTAGGCATGCAGTGGCTATATTAGCTTAAATATATTCCTCCCCTTCACCCTTGAGTCTGACAATACCACTTTTGCCCTTCCTCTTCTCACTAACATATCTGAAAAATGTCTTATATCCCCCCTTCATTTTATTGCATTGGCTATTTCCTCCTCTTTCTGAATCTTTGCTTTCCTGACTACTTTGCCAGCTTCTCTGAGTTTTTCCAAATAAAGATGCCTATCTTCCTCTCTCTGTGATCTCTTATATTTTATGAAGGCCTCCCTCTTTTTCTTTAGTTTTTTAGTTACTTCTTTCAAAAACCATAGCAGTCTCCTTTTCCTTTTACCTTTTTTTTACCATTTTAACATAAAGGTTGGTTGCCTTTAATTTAACCCCTTTCAGTTTTGCCCACTGTTTTTCTACATCTCCCACTGTTCCCATTACACTAACGACTTCCTGAGGTATTGGCCCATCTTTGCAAAGTTAATTTTCCTAAAGTCTAAGACCCTCGCTTTTGAATGGATTTTAGCAGTCCTAGTCCTAATACTGAACCATACAATCTGATGATCACTGGATGCAAAATGATCCCCCACTATAATATCAGAAACACTTTCACCGCTGGCAAGTACCAAGTGCAGTATGGCCCCTTCATGTGTGGGTTCTGTTACCAGTTGCCTGAATAGTTCTCCCTGCAGAGAATCCAGGATCTCCTTACCTCTAGATGATACTGCAGCAGGGATGTGCCAATCAACATCTGGCATATTGAAATCCCCTATCAGTAGCACTTCCCCTTTCCTGGCAATGCTGCGTATATCTTCAATTAACTCTCTGTCCATCTCTTCCTCTTGTGAGGGAGGTCTGTATATTACACCAACGCAAATAGATTTCTCTTTCCCTCTTTCTGGTTTAATCCATTAATCCATAATATCTCCTCTCTCTCTTTTAAGCCCTGCAGTCCTGGGGGCGACAAAAATGCCCCCAAAACAGCCGCCTCACTCAACCTCCAAAGGATTAAAATAAGAAAAGGTTGGACAAGCTGCTGCCACTGCTTCTCTGCAACAACAGAATCAAATCTGCTACCACCACTGCCGCTGCTGCCCCAGATCTGAGAACATTGGGGCAGTGGTGGGGAGCTCTCATGGTCACCGTTGGCCAAAAATAAAAGCAATCAAAAAGCATGGGGTTTGCAGGCCTCTGTCAGCTGGTATGTCCCTGCTGGTTCTGCTCCCCTTCTGATGCGAAAAGCATCATCAGAGGGGGCAGGACCCATCAGGGCCTTTACAAGCAGCTTTTAAGGCCCTGATGGGTCCCATCCCCTCTGATGATTTGATTACTCAGGGCCGTAGGCTAAATGCAGGGAGGCAGTTACATCCCCTGCAGTTATCACATTTCAGCGTGGGAAAACAGCTACAGATGCAACTAAGGCCACCCACTGAGGTGGCATTAGTTGCACTCATGCTACATGCACTGAGCCATTATGTTAGTTTCTGCTGACAATGCAGATGCCTGTGTGTGAGAATTCTTTCTCTTCCCTCACTCTGCAGTAATGTATAATTTTGTAAAAGAAATCCTATATATGTCTGTTTTTAGTTTGTACTGATATATTTCCTACTTGGTGAAGGTCTATCTCTGTTCTGCATATGTGTGACTGAGGCTACATGTTCTGTTAGCATGGATTTTCTATGTAGGGAGCTATAGTAATCTGACATATTCAGTTTTTTGAATAGGAATATGGATGTTCTAGGGCTCACTGCAATATTTATGGTGCTGCTTTTTTCTGGGTAAGCTCCATGCTGTGTGAATTTTGGAAGTTAGTGCTGTTATAGAATAAAAGATTTGCTCTAAGGATCCTGTATTCTGGGTTTTTGGTGAGGTCAACTGTAGGGTGTTGGTTGGGGGGGGGGGGGGTTACTGGAATATGCATTCTTTTTGAGATTTGTAGTTTTGTACTTGTTATGCTGCCAGACTGAAATTTAAAATATTTTGCATACAAGTCTAACATTTTGTAATTTACGCATGCACTTTATAAATTTAGGTACGGACATTTACACTAGTCATAGGGCTGGTGTAAGTGATTATACCTTAAATTAGCATTCATTTTCATCCACTTACACTAGTATTTCATAAAGAAAAGTATACATTTATTTTACTTTATAATAGGGTTGAAATAGATACATTTTCGCTACTCTAAACTATAAATTATCCTCTTCATGTATATTCAGCATTATACTGCGAAAAACAACTGACTTGTAGCATTACCAGAATTACCTCCCCTGGCCTACATTGTCATTATCATAAATATGTTGTTTTTTTTTATTTATTTAAAAGGATTTTTATATTTAAGGATATAAATCCTTAAATCAAAGCGGTTTACAGAAGAACAAAGGTTTTACATTAAACGAGGGAGGGAGTATGCTGGGGGTATTGCAATGAAGCTCTATGCATTGTAGGCATATAGGGTTATTGCAATATAACTATATACAAAAATAAACTGCATTGAAACACAGAGTGGGTGTTAAGCTCTGCAGCAGACAATCCAGAGAACTAGGTACGTCTTACGTTATAACAACGGTGAAACATTAGGCAAGGGATGGGAAGTCATACACAGGGATATTGCAATAGTGTTATATACAATGTAGAGATATACAATGTAGAGATATGCTGATAAATAAGGTTGTTTTGTGAGCATGCATTTGGTTCTGTAAACTGTGTAAATGCCTTTCAATATCAGACCCAACATTTTTATTTACATAACTATATGCTTCTCTGTACTAACAGGGCTTAATTTAGTATTTCTCAAATTTCTGTCTATTTCGGTTCAGTAGGATCTAATTCTAGAGGGAAATAAAATTCTATATCCCCTAATTGCCTATAGGCATCTCTTTCATAATAATCTTGATCTCTAACTACTTCTCCCACTCCTTTGTCTGGTAACTTAATTACTATTATAGGATCGTCTGACTACCCATTCCTGTTTGGTCAAATTATTAGTACAGTTGTGGTCAACATTATTGGCACCTTTACATTTTAGGTATGTTGTGTACAATACCTTGAGGAATAATTGGAAATATTGCAACTGTATGTCATCACAATATTTTAATAGTATGTTCAAAGGTATACAACAACAACAAAAAGATATCTGTGCAACTTAGACGTAGCAATTTCTGAGAAAAAAAAATATGACCTGGGCAGGATTAATGTCACCCTTCACTAATATTTGGTTGCGCAACCCTTGCAGTGATGACAGCCTCCAAATGTTTTTTTGTAACCATCTATAGATTTCATACATCTATCTGCTAGTAGTTTCTCCCACTCTTAAACTACAATTTGTTCCAGCTCATGAATGTTTCCAGGATTCCCTTTACCAATGGCAAATTTCAGCTCTTTCCAAAGAAAATCATTGCTGGCCATTTTAAAACAGTCCATTGCTTCCTTTTTAACCATTCTTTTGTACTTTTTGATGTATGTTTTGGGTCACTGTCGGGCTGGAGAACCAATGACCTTTGACCCAGACCTAGCTTTCTGACACTAGGTAGCACATTTTACTCTAAATTACTTTGGTAGTCCTCTGACTTCATGATTCCTTTAATACATTTCAGGCCTCCAGTTCCTGAGGAGGCAAAACATCCCCACAACATGATGAAACCTTACACTGCAGGAAGAGTATTTGTTTTTCCTTATAAGCTTCATTTCTTCGTCCATAAATATATCACTGATCTGCACTGTCCTCAGAACATTTTTCCAGAAGGATTGCGGTTTCTCAAGGTGGGTTTGGGCAAAGATCAGGAGTGCCTTTTCATGTCTGTCTGTCAGCAGTGGGGTCCTCTTTGGCCTTCACCCATGAAGTCCTTCTTTGTTTAGTATACAGCTTATGGTGTGATAAGCTATGGCCTAGCTTAGCCTGTAAATGTATGTTATGAAGCCTGTAGGTTAGGCCTGAGTCCCCACCCCCACTTCAGAATATTAGAACTGAGCAGAGTTGAAAGCTAGAGAGAATAGAATTTTGCTTCAAGCAGCTTTTGCTGATAAGAAAGTAAAACTTTCCATTGAGTTTATGTTATTCACAGATGTATTTCAGAATCTTGCTTTTCACACAGTGTCTGTGCTGCGAGTGACCTTGTCAGCAAGGCAGAATGTTATGTCTAGTTACTGAGCATGGCTAGGAAGGCCTAAGAGCAGGGGTGGGGGAAGAGTGGTGTGGGCCCGGCAGAAAATTTCCATTGAATGGGGGGGTGAGGGGGCCACCAGGACCAATGAGGAGTTTGTCTGTATAGAGCTAATGAAGAAGGCTATAAATGCTGTTGTTTTTCTGAAAGCCATGCTCAGACCATTTTGGAAGTGACAGGTGTCTGAGACTTGTGCACAAAATAAACAGGTTTGAATTCTAGTAAATAGACTCCTGGTGTATTCATTGCGTGCACTTCGCTATTGCATTGGTTCCCTGACCGGGAAGAGTGGGGTACGCGGATGGTGCGCAAGTGAATACTACCACGTATTACCGCCTCCAGGTTTGGTCCGGCTGGGACCGCAGCCGGCCGACAGCGGAGAGGAGCCCAGGCGCTGCCGGTCCCTTGCATCGGAGGGTTCCGCCCTGCCTCGGCAGGCTTGCTGGGTCCGGCCGGCCAACACCTCGAACCCGGGAGGGGAGTCCAGGATTCAACCCAAGGTGGAACTGGTTGCGCAGCGCATTAGCTACTGGATCCGGTGAGTATTGATTTTTCTGGTTCTTAGTCAGTTAGCTCTGGGAAAGTCTCGAGACTAATATGGTATGGTAACAGGTAAGGGAGTCTGATCAACTCCCATGGCGGTCCTAGTAACCCTGCATGAGTATGCGCGGGGCGAGGCCACTGACCCTTTTGGTTTGGTAATTTTGGTTTAGTCAGTTAGCCCGGGAATTTGGAATTTGTGAAATGCTAGCATGTTTGGTTGTGTGAAGTGTGCTTGAGAGGTCTTGCAATACAGGCCGAGCGAGAGCGGACTCCTAAGTAGCGCATTTCCTGGCCAGGCGACTGCGCCCAGGTCGCGAAAAGGAGGAAGCATCTGGTGTTTGTCCCCCTTATTGTTTTGTGGGCTGTGCGGACCCTTACCCGCAGCCATCCTACCCATCCTTTCTGTTTGCTGTCTTGTCTGTCATATGTCATAATGGGAGGGGCGGAGTCCGTACAAACTCCGTTGAACTGTATGATCACGAATTTTAAGAAGGGGTTTAGTGGTGATTATTATTTATTTATTTATTTTATTTTTATTTCTTATATACCGCGCTATTATAATCAGTGTGGTTTACATTTGAAACAGAACATACAAGAGTGTAAGCAGCTACATCAAGTTTTTTACATTGAACAGGGAATGTAAACATGGAGTAAAAACGAGGGAGAGACTATGGGGCTTGTTTACAAAGCCGCGGTAGTGGTTCGCGATCGCGATCGCAACCGCGGCCCCATTGAAATCAATGGGGCCGCGGCTCCGATTACGATCGCAAACCGCTACCGCGGCTTTGTAAACAAGCCCCTATGTACATATTATAAACAAATTATAATGCTCTTACAGATAAATAAAAATATAACCTTTGCCTAGAGGGTTGACTAGATGGTCAAGGAGATCAGTGGGAGAGATAGTGGTTAGCCATTATCTACAGGAAGATGATCTGAGGGACGGGTTAGGCAGGGAGTTGAGGTGGGGGCATTGTAATTGTTGGGAATGCTGTCAGGGTAATATTGTAGAAACAGGTGATGTTTGAGGGCTTTACGGAATAGTGCCAAATTTGAGATGGCCCGGATTTCTGCTGGGAGGGCGTTCCATGCCATAGGTGCAGCAATGAAGAAGGCTCTACTTGCTGTTGATTTCTTACATTTTACCAACACTTTTGGGACTTCAAGTTTATTCAACGAAGTAGATCTCCTAATTCTATTGTCTGGTGTGCTGTTGAGGAGATCGCTGATGGGTGTGTGAGTAAGATTCTTACATGCCTTGAACGTCATGATAAGAGCCTTGAAGTGGACTCTGGCCCGCAGCGGGAGCCAGTGTAGGGTCTTTAGAACTGGCGTTATGTGGTCTGATCTTGAAAGCCCTGACAGAGCTCTTGCAGCTGAGTTCATGGCAAGGCGTAACGGGTTAAGAGTCGATTGTGGGAGTCCCAGTAGGATAATGTTGGCAAAGTCAAGGTGTGGGATGACTAAGGCTTGGAAAATTGAGCGGTAGTCAGGGAAGTCAAGCAGTGGGCAGAGGTGGCGTAGTGATCGGATCTTATGATAGATTGCTTTAGCTGTGTTTGTAACATGTGCTGACATGTCAAACTGCTGGTCGAGGGTGATGCCCAGGTAGCGAATTGTAGATTTGGACTTTAGTTCAGTGTTATTGACTATTATGTTATTATGTTATTATTATTATTATTATTAACTATTATGTTATTATGTTATTATGTTATTATTATGTTATTATTATTATTATTATTATTATGTTATTATGGGGTAAAAATGTCACCGACCTGCTTAGAAATATTGTGTAGTAGGGTGTGGCCGGTGCTGGACGCCGTGTGGCCACCAGAAGGTACTTTTGATATTCAAATTGTGTCCCGAGTGCACCAGGTGGTGCGCAGATATAGTTCTGAGCAGTTTTCCTATATAGATTCCTGGCTAGTATTCTGTGAGAAGCAACCCCCTTTGATGAAGCATTGCCGTGAGGGGCAGAGTAGAATTCTGTTAGCAACTGCAATGGGAGTCCCTGCTAAGAAGGAAAAGCCCCCTATTTTTGCAGCCCCAGAGCCTCAAGAGGTCCCAGGTTATCCACCCGCTTTTCTGTATACTCCAGTCCCATCAGCTCCACGAGTACCCCGAGTGGAGCCGAAAGTGGAAAGACAACCCCCAGCTGAAGTACCTCCACCCGATCCTCCAACACCTGAAGACCAGATCACTTCCCCAAGGAGGAGCCGGAGCCCTAGTCCTGAGCGAGGCTCTGCAGTAGAACCATCATCCCCTGAGGCATCCGCTAGCGGAGAGTTAGATGCCAGTCCAGGGCCATCCACTAGTCCAAGCACCAGCAGCAGAACTACCCCCACAAATCTGCGTTATGTCCTCAGAAGCAGAACAGTGGGCCAGAGAGAAGTTCGCCAAATGCCACTGCGGCAGGTCCCAGGATTACCTATTGTAAATGAAGAGGGTCAGGTTGTGGTCGGACCGACCAGTCTAGTTTATGTGCCTTTCACCACAACAGATTTATTAAACTGGAAAACGCATTATGCCTCCTATACTGAAAAGCCCCAAGACTTAACAGAGTTAATGTCCAGTATTATGCAAACCCACCAGCCCACCTGGTCTGACTGTCGCCAGCTCTTGGCTACCCTCTTTACTACTGAAGAGCGGGCACGGATAGTGCCAGCAACCACTAGATGGTTGGAAGAGCACCCTGAAGATGGGAGAGACCTAGATCCCCGAAGGGCAGCAGCCGCAGATTTCCCAAATGAAGATCCCGGATGGGACCCAAATTGTGATGACGGAGAGAAGGCTCTCGCCGGTTCCGCTATGCCTTATTGCAGAGCCTAAAGAAGGGAGGGCAGAGAGCTATGAATGTTGGGAAGGTAGCGGACGTTCTTCAACGCCCAGATGAAAGTCCAACTGCTTTCTATGAACGATTAACTAAAGCCTATAGACTTTACACTCCATATGATCCAGCAGCTCAGGAGAATTTGCGTATGGTGAACGCCGCCTTTGTGAGTCAGTCCCAGGGAGACATAAAACGAAAACTGCAGAAATTAGAGGGATTTGCGGGCATGAACTCAACACAGTTAATGGAAGTCGCACAAAAGGTATTTGTGAATCGTGATCAAGAATGCCAACGGGAAAGTGAAAGAAAGATGAAGAAGAAAGCGGATCTGCTCGCTGCAGCATTAGTGGAAGGACGCGGAGGAGGATATCCTAATAGAAGAGCCAGAGGATGGGGAAGGGGCCGGGGGAGTGCTCGGCCCCCCTTAGGTGCAAACCAGTGCGCCTATTGTAAGGAAGAAGGACATTGGAAGAACGAGTGCCTGAACATTAGCTCCACCCCCTGGAGGGGAGGCGGGAGCGCTAGGAGAGTGGGGAGGCGATTCCAGCAGCGAGGGAGGATGCAGCGCGCGCAGTTTCAACAACAGCAAGAAGAGACTGCCATAGTGGGAGTGGCAACCACCGAGAACAATTCTATGGATGATGAGGACTATGCCAGACCGGGCTCCAAGTTCATCCTAGGTCTCCAGGAGCCTATGGTCAAATTAAAGATTGGAGACCAGCATATGAACTTTATGGTAGACACAGGGGCCAAGCATTCAGTAGTAGTCAAACCTGTGGCTCCTGTGTCCTCCCAATCTGTCACAATAGTGGGAGCTACTGGAACGAGAACCACAAGACCTTTTCTGCAGAACCGCGCCTGTGAACTAGGGGGACAGACGATAACACACCAGTTCCTGTATATGCCTGAATGCCCAGTTCCCCTTTTGGGCCGAGACATGCTTGCAAAGCTTCAAGCACAGATATCCTTCGTTGAAGGGGGAAAAATGGAAATGACTATAAATGCTAAACCTGCTGGCCTGATGGTGTTAGCGGTCCCCCAAGAAGAAGAATGGCGGTTCTATTTACCTACATCCAAAGCAGCAAGCTCCAGCATACCTACCAGCATTGCAGCCCCGCCTGGAGTATGGGGAGAGAATAATCCACCTGGCCTGGCAAAGAATATAGCTCCTGTGCTTGTCACCCTTAAACCAGGAGCAGAACCAGTGCATGTGCGTCAGTATCCCCTCCCACGACCAGCAATTGAAGGTATCCATCGCCACCTGAAGAAACTACTGCAGTTTGGACTCCTTAGAGAATGCCAATCACCCTGGAACACCCCCCTTCTTCCAATCGAGAAGCCTGGGACAGGTGACTACCGCCCAGTGCAGGATCTACGTCGAGTGAACAGTGCAATTTTATTTATTTATTTATTTATTTATTTAAACGGACTTGGTATACCGCTTTATCATGAAATCAAAGCGGTTGGCACAGCAAACAATCAATGAAGGGAGAGTTGTCATTAGCATGCAGTGTGAGAATTGTTACAGTGTGCTGCGTGAGTGCGTGTGGATGATTTTGATGTGAGCTATATACAGCGTGCGCTTAAGATACATATTTACAGATACATATTTACATGGATGGCTTTGCTATCTTAGGAGTCATTCTGTGAGGTCCTTGAAGTAGCCTGTGAATAGTTCAGTTTTAAGCAGCTTTATGAATTCTTTGGTGTTGTTTGTTGCTCTGAGGTGGTCGGGGAGAGAGTTCCACATGGCGGGGGCTGCTAGGGTGAAAGCTCGTTTTGATGTGGATTGGTTTGTTCTGGTGAAGTCCTTTGGGGTTCTGATGTTGTTCGATGTTCCCTTTCTTCTTGGTCTTTTGCTGTTGTCAGTTGTTATGAATTGTTGTAGGCTGTCTGCAGATAGGTTGTTTATTATTTTGAAAGTGGTTAGGAGAACTTTGTAGCGGACTCATGAGCTGATTGGGAGCCAGTGAAGGTGGTATAGTATGGGGGTGATGTGTTCGTGGGTTGTGCTGTCTGTTATGAGTCGTGCGGCTGTGTTTTGTGCTAGTTGAAGTGGTTGGGTTGATTTCTTTGGTAGTCCTAGGTAGATGTGGTTGCAATAGTCTAGTGTGGGTGTGATGATGGCTTGGCATACTGTTCGAAAATGCTCGGGAGCAAGGATGGGTTTGAGTCGTCTGATTGTCCTCATCTTGACGTAGGCGCTCCTGGTGGTCTTCGCAATGTGGGATTGTAGGTTGAGCTCCCTGTCAAGTGTTATTCCCAGGTATTTTATCTCTTGTCTTATTGATATGATGGCATTGTTCAGGTTGATGGAGGGCGTGGGTGTGAAAGCTTGGTCTCTTGTTATGATCAGTGCTTCGGTTTTGTTATAGTTTATTGCTAGGTTGTTTTTTTGCAGCCAGGTTGACATTTCTTTGAAGCAGTTGAAACCATACATCCAGTAGTACCAAATCCTTACACCCTCCTGGGACTGATTCCAGCAGAAGCCACACATTTCACCATTTTGGACTTAAAGGATGCCTTTTCCTGTATACGCCTGGCATCTGCCAGTCAGCTTTTGTTTGCATTTGAGTGGGAAAACCCTACCACAGGACGACGAGGACAACTCACTTGGACTCAACTACCTCAAGGATTCAAGAATTCACCCACTATCTTCAGTGCAGCCCTCAGTCAAGATCTGTCAAGTTACCCTGTTACTCCAGGAAAACAAATCTTACTGCAATATGTAGATGACTTGCTTATAGCAACCAACAACGAAACTGATTGTGTGCAAGCTACCAGCGATCTCTTGCACCTCTTGAATGAAGCGGGATACAAGGTCTCGAGAGCCAAGGCGCAACTGTGTCAGACAGAAGTGAAATACCTAGGGTTCCAGCTGTCCAAAGGAACCCGGAAATTAGGACTTGAATGAAAGGAAGCAGTATGCCGCATCCCAACCCCCACCACCAGAAAGCAGGTGCGGGCTTTCCTGGGAGCTGCAGGCTATTGCCGCATATGGATACCGAATTTTGCGCTCATGGCAAAACCCTTGTACCAAGTCACAAAAGGAGCGGAACGATCCCCCTTGGAATGGGGCCCAGAACAAGAAAAAGCATTCAAATCCCTAAAAACAGCATTGATGTCATCCCCGGCTTTGGGACTACCAGATGTGCAGAAGCCCTTTCGCCTATATGTCCATGAGTCAAGTGGAAACGTATTGGGAGTCTTGACTCAGCCTCTTGGGTCCTGGCAGCGACCTGTCAAAACAATTGGATCCTGTTGCCAAAGGATGGCCACCTTGCCTGAGAGCTGTAGCAGCCACAGCCCTCTTGGTGAACGAAGCGGACAAGCTCACCCTAGGACAAGAGCTTCGTCACCGTACCACATGCTGTCTTAACCCTGATGGAACACAAAGAAAACCATTGGCTCACTAATGCCCGAATGTTGAAATATCAAAGCATGCTATGTGAGAATCCTCGATTGCAATTGAGTGTCAGCCAAACTCTGAACCCAGCTACCCTATTGCCAACCGGTCCAGGCCCTCCTGACCATGATTGCTTGGAAGTAATGGACACTGTATATTCAAGTCGCCCAGACTTAACTGATATCCCTTTGGACCACCCAGACAGAACTTTCTTCGTGGATGGGAGTAGCCTCATAGTTGAAGGACAGCGATGTGCTGGTTATGCAGTGGTGACCCTGGACATGGTAGTAGAAGCATCAGCCCTGGCCCCCGGAACCTCAGCACAAAATGCTGAATGGATAGCCCTCACACGCGCACTCAGACTTGGAACAGGAATTAACCTGAACATCTACACAGACTCCAAATATGCTTTTACAACATTACATGCCCATGGAGCCCTGTATAAGGAGCGTGGATTAATCACCTCAGGAGGCAAGTCTGTCAAGTATGGCCCAGAAATATTGACTTTATTGGAAGCAGTATGGGCCCCCAAATGCGTTGCCATAATGCATTGTCGAGGCCATCAAACTGGAGATGGAGATGTGTCCCGAGGAAATAGATTTGCCGATGCCACAGCCCAAGAAGCAGCCATTGCTGGACAAATTACTACCCCTAGTGTAACGAGTCAAGCAGCCATATTTCCAGTACCTCTAAGTGCATGGACACCCAGATATACCCAGACAGAGATTGACCATTACTGTCGACATGAGGGGGGGCAACTATCGGAAACTGGATGGATAGTGTTGCCACCACCTGAAGGGAGCTCACCCCCTGGCATGACCGTGATTCCCGAAGCCCTAGGTCCTGCCTTTGTCCAAGCCTTTCATCAAGCCACACACTATGGAAAGACCAAAATGGCAGACGCTCTGAAACCATACTTTTATATCTCGTTGCTGGGACCTCTGACCACCTCAGTAGCCCGAAGATGTGTGACTTGTGCCAAGAACAATGCCTGACAAGGTCCTGTTCCATCCCCAAGAGCTCAGTCAGTAGGAGTTACCCCCATGGGGAATATTCAAATAGACTTTGCAGAAATGCCACGAGCGAATGGATATCGCTACTTGTTGGTCCTAGTCTGTACCTTTTCTGGATGGGTGGAAGCTTTTCCCACTAGAACTGAGAAGGCCAGGGAAGTCACTAAAGCCTTGCTCCATGAGATCATCCCCCGATTTGGAATACCTTTGACCATGGGGTCTGACAATGGGCCCTCTTTTGTATCACAAGTAACCCAGCAGCTAGCCCATGCCCTGCAAATACAATGGAAGTTACACACAGCTTACAGACCCCAGAGTTCAGGGAAAGTAGAGAGAATGAACCGAACCCTGAAGTCTCAGTTATCTAAGTTCTGCCAAGAAGCCCAACTGAAATGGCCCCAAGCTCTCCCCATAGCCCTTCTCCGGATACGTTCAACCCCCACCACGCCATTAGGAGTATCCCCGTTTGAGATTTTATATGGGAGGCCCCCGCCCATAATTCAAGGGATAAGGGGGGATATGCATCAAATTGGATCAGTAATCACTAGGCAAGAATTGTTGGCTCTAAGTTTTGTTTTACAGGCCTTCATGCCTGGGTGCAAGACCAGTTGCCTATCAATCTAACAGAGCCCTTGCATCCTTTCAAGCCTGGAGCCTCGGTGTGGGTAAAAGAGTGGAAGAAGACACCGTTGGCGCCTTAGTGGAAAGGGCCATACATTGTCTTGTTATCAGCCCCAACAGCAGTCAAAGTGGCAGAAATCGACTCCTGGATCCATCACAGTCGAGTAAAGCCATCAGCAGTTCCTGAGAGTCGCCCCTGGACCTCGATCGCTAATCCTGCAGCACCATTGCGACTCACACTGCGAAGACAAGATCCATCATCGTAAAGACTTTGCCAACCTACTCCTGGACATCAATGAAAGAGCCGTCCTTCAGTTTTGCATTATTTTCATTGCAGACTCTATCAACCAATCAACCATTATCTATCTACCTCAATCAACCATTACCTACCTCATCAATTATTAGAGACTATGACCATGATGCTTACTAATTACTGTTTTATTCTTGCGGTAGCCCTGAGTCTCTTGAGAACCACTCTTGCTTTGCCTCCCTTGTGCAGCCTGTATAACCACCACCCGAACTGGAATGCAAGTTACTCAGACTCTAATTTATCACTCTTACTATACTTGTACTGGCATAGTCAGCCAGTGTATCTATAATGGTACAGAGCTGAACGTCTGTACAAAGGGAAAGACTCGTACTTGCTTCAGACCTTGACAGAATCCATCTTACTATGTCCTGGAACTGAGATGGAATGATGAAGATGAAGCCCTCGTCAACGCCACAAGTCAACTCTCTGATCCCACCCAACCTGCATACCTGTATTTTGATGCTTGTGACTTAATTAACAGAAATAATTACTACAGGTGTGGATCATGTGGATCATGGGAACAAGCCTACTATTATGATGAGAAATATATGTGTCCTGAAGGTGCGTACAGATGGGGAATGTGCACTGGAACACACTCCTCAACAGCATATAGCAAAGCATCGGAAGCGGACTACTACTGTCCGAAGTGGGACTGTGTGTACTATGCCACCTGGTCTGGTGGCCCTACAGGACAAACTGATGATAATTGTAAAGCCATATTGGAAAGATTACCCCTACTAGAACCCAACAAGTGCAAGAAAAGTACATGCAATCCCCTACGACTCCAGATCTTTGACCCCAGTCGATGGAAGCAAGGATTTCGATTTGGCTTATGCATAGCAGGAGGTGGAACTGATCCTGGAACCATCGTATTCATCCAACTGAATGTAAAGACTCATGTTTCTTCACCTTATCGCATACATCATACCTTCCATGAGGCCATGAAGGCAGAATTTGTAGTTCCCCACGCTTCGCAGAATTTGTTCATCGAACTAGCTGGAGCTGTGGCCTCCAGCCTCCATGTCTCAGACTGTCTCTTTTGTGGAGGAACTCAGATGGGAGACCAATGGCCTTGGGAAGCACAAGAACTGAACTATTCTGTACCAGAGGGAGGAGTGGCCTAGTGGTTAGGACAAGGTACTTCAGGTCCGGAGGGCCGGTGGTTCAAGTCCCACCTGGGGACAGCAATCTCAGGCCGGAGGGACTGGGATTTCTAGTCCTATAGGCACTCCTTGTGGTCTTGGGCAAGCCACTTAACCCTCCATTGCCCATGTTCCCTGTAAGTATTAGCATATGTGTGTCATATCCCCTCGTGTTAAATGTATCTCCCAATTGACCGCTTTGACCCAGTGAAAAGCGGGATATAAATACAGCTAAATAAATAAACAGCTAAATAAATATAACCAGACTGATGTTCATAACACTACCAATGAATGGGTCCTCGCCCACTCCATAGTGGGTAGACTATGTTTTGTACGAGCAGGACCACAATTGACTGCATTAGTAGGACAGTTGGTCTGTTTGAACCAGAAATATTATAATGCTACTACTGAGAAGACATCTTGGTGGTCAGGTGCCAATACTCCGGAACCTTCTAATCCTTTGATCGTCTTCCCTTACTTGGCCAGGATATGGACGAATCTGGCTATGCATAGCACCTGGCAAGCTCCACCTGGACTTTATTGGATTTGTGGCACTCAAGCATATGCTAAACTCCCTGCCATTTGGGGGGGGAGCGTGTGTTCTAGGAACTATACGACCATCTTTCTTCCTTTTGCCCCTGTCCCACGGAGAACAACTGGGATTCCCTGTATACAAAAGCCGTCAGAAGCGAGAGGCTCTCAAGATCGGCCAGTGGGACAAATGGGATGCAACCTCTGAAGAATGACCGCCAGAAAGAATTGTTTCTTACTATGGACCTGCTACCTGGGCACAAGATGGTTCTTGGGGCTACCGCACTCCTGTGTATATGTTGGACCGTATTATACGTTTGCAAGCTGTTGTTGAAATTATAACCAATGAAACTAGTAGAGCACTAACCTTGTTAGCCAAACAAGCCACACAGATGCGTTCAGCCATTTACCAGAACCGCTTAGCATTAGATTATCTGCTTGCAGCTGAAGGAGGTGTATGTGGCAAGCTTAATTTAACTAACTGTTGTTTGCAAATTGATAATGAAGGGCAGGTTGTAGAAGACATAGCCAATCACATGAGAAAACAAACTTATGTCCCAGTCCAAACCTGGCATGGCTTGCAACTTGATGGCTGGTTTGGTTCGTGGTTTTCAGGTATGGGTGGCCTGAAGACACTTGTATTGATAGTATTCTTAATTGTGGCTGTTTGCTTATGTATCCCATGTTTCCTTCCCTTATGCTTGCCTATGCTGAACTCAACCATTGATAGAATTGTTGAACGCAAGGCAGATTCACAGATACTAGCAATGTGGCATTACTACCCTAACCCTGTACCACACAGTGATCCCTCCACCCTAGTGTAGCGTACCATATGTGATTTAATTCTCACTCTTTCTCACTTGCGGGTGAGAATAATCAAAGGGGGGAATGTGATAGGCTATGGCCTAGCTTAGCCTGTAAATGTATGTTATGAAGCCTGTAGGTTAGGCCTGAGTCCCCAGCCCTACTTCAGAATATTAGAACTGAGCAGAGCTGAAAGCTAGAGAGAATAGAATTTTGCTTCAAGCAGCTTTTGCTGATAAGAAAGTAAAACTTTCCATTGAGTTTATGTTATTCACAGATGTATTTCAGAATCTTGCTTTTCACACAGTGTCTGTGCTGTGAGTGACCTTGTCAGCAAAAAGCAAGGCAGAATGTTATGTCTAGTTACTGAGCATGGCTAGGAAGGCCTAAGAGCAGGGGGGGGGGAAGAGCGGTGTGGGCCCAGCAGAAATTTTCCATTGAATGGGGGGGTGAGGGGGCCACCAGGACCAATGAGGAGTTTGTCTGTATAGAGCTAATGAAGAAGGCTATAAATGCTGTTGTTTTTCTGAAAGCCATGCTCAGACCATTTTGGAAGTGACAGGTGTCTGAGACTTGTGCACAAAATAAACAGGTTTGAATTCTAGTAAATAGACTCCTGGTGTATTCATTGCGTGCACTTCACTATTGCAATAGTGCAGGTTAAAACCACCACTCCAGATTGCTCCACATCAGCCTTAAGCTCTTTGGATGTTGTACGTGGTGTATTTCAAATAGATCACAGTAACCTTCAAAGGTTCCTTGGATTAATTTTCCTCTTCCCACTACATCTTGAGAGGTTCTTAACAGTTCCATGAGAATGAAAACTTGTTAATATCATTGGAAACTGTAGACACAGGAATCCCAAAGTCTTTGGCAATGACCTTGTACCCCTTTGAAGTTTGATGTTTGGTGATAATGGCTTTTCTGATGGTCTCAGGCAGCTCTCTTGTCTTCACCATTGTGAAAATGGAACAAGGAGTGAATGTGGCCATTTTAAGCATTAGTGTCATCATTCATTGTTTGATTTGAGCATGGGAATACTAACAATTGATTACAGGTGCATCTAATTTTACTGCTAAAGGAATGTGGTAATTATATTCAAACTGATATAAGGGTGCCAATAATCAAGTCCAGGCAATGTCCTAGTTTTTATACTATTTTCTACAATGTCCCTTTTTTAATTGGTCTTGTTTTATTTGATTATTTTATATGTCAAATATATGTGCATATTTAGTCCAAAGCTATTTCACCAGCCACTTTTATTTAGGAAATATTGGACATTAAGGGCTTGAACTGCAAGCGTGCCAATAATGTTGACCACAACTGTATAAAAAAGATTTACAGGGATCCCTAAGTCCTCTTCCTTTAGCAATTTGTCAAATACTGTGAACACCCAGTCCTGGAGGACTCCACATAGATTTAAATGGTAAATCTATAGACCTTTCCACCTTAAGTTGACCTAAGAAAGTAACTTGGAGTTAAAAAGGATCATATATATTCATTTATTATGAATAATAAAACCATTATTTAGCAAAGATTCTTCTTACAGAGTCAGTTGTCACTTAGGTAAACTGAATACTGATGATTTCATTGTTTCTGAGAAAGTTAGTCATGGAACAGTGATCTGGAGGAAACTGTTTATATACATCTCCCCCCTCCCTCCCTTCATGGTCTCCTGGATCATTTCACCAAAATTCCCTCTTTTTGGTTGGAGGGGTTAAGAAATCAATATCAAGCCACACCCCCAAGCTCTCTAATTGCAGATGCTGTGTTGGGCAAATATTGGTAGGGCCATTGCTCCTGTGGCCCACCCCATTCCACTGCCTATGCCTCACATTATGGTGTTTTATCTGTACTTTGTAAACCCTAAGGGGCATGTCTACTAAAGGATTTAAGGCATATTAATGAAGTTAATGCATGTGAAGTGGCATTTCACAAATGACCTTCAGTGCAATCTGGTAAATCCAAGCCAGAACGTCTGAAAAAAAAAAGCAGGCATGTCCATGTTCAGGCATGATTTCACAAAGGTGGACGTGTTCAATATGGATGTCTCGTGGTTGGCTTGGACCAGGGAAGCCAGGATTCAAGTTCCACTGCTGCTATCTTTGTGACTATGCAGAGTACTAGATATGATGGAGGACCATCTTCCCTAATCTCTTTGGATATTTTACAGCCAAAATGAGTACTTTCCTAATGTCTATTTGTGCCTAGAGCAGGTCTAAACTTGGATGGTGTCCCCAGCATTTCTGAAATCGAGCTGGGACATGTGAGTCCATGGCACCACTCCAGACATGCCTCTGCTATGTCCCCTGCTTACTTGGACATCCCTGCAGCAAAGACATCTTCAAAAGGCATTTGTAAAATGGCTCTGGGGACATGCCCCCCTCCATTAAATCCCCAGAGTCCTTTTCTTTCTCTGAGAACAGCAGAACTTTATGCAAGACAACTTCATTAATGCATGTTAAACTTCTATAAACATGCCCCTTAGGGAATAATTTTATAAGGAAGCTCATTTTTTTAGGCACTAGCCATGTGCATAAATGTCAATATTGTATCAACAAAATCACCAATTTGGTATGCCAAAAAATGAGAATTCTCCATAGACCATGCCCCTTGCTTGACACACAAAATTATCATACAGTATTCCAGGCCATGGTCCTGCCATACCTTAACTTTTACAAAATCATTTACCAGGGCTTACTAAAGCAATCACTATATACCATACAAATGGCTCAGAACACAGCTGATGGAATTCTACATAATGCCGCAAGATCTGTGGATATAAGTCCCATTCTAAAGCAGCTCCACTGGTTACACATGGCCAGTTGCATTAAATACAAAGTCCTAACAACAATATTTAAGATTTCACACAACCTTTCATCATACTACCTCCAAACCATTATACACAGGACCACTTAAAACAGAGCAAAGAGATCTACCTTGCAAAACACTCTCATCATCCCTGAAACAAGGGCCAGAAACAATCAAATAGCTTGTTTCAGGGCATTTTCGCTATATGACCCCAAGCCTCTGGAATGCGGTTCCAAATAAACTACAGTCTTGCACAGATCTCTTTAGCTTCTGTAAGGAACTAAAGACACACTCTTTCCCTGTAAAATAGTTCTCCAAGTTATAATGCCCTGTTCAATGTAATTTCAGTTTGTTCAATGTAAACCGCACTGATGCAGAAAAGCGCAGTATATAAGAGAACGTAAATAAATAAATAAATAAATAAATTTCCAAGAGCACTTTGGCAGTCTGACATATCCCTGCCAAACAGACCAAGTGAATCAACCAGGGAACAGCAATCGGTATAGCCTCATGTTACAATACAATCAATAACCATCCCCTCTTCCTCTTCCAAATTTGGCCCATACCCCTATACCTCTATTCCCCGTCACATTACACCATTACCCCCTACCTATATTGAAATTGTTAAGATCAAGTTAAATTAATACCTTTGTTCAAGCAAAAAGAGATTAAGTTAAATCTTTAGTTAAGAACATAAGAAATGCCATACTGGGTCAGATCAAGGTCCATCAAGTCCAGTATCTTGTTTCCAGCAGTGGCCAATCCAGGTCACAAGTATGTGACAGGTTCCCAAAGAGGTATACAGGTTCCATAATGCTTGTCCCGGGGTAAGCAATGAATTTCTCAGGTCCTCTTTAATGGTTTATGGACCTTTCCTCCAAGAACTGTTAAAACCCAGCTACACTAACAGCTTTTACTACATTATCCAGTAATGAATTGAATATTAATTGTTAACTGTTAATTTTATATACTACACCACTGCTTGAATATTCAATCTAACCTTGCAACTCCTTATGGTTATATGTACGTAAACTGTGCTGACTCAATGAAAGAGCGATATATATAAATGAATAAATAAATGTTAATTGTATTAAAAAGTTATCACAAATTCGTAATTAGGTCCTCAACTGCGGCTTGTCTTAGGAGTGTGCATTTTTTCTGTGTTTTCATGATCATAGTTTTTATTTATTTTATTTGAACAGTTTTCTCTTCCGCCCCTTCCAACGATCAGGGGTGGTTTACATTGAACAGGTCCAGTTAACTATTATTTAAGTGATCAAATGGATGTTTTGTTTTGGCTTTGTTGTTTTCACATCTGTGTCAAATGTTTAAAATTTGTTTTATGTAAATACTTCTACTACTACCACTGCTAATCATTTCTATAATGCTACAAGGCACTATTGAAATGACTGTACAAAAAGATGCAAGACACAGTCCCTGCTCATCAGGGCTTACCATTTAATCAAGACTGTAAGAAAGACTACAGAAGTGGTCTTCACAATAAGCCCACAGCAACTGTCTCACCTAAAGATGTCCTGATATTGCAATAGCTTTCGTGATGCTGTTGTTGTTGTTAAGTGCCTTCAAGTCTGTGCCAGCTCATGGTGACACTCGGGGATAGTTGTCGTGAACTGTGTTCGGTCTTCAGTCAGGTTGATAGAGTGGCATCCATAGTTGTTCTTATTCTATCAATCCATCGTACTGCTGGCCTTCCTCTTTTGCACTGACCTTTAAGCTTGCCAAGCATTATGCCTCTAATGATTTCTCTCTTTGAATGATGATAATAAACATAAATTACAGTTACAGATGTACCAAGTTAGTGCAATAAGAGGTCCAATAACAGGTAACCACTTACATATTGTTTGAGGACTCTTATTTATTTAACAGCTTTTTAATACCGCCGTATCTACCAGACACGGTGGTTTACATGGAACTAATTACAAACTTGAACTTTACATGGAACAATATAAATTCAATTCAATTAACTCTTATTTCTATATATGCCTATAGAGCAACTGACAGCCACCATTCTTTCATGTCATTACATAATTGTATTGATGCAATGTTGATGCAAGGGAACTGAGTTGCAGACTTGTTACAGAAGAGGTACATGACATCTTTGCTGAAAATGGTCACTTTAGACAGGAACAAGATTATTTTTTTTTCATATGAAACAGGGCATGACATTATGTTGCAGACCATAATGTGACACAATATTTTTAAACATTTCAGACTAGTTCATGTTTAATACTAGGTTTTTCTGTTTATTAAGGATTGTCCTTTTTTCACTATCATATTGGATTACGTTCTTCTACAGTAACTCCTCTAGGTAATTTCTGTCTTCAACATTTTGTTCTTCTTATGACTGAACTGCTGCCACAAAGATGCAGTTGAAGGCAAGAACAGATGACGTGGGTAGAAATGGCATATATACCACTGTTTCTCCCAAGTTAAGTCATCCAATTAGCTGCTTGTCCCACAGGGAAGGTAGGGTATTGTTTAATCTCTGCAATAGCTTAAATTGCATATCTCAGTGTCTTTGACAGCATCACAACATAGTGATGTGTAGTCAAAAATGAAACAGTGTTGATGGAGTAATATTGATACTTAATTCAGTCTTCTAGTCTGCTAGAAATAAATCATGCTACTTTATAATATGAGGGGAGAAGATTCTATATGCTTCAGACAGTATGGGATAATTTGCCTTCAAATCGCTATTCATGAATGTCTTCAAGATATGTATTAGTTCAATCAAGGATGTTTGTATCTCCTAAATATTTATTTAAGGAGTTATTTTAGAAGCATCCACACGTCTATAAAAAACAGAATTTACATCTGAAGATTGGCATACAGGTGTAAATATCATTTAAGAATAGGGTCTTTTCGGTCATGGGAATGCTTACTGTGTCTAAAAATCCTGGAGATGTGGTGAGGGCAGGGACAGGGAGTGGTTTGGAAAGGTCTACACTATAAAAATGAATTCCCCATTTCTAAAAGAGAACCCACGTTTCTAGCAAAAACTGTAGACGTTGATAATTAAATGTGTCCCAAGGTGCATATAAGTGTCTGCTGGCAGGGGCAGCTGTAAATGTCAAGGTCTCCCTCTCCCCCCTTGATACTCCCAGGCCTCGCTGTCCTTCCTATTGCCCTTGTGCACCTAGATCACTCCTCTGCACCTCCCTGAACATAAAATCTCTCTATCCTCCTGCCAAGCATCTAGCCCTCCAACCCACACAAATAATCAGATGCTTCTACTTCTCATCCCCTCCCCCCGCAAAAGATTCTCCTGAATACAAGACCAGCACCAGCACTAACACTCCCAACTTAACACCCCCCAAATTCACCTCCAGCATCCCCACCACGCTCAGCTCCCGATGCCCTCCCCAGGCTTACTGGGAGTCCCTGGTAATTAGTAGGAGCAAAAGCGATGCCCACTTGCTTCTGCTTATTGTGAGACCAATTCCAAAATTATCTCTGTGGCCCTAATAATAATCTCTCAGTATTGTGCTTTTTGGATGCATTAGGATGTTGTCATCACTCTAGCCTCTGCTACATCTGCTACAACTACTACTGCTGTAGCCCTGCCTACACCTGCTGTTCTCTTGCTCTCTTTTGTGGTGGCCCCAAAAGCAACATCAACATCAACAAAAATAAACAAACAAATGAATAAAGAAAAATTAAAAAGAGAAAGACATCTTCTTCCTGGTCCTTTCATGGTGCCCTGAGTTGTTCTTGCCACTGTCTATTCTGCTTTGCTTCTCTTCTATGTCTTGAACTGTTCATACCACTGCTTTGATTCTTTCTCAGTGCTATAGGATCTTTGTACTGCTTTTGAGACTGATTTACTTCTCTCAGGGTTCCTGAGGTCTTGATTCCACATTTTTGTTGCTACAGTATTTTGCCATTCTCATGGTGCCTTGGACTACTCATGCCACTATTGATGCTATCTGCTCCCCTATCAATACCTTGGACTCTTATTGCCAATGGTGGTGCTACCTTGTCTCGCTTGTTATGTTATAGAGTGTTTTGGCCCCTGTGTGGCCATTTTGCTCCCTCACTATGCCCTTGGGTATTCATACCCAAGGTCATAGTGTTCTGTGTTCACCGATGAAGAACAAGGAACAGAACCTCAGAAAACACCCACAAACAGGATCAGAAGAGAGGGGCATCTTGAACAATTTGCAGAAGACTGTGTTCGTGAGAAACTAGCTAAACCTAAAGTAGACAAAGTGATGGGACTGGATGGGATACACCCAGAATACTGAGGGAACTTGGGGATGTTCTAGCATCTCCACTGACTGACCTTTTCAATGCCTTGTTGGAGTGGGGAGTGGTGCCAAAGGACTGGAGAGAGGCTCATGCGGTGCCTTTACAGAAAAGCAGACGTAAGGATGTGGTTGAAAACTGCAGGCTGGTTAATTTAACTTTAGTGGTGAGTAAATTATTGGAAACGCTGCTGAAAGAGAAAATAGTGAGATTTCTGGAGTCCAGCAGATTACAGGATCCGAGGCAGCATGTATTCACCAGAGGCAGGTCTTGTCAGACAAATCTGATTGATTTCTTTGACTGGGAGACCAGGGAGTTGGACCAAGGGAGAGCCCTAGATGTGGTGTATTTAGATTTCAGTAAAGCCTTTGACACCGTTCCTCACAGGTGACTTATAAACAAACTGAGCACCCTTGGGATGGATCCTAAAGTTACTGTTTGGGTTAGAAATTGGTTGAGTGGGAGGCGACAAAGGGTACAGGTAAATGGAGCTCACTCTGAGGAGAAGGAGATTACCAGTGGTGTGCCCCAGGGATCTGTCCTTGGTCCGATTCTTTTTAACATCTTTGTTAGTGATATAGCGGAAGGGCTGTCGGGTAAGGTTTGCCTCTTTGCGGATGATACCAAAATCTGCAATAGAGTAGACACCCAGGAAGGTGTAGATAACATGAGGAGGGATCTAGCTAAGCTTGAAGAATGTTCTAGAATTTGGCAGCTGGGATTTAATTTTAAAAAATGCAAGGTCATGCATTTGGGCTGCAGCAATCCGAGGGAGCAATATAATATAGGGGATGAAGCATTTTTGTCCACTAAAGAAGAGCGGGACTTAGGCGTGGTAGTGTCTGAAGATCTTAAAGTGGCTAAACAGGTAGAAAAGGCGACAACAGAAGCTAGAAGGATGCTTGGGTGCATACAGAGAGGAATGGCTAGCAGAAAAAAGGAGGTGATAGTGCCTCTGTATAAGTCTTTGGTGTGGCCTCATTTGGAGTATTGTGTGCAATTCTGGAGACCGCACCTTCAAAAGGATGTGAACAGGATGGAGTCAGTACAGAGGGTGGCTACTAAAATAGTTAGTGGACTTCATCATAAAGCATATGAGGACAGACTTAAGGATCTTAATATGCACACCTTAGAGGAAAAGCGGGATAGAGGTGATATGATTGAGACGTTTAATTACCTCCATGACATAAATGCACAGAGGGAGATCCCCTTTTGATTGAAAACAAGTAGTGCTATGAGGGCAGATGGGATGAGGGTGAAAGGAGATAGATTCAGGAGTGATATGCAGAAATATTTCTTTATGGAAAGAGTGGTGGAAGAGTCTCCTAGTGGAGGTGGTGGAGATGAGGACAGTATCTTATTTATTTATTTATTTATTTTATTTACATTTCTTATATACTGCGCTATTATAATCAGTGCGGTTCACAGAAGAACAGAAACACACTACAATGCAGTATGGTACATTGAGTTTACATGGAACAGGTGGTCAAAAACGTGGGTGAACTGGGGAGAACTATATACAGAATATATACAAATTATACAGTAGTAAGTATTCACATGGGGTATATGGATTCAGGAGCTTTATCTGAATTTAAAAAAGCATGGGACAAACACAGAGGATCTCTAAAGGAAAAAAGGGGGCTGCTGTAGTTGTTTCTTTGGAAAGACAAACTAGATAGGCCATGTGTTCTTTTTCTGTCGTCATATTTCTATGTTTCTATGAGGTACTCGACTCCAATGGGTCCTCTGCTTTTTAACATATTCAGAAATCACCTGGAAATGGGAATAATGAGTGACATAATCAAATTTGCAGATTACACAAAATTATTTAAAGTTGCTTAACCCAAGAGGATTGTTAAAACTTGCAAGAGGATCTTGATAAAGTGGAAGACTGGACATTCAAATGGCAGATGAAATTTGTGCCACAAAGCACTTCAACAATGGACTCCAACCAACCCAAGAAGAGAGGAAATTATAGCACCATTAAATGTGCACCAATCAACACCAGATCAAGTAGAAACAAGGCCCACATAATAAAAGAGCTCAGTGAAGACAACAACATTGGCATCCTCTTTCTTACTGAAACATGGTTTCTTGAAATAGACAATGTTCTCCTAAATCAGCTAAATGCAACTACCCACAACATCCAAAACTGCCCATAGTCCTAAGGAGCTTATCTCCACACGCAATCTGGAAATGATCACCATCTCAAACAAACAACACACACTTAGTCTGGTCTACAGATCACCCTCCTTCAGCCCAAATGATCTCTCCACTATCCTTGACACAATATGCACTTATACCAGTAACCAGAACATGCACATCCTGCTAGGAGATTTTATCCCAGCCTCACTATCTAAACAAGAAGCCACAGGATTCATAGATGCCATGAAGGACCTCCAATTTGCACAAATCATTTCCAATCCCACTCATATTAAATGTGGAACACTGGATCTAATATTTGCCCCTACCCTCCCAGCACACAGCACTGACCTCATGACAGCCTCCATCTGTATATCAACAATCCCCTCTTCCGAATATCATCAAATCAACTTTGAACTCACCCAACAAAAAACTAAAAAAACAACAGACCAAAATTACTTACACTTCTTGCAGATTCCTTCCTTTTGACAGCCAGGACTTCATCAGCAAAATTACTCTGATGCTTGATTCACATTCCCCAAATGTCCACATAGACAATATCACTGTCTCAGCAACCACTAAAGCACCACCTATGGTCCATAAATGTAAACGTCCAAATACATCCCCCTGGTACTCCAAGAACCTAAAAGATCAGAAATATAAACTACGCTGACTTGAGCACAAATGGATAGCCTCTAATAACACCAACATGCAAACATTGTGTGCTAAATAAATTCTGCGACATCACCTACAAAACAAAGCAAGAGTACTACACAAACTTCATTAGGACAGCTGTCAACAAGCCAAGGGAATAATTTGATATAGCTAACTCTCTCATAAAGAACCCCACAATAACAAACCTGAAGCCTCCAATAAACCCACAACAGATGGCTCAACACCTTCAAGCTAATCACAGGAGCCAGACAAACTCTCAGCTCGAGCTCCCTTCCTCATCTGGCAACTCATACCAGGAGCACACATGGAACAATTTCAACCTCATCATCCACAACCACACTGGCAGTACACTTTTGGCTATCAATACAACCACCTCCCCCCTTGTCCCCTGCTCTGTGTCCTGGATTAAGCTGGAGAAGATGCAACTCACACCCTACATATGCAACATGATAAATGACTCGTTAACTCAACGATCTCTCCTCCTCCCCCTCCAGCAATCCTCCATCCAGCCAATCCTAAGAAAAATGAACCTGGGCCCTGCCTGCTCAACATCATACAGGCCAGTCTCTAGTATCCCATTCATCGCTAAAATGATCAAAAACTTTGTTCAGAAGCAGCTACAAGATCACCTGGATGCAGGACTGGCCTGCTCATTGTACGAGAATGTTGTTCGCACAGGACCGTGTGCTTCAGGGTGCCCTGCGCCAACAACATCCCACACATGCTGTTTGGCTCCGGGCATGGACAGCTTCAGAGGGAGCTGGGGAGCCCTGAGGTCCCGGCTCAACTCTGTACAGCCGCCAAAGAAAAAAATGGCACTGGAGTATAGTAATGTATAAATCTGATAGTCTTTCTTTATCCAGAAACTCCTTAAAAGACATGTTTACTAAAAGTTAATTCATGTTAACATTATGCAAATATTTATGCAAATGAGGCCCACAATGAGTCTCTGCACATGGTCCCATCCCCCCCTTGGGATGCCCCTGCCTGGATGAACACCATCCTCAAGACATTTAGCAACATGGATTCTGCCCCCAACACAGTGTAGAAACCCTCATGATCTCTCTGCTGAACGTACTGATTAAAAGCGCCGAAAACATAATACAGTGTTTTATACTCATCTTCCTGGACATATCAGCCGTGTTTGACTCTGTAACACATCCACTCCTACTAAATTGACTCTACAATATAGGGATTCAAGAAACTCCTCTGAAATGGTTTTACTCATTCTTGTCAGACCATGTACAACATATCAAAATTGATGCCCTCACATCTGCACCATTCCTACTCAACCAATGAGCACCGCAAGGGTCTGTACTCTCCTCATTCCAGTTTAACATCTACTTACAACCCCTCTGTGAAATCATCAAAAACTATGATGTCAACTACTTAATCCATACAGCCCTACTTAACGTCACCCATTGAGGTGGCGTTAAGTTCACCCGCATTAAGGGCATCAAGCAAAGTTAACACAAGACAATAATACCCCTAGCCACAACACACTAGCAATGCCTAGCAATGCCTATGTTCCATCCCCAACCTACCCACTCCCTGCCCCGACACATGGTACCAGAGTAGCATGAGAGTTTTGGCACTAGGGTCTAGGCTACATTTTAGAATGGTGCCCAAATTGCACTCTAAACCCTGCACTACCTAGCAGCGCAGTTTTAAACATTCTGCATAGTACAGGGCAATCCAGGGGTGAAGCCAATTTGGAGAGGAGTTATACGAACAGCGGTGCTTTGCTGCACTGCTATCTATATAATTATCTGTACTATTTAGGACATCAAAAAAGCTATCTTTTGTGCTATCTGGATAAGCTTCTCCAAATAGTGGTGACTATTGTCTGCATTATTTCAAAGTCTTTATTTTTCTTGTCTTGGATTTCCTTGTTTGTGGGTTGGAGTGGCAAGGGTTGGCATAGATATCCTATTTTAGGTTAATACCTTTTTCCTGTTGTTCTTTATTCCCTTTCCCATTTCGGTACAAGATGTACTCTTGGTTATATTGTTAAAATTGCATGAATTTAAAAAAAAAGAAAACTCACATTTTCTTAGGCTTCTTTTGTAGAGCAAATACACTGATAACATTTTTAACATCCAGGCTATGGCAAATGCCACTTCTTTCTTTTTTTATTTTATCTTTAATGAATTTTACAACATTCTCGGGTAAAAGTACTTGTACAGAGAAAGTCCTCGCTTGGTGAAAAATAACAATTATAAAATACAAAGGAAAAAATATACACCAAAAGAGGACACCAGCCCATGAGAAAAGGGGCGTGAACTATGACAAACAGACCAAGGAAAAGTTTTTATACTACAGTAATCTATCAATTAGAAAAGAAAGGGTGAGACCTGTAGGCAGCAAACTTAACATAAAATATGGGTCTTAAGCTAACAAACATTAAGCAGAACTAGATAGGACCTGCTGGTCTGAAACAAAGGAAGTTAACTGAACTGGGTCAGTAAAAACATATCTAGCAGATTTGTACTTAACAATACATTTGCAGGGATATTTTAAAAAGAACAGAGCTCTAAGCTGCATCAGTTCTCAAAAGCAAAAACTCCCTCCTCTTCCTCGGAGTCTCCCATGAGACATCTGGATACATCCTTATTTTATTAGAGAGAAACAAAGCATCTTTGTGGCAAAAAAAGAGTCGCATGAACCAGTCCTAGTCCGACGGAAAGGCAAAAGTCACTAGCAGGGTCACAGCTGCTGCAATTGCTGAGTCCAAAGACTCTAGGACAGTGGAAATATCTAAAACATCCATAGATATATCTTGAACCTGTGACTGTTCCTGACGGGCCTTTCTCATAGATAGATGAAACCTTTGGGCATTTTTCTGTGTTCACTTTGGCTAGTTTTTTGTGTGCGCCCTCTATGTGCATGTTTACTCATGCAAATCAATTGTATGCTTGTTAACTCATATGCATACATGTATACAAGTGATTTGCACGCACTTCCATTTTTTAGGAGTCCAAACTAACAGAATCAGCCATGATGAATGCACATTCCTACCAAATGTTACCCAAACAAAATACCTTCACAGCCTTGGGAAGAAATAATACTCCAGAATGGATATCAGAAGTGACATCAGAGTTGGAGAATGACTCCCACTATACATGAAAACCCCAAAAGCAATTGTAAAAGTGATTATAGTTCTAGGACCTGTGTTTACCCTAAGAAAGTAATTATCAGTGAAGAATGCTTGATTTTACAGCCTTTCACTTGAATTTTTGAACAGTTTATCACATGCATCAAACTTGTAAAATTATTAAGTTTGAAGCATATGATAAACTGTTCAAAAATTCAATTGAAAGGCTGTGAAATCAAGCATTCTTGTCTGATAACAATTACACCAGAGGCAATCAAAGTAGTTGCGCAAAAATAAGAAACAGAAGGCAACATGCAAAGACTCAATGCAAATCTGATATGATACTTAACAGAAAATTCTGGGGAAAGAAGAGGTTATGATCACCGGGGACATACCCATTCCGACCTATAAAAAGTTTAATTCAAGGAAACCAGACATAGTCGTCAAGGAGAAAATCACCAGGCGTCATTTCCAAGTGATTATTTTGTAACTGAGTGGAGAGGGAAAAGAGCCTCAGATACCAAGAAATGCAGTCGGCAACCAAGGCAATGTGGCAGAAAGATACAGAAATATTTTCTATCATATTGGGAGCCACAGAACTGATTAAAAGCAAATCTTATGAACTCCTAAAGGAAGCTTTTATTAGCATAAAGCAAGTACTATGGTGAAAGACCAAAATCATACCCCACGTATCCTGGCTCAAGAGTGTGATTCATCACTGTCAAGATATGTGCCATCTGGAGACATTGCTCCTAGAGAAGAAGATAGGTCTCTGGTGATATCCACAAGAAGCAACTTCATTATATTTTGTTGAAAAAAAGTGCTGCGACTCCAGTGTACACTGCAAAAGTCAGAGCTTAGAAATAGGGTTATGATTACTAAATGGCGCTAAGGGCGAAAAGGTGCCATTAGCAGGCGTTATCAGCACCCACTAGAGGATAACGCAGGTTTAAGGCAGCCTGTTAACAGGTGTTAGGGTACAAAGGGGTGGAGAAGAGGTGTTAACTGGGCAGAGTGTGGGCAGAGACAGCATGTGTTCACTTAACGGAAGGTGCTATTAATAGGTGTTAGAGGCACAGCTGCTGGGAACCTTAACAGCAGCTCAAAGCTGGCATTAAGGGCTCATTTTGGATGGAGAGAGCCATTCTTGGTCATTCAACGCCCCACAGGGAGCCAATTTGCATGTTAGCAGTGTGCAGCAACCAGACTGGAGCCCTGAAATTAGGGATAGTAGAGGTCAATTGGCAGTCACAGCATGGTGCCCGTTTAATAAAGGGCACCATGTTGTTGGTGCCAAAGTGGCAAAGGTGGTGCAATGTGAGGGACTGAGCAGGGCCTGTTTGTCTGCTAGGCAGACCAAGCAGCCACCTAGGGTGTAGATCTGCGCACACATACATGCTGTCGCTGTTATAAGGACTCATGCCACCGCCATTGCCACCACACAATCATGTTAGTAGCATGTAGGGGTGGGAGTGGCAGTGGCTTCTGCCTGGTGCAGAAGATACCATTATCCCTGCCCTGTGTGACAGGTGCAATACTGCTGTTTGTACTGTAAAGGTCAGGCCAAGGGTATCTGCCATCTTAAGCAGACCCTCCCATGATACCAGCCACTCCACTGCCTTGAGGTTCCCCACAGCATGAAAGGGAGGATTCCCCATGCTGACCCCATCCCAGCATCCATTGTCTCACCTGGGGGGGGGGGAGGATGGCATGGCAATTGTTCGCTGTCTTGCAGTGGTTAGTCTTAATGCTGCATCACGTGTGCCCATAGCATGCTACTACTTCTACTACTACTACTACTACTACTACTACTACTACTACTGAGCATTTATATAGCCCTACAAGATGCATGCAGTGCTGCACAGACATGTAAGAGAAAGTCCCTGCTCATCAGAGCTTAAATCTAGTCAAGACAGAACACCGAAGGTGTAGACAGGGATACAACTAGGGGGAATGGTAAAGAAACAAGATAATCAGGTGAGTCAAGATGCTGCTCTTGGCCTCCTCTGACACATCAGAGGGGGGGGGGGCAGGAGTGGCATGGAAAGATGACCCACATGTGTGCTGCTGCTGTAATGCCAACCACAGCACTGAAGCAGCGGCTGTGCCATGCTTACAGGGAGGGAGGGAGGGATCTAAACTACTCACTGTAGTCTGCCAACTATGAGAGTATTCCAGGACCGGCTCACATCATGAAATAGTTACATTGGTCACTTTGCTAAGTCACCCATGGACTAGAATATGTGTGTTCATGTGTCCTAGTCTAACCCCCACTGGCAAGACAGATCCCATATGCAAGACATGAGCGTCAGTTGATCCAGCAGCATATCAATGCAGTGCTGCATACAGACCTAACAAGATGTTCCTCTCCCACACCTGCCTAACATACCCTGTCAGACAAGTATGCCACAGAACCTCTAGAGAGCTGAACAGACAGAGGCATACCCCAGCTTATGTCCTCATGCATCCTGGCCATGACCACATATATACACATAGAGTGATGCACCCACACTCCCACATGGTTGCTCTGTGCTCTTAACACTCTGTGCTCTTAACACTCAACATAGATAAAGGATAATCAGGTAAATGACCACTTAAAGCACAAACCTCACACCTAAATGGACAACACTCAGCGCTAACGAAATGACGATCCTATCTCCTATGACCTAATACCAACGCATGTATATAGTTGTATCAGTTATGTACTATCTTACGTATATAGATACTACACTTTGTTAGTTAACTGTTTTTACACGGTCCCAGTTCAAAAACCCACTTTGTTTATTTATGATATGTTAAGATGTTCTATGTAAAAATTAAGATGCTCTATGTAAAACAAACTTAGCTCTGTTAATCGTTGTTGTTTGTACACCGCACCTGATCTCTGGAAGATGCGGTATAAAAATGAGTGTTAAATAAAAAAAATAAATATCCACTGTGTGTAAGAAAGAAGGGTCATGAAGTCAAGACCAGTCTGTAGATTAAGAGTGATATATCCAGCTGTGTTAACTTTATCCTACATTTCCATATCTGCATCTGCAGGTGTAATCCTCCCCTATCTCATCTAGCATAAGTCCCGACAGTGTCCAGCCACACTGAGAAACTGTATCAACACCTGGTGGATGGCAGACTGTGCTAATAGCACCCACACACTGAGTGGGCCCTAGCAATGTGTGCACACTCATTGCAGACATTAGCAAAGTCCAAGCATCAAAGGAGTCTTAAGAGTCAAGTCCAAGAATGCCAATTTAAACCTCTTTTGAAAAGTGAGGTCATGTGTTTGTGGATGTGTGTTGTTAAGAGGATTGTGAGCAGTAGTAAAACACTGTGCCTGTGTGAGATGCTCAGGCTTTATGGCTACATGGTCAGTTCTTCTACAACTCCACAAACTATGTGAGGTACCATTTATGAGCAGAAGGTTAGTTTCCAGTTAGTAATTGCAACCTGTATGAGCCACTGGCTGACTAGCTGTGCCTGTACACATCATATCCTCAAAGCTGTGATACTCAAATGTATTCCGAGTAATATCATCATCAAGGCCTATCCCCAAAGCATGCCCCTACACTTACTTCCCAACATGACACTGCTGTACAACTCCCACATCACCTGCTGGTTTCACTGGAATGAGCTGGGGGGGGGGGGGAGGGGGGATGGTCTCACCAGGGTGAGTTCCGTCACATGTGTGTGTGCAGCAAACCTTACCTCTGACTGTGCCTACAGACCTCAGGGCACGCCTGGTTGCAAAGGTGAGAGGCCTGATTAATGCCAACTGCCACAATAGCTGTATCTGCAGCAACATTGTCAATCCCCTGGTGCAGCTGCAGTCTATTGGAAGCTAGGCTCACATTGAGGCCTGACCTCTGTAATTGTGCAATGGAGACGCTGAATTGGTGAGATGGGAAAATCTGCTATGTAACTGCATGTACCTTGCTCTTGTCCTAAACTGCAGTCACAGAGTGCAGTTTGGGGGTCTCTTGGCTCCATGCAGAGGATGCACAGGATGCACACTGTCTACTGATCATTGACCACAGTATTTAGCATGACGTTATGTTTTACTCCAAAACAACAACCAGCCTTATGTTTACAGAGATGACATGCATTGGTTTACCTGATTGTAACAGTGGGATATTGACCTCTGAATGGTGCATGCACAATTCCAGCAGAATGAATGTGCCACAGGATATCATGTTGGTCTCTGCATTGCCTGGCACCATGTGGGAAGGTGAATATTGAGGTGGAGGTGGGGGAGGGAACAGTGCATACCTATTTTGAATGTACCCCTGCTAGATGGCATTGATCGCAGATGCTCTGTTCAAATTAATGGAAGCTCTGAGGGCCTACCCAGTCTCTGCATTTTGCACATCAGAGGCACTGCATGACAGCCTCACCCACTCTCCATGGGTGCCAAGTGGGACAGACACAAGGACGTTGTTAAAGTACAATAAGGCTGTGGATGGCAGTGTATGTGTAGCCAGCAACTAAACCAACATCTTACCCCATATCCAACCTACCATGCTTCCACGTGCTCTTGGTAGGGTGGGGGGAACTGAATACAAAGCATGGGAGAGCGCATGTGATGCACTGGGCATTTTCACATGACATAATAGGAGAGCATGAGCATGGCACTATGTTTAGTGCTCACTGCCAAAAGCTGCTTAGGGGGGACACAGTCTTCTGGTATGTGACAGATGTAGGCCATTGTGGACCAACATGCACTCACAGCCTGTCTCTGGGCCAGTTTCCAGTGCTGTTGGCATTGCATTAGCAATCCCTAAGTTTAAACAAAAAGTGTATACAAATGAGGAGCAGAGGATTCTGGGTATTGTCTCCAAAAAAGCAGTTTGCAAGTGACATCCTCTGTTATTCAAGGAGAGGTGGCTACCTGTTGTTCGAAGGTGGAAGCTGGGGAACAAAAATTGACTCAATTTTCATTAGTGCAATGTCTTCATGAAAATGAAATTGGAAAATTTGGAAAATGTTGCACGAGCTCCCAATATTCGATTGTTGAATTTTTAAAGTGGTAACAACTTTTTCTCCGGTCGAATTGTTTAAAAAGTATATTCAGGAAGCTCTGAATGTTCCACTTGAGTTGGTTCCTCCAGTGGCGAAAGCTTATTTTCTGCCTAAGGGCAAGATAGAGGGTAGGGTAGCCATAGGTGCTTTGGATATGGATAGTTTGGATGTATCTGCAATGTTACAATCACCTAAAGAATCTGAGTTATTAACCTCTACAATGTTGGTGACCCTTGCATTATCTTCAGATAGGGATTGGCTGTTAAAATGGTACTTCAAGAAACGTTCTGTGTTATTTATGGGGAAGAGGGTTGCAATGTTTCCCGATGTCTCCAGGGAGACTCAGAAAAGGCGGAGGGCCTTTTTATTATTAAGATCAGGTGTAGTTCAGATAGGTGCTTATTTTGTACTTCATTTTCCTTGTAAATGTATTATTTCCTATCGTAATGCAAAGTATGTTTTCTTCTGGCCTGAGGATTTATCTTCATTCATTAGTTCTCATATTGTAACCTCCTCTCCTCAGTGAAGTCTCATCAATTTAGGTATTTCTCTGTCCCCCGCCAATATATATTAGGCACCACTTTTTCTTTGTTTCAATTTTTCTCTGTCATTCCCCCTTTATTGTAGGTTATCTACATTCTTGTATTGGTACTATTTTGTTTTCTTGGGACTATTTCCATAGATGTATTTGTTCATACAGGGTGTTGTTTCTGTACAAGTATTTACTTGGTGAATTATTGTAAATTGCATAAATTATAAATAAAAATAAACAAAAAACAAAAAAACAGTTTGTAGAGAATGTACAGGAATCAGAGGTTAGGTAAACGGCTGAGTCATCACAAGCATGGTCTGACTGTACACATTTGTCATGCTGAGAGGCCCTTCTCACTGTGACCATGTCAAGTCTAGATATCCATTTATTTATTTATCCAGATTTGTATACCACTTTTTCCTTCAATCAAAGTGGTTGACTTCACAATTTGGATCTACATTAAACAGGAGTGAGGGTGACAAGACGTACATATAGACTTTTTGTGCTTGGCTCTTATCTTCACATTTAAGCATTAGCAGGGAGGGTCTTTAGTTTGTTTGCTCATAGAATTCCATGAATAGGAAGGTTTTGAGGGATTTGCGGAAATCCTTGAGGTCATTTAGCGTTCTCAGTTCATCTGGGAGGCAATTCCAGAGGGTTGCTGCTGAGAGGGATATAGCTCTGTTGGAGGTAACTTCCTTTGTTTTATGGTATCCAGTGGGTGTGCGGAGTCTATTGCTGCTTTTAGTTCACCTGGGCCGGTTGGCTATGTCCCTGGTTATTAAACTGTGGAGGACATCTGCTGTGCATAGGTGCATAATCTTGAATATGTTTATGTTCATTTTGAATCTTGCCCATGCAGATATTGGTAGCCAGTGCAGTTGCCAAAGTATAGGTGTGATGTGTTCATGCTTGGCTGTGCCAGTTATGATGTGAGCTGTAGATATATTGCTATCTACGGTTAGGCTGCAGTGCCATGGATATTGTTTTTGTTATGGTACTCTAGTCACTAGCCAGGCTGCTGGCTGTCCTTGCTGTTTGTATGGAGCCAAGATCTTCATCTTTGTTATGTGTACCTGCAGTGGGTGGTGATTAACCAACCCAGCACAGATGATGTATGAGTGATTGACACAGTCCAGTGTTGTACAGTATCTGCAGGTGGATCTAGCAGATTAGATTTCTTTGAAAGAGAGGAGAACTGCTTTCCTGGGCTGCCTCTAATCTGCTGTTGGCTATGATTTTTGGCAGACTGTGCAGGTTGGTGTCAGCACCTCCTCTCCTTCCTGCAGAGACACCATTCACTGCATTCAGGTTCCTTGGAAACAGCTGTCCAAGTCCTAGAGCATGACATACAATGTCCCAAGGTGAGCAGGTATTGCATCCTCTGACCAATGTCCCCACTGCAAAGTGGATGCTGTGACCTTAGGGCATATGTTTTGGCACTGTTGACAAGTGGGGGGCATATTGGAGCAAAGTGCAGCAATACCTGGAGAAATGTATGGGCTTGTACTTGGGTTCCCACTAGTTATCCTTGTCTTATGGTTATGGCTAAGTCATTTGATATACCGCCCTTTACTTACACATCAGAGCAGTTTACATGTATATACTAACAGGTATTTTTTTTTATTCCCTTGTCACCAAAGGGCTCACAATCGAAGTGTAGCTGAGGCAATGGAGGGTTAAGTGGCTTGCCCAAGGCCACAAGGAGCAGCCATGGGACTAGAGACCCCAGTCCCTCCGGCCTGAGGTTACTTGTCCCCATGCAGAAATTGAACCCCCAGCCCTCCAGCCTGAGGTAACCTGTCCCAACCACTGATCCACTCCTTAGATATATGGAAGGGGGAAGAGCATAGATACTTTGGGACAAGTACCTAACGCTTGGTTGTATCTAGCTCTAGTAGCAGCCCATAAGGTTATTCTATGCAATTAGCTTCTTCCAGGGGGTGCTTTTTATGGACAGTGGTGCATCTATCTATATGACCTACTTTGAGCCAATAGGTGTATAAGCACAAGGACAAGATAGGACATACCACTCCAACATGCTGTCATTATATTCAGTACCAAAACATTTAGCATGACATACCTTGGACTACACCTACAGCATTCTGATATTAGAATAGATCTACTCCAGAACCTGGGAAAATAGCTATTACAGTGCTTGGTCTGGGGACCAGGTGATGTGTTGTTTTCCCATTATTTGGGGTGGTTGGTGAAAAGATCATTTGCACATGTGATGGCTGTTATGTCCGTAAAGCACACAACATGCCTGCACATTCCAGAGCTTATGTGATGGATTGCTACATCCTCCTTTGGGTAAAACATAGTATTTAGGTGCTCAGATAGTGAGGTGCATCCTGGAAAATAAGGAGGGCAACCAATACCGGTACACATAGCCCAAATTTAAGTCATAGTGGAGACCCTCATCACTGGAGCATTGCCCAGTACCTGCATGTCTTGTATGATGAAGGAGCAAGTGTTCATGGCCCTCCTGGAAAGGGCAGGATGGTCTGGAATGGACCGCGCAGACCTTTATGTGCAAATGTTGTTTGGCTTAGGAGATACAGTGGCAGGAAGGGCATCTAGCCATCATGTGTGGCTTTGATTTTGCACAGCAGATTACTACTGCTGCTGTGTGTCTGTTATGCAGCTGTAGTACTGAGTGTCCAGTACAGTCCATACTGCATGCGTACTGCTGAAGGCAGGCCTTAGGTGTGATTTGCAACTGTCTCAGAATGTGCCTGCAACATTGTGTGAAGTCCAGGGTTTAGGCCATTGCAGGCAGGGACCTGTAGTCTGGTGTATTTTAGAGAGTCCTCCACTCCTGGCTAAATCCAAAGGTCTTTACTCAGTCCTCATTATTTTTAATGTTTCTACTGCTTTTGCTACTGTTGACCACCACCTTCTCCTTGATACATTCTCCTCACTTGGTTTTAGGAGTTCTGTACTGTTCTGGTTCTCTTCTTATCTCTCCCATCGCTCCTTCAGTGTCTATTCTGGTGGTTCCTCCTCTACTGCAATCCCTCTTTCAGGGATCCCTAAGGGTCTGTTCTAGGCCCTTTCCTTTACTCTCTATATCCCCAGTCCCTTGATGCTCTCATCTCCTCCCATGGCTTTCAAAATCATTTTTATGCTGATGACTCTCATATCTAGCTACACTTGATTTTTTTCTTACACTCCAAGTCCGTATAACTGCCTGCCTATCTGACATCACTGCCTGGATGTCTCACCACTGTTTAAAATTGAACATGGCCAAAACCAAACTTATTTTTCACCCTAAACCCTCTTCCCCCGTTCTTCCCTTCTTTATCTCTTTGGTAACACTCTTCTGCTTCCTGTTTCCTCAACCTGCAACTTTGGAGTCATCTTCGACTCCTCCCTCTCCTTCACAAATATCCAACAGACAGCAAAAACCTGTTGCTTCTTTCTCTACAGCATTAAAAAAAGTGTGTCTCTTCCTTTCTGAACTACTAAAACATTTATCCACTCTTTAGTCACTTCTCGCCTCGACTATTGCAACCTTCTCCTTGTTGATCTCCCTCTGAGTCATCTTTCTCACCTTCAATTCTGTTCATAACTCTGCTGTGCGACTAATCTTCTGCCAGCCCCAATATACTCATATAACCCCCTCACTTTATTGGCTTCCCTTCCATTTCCGTATCCATTACAAATTTCTAAGAACATAAGATATGCCATACTGATTGACCACTTTGATTGAAGGATAAGGTGGTATACAAAACTGTCTAAATAAATAAATAAATACTGGGTCAGACCAAGGTCCATCAAGCCCAGTATCCTGTTTCCAACAGTGGCCAATCTAGGTCATAGTAACATAGTAAATGACGGCAGATAAAGACCAGTATGGTCCATCTAGTCTGCCCAGTAAGATGACAAGAGTAGGTGCACCTGCCGCTCTGTGCAGGCCACCCCTCCCCATGTCTTTTTTTAGGGGTGAACCAACCGCTCCATCTAGGACACCCCTATTTGTTGAGAAATTAGATAGTTCAGTTTATTTTGATTTTACCCTGTTGCTGTAAAGGGATCCACTGTGTCTGTCCCATGCCATTTTGAATTCCGTCACTGTGTTTGCCCCCACTACTGTGTCTGTCCCATGCCATTTTGAATTCCGTCACTGTGTTTGCCCCCACTACTACCATCGGGAGGGCATTCCAAGCATCCACCACCCTTCAGTGAAAAAGTATTTCCTCACATTGCCTTTCAATTTACCACCTTGCAGCTTCATGTTATGCCCTCTCATTTCACAGCTTCCCCGTATTTGGAAGAGGTTTGTTTGTTCATTATTTCTCTTTTAGTATATAAAGGTCTGAATCATATCTCCCCTATCCCTCCTCTCCTCCAAAGTGTACATATTTAGGTCTTCAAGTCTCTTCTCATAAGGCTTCTGATGCAGGCTCCAAATCATTTTGGCCGCCTTCCTCTGAACAGTTTCCAGTCTTTTTTGTACATCCTTTGCAAGATATGGTCTCCAAAACTAAATACAATATTCCAAGTGAGGCCTCACCAGTGACTTATACAATGGCATTAGTACCTCTTCCTTTCTACTGGTAATTCCTCTTTGTATGCAGCCCAACAACCTCCTGGCTTTTGCCACCGCCTTGTAGCACTGTTTTGCCACCTTGAGATCTTCAGAAATAATCACACCAAGGTCCTTCTCCTGATGTGTGCAAACCAACCTCTTGCCCCCTATCAAGTACATTTCCCTTGGATTTCTGCTACCCAAGTGCATGACACTGCACTTCTTCGCATTAAATCTTAATTGCCAAGCATTAGACCATTCTTCCAGCTTTTGTAGATCTTTCCTCATGTTAACCACTCCCTCAAGGGAGTCCACTTTGTTGCAAATTTTCATGTCATCTGCAAAAAGACAGACTTTTCCATTCAGTCCTTCAGCAATATCACTCACAAATACATTGAACAGTGCCGGGCCCAGGACCGAACCCTGGGGCACCCCGCTAATCACCTTCCTTTCATCCAAGTGAGTTCCATTTATCATCACCTTCTGCCATCTGTCAGTCAACCAATTTCTGATCCAGTTTACCACCTTGGGACCCATCCCCAAACTACTGAGTTTATGGATAAGCCTCCTATGAGGAACAGTTTCAAAGGCTTTGCTGAAATTCAGGTAGATGACATCCATCACATGCCCCTGATCTAGTTCTCTGGTCAACCAGTCAAAGAACGCAATCAGATTTGTTTGGCAAGATCGTCCTTCGGTAAAACCATGTTGCCTTGGATCTTGCTACCTGTTGGTTTTGAGAAAGTCCAATATTCACTCTTTCGGGAGTACCTCCATTACCTTTCCCACCACTGAGGTAAGGCTCACGGGCCTGTAGTTTGTCACTTCTTCCCTGTCACCTCTTTGTGAAGAGGTACCACATCAGCCATTCTCCAGTCCTGAGGAACTTCTCCTGTTTCCAAGGATCTGTTGAAAACATCCTTTAACGGCCCTGCAAGAACCTCTCTGAGTTATTTCAGTATCCTGGGATGTATCCCATCTGGTCCCATGGCCTTGTCCACTTTCAGTTTTGCAAGTTGTTCTAACACATCATCTTCTGTGAATGGTGTGGTATCTACTTCATTCCCATTTTTATATTTGGGAGTCACAGCTGGTCCTTCTCCAGGATTTTCTTTAGTAAAGACAGAGCAGAAGTATATGTTTAGCAATTTCACTTTTTCAATGTCACTTTCCACGAGTCCGTTCCCAGCACTGCTGAGTCCTGCAATTCCACCTCTGATCTTCTTCTTTTCCCAAATATACCTGAAGAAAGTTTTGTCGCCACACTTCACATCTTTAGCCATCTTTTCCACTGCCTTTGATTTTGCTTTCCTTATTTCTCTTTTTGTCTTTTTGAGTTTGATCCTGATTCATTTCTGTGTTCCTCTGTTTGCAAGCTTTTGAATTTTGCAAAAGCTGTGTGTTTTGCCTTTATTTGAGCAGCCACTTCTTTGGAAAACCAAATAGGTTTCCTTCTCCTCTTGTTCTTATTTACTTTTCTTACATATTTATCTGTTACCCCTTTTATTGCCACCTTTAGTTTAGCCCATTGCAATTCCACATCCCTTATCCCCTTCCAATCTGCCAACTCCTCCTTTAGGTACTTGGACATTTTAGTGAAGTCAGTGTTTTTGAAGTTTAGGACTTTGAACTTGCTATGATTGGACTGCACCTTGGCTTTTATCTCAAACCACACCGTGTGATGATCGCTGCTGCTCACAGGGGCACCCACCCAGACATTCAACATGCCATCACCGTTGGTGAACACTAAATCCAGCGTTGAGCTTTCCCTGGTTGGTTCCATCACCATTTGTCTAAGTAACGCATCCTGGAAAGCATCCACAAATTTTTTACTTCTTTCCAGATTTGCAGAAGGAGTAATCCAATCCACATCGGGTAGATTAAAATCACCCAATATGATCTCTTCCCTCTTTGTGGCTATCTTGGCAATATCTATAATCAATTCATTATCTATCTGTTTGATTTGAGTTGGATGTCTGTAGACTACAGCAGTATGGATTACAGTGCCATCTACTCTTTCCAACACATTCCAGAGTGCTTCTTCTTTTCCTCATGCCCCCTGCATTTCAGTAGCTTTAATATTGCTTTTGACATACAAGGCTACTCCTCCTTTTCCACTTTCTCTGTCTCTTCTGAATAGATTCTAGCCAGCTATGGCTATATCCCAATCATGTGAGTCATTAAACCATGTTTCTGTAATGGCCACAATGTCCAAGTCCATTTCCACCATTAGGGCTTCAAGGTCCGGAACTTTATTTGCTAAGTTTCGAGCATTTGTGCTCATTGTTTTCCAGCATTTAATTGGCTTGCATGCATTTTGTATTGATTTTGTTCTGTCTACTTCTTCCCACTTGCTTTTGATGTGTGGTTTAAAAGTGTAGCTGTTTATGATGTTGTTCTGCTTTTGCCGGGAGTGACGTTCTGAACTTGTCCTTCCCCCTCCGTCACCCCCTTTTTCTAGTTTAAATGCATATCCACATACTGCCTGAATTTTTTACTTATGATTTTTTTTCCCTGTGACAGAGAGATGCAGTCCATCAGCACAGTATAGTTTCTTGTTGGTCCATCTGTTTCCCCAGTCACCTATAAATCTGAATCCTTCTTGTTTGCACCAGGTCTGGAGCCATGTGTTAAAGCTGTTTATGTGATTTAGCCTTTCTGCCCTCTTGCCAAGAACAGGTAGAACTTCTGAGAATGCTATAGTGTTAGCAACGAGCTTCAATTTCTCTCCCAGAGTTTGGAAGTCCCTTTGAACTGTAGTGGCACTGTTTCTAGCCAGGTCATTTGTAACCAAGTGGATGACAAAATCAATTTTGGAGTGCTCACTTTCAGCGCTAAGTACATCAACAATTCCTGCTAACTGAAAAGCCTGGGAAGCATTTGACTACTCTCCTTTGAACTGTGTTCCAAAGTTGGTGTCTCTGATGATGGAATCACCAAGTACTAGCAGTTTTCTGTTCCATGAGTTTTTCTTCATAATTGGTGCTTTATCAGGAGATTGGGCATTGACTGTCTCATTTAAGTGCCCTTCAGTTTCCATGGATTGGGCATCCTCATTAACCAAAGCAGAGAAGGCATTATGCAGTGATATCTCATAATGTATAAGGTGTCTCTGCATTTCAGGTCGCAATCTACCAAAGCCCACTGTGATCCATTTGTTCCTGGGATGTTTGATTCTTTGTGGGAGCGGTGTTGGACTTTGGTTTGTATCTTAGAAGAGGTGTGTTTCATTGCAGCTAGTTCTTCCCTTAATAGAGTCAATTCTTTATGCATGGCGGCTAACTTGAGGCATATAGGACAAGCTCTTAGGTTCTAGATGATTCTTCTCAGAATGAAGGCACCACAGTTATTGCACTGAATACAAGACATGCTTGGTCAAGGCTGAAAGCTTAGCTGTGTGCAGGCTCTGGAAGCCGTGGAAGTACCTTGCAGTCTTCCCAAAAGACACAGGTTCCTCAATGCTTATATTTGGTCAAGCAGTGATATCCTGTGTCCCTTTAAATAATGGTTTATGGACCATTCCTCCAGGAACTTGTCCAACCCTTTTTTAAACCCAGATACACTAATAGCTTTTACTACATCCTCTGGTAACAGATTCCAGAGTTTGATTACACGTTGAGTGAAAAAATATTTTCTCTTATTCTTAAATAGGTCACACTGCAGCTTCATTGCACGTTCCCATGTCTTTCCATATTCTGATGACGTAAACAATCGATCTACATTCACCCATTCCATTCATTAATTTATAGATCTCTATCATATCTCCCCTCAGCCATCTCTTTTCCAGGTTGAAGAGCCCTAACTTTTTTTGCCTCTCTTCATAGGAGTATCCTTCTATCCCCTGTACTATTTTGGTGGTTCTTCTCTGTACCTTTTCTAATAACGCTATATCCTTTTTAAGATATGGCGACCAGAATTGCACACAATATTCAAGGTATGGTTGCACCATGGAATGATACAGAGGCATTATAATATCCTTTGTTTTATTTTCCATTCCTTTCCTTATAATACATCTATTTGCTCTCTTGGCCACCACTGCACACTAAGCGGAGGGCTTTAATATGTTATCCATGATGACTCCTAAATCTTTTTCCTGGGTGGTGGTTCCCAATTTGGAACTTTGCATAGTGTAACCATAGTTTGGGTTGTTCATTCCTAGGTGCATAACTTTGCACTTGTCCACATTAAATTTGATCTGACATTTGGATGCCCAGTCTTCCAATTTATCTTACTGATCTACTGTTCCTCACTACCTTTCCTTTCTTCTCTCTCCCTACAACTCTCCTCGTGAGCTCCGCTCCTCTTCTGGTTTGCTTCTTTATGCCTTTCTCTTCAAAAGCCAGTTCCAGACGTCAATCCTTTCATCTTGCTGCTTCTTATGCCTAGAACAAACTACCTGTATCTTTATGTCAGGTTTCATCTCTCCCCTTTTTCAAATCCATGCTGAAGGCTCACCCCTTTCAGGCTGCTTTTGGATCTTAATCCTCTGTCCTCCTTCTGTTTCATTACCCTTCTGTATTGTTCTCATCTATTGTACTGTCTATCTTGATTAGATTGTAAGCACTGAATGGCAGAGTCCATCTTTACATGTGTCTCTAGAGCGTTGCCAGGGGTGGCTCAAGGCAATCTGCTGCCTGAGGCAAGAGATGAGATGGCGCCCCCCCCCCCCGGCACGTGCCCCTCCCCCCCCCCCCCGGGTGGGGATCTTTCACAAAACTCCAGTCAGGGACTGAACCAAATCAAAAAGCCAATTAGATAATGTGGAGCAAATGCAAGATGTTCACACACCAAGGAACTAAAGAAAGAGCGAGAACCACATCAGTTTATAACTCCAAATTATAATTCATTTGTATTTTGTTATAAACTGCATTATGGTTCTTGCTTTTTCTTTTTGAACATATATTTTGCATTCACAGAACCTCCTCCTCAACAATGGGTGCAGAGCAGAGGTAGGACATTCACCCACAGAACTCAATATATATATTAAAAAAACTGATTCTGATCATCTCACCGACAAGAAACATCCTCCAGTACCAGGCATATTGGGAACTATTATAAAACCCTACTAAAGTCACTAAGATCTGCAAGGCCAAATCTAGCATACCATACCAGCATACACTTCCAAAACTCATACAATAAGGGGCCTACCAAGAAAAAAGCAGCACTATAAACACCGCAATGGGCCCCAAAACATCTATACACCTATTTGAAAAGCTGAACAAGTCAGTACAGATCCTTATGTACAAACTCCATGTTAACAGAACACCTGGCCTTGGTCGCACACTCAGAACACAGACCCTCACCAAGTACAGAATAAGTGACTACAACCTAAAGCAAAAATAAAAATATGTAGACAAAAAATTAAAATGAAACCCCAAGAAGCCAGACTCCGCATGCGGTGCCACACCAGATAAGAGAAGCAGTTCCCCATACTGTGTGAAATATAGATAGCACAAAGTCCAATCACTAAATTGAAAATAAAAATATTTTTTCTACCTTTGTTGTCTGATGATTTTGATCATGCTGGTCCTGATCTGAGGTTTCCATTTTCCTCTGTCTTCTCTTAGCTCTTTTTCTATGGTCTATAGTCCATCTGCCATTTCTTGTCTTTCCTTTTGCTTTCTTCATTTTCTTCCATCAGCATTTTTTCAGTCCCAGTAACTCTCCCTAGTATCAGCCCCTTTACAGCCTCCCCTCCCAGTTCCAACCCCATTGCCTTTCCAGTACTGCCACTGGTGTCTGTTCTCTTCCAGTCCCCCTCCTTTCCCATCGTCCAGCCCCTTCTAGTTAAAATACCATTCCAGGTATCAGCAAACTTCCAGTCCCAGTGCCCCCTCCCATGTCAGCTCCCTTCCAGCTCCCCTCTCCCCTGTCCATCTGCCTTCCAGTGCCATCCCCAGGTGTCAGCTCCCTTCCAGTTCCCCCCCCCATGTCTGCTCTGCTCCTTTCCAGCTTCCCCCATCTGCTCCCCTCCAGGCCCTCCTGTCTGCTCCCTTCCAGCTCCCCCCCATGTCTGCTCCCTTCCAGCTCCCCCCCCATGTCTGCTCCCCTCCAGGCCCCCCATGTCTGGTCCCTTCCCGAACTCCCCATGTCTGCTGCCCTCCAGGGCCCCCATGTGTATGCTCCCCTCCAAGCCCCCCCCCCCCCCATGTGTATGCTCCATTTCAGGCCCCCCCTTGTGTCTGCTCCCTTCCCTCCTCCCTCAACTCACTGATTTATCCTTTAAAATAAAAACAACCGCGGAAACATTTATCCATTCCCGTGGCTCTGCTTTCAAACTGCTGGGTCGCTGCCTGCCTGCCTTCAATCTTCCTGGAGCCGGCAGAGTGGGAGGGGCCCGAGATCATTGCTTCTGCCGCCCTTCCGCTTCCATTGCTGAAGCAGCCAGTAGCAACAGAAGCAGAAGGGCAGTAGAAGATGACCTCGGCCCCCCCCCCCTCCCGCCGGCTCCAGGAAGATTGAAGGCAGGCAGACAGCGACCCAGCAGTTTGAAAGCAGAGCCGCGGGAACGGAGAAATGTTCCTGTGGCTGCTTTCATTTGATTTTAAGTTATCGGCGGTTCTATCATAAGCAGTTTCTAGGGAGCGGCAAATAGTGCCGCCCCCTAGAAACTGCCGCCTGAGGCGACCGCCTCAGTTCACCTAATGATAGAACCGCCCCTGAGCGTTGCATACGCCTTGTAGCACTATATAAATGATTAATCATAGTAGTAGTAATAGCCCTATAGTAAAAAGTATGGAGCTTTAGCTAACTGGTTAGTGTACTGGCTGACTAAAGAACAGACCAGGGTTCAAATCCCACTTGTGACTTTGGGCAGATCCCTTTACCTTCCATTTTCCTTAAAAGAAAAGCTTGCCAATATATTTCTGGTCACACTGCAAAGAAAACTCCCAAGCTGCTCGGTCGCCAGGAGGCAGTATTGACTTGAGGGCACAATCTTTTTTATGTGTTAGGCACATTGGTTCTGCAAGCATGAACATTGCAATCATAGCCATCTGACAGCATGAGTTTATGCCTCTGCTGTAGCACATTGCAAAGGGTCATCAAACTTGACCATGTAAATGCATGACACATGAGTTGTTCATGATATTGGAAACTCTCATGATAACTTGAATGAACATCATTTGCTCCATCACATATATGCAGTACAAGCAGGAAAGTCACACTCCTTAGATACCCTTCACGGATCATCCAGCATCTTTATTTATTCCATATAGCAAATATTAGAGAAACATGAGTTCAGAGACATGCATGGATGCCAGGTGTGTAACATCATGCGAGTGACTTTCTTCCTCCATACAGTATGTGTGTAGACCCATGAAGCACATTCCATTCTGCGCGTCCCGGCCTCTGTGCATCCGGTTAGAACCGAATGCGCAGAGATAAACCCGATTTTGATTCCGCGGGGCACGTCTAGACTCCGTGGGATCAGAATCACATCTAGGCCTGTATGTGCAGGCTGGGACCCAATTCCCATTGGCCTGCATGTACAGGCCCCTGCCGGGCTAACTCAGGCTCCTGAATGGAGCTGCGGTGCCATGGCAGCCTGTTGCCATGGCACCGTGGCTCCATTCAGGAGCCACGATACCCAGCCGCTGACCACTTTTGCTTTTCCCCACAGCCCTATGCCCAGTCTGGCCTCTCATGGCCAGGGGTCGGGCTGCAGGGAATCTCCTGCATCCCCTCACCTTTTTGCTCCTGGCCGGGCCTCCTGTCCCCCCCGACATCTGTGGAGACTTATTCCACTTCTGAGGTGAAATAAGTCCCCCATCCAGTCTGCTGGCCCTGGACATACCGGGTTGACTTCAGAATTGGCTCTGTACATCCGGGACCACAGACCACCCATTGCCTGCCCTAGCTCCACCTCTGCACTGCCCCCTCCTTCCTCCATCTAAGCCCCCCCCCCCCCCCTGTACAAACTCCTTGTTCTTATGGGGAGGCTTAGTCATGGACGGCAAGGGAGATGAATAGCGGGGATGGACGTCTCAATGAGACATCTATCCCCGCTATTCGTTGGACAGAATAGACCCCTATCTGTCCAAGAGCACTTTACATTTGCATGCAGTTTATACAGATGTGTGGCTTTTATGTCTTTTGATCATAGGCTCCTTACTTGTGCAGTAGTATTATGCATATGTGTGAAAAAGATTGTATGGGGGGCTAGAGCAGCTGAGACAACTGTGAAACCTAAATGTATGGTATTAGATCTTCCCTGTGGCCCAGCACCTATATCTTACATACACTACAACTGAGTTTAGCTGCATTTGTACAGTCATATTTATTTATTTAGACAGTTTTGTATACCACCTTATCCTTCAATCAAAGTGGTCAACAACACATTCAACAGGATGGGATACAATTCACATACATAAAAGGCTATCTACTTATAGGTCTAAATGGGGATGGGTGGTTGGGACTAAGTGTTGAGGGTAGCTAGTGGGCCACTTGGGTGTTATCTGGTGCTTGGCAACTTAAGGTGGTTGCTCATAGGCCTCGATGAAGAGATGGGTCTTGAGAGCTCTGCGGAAGTCCTTGGTATCATTTAGGGTCCTTAAGTCCATGGGGAGGAAGTTCCATAATGCAGGCACCAGTAGCGAGGGAGCTCTCTTAGATGTTACTTGCTTAGTCTTGTGATAACCTATGGGTAAGGTGATCCTGTTGTCATTGTTGGTTCTTCTAGGCCTGTTACTGAAATCCTTGGTTATTACGTCCTGGAGCGCAAATTGGAAAATTGGGGCAGCAAGGTCATACAGCATTCTCATCTACCCCCATCAATCCTTCTGCCCAACCATCTGCATATATCCATCATGTTATGTCAAATATTCTCCTGCCAGTTGCTACACCCTGGCCACATGAGGGCATTTCACTCATTGGGTGTATCACTACCATCTCACCTGCAACTGATGTGGAGGTCACAATTGCTGCCTATGCATTCTTTCTATGCCTACATTGTGGTCATGGTGACTAATCCATGGCACACTTCTACCCACTCCTATGCCACCCATAGGCATCACCATGGATTGCATGTGCAGCCCTCACTGCTATAGTCCAACTGCCTCCCACATTCTGCTCCCACTTGCTGTCTCACACATGAGGGACATATGGATGTAACATATTCCTCAGCTATTACCTTTGCTCCCATCCAGCTGCACAAATTTGACTTGCAGAAAGTCTCCCTTATCCCACGTTATGGCAACTGGCCTTAGCAGACATTAATGTGCACACTGGGTGATCTTAATGCCTGATATCTACTTAATGCCTGCTAACCAGCTGCTAGCACCCTTAATGCTGAAACACCTACTGCCTGCCCCATCCTTTAAAGCACTTTGGGACCCTTAATGTGCCATTTACCACTTCACAAATGCTACACCCTTAGCACCATTTAGAAATCATTCCCCATAGTTACTCAACCCCATGGGTTCTGACCAGCATATACTCTACAGGCATCCTCCTAACATTAGCCTCAAGGGGAAAATATCATTATTGTAATATATCACTGTTTTTCTTTTTTTTATTAGTAATTTCAACTTAATATACAAAGCAACCAAAAAAGTAATGATATCAGAAATCAAATATAAAGAAGAAACCAATTACAAAAAGCAAAATGTCTATGGGGTATGTTTACTAAAGGGTGGTAAGGGAGCACATGTACCATTAGCACCTGTTATCAGCACCCTTGTGCCCTTAATGCTGCCAAAAGGTTCCTTTAATTGCTGTTTAAGGCTCCTGCAGTATTAAGGGCACAGTAGGCAGACAGTGGGTGTTATTTTTATTTATTTATTTATTTTATTAGCTTTTATATACTGCACTATTTATTTATTAATGGGGCAGAGAGAAGGTGCTAACAGTGTGTGCTCCCTTAACGCCTGTTGCACAATGTGTGTAAAAGCCCTTTAATGCTGGGAACCCTAATGCCAAGGAAAACCATGCAGAAAGGGTGTATTTGGAGGGGAGAGAGCCTATTTAAATGTCTGCAATGTGATGCACAGACAGGGGGGCCCAAGATAGTGATAATAGTGCTCCATTAGCAGCAACAGCAGAGTGCCCAAGTATGAAATGGCACTATGTTGATGGTGCAAATGGGGCAAAGAAGATGGCACGTGGGGCATGAAGTGTGGGTTACTGGTGCACATGGCAGACCAGGAAGATGCCCAGGTGGAACATTTGTGATGTGTGTCAACATCCCACACTGACAGTGGAGACACACAGACATGTTGCTGCTGTGGTAAAGTGATGTGCCACATCAGGCGGTCCAAGGGTCCTGGCACCCTAGTCAGAGATCCTGGCTGCACCCCCCTCCCCCTTGCTTCCTCAGAAGCCAGCTCTGGAGGAAGAAACCAATAGCACCAGCAGCTGTAGCCCTACAGGTAACTGCAAAATGCAGGTGCCCAGGGAAACACCACAGCTGTGGCTGTCATCCTCCTCCTGAGACATATCCATAACAGGTGTTGATGAGGTCCTGGCAGAGGCATATAGTTGGGGGTGCGGTGCAGCCATACATGTACACCTCTGCCCCCCCCCCCCCCATCTGGACCTGGTGCCCTAGGTGCCTGCCAAACCTGCATGTTGAATGGGCTGGGACTGTGCACCACCACCACTGACAGCACGCGGTCATGTCAGCACGGTCTGCAGCAGACCGGAGCCATGTCCTGATCCTGTGTGTCATGCATATTGCAACATGTGCCAAGGTCTGTCTGATGGGGAGCATGTCAGCCCCATGGACTACTGTATCCATATAGCAGCTCTGTAGTGCAACACACAAAGCCAGTATATCTATGAATGGCAAGTCACAGCTTTAAGACCTGGCTGTGGGTCATGTCTTGCATGCCCTGTGAGTACACTTTAAGCTACAGTGCAGATAAAGCACCAGTACATGTAACCCTCAATGGATCAGCTAGCAAGAGTACAAACACCCATTACTCACACAGACAGGCACTACTATCCACAGATGGATGGAAAAGCAGGCTGATAGCACAGGCACACAGAGTGGGCATTACTGTCAAAGCACACTGCTAATGCCTGAACAATGATCACATGTTAACAATGCTTGAGCTGATATGGAGACCGAAGTGACAGGCAGGAATGCCACCCATCCCTACTTTTGTACAGCGTGGCGATGTGAGTATGTGTGTATGCATCACCAGAGATCTGTGATCCTCTGCAGTGCACTGCGCCTCAAATTGCCTAGGCTGTTACCAGTGTTAGTCTGAAAATGTGCATGATGAGGAGCAGTGGATTGTGGGTATGTCCTGAAACAGAGTGGTTTGTCCAGGATGTGTCTGTATCCCAGGAATGGCCAATGGCTGACACTTTGTAGTGCCCATCTGCTACGTGCAAGGCCTGGGTGGCCACAACATTTCACAATGTGAGAGCACTCTCACTCTGACTGAGCTGTAACCATGGCACAGCTATGTATCCACCTAGTGCTGTATAGTGTCTAGCTCCAGTGAAGGGGGTGCTCTTCCCCTCCTGGGAGCCCAGTTGCTGAGCTGTATGTTTGGTTGCTCTGTGCATATGTATGGTGGGTGGCCCAGTGGGTCAGCCACAGTTTGGTATGTGCATGGCTGTAACAGCCCTCTGGTGGGCAGCAGGGGCAGTCTGACTGTGCTTGTTGTGGTGGGTTGGTAGTTCTTGACAGTTGAAACAGCAGGTGCTCCTGACAGGATCACACAAGCCTAAAAGCACCTGCTGTATTCAGCATGCATGGCATCAGCTTCTCTAACACTGGTCAGTGCCATGCACAGTTTGGGGGATGGGTGGGTATTTTTGCCCAACAGGAATAGGCCACAAAGCCCAGATGCAACAGGCACCTACAGCATACTGCAATTGTGCATGCAACAAGGTGCCTGGCCTAAAACACTGAAGCCAATATCTGCTATACACTGTCAGTGATGTGGACCTGCAGCATGGGCCATAGAGACCAACTCTAGTAGTGTATGATCTGATGACCAGGTGCTGGACATCCATCCTCACCCTCAGGGTGAGCACTGAAACTGCTCTGTAGCATGGTTTGTTGATGTCATGTGCTTGTCGCACACATTGTGAGTGCATCTTACAGAGCTGATCTGATTGATCAATGCTGGACCCATTTGATGATCAGCTACAAACTGCTGTTCTGTGTGTGCAGTGCCTCATGGGTATACAGGCACGCATAGCAGACATTTTAGGCAGTGACATGCAGTCTCTTTAAATCCACACATTGCTGTGCAAAGAGGTGTAGCCTACTGGTTAGCACAATGTCACCATAAACAGAAGACATGAGGTCAATTCCCACTTGCTCTTTTTGGGTCTGTGTGCCAATCAGGTCATTTCCCTACCTGTTACAGACCAGGCTCTCTGTGAGTTGCAGACGCACATCCTTTGACATTGTTATGCATTCATGCCATGCTTTGGGTCAGCTAACATGCTATTACTCATCATGCCCTTCTAAGAACATGGCTTTATTGGCTCTGCTGCAGAGGATCAGATGTTCACCCTGCAGATGTCAGGCACCTGCTTTGAGGCATGGTGTTATAATCATGACAATGGCTTGGGCAACCAGGATACAAGGGTTTCTGGCCCATTAGCATTCATTATGTGACATTTCAGAATGTGTTACTGTCACATTGTATGTCTGTCATATCTTTCATTGACTGACAACCCCTCCTTGTGACCTTGAGCAGGTCACTTAACCCACCAGTGGCTCAGCTGACTGCAGGACCATACAGTCCCTGTTTATCATCAGACATTACTGATGATAAACAGGGACTGTATGTGACTGCATTGCTTGTGACAGGCAGTTACAGGCATACAAGCATGCATGTGACAGGAGTTACATGCATACAGCTATAACCTTCATGTGAGACATGGGTCATATATGACATAATAGCTGTGGCTGTACATCTTTGGCGCCATCACATCTCTGCAGTACATGCGGTCACATCCTACCCCTGAGATAGCCACTTGCAGGTATCACCTCGTATTCATAGGTGCCCCATTTTCCCAGTTTGAATGACACCTATCCAGTTGTTTGCACATTTGTCTGGGGCGTTGTATGGTGGCTATGTGGCTAAGACAGGTGTGGTACCCACATGTATGGTATCAGGCCTTCCACATGGACCGACACACATTTTCCCACATAATACATATATGTTGGGGATGGCATTTATGGCACATCGATGCTACCAGCCCATAACACCCTCTCCTCTGCTGTCATCCTTCCTTCAGAACATCCATCCACCTCTGTCGGCTATCTGCAAACATGTCTTCTCATGCAAGCTGCTACACCATGGCCTACAGAGGTACTTTTTTCTGCATTACACCTCTCCATGCATGTTTCTCCTGTGCCTGATCTGCACATCACCATTCCTGCTCCATCCTCCTTTCATTGCACACATCCTGCCACTTCTGACTACACTAGGAGACATGTCTTACTCATCCTATGCCACACACTGACATTGTGACATTTGACATTGGAACCCCCCAGTGCATGGATACAGCTGCCTCCCATATGCTTATCCAAATTACTGGCTGCCACATAGGGTGCCCATGGATCTGGCATGTCCATCAGCTCCCACCTGTCCTTTCATCCCTCACCTTTACATTCTCTTTCCTTGATGCTCCCTTATCCAGCCATTTTCAGACGTTAAGGTGCATGTTTGACACCTTAAAGTCCATTGTCCTCTTAACATACGTTAAATAGCCCATTGCGCCCTTACCGCTGGAATGCCTCCTACCCGCCCTGCGCCTTTTTCGCTTGTAAAATCCCTTAACACCCTTTAGTAAACATACCCCTATGTTTCTTAACCCACATCAAGAGCAAGCAATCCTCACGAATCAAATGGAGCAAAAACAACTAATGAATGCTAGGATAACAACTCCACCTAATGCACAAAGAATCAAATGAAAGAAATATAGGAGACTAGATAGCCAGCCAAAATTTATTTACCAAAAAGAAAAATTTCCAGCTGAAGAGGCTCAGCAAAGATATATTGCACTCACTGAGTATATCTGGAAACAGCATAAGTTTTTGCCCGCAAAATAAACTATCCTTTTTACGAAAATATGTTTTCAAAATCCTAGCTTTATCCAATTCAGTAGACAAAGAGGCTATTAAAGTAGCTCTAGAAGGAATCTTATCAAAAGACTCCAGAAAATTAGTCAGATCCAATTCCAATTCAACCTCCACTCGAGCTGCCTCAGCCTCATTCTGTGCCAAATTCCTTGTAGGCAGGCAATATAGGTTGGAAAAATCCAACATATCAGCATCCTGTAGAAGCAATCTCTTTAAAATATTTCCCAAAAGAAACAATGATGAAAGTAATCTAGTTTTTAGAACCTGAGGTTCCTAGAGTGGGTCGGATTATCTAAGGCTTCAAATTGCCTATGTAAAGTCAAGGAATTTTTAACACTAATAGCAATGGCCAATTGCAGAGAATCAACCTGAGTTTCTAACTTCCCCATATTTTGATTTATATCAGAAATTTTATACTTCTGATCTTGAAACTCATTAATCACTTGCACAGAAAACTGTGCTGTTTGTTCCATAATGCCCCTCAGCATATTATTCTGAGACATCATCTTCCATATATCTACTAATGATACATTAAGGGGAGTATTTCTTGTGTATCAGAGGAAAGAGATTTTACAGGCATCTTAATTGGAAGCGGCATATCAGGTACAAAAGTGGAATCTTGTGGAATAGGGCCAGGAACAGTACCCATTTTCCGACCAGTCCTCATTAAGGGGGTACAATCACCCCTATCCTGATGGCCCTGTACTCCCCTTCGTGGAGAGGAAGGAGTCCTAGATATATGACTAAGAGAGGCCCCTGAAAGGAAGAAGGAAGGGAGGCCAATGCCATATCTTTAACTTCAATAAGCCCAGATTACAAATGGCAGTCCATAGGAGCCGAAACTACCTTACGAGTAGATGTTCTGATAGCAGGCTTCTTGCCTTCCCTTTCCTCTTCCCAGCTCCTTTGGGCATCTCTAACTTCTTAGGACCCCAAATGGCCCCAAAGTGGCCCAAAGGGGCAGCCCCCTTTAGTCATGTGCTCCTTTGGGCACATGATCACAGGCTGCAACCACAGTCACGGCCGCAAGTGACTTTGCTGGTTTTCAAGGTTCCTAAGTGGCTGCCAATGATATTACTGGGAAGGGTGGAGTTTCTTTCCTTGCACGGATCACTCCGGGTACACAGACTGGTAACAATGGCAGATAATTTACCTCACAAGGTCCCACAGTCTGCTGCTCCAAACTCAGGTTTTCCACTTCCTCTATTTCACTGTTTTTCAGTGAAATTGTTGCATTTATTCCAGTCTAGTGTTTACAAGAAGCACAGGAGCATGTTTACGAAACCATGCTAACAGCAGGGGGTTTATCACATGCTAAGCCTGCCATGGTATCTATTAACATGAGCTAAAAATGTGTATAAAGTAAAAATCTTGCGCTACTTGCTTTGTGTGGGTTGGGGGAACCTCGGTGGGTTAGGGGTGCAGTGTGAACATTGACTGCACATCGAGGTTAGCATAGGCATCTTTAGTGTGTGTTCACCATCAATGTTGCAGTTAGCGCTGGTGCACTTACTGCCACCTCAATGGGTGGTGGTAACTGTACCTGGGGTAATCACGGTAAATGGCTTAATGTAGGGGTGGCACTGATTGCTTTCAAATTGCAAGGGAACATACTATTCATGACCCCATTCGTTAGCGTGGGTCTGGTGCCACCCCCCTGCTAAGCTCCACAATGCATGAGCAGACACAGAAAGGGGTGGAGGAGCTTGGAAGCATGTCTACCACAGCAGAGGAGCAACTGGTGGTATGGGAGGCAGAGAAGGAGCAGCTTTGGTCCAAAATTGAGGATCTGGAGAATAGATCTAAGAGGAACAATCTGTGAATCAGAGGGGTGTGGGAAAAGCCAGAGTTTGTTGACTTAAAAAGATGACTGTGTCCATTTTCCAGCAGATTTTGAATGGAGACAGAGTTGTAGAACCACCACCACAGATCAAACTGGATAGGGCACATAAACCACTGGGGCCAGCAAAGGGTAACCTACCCAGAGATATTGTACTCTGTCTGCCTGACTTTGAATTTAAAGAACATATTGCTGCCAAAATGAGGTCCCTAAATAACAAGTAAATTTGTCTGTCAAGGATACTCGGTGGCCATTTATGCGGACTTAGCTTCAGGAACACTCCAGAGAAGGAAGGAGTTGGGTGGAGTGACAGTGCGTCTGCAACGGGAAGACCTGAAGTACCGTTGGTTGTACCCCTTTGGCTTAGCCTTCACTAAGGAGGGCCGCACCTGGTGGGTGAAAAACTACACAGATGCTCTGGACACTTTGCGGCAGGAGGGAGTGCCCAGGGATGGGTTGGCGAGACCAGAGAAAAGATTTGAGGCTGTGGGAAGACCTGGGAGTTGGACTGAAGTGGCTAAGGAAGCGGTGAAAAAGAAGAAGAAAGGCGCAGCGAAGTACTTGATTATATGAGGACTGTCTAGAGTATTTTGGTTATGTCACAGATTACATCTCATCTGTTTGACTGTTTCTGTCCTCTATTCTGTCCTATCTTATAAATGGCGTTCTTTTCTATTTTCTCAAATGATATTGTATTATAAACCGCTCTAATGCCTTTTGGCCTGAGCGGTATATCAAATGATAAATAAAATAAATAAATAAACATAAACATAAAAAGACAGCAAAAAATGTAATCATCAATAAAAGTACTCTCTACTCTTCAGTATTGATTAAGCCCTTTGTTTTAAGTCTCTAGGGTTTAAAAAATATTCCTGCCACATTTCAATACCTGTTTTTTTGCACAGAGCTTTATGGCGATAAGTCTAAACCCCCGGTGAAGCTTTTTAAAGTGAGACAAAGATTTTTGTAGAGTTATTCTAAGTGTCCTTTGAGCTAAAGATTAGGGTGGGCTGCGGATGTTTAGTAGCTGTATGCTGCAGAAGTTTTATGCTGTTGGCGTTTCCTCGGGAGCTCCAGGACAGTGGAGGAAAGTTGTGCAGGTAGCCGGCTGCCATCAGATAAGTAAACTGTGTTAGGCAGGCACTGAAATTGTCTGAGCTTCCATGTGATTCTTTGTATTTCCCCCACAGGTATTATAATCTGTATATAATCGCTTGGAGCTCCTACAGTTTATAACATAATTTGACTGTATTTAGCCAGTGGCTTTAATAACAGCTGCTGCCGAGGCGCCTCAGAGTATCCTCTGCCTTTTAAAGTATAATATTTTCTGTTTAACTTGGTTGATTCATTATATAGTAATAATATTAATAAATGGTGAAAGTTTTTTAAGCCTGTGATGTTGAGCTTGATGAATCCCCTATGGCTTTCAGTAGACACATAAAGGGATGATCTATTATCAGGAGGCTTTTTCTCCTACATTTAATTTATTTTATTTTATTTATTTAGACAGTTTTGTATACCGCCTTATCCTTCAATCAAAGCGGTCACAACACAATTGGGGGATACATTTAACACGCAGGGATATGAGACACATACACTAATACTTACAGGGAACATGGGCAATGGAGGGTTAAGTGGCTTGCCCAAGACCACAAGGAGCATCTGTGGGACTAGAAACCCCAGTCCTTCCGGCCCAAGGTTGCTGTCCTCTAGTGGGATTTGAACCCCCGACCTTCCGGCCTGAAGTACCTTGCCCCAACCACTAGGCTACTCCTGTTTAAGTGGCTTATTTGTCTGCCTTGGTATGAGTATTTGATTTGCTTTAATTTGGTTTTTGTCTTTAATAGGAGTTTTTTGGATCTGTGAATGTGAGGTGGTGTTGTAGTTAGGTAATTCTCCAGACTAATAGTTTTCTGTAGCTATTTGTGTTGTAATATCTGGTTAATGAGATATTTTGAGACCCTATAGATCAGTGTGTGGTAATATACCTAGACAACATCCTGATATCTTCCAAGTACCTGGGCAGTCATGACTACCAAGTCTGTCAAGTTCTGGAGTGTCTACAGAAACATACATTTTATTCCAGGCTAGAATAAGATTTCTGCAGCACAAAGCTACTAAACATCGACAGCTAGAGAAATGTGGATTCAGCAAGAAATCCACAGAATTTCTGGGGTATATCATTTCTCTTGATGACATCCAAATGGATCCCTAGAAGATCTCAGCATGACTGAGTGGCTGGTCTCAAAAGACATCAAGGGAATCTAGCGATTACTAAGATTTTCCAACTTCTACTGATAATTTACCAATTTTGAAACAGTAATCCATCTATTAACAGAAATCCTGAAGAAGGGTACCTTTTTCAAAAGGGGCTGTGAATAACAACAGGCATTTGATAGCCTCAAGATGGCATTTACATCCATGTCTACTACTTCTACCAACCCAGAACAGCCTTTAATTGTAGAGGTTGATGTCTCCAGGGGAACAATTGATGCTGTACCAGAGGATGGCACCAGAGAATATCGTCCATCCATTTTTCATTCTAACCTGGAAGCTGACTGCAGCCGAGAAAAATTATCATATGTTTTAAGTCATTAAGACTGCCTCTGAAGAATGGTGCCACCTTCTTGAAGGAGCATGTCACCAAGCCCAGGTCTAAATGGATCATACTGCTGTCATTAAGTGCCATCAAATTTCTTAAGACCTCATGAAATATGAACTGGTAACAAGCATGCTGGTCAGTCTTCTTTTCTTGATTCAACTTTGTCCTGACCTAATGACCTAGCATTCAGAATAATAAGGCTAATGCCCTCCCCCAGAGAGAAGGGGATGAGATGTGAGAGCTAGAAACTCCTACCACAATCCTCTACTTGGAGAACTTTATTCTGGTCACTCAAAAGATGTACATTTTGGAACGTGTAAGGGTGAGTCTTCCCAGTGATAAGTGTTAGTGCAAGATCCACAGCAAGGAATGAAAAGATCAGAGGAAGAGACAGATTGGAATTGTTACCAAAGATTAGTGTACAAAAATGACAAGACCTCTCGTAGCCAGGGTGGGGCCAAGTGACTTTACATCTTGTGAAACCAGTATCCAGAATAAGGTTCCTCCAGAAAGCCACCAAGGACTGGTAAGGCCATTACCTACACCTTCTAAACCCTGTTGCATGGCGTTCATCACAGATTTACCTATGTCACAAGGAAAACCTACAATCTTGGTGGTGGTGGAGTTTTTCTCTCAAAAATAGTCCACGTCATTGCTGCTGTTGGTTTCCCAATAGCATGGTAAACAGCAGATATGTTGGTCTAAGAGGTGATGTGTCATCATGGTCTGCCTTCCCACATTGTCTCTAACTGAGGTTCCCAGTTCACTGCAAGGTTTTGGAGTGAAGTGATAAAGCTTCCAGATATTAAAGCCATTTGCCTTCAGTCTACCACTTGCAATTAAATGAGCAAGCAAAACTCATGAGCCCTCCTGATGGAGGTGTTAAGGGCTAAAACAGGTGTTGGAATTCAGAATGGCATGGGACAGATACAGTGGATCCCTTTATAGCAAAAGGATGAAATCAGAATAAATGTAATTATCTTTTATACTTCAACAGCCCAGCACTTTTATACTTCAGCAGCCCAGCACTCCGACCCTCCAGCTGCTCACCCAGCGGGGATCGAGTGGGTCGGAGCACCAGGCCACCCCCACCAGGCCGCTCTGCCCAATCCGGGCAGCAGGAGAAGCAATTAAAAGGAAGCGCCAGCCGGCGCGCGGCCTCTTCAGCAGCCCAGCACTCCGACCCTCCAGCTGCTCTCCCGGCGGGGATCGAGCGGGTCGGAGCACCAGGCCACCCCCACCAGGCCGCTCTGCCCAATCCGGGCAGCAGGAGAAGCAATTTAAAAGGAAGCGCCAGCCGGCGCGCGGCCTCTTCAGCAGCCCAGCACTCCGACCCTCCAGCTGCTCTCCCGGCGGGGATCGAGCGGGTCGGAGCACCAGGCCACCCCCACCAGGCCACTCTGCCCAATCCGGGCAGCAGGAGAAGCAATTTAAAAGGAAGCGCCAGCCGGCGCGCGGCCTCTTCAGCAGCCCAGCACTCCGACCCTCCAGCTGCTCTCCCGGCGGGGATCGAGCGGGTCGGAGCACCAGGCCACCCCCACCAGGCCGCTCTGCCCAATCCGGGCAGCAGGAGAAGCAATTTAAAAGGAAGCGCCAGCCGGCGCGCGGCCTCTTCAGCAGCCCAGCACTCCGACCCTCCAGCTGCTCTCCCGGCGGGGATCGAGCGGGTCGGAGCACCAGGCCACCCCCACCAGGCCGCTCTGCCCAATCCGGGCAGCAGGAGAAGCAATTTAAAAAGAAGCGCCAGCCGGCGCGCCCGCGCCTTGCGGGCCCGCGCCTGAGGGCCGCGCAAGAGGGCCCTTTGGCACGGCCCTTAGGCAAAAGCTCGACTAGACCCTCGTTGACCACCAAAAAGCAGAAGAAGAACTACGCAGAATCTACCTTACTCCCCTGCACTGCACCGAATTGACAGCCACCAAACCGCAGCAAGTATACCTGACGACAGAAATCCCTCAACAGACCCGCCCTCTGCAGTTGATCTTACTTGTTTATATTAGAAAATTCAAATAACAATTACATCCTAGCTTGATTAATCTTCCCTCTGTTCTGCCTATTCAACTGTGAATAACCTCTGAGACCCTAAGTAGATTATCTTTCATAGAAACTACATCATAATCTGGTATAACTTGATCAATATTGTAAATAAGATATACAACAAAACTACATTACCATTGTTAGTATTAATTCATACAGCCATCACAAATAGCCTGAAATTAATACTGTTGCCAGTAGCACATATATAGATTATAACCAGTACGATTATTTACTGTTGTCAGTAAGATATACTACTGAAATACTATACCATCACCAGTACTAATTCTCATTGTTGAAACTGCTCTGAACCTAACATTAATTGATAAGTACTTTACCTGAAGAGCCTAAAGATTTACAGTGTGACAAATAGTATACATAACTAATCAATGCTGATTAAACTGTTGCAACAATTGATATTGATATCACAATTAAACACTTCACTAGCTCTCTCTACATCATTGTTTTCAACAGTACCTATTACTGTTCCCAATAGTAAGTCATCACTTGATACTGTTGCCATTAGTAAATTATTGATACTGTTGCCAGTAGTAAGACATCACTTGATACTGTTGCCAGTAGTAAGTTATTACCGTTGCTAGACAGTAAGTCATCACTCAGAACTGCTGTAAATAAGTAGCTAACTAATAAGTAACAACCATACATTCTATTACAGTTGTCTTTAGCAGATTATCATTAATCAATACTGTTGTTATTTTCTGCATAACACAACCACCTAGTCTATTCTCTGCATAACTCAACCACCTAGTGACTTTCTTTCTCTCTCATTTATTTTACCCCATCATATAACTGCTTAGCGCCACTAACCACAAAACAGTTAAAATGACACGTACAAACATTTTGCTAATGAATCTATTTAATATCAGTCTAGTTCTAGCAATTCTAACTATTGACTTAACACTAAGCCTAAACAGTAAAAATTATAAAACAATTCCCATAATTCACTCACTCACTCGGGACAACAACCATATCGGACACATTTATCCAAACAACCATCCTAAACCAAACTTCCATAGACTAATTCACATAAAAACATACCCATACCATACAACCAAGGGAACATGCACCAACAACCTAACATCCCTCTCATGCATCCTTATCAATGCACGGTCAATGAAAAACAAGCTGCCCATATTTAATGATTTAATAGCAGACTCCAAACCAGACATATTATGTGTCACAGAAACTTGGCTCTCCGATTCAGATACAGTCTACTTAAATCAACTTAATAATGAAGATTATGACACTTTCTATAAACATAGAACCAATAAAAAAGGCGGAGGCGTATTAATAATGACAAGAAAAGTACTAAGCGCCAAATCAATCCAGTCAAACATCTCCAATGACACAGATACACTATTAATAAAGATCGGTCCCATGAAACTCTGCCTAGTATACAGACCCCCAAACCAAAAGTTAGATTACCTTGACGCCTTTATCGAACTCCTCAGTTCATCCACAGAACAACACCCTATAATCATGCTTGGAGACTTTAACCTTCCCTCGCTACCAACACTGGAATCTAAACTGTTCCTTGATACAATATCAGACATGGAATATCATCAGATAATAAATACATCCACACACACAAAAGGTGGAACACTCGATCTTATCCTTCTCCCTAACACACTCTTCAAGCTAATAAATCCCAACTCAGTTGAATGTACACAGATACCCTGGTCTGATCACTACATTATAAAATTAAATCTTACATACCCCTTTAATAGCACTAACAATCAACCCATAAATGTTACAACATCAAAATTCAAAAAATTCAACAATGAAGAATTTATTGACCTAATAATTCCCCACCTCCTTTCATCTGCAACTAACTTAGATGACACTGTCAAGAACTGGCATGAAACCATCTACAATGCAGCCAAAATTAACCACACATACAAAAAGCCCACTTACCCTAAGACAAATACTAAACCATGGTTCAACAACACATTAAAACAAATGAAAAGAAATCTTAGAAAACTAGAACACAACTGGCGCAAATCTAAATTGACAATACATAAAGAAATAGATAATAACCAACTCACTAAATATAAATATACCATAGACAGTACAAAAAAAGAATACTATGCTAAAATACTATCAAAATCATATAACAGGCCAAGAGAATTATTCACCATTGTAAGAAACCTAACCAACCCTCAAACCTCTGACAATGAAATCACCGACATCTCGGTTCAAACCCTAGCCTACCATTACCAAAACAAAGCAAAAATGCCATCAATGTCTATAGACACTATCAAATCATCATGCAAGCAATCAGATCTATGGTCAGAGTTTCACCCCATAACTAAAGAGACACTAAAAAATATCATCACCAGCCTCAACACCACAACCTCATACCTAGACCCATGTCCAGTAACATGGATAAAGAATACACTACCAATTCTATTACCCTATATCCTATCAATAGTGAACCTCTCTCTGACCCAAGGCTACCTACCGCCCGCACTCAAACACGCTCAAATACGGCCAATCCTTAAGAATAGCAAACTTGATAAAACCTTGCCTACATCATATAGACCTATTTCAAGCATACCTTTCTTAGCTAAAATAATTGAAAAAGTGGTTCAATTACAGACTCAGGACTTCCTAGACTCATCTTACCCGCTCGATGAGCAACAGTATGGCTTTCGACCCCGTCATGGAGTTGAGACACTCCTCACAGTTCTAATAGATGCGCTCCTAAGAGGGATAGACGATCATAAACAGGCCTTCATTCTACTTTTTATTGATATATCAGCTGCGTTTGATAGCGTACACCACACAATAATGCTCAATAACTTGAGGCAAATAGGCTTAAATTCCACAGTACATAATTGGTTCTCATCTTACCTAAATAATAGAACGCAAAATGTAAGAATTGGGAATCAAAACTCAAACACATATAAACAAGAGATCGGATTACCACAAGGTTCAGCGCTGTCAGCCCTACTTTTCAATATTTACATAAAACCTGTCTGCAACATTTTCAAAAAATTTGGAGTAAAATATCATCTATACGCAGATGATATTATGATGTATATACCATTCTCGATACCCAATATACCGCTACAACTACTATCGGACTGCTATAACGAAATCACAACGTGGCTAAAAACACAAAACCTCCACATAAACCATACTAAAACAGAAGTTCTTATTGTAACCAAGGACAAAACTTATATTCCACCAACACACATAAGACTTCAAAACCAAGAAATTAAAATAAAAAACGAAATAAGGTATCTAGGCGTTATACTAGATACTCATCTAACGATGGAAACACACATTAGCAATACCATAAAGAAAATTTACTTCAAACTCAAAACCCTCAAACAACTTCGACCGCTAGTATTTACTCAAGACTTTATCAGCATAATCCAAGCAACAATAACTCCACATTTTGACTTTGCCAATCTAATCTTAATAGGCATATCAAAACAAAACATCAAACGATTGCAATTAGCGCAAAACGCAGCAGCCAGAATTATATTGAAAATTAACTCACTCCAACACATATCACCAATACTAGCCTCCCTCCATTGGCTACCAATTCAAAGTAGAATAACCTACAAAGCAATAATAACTGTATTTAAGACGTTATACGACATGGCCCCAACCATGCTATGTAACTTAATACACAAAGAACCATCCAAACCCACACACAGAAAAGGACAACTAAACAGATTAAAGACCCCAAAAGATTATACAAGAGCCCATAAATCAACAAACAACAGAGCCTTTTCCCACATAGCCCCAATGACCTGGAATTCCCTCCCAGAAGAGCTACGAATCTTAACCGAAATCATGGAATTCTGTAAAAAATTGAAAACTTATCTGTTCACCAAACACTATAACATAGATAACTCAACGCCTGCACTAGACAAAGGTTAAACAGGTATTCAGTCCACATTAAGCAAAAGCCTTTAACACAAACAAAAACACACACCCACGATTACCTCTCAGCTTACATCCTTTCACATCCATGTATATATATACATATAAAAACTGTATATAGTTAATCTGTGCCACTTTGTATTTATCTCACATTGTTTGACTGTTTACTTATAATATGATGTTCCTTGTAAATATGTTCTGTTATAATATGACGTTCCCTGTAAAACAAATTTACTTTGTTAATTGTTGTTCATTGTAAACCGCAACTGAACTTTGGAAGATGCAGTATATAAATATATATAAATAAATAAAAATAAATAAATAACAAATAGAGGGGAGAATCTGCATGGTACAGCAGGTACAACCCTAAAAAAGCAATAGAGGGGCATGATCTGCACAGAGAAGCAGGTACAACCACTCTAGCCACCTTACTGGGCAGACTAGATGGACCATATTGGTTTTTCTGTGCCACCATCTTACTATGTATGTTACTATGAGCCAAACTTTGGCACAGTAGCTACAATGCTTCTGTAACTACCACCAGAACAACTGACCCAGTTATTTAGAAACACAGAAACATGATGGCAGAAAAAGACCACATGGCCTATCTAGTCTGCCCTTTCATATTATCCACTACCAGGGGCGGCCCAAGGGGGGTGCGGAGACTCGGTGCGGGGCCTCATTTGCATAAGTGGCCTTATTTGCATAAATATTTGCATAATGCTAACATACACTAACTTTTAGTAAACATGTCTCTTAATGAGTGTATGGATAAAGACAGACTAAAAGATTTCTACATTACTATAATCCAGTGCCAACCGCCAGGCACATTAGGAACTACTACAAACACTGCCCATTTAGAACCCATAGCAAACCCGCCGTAACCTAACAGCACTACCAGGACTCACAAAGCACCATACCCTACCTATCAAAAGGCAACACTGCAAATATTAAACCAATACATTTCAGAGAACAACAATACATGATCTACTGGGGAAAGAGAACAAGTGGCAATGTCTAATAGGAATTACATAAACAGAATACCTCAGCTCAGTTACACATGCAGAACATAGACCATCACCAAACAAGGAATCACAATTTAGAAACAGGAAGGCAATAATTAAACTGGGAACCCCAAAAGCCAAACTTGGAATGTACAACAACACTGTAGAAATAAAACTATAAATTAATTTCCTCTTGTACCAAACAAAGCGCAGACGTTAATGATGCACATTTCCCAGAGCTTTCATATTCCAGTTAATAAATTCAAAATAAAGAGATATCTTTCTACCTTTTGTGCATTTTTTTTCAGTTGCAATTGCTCCAGCCACTTTCTTCTGGTTTCTTCATGTTTTCTGCTAACTCTCCATCATCTGCTGTCCATTTGTCCTTTCTTCTCTCTTCTAGTTTTTTTCCATTCTCTCTCTACATCTGCTTTAACATACTAATCTTTCTCCTTTTGCTCTTTCCTCATTCCTATTTCATCCACCCAAATTTTACCCCTCCATCCTCAATCCCCACTTACTCTCCCAATACCCGGCCAATTGTAGATTTTTTATCCCTCCCACACAAAATATTCTTCCCCTCTCCATTTTACTCTCCCAGCCCCATCCCATTCTAATCCTCCCCCAACATCAGCTCCCTTCTAGTTCCAGCCTCACCCAGTATCCATTCCCTTCTAGTCCCTGCATCAGCCCATTTCCAGTCCTAGCCCCCCATCAGCCCATTTCCAGTCCTAGCAACCCCCCAACCCAATACCAGTCCTAGCCCCCCCATCAACCCACTTCCAGTCCTAACCCCCCATCAGCCCACTTCCAGTCCTAAGCCCATCAACCCATTTCCAGTCAGCCCCCCATAGCCCATTGCCAGTCCTAACCCCCCCCCATCAGCCCACAGCCCATTACCAGTCCTAGCCCCATCAGCCCACCTCAAGTCCTAACCCCTCCCCATCAGCCCATTTCCTGTCCTAGCCCCCCCATAGCCCATTATCAGTCCTAACCCCCCATAGCCCATTACCAGTCCTAACCCCCCATCAGCCCACAGCACATTACCAGTCTTAACCCCATCAGCCCACCTCCAGTGTTAACCCCCCCATCAGCCCATTTCCAGTCCTAGCCCCCCCATAGCCCATTACCAGTCCTAACCCCCCCAACAGCCCACAGCCCACCAGTCCTAACCCCACCAGTCCTAACCCCATCAGTCCACCTCCAGTCTTAATCCCCCCAGCTCATTTCCAGTCCTAGCAACCCCCCCCCCAACCCATTTCCAGTCCTAGCCCCCCATAGCCCACTCCCAGTCCTAATCCCCATCACCCAATTTTCAGTTTAAGCCCCCCCCCATACCCCATAACCAGTCCTAACCTCCCCATCAGCCCACTCCCAGTCCTAATCCCACCAGCCCATTTCCAGTCCTAATCTCCCATCACCCAATTTTTAGTTTAAGCCCCCCATAGCCCATGACCAGTCCTAACCCCCCATCAACCCACTTCCAGTACTAATCCCATCAGCCCATATAAAGAATTAGCTCCCCCATAGCCCATCACCACTCCTAACCCCCCCATATCCCCCCCATAGCCCCCCCATAGCCCATCACCACTCCTAACCCCCCCCCATAGCCCCCCATAGCCCATCACCACTCCTACCCCCCCCCATAGCCCATCACCACTCCTAACCCCCCCCAGCCCATCACCACTCCTAATCCCCCAGCCCAGCCCAGCCCAGCCCAGCCCAGAGAATTTTTTTTTAAAAAAAGCTGTCTTCTCCCGCTGCCAGGGCCACCGCGGCAGAATCGAGTGTGCCGCGGGGCCCCCCCTGCCCAGCAGAGCCTGCCCTCCCCCGTATCACCTCTCTTCGTAGCTTCAGTCAGACGCGCTGGCTTTCAGAGCGCGAAGGGACTAGTTTCCCTTTCGCGGCTCTGTTAAGCCCGCGGGGGCTGATGGGAACTTATACCAGAAGTGGTATAAGCCTCGGGTGGGGCAGCAGATGGGTCAGGCAGCCCCACCAAACAGCCAGGAGGGCTGCAGGTGAATACCCGCCACCTGCTCCCAGTCCTATCTGCCCCTGCTGAGGGTCAGGTGGCGGTGAAAAAACATTTCTCTCCTTGGCGGGCTTTCAGCATTCCTGCTGGGTGTCCTGTTTCCATGGCAATGGGATACCATGGCATCGGTATACCAGCAGAAGCATAGGACGGGCTGGATGGGGTGCTAGGTGGATGTCTCATGCCTGTGAATTGAGGCAGTACCAGACCATAGAGGGAGGAGTGGCTCAGTGGTTGGGACAGGTTACCTCAGGCCAGAGGGCCAGGGGTTCAATTCCTGCATGGGGACAAGCAACTTCAGGCCGAAGGGACTGGGGTCTCTAGTCCCATGGCCACTTCTTGTGGCCTTGGGCAAGCCACTTAACCCTCCATTGCCTCAGGTACACTTAGATTGTGAGCCCTTTGGGGACAAGGGAATAAAAAAGTACCTGTTAGTATACATGTAAACTGCACTGATTCTAAAGAGCACGGTATAAATAAATAAATTAGTGCCTGATTCTGCAACTGCAGGAACATCTGGCTCCATTGTTTGCAGAATTTGGTAGGTTTTGGGGCTGTACATTTTTTGACTGTCCAGAAGGCCCGGACGTGCCTCTCACTGAATTGGGCTCTAACTGAGTTAGAAAATACGATTCACTTAAAATTTTGCTGGCTTATATTGTATATATTTGGGGCGGCATTTTCAAAGGCATTTATATGGGTAGCTGACCTAGTTACCCATGTAAATGCCTTTCAAAAATCCCAGATAAGTCCCTAACACGCCCAGATGCTATGTGGTTAGCACCAGGGGGTTGTTGGAGGCATTCCAGGGTGGAGCGGGAGCGGAGGAAAGGGCTAAATGTGTAGCAGCAATTTTCAATGCTACCCACAGCCCTCTGTGCCTTAATAGGAGAGGTTTTTCCTCGACTGTCTTTCAGGCACAAGGGCTAAGCAGGTAGCATCGAAAATTGCTGCTATCCGTTTAGCCTTGGCAACTGCCGGCACTTCCAGCTAAACCCAGATTTTCACTTCTGTCACCATGGAAGTGAAAATCCGGGTTAAGCGGGTCGGTGGGCAGGCTATGTGCTGACATAGCGCATAGCCTGCCCAAACGAAAATTGGGCCCTTGGAAGTCTAGATAAAAGGGATTTAGATAGGTAAGAAAATGATTTATTTTATTTTATTTAGAAGGATTTAGTATACCGCCTTATCGTTAAATCAAGGTGGTGTGGCACATCAATCAAAATCAATAATAAAGTGTGGTTTGTAGCATGCAGTGTGAGAACTGAGAAGTGTATTTATTTTTATTTTATTTATTTTATTTAACTGTATTTATATCCCACTTTTCACCGGGTCAAAGCGGTGTAACACATAACAGGGGGGGGGGGGAATCAATGGTTATAGGGTGGGGCTATCACCAGGGGGCAACATTAATGATTTGGGATGGACACAGACATGTACAATCCTGTAGTTTCTAATCATGAGTTCTTGATGAGGGGGGTGGAGTTTCTGTTCAGAGGTGTTCATGGAATAGGACTGTTTTTAGCTGTTTTTTGAATGATGTGAGATCATCGTTGTTCCTGATGTGGTTCGGCAGAGAGTTCCAGAGTGATGGAGCATAAAGTTCGAAGGCTCTGTTGCAGGTCCGTTGTGTGGACTTGGTTCTTTTGTGGGGGACGGTGATGGAGTTATTGGAGGATTGACTGGTTGTTCTGCTGTGGGTCAGGCGAGGCAGTAGGGTGTGGAGCGGGGTGTTCTGTGTTTGGTGGATGGTTTTGTGGGTGAGTAGGATAGCTTTGTACTTGATTCTTGCTTTGATGGGAAGGATGTGTAGGTCTCTTAGGATTGGGGTGATGTGGTCCCGTTTTTTCGTGTTCTGAATAATCCTTGCCGTGGTATTTAAGGCAGTGCGGAGGGGGTTGGTTTGTGTGGCGGGTAGTCCATGGTAGATTATGTTGCAGAAGTCCAGATATGGGAGTGTCACAGCTTGCATTACTGTCCTGAAGTCCTGAGGTTCGAGGAGGGGTCGGAGACATTGTGCAGTTTTAGCTTTGTGGAGTATAGTTCCGGCGGTCTTGTTGATTTGATGCTGAAGGGTTAGAGCTTGGTCAATGGTAATGCCTAGATATCTTATTTGTGGTTGTATTTGAATTTGCGTGGTTCCCATGCAGAGGTGGGTAGGTGGCTTGAAGTCTGGGTCTTTTGTTACTATAAGAGCTTCAGTTTTCTTTATGTTAATGGATAGGTTGTTCTCTTGTAGCCAGTTGGATACGTCACTGAAGCAGGCTGATAGTTGGTCATTTGTTGGGTTTGTGGTTGTAATTGGTGTGTAGAGCATTATGTCATCGGCGTAGATGTGGAAGTTGATGTTGTGGGTGCGTATGACTGAGCAGAGTGGACGGAGATAGATATTGAAGAGCATGGCTGATAATGTGGATCCTTGAGGTACTCCTTGATGTTGTTGGTAGGGGGGCGAGGTTGAGGTGCTGGTGCGGATCAGTTGCTATCGGTTAGTTAGATATGACCTGAACCATTGGAGTACGGTATCTTTGATTCCAGTTGTTTGGAGTCTGTGTATGAGGATGTCGTGGGAGATGGTGTCAAAAGTTGCTGAGATATCAAGGAAGATCAGGATGTATCCGGAGTGTTTCTCTTGGGTTCCTATGATGAGGGTGTTCATCAGTGTGGTCATGAGGGTCTCGACTCCATGTAGTGGCCGGAATCCATGTTGCTGTGGGTCTAGTATGTTGTTGATGTCCAGATGTTCTTGAAGCTGACGTTGGACTATCTTCTCTATTATCTTGGCGGTGAGGGGGAGGCTTGCTACTGGTCTGTAGGAGGTGGGGTCTAGGGGGTGCTTTTTCAGGGTTGGTCGAATGATTGTGGTCTTGAGGGCGTCTGGCATGTGTCCTTGGGTAAAGGATTCATTTACGATGTGGGTTAATGGTGTACTCAGGTCCTCTTTGGTTTTCTTTATCCAATCTGTAGGACAAGGGTCCAGCAGGGAGGTGGTGGTGTTCAGGCAGGAGATGGTGGAAGATATTTCTTCTTTTGAGGTTGTGTTGAACGTGTTCCAGGCTTTGTTTATGATGGTGCATGGATCTGTCTTGGTTGTTTCAGCATAGTGGTGTGAGCTTTGTGGTTGTTGAAGTTGTTTGTATTGTTGGGCTAAGAGATCAGGGGGGATATCTTGCAGCTGGTCGGTGTTGCTAGGTGCTTTTGTCAGTTTTTTGACAATTTGGAAGAGTTCTCGAGGTTTGTTTATGGCTGACGTGATGATTTTGGTGTGGTAGTTTTTCTTCGCGTTGTCAGTTTCTGAGTGGTAGGTAGTGAGTTCGTTGAAGTACTTTGTTTTGTCTAGTGTGTAGTGTAGTGTAGTGTGTGGGGCAGTGCGTTAGATTATATCGGTGAACTATTTACATAATGAACTATATACATATATAGAAAATGGGGCTGTTTGAGAGGCGTGCTAGGATTGAGATTCTGTAATGTCTTGGGGGTAGGATCGTGATCCTGTAATGTCTTGAGGTAGAAAATTTATGTGAGGTCCTTGAAATGTACTGCAAATAGATCAGTCTTAAGAAGTTTTCTGAAGTCCTTGAGGTTCTTGGTTGATCTTATGTGGTCTGGGAGAGAGTTCCATATAGCGGGTGCTGCCAGGGAGAGTGCCCTCCTTGATGTGGCCAGCCTTGTTTTAGCAAATCCTTTTGGTGTTCTGATGGTGTCTGAGGTTCCTTTTCTTCTTGGTCTCCTGTTGTCATCGGATTTTATGAGAGGGCGTAGGCTGTCTGCTGATAGGTTATGTATTATTTTAAATATGTGTAGAAGTACTTTGAATTGGATTCTGGAGCTGATTGGGAGCCAGTGTATGTGGTACAGTATGGGGGTGATGTGATTGTGAATTGTGTGATCTGTCGTGAGTCGTGCGGCTGTGTTTTGTGCTAGCTGTAGTGGTTTTATTGTCTTTTTAGGTAGCCCTTGGTAGATGTGATTACAATAGTCTAGGGTTGGAGTGATGATGGCTTGACAGACTGTTCGGAAGTGTTCATGGGCGAGGATGGGTTTGAGCCTTCTGACTGTCCTCATTTTGATGTAAGCGCTCTTTGTTATTTTTGCAATGAGGGACTGGAGGTTGAGGTCCTTGTCGAGCGTTACTCCCAGGTATTTTATTTCTTGTCTTACCGGTATGATGGTGTTGTTTAGGTTGATGGTGGCTGATGGTGAGAATGTCCGGTTTCTTGTGATGAATAGAGCTTTCGGTTTTGTTGTAATTTATTGATAGGTTGTTTTCTTGCAGCCAGGTTGCCATTTGTTGGAAGCAGTTGGCTATGTTGGAGTAGTCTGGGTTGTCCGGTTTGATTGGTGTGTATATCATTATGTCATCTGCATATATGGTGTATTGAATCTTGTGGTCCTTGATGATGGTGCATATGGGTTGTACGTAGATGTTAAATAGCAGGGCGGAGAGAGCTGAGCCTTGTGGGACTCCTTGAGTGGCTCTGAACGGTTGAGAAGTCTTTGTTCCACACTTGACTTGTAGTTGTCTGTTGGTGAGGTAAGAAGTAAACCAGCTCAGAGTAGTACTGTGTAGGCCTGCCTCCTGTAGTCTGTTTAGTAGGGTTGTGTGGCAGACAGTATCGAAAGCTGAGGAGATATCTAGGAATATCATGATGACACCCATTCTGGTGTTGTCGACTGTCCTCAAAAGGCTGTCGAATAGCTGGATCAGTATGGTTTCAACCCCATGTCTGGGTCGAAAACCGTGTTGATTGGGGTCCAGTGGATTGTAGATGTCGATGTGTTGTTGGAGCTGGTGTTGGACTGTTTTCTCGATGATCTTGGACAGGAATGGTAAGCTTGATATGGGTCTGTAGGCGGCTGGGTCAATTTTAGCCAGGGTGGTTTTCTTGGGGATTGTACGTATTGTGGCTAGCTTCAGGGAGTTTGGCATTGTTCCCTTGGAGAGGGAGTTATCTACTATTTTCCGTATAACTGGTGTTAGTTCCTTTTTCGTTGCTTTGATCCAGGCAACTGGGCAGGGATCTGTAGGGGTGGTGCTGGTGTTGAGGTCAGTGATGATCTTGGAGAGTTGTTCATTCGATGGGATGTCGAATGTGCCCCAGCTCCGGTCAGGTTCGAATGTCTTGTATTTCACTGACGCGCTGTTGTTCTTGGGTGTTGCAGTGAATTTGTTCTTGAGGTGGTCAGCAAAGATCTGTGGGTCTATTTGTTGTTCGTTTCTGTTGGAGGGTTCCTTGGTGAGGTTCTTTACGATTTCGTAGAGTTCACGGGGTTTGTTAGTGGACTTCATGATAAGGTTAGTATGGTATTCTTTCTTCTGCTGGTTGATGAGGTTGTTATATTCCTTTTGTTTTGTCTGGTATTGTTCCTGTAGGGATGTTGATTTGTTGCGTCTCCATCGGCGTTCAAGTCATCTTAGTGCTCTCTTTGCTATTCGTATATCCTTGGAGTACCATGGAGTGGAGCAGGGTTTTGTGCTGTGTGATTGTTGTGTTCTGCGGGTGGGTGGTCTGGCGGCAGATGAAATGATGTCGTTCCATTTGGAGATTTGCTCATCTATGTCCATTGTTTCGGCATTGAGGAGTAGTTGCGTGTCTTGTGTGAACTGTTCCTTGTTGAAGCTTTTGAATCTCCTGGTTGGGGGTGGGTCATTGTTTTGCCTTTTTGAGTCTGTTACTTGTAGTTTAATCTTTATTAGGTGGTGGTCTGACCAGGGTACCGGTGTGATGTATGGCCCTGAGATGAGGCTTCCTTCCTTTAAGTTGTTTGGGGCAAAGATTAGGTCGGGGGTGTGTCCAAGGTTGTGGGTGGGGGTGTTAATGAGTTGGGTGAATTGGAGGGCGTCCAGAGCTGACAGGAAGGCTTCTGCCTCTTTTCTGCTAGTAGATATGAGATTGAAGTCTCCAAGTATTATGAGTTGTTTGTGTAGGTTGTTGACTGCACATATTGCCTCTAGGATTGCTGAAAGTTCATCTGATGGTGTGTCTGGCGCTCTGTAGGTAAGGCAAATGGCTAGGTTCGAGTTTTCAATGATGATTGTGTTGCAGTGGTTTGTATTAGTTGAGATTTTACTTTTTAGCTTTAGGCTGGTCCTTGCTATGATGAGGACCCCTCCTCCTCTTCTTTGAGTGTGAGGGCAGTTGAATGCTGTGTGGGTGTCAGGGACTAGTTGGTTGAGTAACACATTGTCGGTGGGTGACAGCCATGTCTCAGTGATGCACAGGATGTCTGTTTGCTGGTCTTTTATGTGGTCAAAGATGGTATTTGTTTTGTTTCGTACTGACCTGGCGTTGATAAGCTCTATGGAGATGTTTGTGGGTCGGTTGGTGTTTATGTGGGGGTGAGTGGGGGTGCTGTGCTTCTTCTTTCCTTGTTTGCCGGGTTTCGTTGTTTGTCCTGTATTGAGGTCCTGCTTTTGCTCTTGGTAGTGTTTGTATGTTATTATTGTTTGTAGGAGGAACCAAAAGGTGTTGGGGGTGTTGAATGGAGTACTTGTGAGTTGTGGGATAAGATGGGTGGTCAAGAGTAGTAGAGGTAGGTAATGTGTAGCGACCATGTTGGATTACCTGTGTTGCTGCTGTTGTTGCTTTTCTGGCTTCAAGTGGTTCTGCTTTGCTGACCGTTGTCTGTTTTAGTTGCTCAGTGTTCTTTGTGTTGATCTTGATAGACTTCTAGGATGGTCTGTTTTGCTTTGTAATTGTTTTGGCCCTGCCTTCGTCAGGGTAATGGCCTGCATTTTACGTCCTGGTTTGAGTCCTGGCTTTCAGCTTGTTCTCGGCTGTTTAATGGATCCTGGAGAGTACGTGGCCACCGCCGAAGGGCCCTCTGGTGAGGCCCTCAGGCGCAGGCCCGCAAGGCGTGGGCATGCTTGCTGGTGTCCTGCTTTTAAATTAGGTGGAGAGCCCCGATTGGGCAGGCGAGAGGCTGGAGGCGTCTGGGTGGCAAGCTCCTATTGGGCTGAAGGCGTCTGGGTGGCGAGTCCCGATTGGTCTGGAGGGGTCCGGGTGGAGAGCCCCGATTGGGCTGGAGGCATCCGGGTGGCGATCCCCGATTGGGCTGGAGGCGTCCAGGTGGAGAGCCCCGATTGGGCTGGAGGCGTCCGGGTGGAGAGCCCCAATTGGGCTGGATGCGTCAGGACAAGGCTTGTTCCATGTAAACCGCGCTGATACTAAAGAGTGCGGTATATAAGAAAGTAAAATAAATAAATAAATAAATAAAAGGCTGGCTCAATCCCTCCTGGGAGAGCACACGTCCGGGAAAAGGATCCACATATACAATCCAACAAAATTATGTGGAAAGTAATGATTGTTACTGGTGCATGGCAAAGCTACATGGCATACCAGACTGGTTATTTGTGAGTGGTTTGCAGAATATAAACAGATTTAACTATTTCCAGAGTCTGCTAGGAAATCTTCTGGGAACAATGTATTTTTATGCTTCTGGAGAATTGTCTCTAGCTACATGTATCTGTAGTGGAGAGATGTTTAATTAGCTCCATTGTCAAGTTAAATTTGCTACATATACAGATTTAATTTTATTTAATCACATGTACTAATGTATTACGTTTTTCAACACTGCTAAATCACATTTATGTCATTGCTATATTTATTAATACAAACAGAATTATCTACACTGTGAAAAGGGATCAGTTTGTACCAGTGTGAACATCCTATGATCACTTGCTTACAACTTACTAATTTCAGATAATTGCAAGACAATGCTGCCTGTTAACAACATCATTCTCTTTAAATATGTAAACATTTTTTATCTATTGCAGGGGAAGGCAAATTAATGCCAGCGGTTTAAACTAGCCCATGGACCGGCTCAAGGTTTTCAGATGCCCCAGGCAGGAGCCCTGGCCATGCTGCCCCTTCAACGCCGAGCTGCCCCCCATGCCAAGCTGTGCCACCGCCCACAGATTCTGTCTTCTGGGAGGCTGGCAGCAGCTTTGTTGCTGCTTTTGTGCCAACGGCAAGCCATGTGTACATGGTCTGCCGTGGGCACCAAAGGGGCAGCACAAAGCTGCTGTGCCACCCACCATGTTCTGCCGCCCTAGGCAGCTGCCTAGACCACCTAGGCCGGCCCTGCCTCAGTCTCATTTGTTTCTGCCTGCTGCAGTTCCTCCGACTTACTTCAGCCTATGCATCCATCTCTGCCTCTCTGATCTTTCAATTATTTATTTGCCAGAACAGCTGATTTTGATTTTTTATAATCCCACCTCCCACCTCCCACTTCCCCCTTCCCCCTTCCACCTTTCCTCCCCTCCCCTCCTTTTCCCTCTTTCCCTCTTTCCCTTCTCTCCCTCTTCTTCCCCTTTCCTTAACCTTCCCCTTTCCCCTTCCCCCCTCCACCACCTCCCTTCTCCTCTTCCTTAACCCTTTCCCCCTTTCCCCCCCTCTTCTCTGCACACTCCCCCCCCCCCCCTTTGACCTTTGTTTTTCGGTTCAATGTATTCAGCTTGTCATTTTTATAGGTGCACAATTCATTATCCCTTGGTTTTGAGTGATTCCTTTTCAATAGATCCGGTTTTTCCAACCCTCCGGTGGACCCCCTATAATTGTCAACTCTGGTCTCTCTTTCGTTCCAGGTTTTTATTTTTGTTTGTATTTTATCCAGTTTTCTTACTCGTTTTTAATTATTTATGCATTCACTTTTTAGTGGTTGGGGTCTTCAGTCTGTGCTTTGCAAGCATTTTTTGATCCTGTTTATGACATACAGGGTCATTATTTTACCTGGTCTGGTTATTCCGATCATGTTATGGATTTTGTATTTAGTTCAGGACACACAATGGTTCATATAAAGGTTGCTATTAGGGGATCTTGCTTTTGGGTTTCAGCACCTAGCCTGTGGTACCATTATTACTTTGGGATTAGAATGAGAATTGAGCCACATACTTTTAGTATTCATACAGTTACAGCATTGATAGTATCTGGAGCCCCCTACCCTTTGATTTTATTTTCCTTTATAATTCATTTTGTGATTCATTGTCCATATATACGATTAGATATCACCATGTTTATTTTCAACTAATTCCCTCGGAACTAGCACATGATCACAACTGACAAGAAGTTTGTCATGTGTGGCACTAAGACCCTGTTTCCCTTCCTTTGAGCCGCTTGTATTATTACATGGCAAGTTCTGCTTGGTTGTGGTATGTTTATGCTTCTCCACGTTAGAGACTTGTGTATTTATTTTGTTGTTAGACAGTTTTCTTTCGTGTCTGCTGATCATGTATTAGCATTTTAAAAGGAAGTTTTTTTCAAAATAAACAGCTGATTGTTTTTTGACGCCAAAAGACCCCTTTAAATATAGGTCACTGTCTCTGCTGGCTTCCTGTTATCACATTGCAAGACACTGAGTTGCGGTACGTCCCTCTCTCTCTCATTCTTTTTTTGACAACATGGTGTGGAGGAGTAGCCTAATGGTTAGCACACTAGCTTGGGAACCAAGCAACTAGCATTCAATTCCCACTAGTACACCTTGGGCAAGTTATTTAACCCTCCATTGCCTCAGAATAATCCAAGTTATCAATGTCCCTGTTTAATGTACATTACCAAGTTTAAGTTATAATGTAAACCACTTTGATTGAAACAATAAAGCAGTATAAAAAAACCTGTTAAATAAATAAAATAAAAGTTTTGTAATTCATTTTTTATACGGCCTGTTTATCGTTCAACATTGTCATTTGCACCAACTTCTGGTTTTTTTTTCCTTTACAGTAACACAACCTACAGTACAATACATTAGCACACTATTTCCACAGAAAGTTTCTGTTGCATGGTTGCTGTTGTCCTCCCTGTTACTCTGGTTCAATTGTTCACTTTCTTATTTTTGTTGTATGGATTTACACAGTGTCTTTTTATCTTTCTTTTATAATAGTTGTTATGTTATCTTTCCTTTATAATAGTTTTTATGTTTTGCATTTGGTCATATGCAATTTACATCTTATACCAGATGCTTCTAGTGTCCACGTTTTTAAGTACCCTGTTTTTATTTTGGACATTTTATCTGTATGACCCTTTTTGATCTATGGGTTTTATGTTTTTATTGGTCATTTCTTTGTGGCAGCCACTTTTGAGCTACAAGTTAATTTTGTAGTGTTGTCTTAATGTTGTTTTCTTAATTATATATTTATTATCTAGTTTTTTACTTTTTTATAATTATATTATTGAATGGGTTCTTATTAAAATGTGTTTGTTTGTGTTGAAGGTTTACATTTATACCCCCTGAAGAAGGCACTAGCTGCCATAACACCGCTGATGTTGGGGTTTTCAAATAAAAGTGCACCCATGGAAAATGCAACATTGACGGTGAATGTGCACAAATATGTCCCCACTACTTGCGATGTGCATGCTCTGCTCTTGAATCACCCAGTCTCTGCCCCAACACACACTACTCAACTAGCGCAGGATTTTTTTGTGCAGCCTCATTTTTAGCGTGTGGTGCATTTTACCATGACACACTTGGCATGCACTGAACCCTGCATTACCTGGTAGCATATTTTAGTAAACATGCCCCTATGACTCAGAAAATTTCACAATGACTTTTACACCTACGTACTTTGAGACAATCAACAAAACTGTTATTTAGATATGGGGTTCGGAGGAATTCTTGAGCGTGGAATCGTGCTTACCTCAAAGTGCAAAACATTTCAAATTGTGAAGAACTGCTCATTAATCACTTTCCTGCAGGCATCCAGATGATCTAAAGTCTGCCGCTTGCACATGTGAGTGGAGCCACCTGCATATGGAAGGCCAAGTAGATGCCTTTCTTAAGCCTATTTTATAAAGATGCATAGATGCCAGCAGAAACTGTACCTAGATTGAAGACATGGACATTTGCACCTGCCCAGGAGCAGATTTAAATAGTCAGAGGTAAAATATGCGCTGACACACATTTTACAACCAATGAACTGCGAGTTAGTCTTAACTCTGTCAAACTCCACCCAGAAGACATCTACAAGCAGCTACTGGAAGGGACATGTTTACTAAAGCGTGTTAGCTGCGGGGTATGGGTGGAGAATAGGTGTGTCTGCAATGAGAAGCTACTGTGAGCACTCACAGCACAGGTGCAACTAATGCCACCTCAATGAGTGGTGTTAGCTGCATCCGCTATCCTACTGCAGCATGATCTCAGCAGTCTGGCCGCATTACCTGCTGGGAAAAATGCTATGCATACCCTCAATAGCTAACACAGTGCTATGTGCACTAACATGCCTCATCAGCTGTAAAAGCCTATCACGACTAAGAGAGACCCCTAAAGGTATGCCCCTGTTTTGCACCCCACTTATTTTCATACTTGTATTTCTATAGTAATTTTATAAGAGGCCTATTACACATTAAAAATCCCATATGAAATTACCCTTATATTATATGTATAAGTAGCAATGCATACATGTACAAAGCCCTCAGTGAAGCTAATCTTTTTTTTAAAAACATATTCTTTGACAAAGTAGCTTCTTCTGATGCTCATACCACCAAATATCCATGCATTTTGGTGGCACTATACATGTAATATAAAAGGTGGCATTCCATCCAGGATGTCCATGCCCCTGTGCACCTGATCGGAATTGGATGCACAGGGGCAGATGTGATTCTGATCCTGCGGGGCACATGTAGCCTGTGGGATCAGAATCACGACAGGGCCTGTACATGCAGGCCTCAGACCTGAACCCGGTTGGCCTTCACACACAGGCCTCCACCCAGCTAACTCAGTTAGGGCTTCTGAATGGAGCCGCAGTGCCATGGCATCCGGTTGCCATGGCAGCACAACTGCATTCAAGAGACATGATCCTCAGTCGCCAATGACTTAGTGTTTTCCCCACAGCCTGACCCCCAATTTGGCCTCCCACGGCCAGGGTCAGGCTGTAGGGTATCTCCTGCACCCCTCCACCCTTCGATGCACCCCGGGCCTGCAGTCTCTCCCCGTCTAGGGGAACTTATTCCACTTCAGAGGTGAAATAAGTTCCCCATTCCATCTGCCAGCCCCGGACCTACAGGGTCGACAGCTGATTTGGCCCTGCACGTCCGGGGCTGCAGACTGCTCACAGCCCACCCTGTCTCTGCCTCCATGCTGCCCCTTTCCCACCCCCATCTAGCTTTCCCATACAAACTCCTTGTTCATATGGGGAGTTTAGTTGGGAACAACAGGGGGGCCAAATATGTATTTATTTATTTATTTAACCAGTTTTATATACCACCTTATCCTTCAATCAAAGTGGTTTACATTATGTAATAACTACAAACAGGTACTGAATATATTCTCTTGTATCCAAAGGGCTCATAATCTATGTGTACCTGAGGCAACATAGGGTTAATTGGCTTGCTCAAGGCCACAAGGAGTGCCTAGAGGACTAGAAACCCCAGTCCCTCCGGTCTAAGATTGAATAGTGGGGATGGATGTATCTATGGGTCAGAATGACCCTGTAAGCCTTTTATAGAATACTAGGGGGTATGTTTACTAAACGGCGGTAAAGGAGCATGTGTGCCCTTAATGCAGGTTATCAGCACATTTGCTCCCTCAATGCTGAGAAAATGCTGCCTTAAGGTGCAGTAAAGGCACCGGCAGCGTTAAGGGTGTAGGAGACAGAGAATGGGCATGAATGGGGTGGGAAATAGGCAGTTTCAGCATATGCTCCTGTACTGATGATTATGCAATGGCCTGAAAAGCTCTTTAAAGCTGGGAACCCGATCACCAATTAAAACCTCGTGGAAAGGTTGTATTTAGAGGTGAGAGAGACTATTTATGTATCAGCAATGTGATGCACTGACAAGGGTGCCAAAGATAGTGCTAGTAGTGCTCCATTAGCAGCAACAGCATGCTGCCCAAGTAGGAAAGGGCACCATGCTGATTGTGCAAATGGGGCACAGAAGGTGGCATGGTGGTCATGCAGTTGGGGCTACTGGTGGACATGGCAGACTAGGCAGCTGCCTGGGTAACACAGAGGGGCATAAGATCATAAGTTCACAATAAATGCCATGCTGTGCCAGACCAAGATCCTCTGTCCAATAGTAGCCAGTCAGGGGCATAGGTATCTAGGTGGGATCCGAAAGGACACCCATGGGCAAAGAGGCCTGTATTTGGCCAAGCAGGTGATCCTCAGTATCCTGCCAAATAAATGTAGAATGACCTTTCCTCCAGGACCGTGCCAAACCCTCCTGAAGCCCAGCTATATGAGGAGCTGTCACAACATATATTCTCACTGTGTGCCAGTATTTTCCAATGCATTGAATGACAAACTATATGCACCAATTTGTCTGAAATGCATTATACTGTAGCAGCTGTACCTGTCCTCTAGTTTCCTCATATTGTGATGGCGTTAACAACCGTTAAGCATGCCACACCATTCAGTACTGTATAGACCCCTATCATATCTCCCCCCATCTCACCAACAGGTTGAGGAGGCCTAACTTTTGTAACCTTCCCACATAGGGGAATCCTTCCATCCGCAGTATCATCTGTGATGTCCATCATAATCACACAGTGCAGTGGTGGAACAGACAAAATGCTGATGTGGTACGATGATGTGCCACATGGGGCAGTCTAAGTGACATGGCAAGCTTGGCAGAGATGCCGGTGGGCCCCACCCCTGTGCCACTGAACCAAGCTGTGGAAGAAGATGCCAATAGTGCCTGTAGCTGTAGCCCTCCGGGTAGCTGGAAAATGCAGGTGCCTGTGGAAATACCACAGCAGTGGCTGCCATCCTCCCACTGAGACGAATCAGTGGCATGAGGTAATGGGACCTCTGCATAGGCAGATGGAGGGGGGGGGCTGCATGGCCATTCATATGTCTGGCTCTTGTGCCCAAGACACCTGCCAAACTCGCATGTTCAAAATTCTGGGAATGCACACTACCACCACTGACAGTATGAGAGCATGTCTGCATGGTGGGGTGGTGGTGGTGGCATGGGAAGTGGCACCAGCTTGCAGCAGACAAAAGCCTTGTCTTGGTTGTGTGTGCCATGCACATTGCAGCATGTGCCAAAGGCCAACCAAAAGGAAGCATGTCAGCAACAGGAGCTGTTAATCCCATATGGCAGCACTGTGGTATGATGTGCATGGTCAACATGTATATGTGTGGAGGTCACAGGTTCAGGTCCTGGCCCTGGCTAGGGTTTCTGTATTGCATCTTCCTGTGGACAAGGTTTAGCTGACAGTGCAAGTACAGTTCCAGCATATGCGGCCAGCAAGAGTGGAAACACCTACCAGCAGCACTGACAGGCTCCACTATCCACAGATAGTTGGAGGCTAATAGCACACAGTAACAATGTGCAGTGAGGCCACAGCATGCTAATAGTGCCTGCAAACAGAGCACACCTTATCAATCCTTGAGCAGAAATTGACAAAGGAGTGGCAAGCAGGAATGCCAACCATCCTCACTTTTTCACAGTGTGCCAGTGAGAGTGTATGCATGTGTGTATGTGTATGGTTCCCCTTTGTCCTGTGGCTTTCTGCACAGCACTTTGGCTCACATTGACTGGGTTTTTCTCAGCCTTTTGGAAAATGTGAATAAGGTGAGGCAGAGGATTGTGGATATCATCTGAAACAGTGCAGATTGGCCTGGATGTGTCTGCCGCAATGGTAGGGTCAATGGCTGAGATGCCATTATGTCCGTCTGCCATGTGCATTGCCTGGGTGGCTACTGAATGTCATGCTGAGATGGCACGCTCACTATGACCAAAAAGTGACCATGGCACAGCTATGTATCCACATAGAGCTATTATAATGTCTAGCTCCAGTGATGTGGATGTATTCTCTGTCTGGGGATGCCAATCGCTGAGCAAAATGCTGGGTGTCAGTGCTGAATATCCCAAGGCAGGGTGCTCATGATTGCATTAAGCAGAGCAGATCAGCCGTCCAGCCTGCAGCTCAGCCGCCATTCATCTTGCTCCCCCGATCGGGGTAGAGCCAGCAAGCACGCGGCCAGGTCCCTCCTGCCGACCTGCACAGCCATCCAGAGACGCCACAGGACATTTAAAAGCAAGCACCATCTGGTGCGCCCACACCTGGCAGGCCCTGCCTGAGGGCCTCGCCAGAGGGCCCTTTGGCATGGCCCTTAGGTGGGGTCCTCAATGCTGATGAACATCATCGACATCAACCAAGTAATCCAGAAAATATTGCAAATATCCGGATGAAGTCGGCGACTTTCCTTCCACAAGACCAGGAGTTGACAGAGCTGGCTAAAACCTCTAATCATTCCAGTAAGAGTGTTCAACATAAGGAAGTCTGCAGCACACCACCGGGACCCGATCAGCGTCGGGGAGTGGAGCACAAAACAATGTACACCACAAGTCGAGCGCAACAATGACACCAACTCTCCAGAATAACAACACAGATCACCAACCAACTGTGAGCAACTCATCCCACACGGAGAACACTAACATGAAAAATAAACCTCCTCACACTGGCAACAAACTACTGTGTGGACAGCAAATGTACAAAAGAACACTCTTTCAAAAATATACACCATAATACTAATTCTTACCCTATGCTCTTACCAAACAAATGCATTTTACTACACTACCTACTTCACAGCCTTACAAACTCCACCTATATATATATCATACTTCTCTACCATCCACCAACCTATACACACATCCGCTTACTACAAACCTCCAAGCAAAAGACCTACCATTTACAATACAATAGAACCATGGTCACGAACACCCACACCTCAACCACACAACCAACATACCACCCGCATAAACATAAGTCTGATAAATGCAAGATCAATATGCAACAAAAGAAACACTATTACCAACTATATCCATGAAAATAACATTGACATACTATGCATTACTGAATCATGGCTCAAGAACACAGACCAAGTAATACTGAACCAAATAACAAGACCAGCATTTACAGCATACAACTGCCCCAGGACCCACAAATGAGGAGGCGGAGTACTAACACTTGCTCGAACAGACCTAAGGCTCAAGACAGCAACCTTCTAAAGCTCCAAACACTGTGATTTCATCAACACTGAAAACAAACATCTATCTATCTGCCTGATATACCGACCCCCCAACGCCCCAACAAAAGACACATCCAATATCCTGGATATGATATATGCAGCTAACTGACTACACAAGACACTCATTGTGCTAGGAAACATAAACCTCACTTTTGCATCAACAACAATTGAAATTGCTTTCCACAAAGCTATGGAATCCATTCAACTCAAGCAAGTCCTAGAAGGCCCATCCCATCACTCTGGCTCTACACCAGATCTCATATTCGTGCCAACTAACACGCTAAATCAAGGTCTCATGACACCACCTAAAACCACACCAATAACATGGTCAGATCATCATGCCATATCATTTATGTTCCAACACAATACCCAAAAGACAGCATGGAAAAAAGAACAACCAACCAGACACTTCAAAGCTTTCAACAAAGAGCAATTCATCAAAGATACCATACAGTCCCTACCTCAAAATTTCAATGACCTTGACGAAGTTGTCAACATATGGAATACCACTATCCTTGCTGCATCACAACTCACGCCTCAAATGAATTCGCACCACAACAAAAACAGTCCCAGATCTATACCATGGTACTCCAACACAATAAGAGAATCCAAAAGAAATTACGGAAACTTGAACATCGGTGGAGACATAACAAATCAGAATCCAAATTGAAACAATACCAGGAAATGCAAAAAAATTACAATAACCTAATAAATAAACATAAACAACAATACCACACAAACCTCGTACTAAAATCCTGCAATAAACCTGAAGAACTCTTCAACATTGTTTGTACCCTAACAAATGACCCAACCACGAAAGATGACTGCAAGATACACCCACAAACCTTCGCTGATTATAACCAAGTACAGTACCACTACACACCATAATAACATCTCGCTTATGGACACACCAACTTCAGATGACTCCACAACTACTAATCAATGGAAGAATTTCAGCATTCCATCAACTAAACAAATAGAACAAACCATCTCTACTTTAAATACTACCACTTCCCCACTGGACCCCTGCCCGGTGACTTGGATTAAATCCACCAAAGAAGAACTCAACACAGTCTTCAAAAGATAGTAAGCACCTCTCTAACTCAGGGCTATATCCCAAAAGCACTCAAGCAAGCCCCATTCCTAAACCCACCTCATCCAACAACACAGACCCTTCAACCTACCGACCTATATCCAGCATCCCAATCCTGGCTAAAATAACTGAAAAAAATCATACAGAGACAACTCCAAGACCACATTGACGAGTTTGCCCCACTAGACCCCCACCAACACGGATTCCGACCGAAACATGGCGTTGAGACACTCCTCATACATTTATTCAACAATATAATCAAAGGAATAGACAATATAAACAGGGCTTCTTATTAATATTTATAGATATCTCATCAGCTTTCGACAGTCTCCCATCACATCTTATTGACGCGCCTAAGGGAGTTTGGCCTTCAAGATACTACTATTAAATGGTTTCAGTCATACCTAGAAACATAGAAACATAGAAACATGATGACAGAAAAAGACCACAAGGCCCATCTAGTCTGTCCTTCCATAACAACAACTACAACAGTCCACTTTTTACCTTTAGAGATCCTCTGTGTTGGTCCCATGCTTTTTTGAATTCAGTTACTGTCCTCATCTCTACCACCTCCACTGGGAGACTACTCGACGGATCCACTACTCTTTCCGTAAAGAAATATTTCCGCATATCACTCCTGAATCTATCTCCCTTCACCCTCATCCCATGTCCCCTCATCGCAGAACTTGCTTTCAATTGAAAGAGGCTCTCTCCCTGAACATTTATGCCACGGAGGTATTTAAACATCTCAATCATATCACCTCTATCCCGCCTTTCCTCTAAGGTGTACATATTAAGATCCTTAAGTCTGTCCTCATATGCTTTATAATGAAGACTACTAATCATCTTAGTAGCAACCCTCTGCACCGACTCCATCCTGTTCACATCCTTTTGAAGGTGCGGTCTCCAGAATTGCACACCATACTCCAAATGAGGTCGCACCAAAGACTTATACAGAGGCATTATCACCTCCTTTTTTCTGCTAGCCATTCCTCTCCGTATGCACCCAAGCATCCTTCTAGCTTTTGCCGTCGCCTTTTCTACCTGTTTAGCTACTTTAAGATCATCGGACACAACTACGCCTAGGTCCCGCTCTTCTTTAGTGGACAAAAGTACTTCACCTCCTATGCTGTATTGCTCCCTTGGATTGCTGCAGCCCAAATGCATGACCTTACATTTTTTAACATTAAATCCCAACTGCCAAATTCTAGACCATTCTTCAAGCTTAGCTAGATCCCTCCTCATGTTATCTACACCTTCCTGGGTGTCTACTTTATTGCAGATTTTGGTATCATCCGCAAAGAGGCAAACCTTACCAGACAGCCCTTCCGCTATATCACTAACAAAGATGTTAAAAAGAATCGGACCAAGGACAGATCCCTGGGGCACACCACTGGTAACATCCTTCTCCTCAGAGTGAGCTCCATTTACTTGTACTCTTTGTCGCCTCCCACCCAACCAATTTCTAACCCAAGCAGTAACTTTAGGGTCCATCCCTAGGGTGCTCAGTTTGTTTATAAGTCGCCTGTGAGGAACAGTGTCAAAGGCTTTACTGAAATCTAAATACACCACATCTAGAGCTCTCCCTCGGTCCAACTCCCTGGTCACCCAGTCAAAGAAATCAATCAGATTTGTCTGACAAGACCTGCCTCTGGTGAATCCATGCTGCCTCGGATCCTGTAATCCGCTGGACTCCAGAAACCTCACTATTTTCTCTTTCAACAGCGTTTCCATTAATTTACTCACCACCGAAGTTAAACTAACCGGCCTGTAGTTTTCAACCACATCCTTACTTCCGCTTTTGTGTAAAGGCACCACATGAGCCTCTCTCCAGTCCTTTGGCACCACTCCCGACTCCAACGAGGCATTGAAAAGGTCAGTCAGTGGAGTTGCTAGAACGTCCTCAAGTTCCCTCAGTATTCTAGGGTGTATCCCATCCGGTCCCATCGCTTTGTCTACTTTAAGTTGAGCTAGTTTCTCACGAACACAGTCTTCTGAAAATTGTTCAAGATGTCCCTCGCTTCTGTTCTTATTTGTGGGTGTTTTCTGAGGTCCTGCTCCTGGTTCTTCATCTGTGAACACAGAACAAAAATATTTGTTAAGCAATTACGCTTTATCCTTATCAGCTTCTACATATTCCCCCCCTGTACCCTTGAGTCTGACAATACCACTTTTGCCCTTCCTCTTCTCAGTAATATATCTGAAAAATGTCTTATCTCCCCATTTTATTGCATTGGCTATTTCCTCCTCCTTTTGAATCTTTGCCTTCTTGACTACTTTGCTAGCTTCTCTAAGTTTTTCCAAATACAGATGCCTGTCTTCCTTTCTCTGTGATCTCTTGTATTTCATGAAGGCCTCCCTCTTTTTTTTCACTTTTTCAGCTACTTCCTTCGAAAACCATAGCGGTCTCCTGTTCCTTTTGCCTTTATTTACCATTTTAACAAAAAGGTTGGTTGCCTTTAAAATACCCCCTTTCAGTTTTGCCCACTGTTGTTCTACATCCCCCAGCTGTTCCCATCCCACTAACGACTCCCTGAGGTATTGGCCCATCTTCGCAAAGTTAGTCTTCCTAAAGTCTAAGATCTTCACCTTGGAATGGATTCTAACAGCCCTAGTCCTAATACTGAACCACACCATCTGGTGATCACTGGATGCAAAATGATCTCCCACTACAACATCAGAAACACTTTCACCATTGGTAAGCACCAAGTCCAGTATGGCCCCTTCACGTGTGGGGTCTGTTACCAATTGCCTGAATAGTTCTCCCTGTAGAGAATCCAGGATCTCCTTACTCCTAGATGATACTGCAGCAGGAATGTGCCAAACAACATCTGGCATATTGAAATCTCCTAGCAGTAGCACTTCCCCTTTCCTAGCAATGCTGCGTATGTCTTCAATTAACTCTCTGTCCACCTCTTCCTCTTGTGAGGGAGGTCTGTATATCACACCAATGCAAATAGATTTCTCTTTCCCTCTTTCTAGTTTAACCCACAATGCCTCCTCTCTCCCTTTTAAGCTCTGTAATTCCAAAGCTTTAATAGTAGTTTTTACATATAGTGCTACTCCTCCTCCCCTTCTTCCTACCCTGTCCTTTCTGAATAAAGTATAGCCAGGTATAGTTACATCCCAGTCATGGTTTTCTGTGAACCATGTTTCTGTAACTGCCACTAAATCTAAGTCAGCCACTCCCACCAAAGCTTCAACTTCAGAGATCTTATTTCCCATGCTACGGGCATTAATACACACTGCTTTCCATATGTTACCCCTGTTACCCATTTCCATAAAGGTATTTAATGTATCACTTACCTGGGGGCTTTCACTTACCTGGGGGCTTTCTTCACCCATCCCCAACGAATCTAGTTTAAAGCCCTCTTCAGTAGATTAGCCAGTCTACTACCAAAGATGTGTTGACCTTTCTTGGACAGATGGATGCCATCTCTGCTCTGCAACCCTTGGAACAGCATCCCATGGTCTAGGAAACCAAAACGCTCTCGAAGACACCATCCACGCAGCCATGCATTAATCTCCAGGATGCGAGCCTCTCTGCCTTGGCCTTTACCCTCAACAGGGAGGATTGAAGAGAACACCACCTGTGCACCTACCTGCTTCACCCTCTGTCCCAGAGCCATGAAGTCACTTTTGATACGTTCCGAGGTATACCTGGCAGTATCATTTGTTCCAACATGGATTAGCAACATTGGGTAATAGTCAGTGGGCTTGATGAGTCTCGGCAAATTCTCCGTAACATTTTGGATCTTGGCACCAGGCAGACAGCATACCTCTCTGGACATCAAGTCTGGTCGGCAGATGGACGCCTCAGTACCCCTCAGAAGAGAGTCTCCAACCACCACTACCCTTCGTTTCCTTCTGGTCACTGATTCTGCAACTATGGGGTACTTGAACTCTGGTTCTTCCCTTTCCAGGGATGCTTTCACCTCCTCCACTTCCAGGGCTGCATAATGGTTCTTCAATTCAAGGGCTGGAGAAGTTGGATTGGTGATTTTGCAGGCTCTGGTGACTTTTGTCCAACCATCGACATTCTGTTGACACCCATCTTCTCCTGTGCTGGAGACAGAAGACAGACAGACAGCAGATAGTAAATACTGGGAACCTCACTTCAGCACCCTTCAAAACTACTCAAGGAGTTCCTCAAGGCTCATCACTATCAGCCCTTCTCTTCAACATCTATATTCAACGTATTTGCAAAATATTTAACAAATGCAAGATACAATACGCCATATATGCATATACCCCTATTCAACTGGACTCACCAGACTATACCACCATATCTACCTGCATTCAAGAAATAACAACCTGGCCAAATAACAACAACCTAAACATCAACATAAAAATATCCGAAGCAATCATCATAACGAGAAACACCACATTCATTCATCCTACCTCTATCAACATATCCAATACACCGAATACAATAAAAGATGAAGTCAGATACCTTGGAGTGATTCTAGACAAGCAACTCACCCTCCAACCACATATAAACAAGATATCCAAAACGGAATATTTCAAACTCGCAACTCTCCGGAGACTAAAACCTCTCCTCAACAAAGAACACTTCCATCATTACACCTGTACTGGATTACTGTAATATACTATACCAAGGTCAAACAAACCACCCATCAACTACAAATACAGAACACAGCTGCCCATATCATTGCTAATGCACCAAGACAAGACCATATAGCTACCAGTAGATCTAAGAGCGTGCAGTGACTTAATGGTCTTCAGAAAACAACTCAAGACGTACCTATTCCAGTCACACTTCAACACTATATAATCTCAATCCACAAAGCAAATTGTATGAATTCATGTCAGCAATGAGATCGCCACCAATAGACTCACTGTTGTGTGAATATGTATCTGCTTATGTAAATTGTAAATTCTTTTGTAAATACTAATTGTAAATATTTCCCTTCTCAATGTGTCTAAACCTTATCCCTGTGTGCTGTGAACTGTACTATGCCCTCTAATCATACTGTGTGCTGTGAACTGTACCTCTTCCACTAATCATCCTGTGTATTGTAAATTATGGCCAGTACAGCCACTCTTTTTCTGTGGTGGAATACCGCTGCTGATCGCTGGAAGTAGCGGGATATAAGTGTACACTAAATAAATAAATAAATAAATATAACCCCAATACTACATGACCTGCACTGGCTACCAATATCATCACATGCAAAATATAAAGCAGCACTAACTATCTTCAAAATTAAAAACAACATGTCAGCAGAAATACTACATGAACTTATTGGAACCAAAACAAGCAAAAGACCAGACAGAAATAGCACAAAAAACAATATACCAACACCCAGTCTATTTACAAGAACCAACAAATCCGCATCCATGAGAACCTTCTCTCTTGCTTTCCCTGCTATCTGGAATGTCCTCCCAGATAAACTAAAATCAATAACAGATATAAAAGAATTCAGGAAACTACTAAAACCACTCTATTCATTGAACAATTCAATGATGACCACCAATTACCCTAAACACTTCAAGAAGAGCACTATCCCTGGCCACTCCTGTGCTCTAGAACTCACTCCCCGACAACCTGAGATCAACAAAAGAACTCCGGAAGATGCTAATAACCACGTTCTTCACAGAACACTACAAGGACATCACATGAACTGTCAAAACAAACTCCCTCTCTGCCACCAAAATGTAAAAATGTAAATAGTTCCTGTACATAGCTCATACTGTATATAGCTCACCACGCAATCAACCTCACACCACTCACGCACACACGCCTCGTTTTATCACTGCATGCCCACACCCACGCACCCTGCCACTTGATTTGTTTGCTGTGTAATCCACTTTGATTTCAGGATAAAGCGGTATATAAATCTGTCCTAATAAATAAATTAAATAAATAAATAAAATGTCATGCATGCTGACCAGCAGACCAACTGCAGTTGGTTTCTGCTTGCCTGAAGGGCAGCAGGGAGCAGTCTTACTGCCCATGCTGTAATCAATTGTTAGTCCTCGATGGTTGGTGTACATTGGGGTCATGGCAGGATAGTAGCATAGCCCCATGCCAGCCTATACACCCCCACTGTAGTGGTTGTCCATAGCAGTAGCATATTAACATTGAGCACTAACCTTCACTGTTATCGGAGGGTTCGTAACCAACATTGGCAGAACACAGAGTCAAGCTGTTGCTGTCACATACAGCATGCTGGAAACAAAGAGAAAAACATAACACACCAGCAGTGATGTGGACCTGCAGCATAGCCAGCAAAGACCATCTCTAACATAACAGGTTCAGTGGATCAGGTGCTGGGCATCCATCCTCAACCTCAGGGTGACAGCTGAAACTGCTTTGCAGCAGGACTTACAGTTGTTATGTGCATGTAGCACATGCAGCCAGTGTATCTTACTTTGTTGATATGCTGGATCAGTGCATTCTCCATTAGCTCTTCAGCTGCAGATCACTGTTTTGCATGTGCAATGTCTCATGGGTAATGGAGGATCCGACCTATACCAGCACATACAGCAAATAGTTTGATCAGAGACCTGCAGGCTCTGCACATTTATGTCTAGCTGTGTGGAGGTATAGCGTACAGATTGGTGCAATAACTCCATGGTCAAAGGTCCAGGGTTTGATTCCCACTTGCTCATTTTGTGCCTGGGTGCTACTCAGATCACTTGCCCACCTTGCACAGTCCTGGCTCTGCTGTGACCTGCAGACAATCGTTCTATGTTTCTATGCATTATGCCCAGCATGGCATTCCCCATCATGGACATCTGTGAGCATGGCTTTAGTGTCTCCATTGTAGCACATTGTAGCGGATCGGTGATGTATGCGCAGCAGATGTCTGGGACAACTGGTATGGATGCATTTTCTGCTGTGCCATCATTGAGACCTCACAGCTTTACGTAAAGAGGATATATCTTACACATTCAGGCACATAGCACTTGTTACATAGTCATCCCCTGCACTGTTCTGCCATCATTACTTGCCCCCATGGGGCAAATGTGTTCAAATTGTCCCTTTCTATCATGCCACTCTGTCGGGTGGATTGTCTTGCAGTTGCTTAGGCTGAGGCACCAGTGCCACCTGCACAACTGGTGTTTCATGTACCCCATGGCACTGCTACCTTTGGTTCACACACACCAAATGCTGTTGGCCTGTATGATCCCACATATCCACCCACCATACAAATTGCAAACTCTCTGCTTGGAAAATCCATGACACAGCACTGCACCCACCATTTGGCCATCAGGGGGATTCATGGTGGGGCAGCTTACTGACAGTAAGCTGCCACACCATGGCCATTAGGGGTTATTTGCAGCAGTTAGCCATATCATGCACACCTCTCCTGTGACTGCTCCACATGAGCACTCATGGACAATCCTCCCTTTGCTGCCCACATCAGGAACATGCTGCCTCCACCCAGATACTGTCATGACCTATAGCATGCCAAACACTGACAGTATACCTAGATACATGTCTATACCTCACAGACACTATAATGTAGCTAATGGCATGGTGTATGCTTTCAGGAGCATCTAGGACTGCACACCTGTCACAGCACCCCCTGCTGTTGCATCCCCTCCACTGATTCCGCTGCTGCCACCACCCATCCATGCCACAGCCAACACCCACACTGATCATCATCACTAGGCAGCCACCTATCTCGCCTAGTCAACAGCATAGGCCTGCTGTATGGTCAAACATGCTCATAACACATACTGCCACATAGCCAGGCATCAGGTGAGTCAGCTTCATTAGCTACCAATTGTGCTTGCATCAATACCATCTCCAATGGCTTCCCTGCCCCCTTTCAGTGTTTCAGTGACTTTCCTGTGTTAAGGTGCATGCCAGACACCTTAACGCAGCAAGACCTGTTACCGCACGTTAAGTGTCCACTACCACCCCTCAATGCTGAAATGTCTCTAATACGCCCAGCACGCTTACTGCACAGTAACTCCTTATCGCTACCATTAATGCACAAAAAAGACTGCTCCCCTACCACCATTTAGTAAACATACCCCTAGGTGTTTTTAGAAAGCAAGGACCTAAGTATTTGTTTTCTTAGTTACACACCCTATAACCAGTATATAAATGATAAAGTAGTATAAAAAAACCCGTTAAATAAATAAATATACATAATTATCCCTTACATCCAATAAAAAGCTCTCACCTTATATTTTTTTGTTTTCTTTTTGCCTTTATTTCCATGTATATAGTATGGTGGCAAATGCAGAGGTTGGACCTATAGGCAAGAGGTAAAAATTGGCTGTTCTTCTGAACAGCTGATCATGAGGACCACACAGGCAGCAGTAGCCACAGATGGGCACCGATGGGTCCACAGCTCTGATATCGCACGGAAGCCGCTACCGCATCTAAGTAAACATACCCCTTTGTTTTGCTATTTCCCATCTCCTGATAATCTTTCTAACCAAGGAAAGACATGATTTTATCTCACTTTTCCTGTTGCTGAAAAAGGTATTCAATTGCTCAGTTTATTTCCATAGTCTTTAGACAGCTACTGTTAATATGTATCTTCATAATCTTAATGGTAAATGGAAATGACATAGGACACACTCAGCAGAGACAGGGGGAAGAAGTCTTTGGACATCTCCGATTTGAAAAAACAATATTGATGAGGAAGGGAAAACATGTTTGATAGAGTACCTACCCCAGCCTGGTACTCCAAGGTGGTCACTCCCCAACTACTCGAGTGGTTCTTGTGGTTCCCCCAAAACGTGGTGCAGGTCTAGGTCATTAATGTGACCATATGTTAAAAAAACGGCTTTATTTCATTTGAAATTCAGATTTTGATCAGGGCTTGTTCTCTCTCTTATCAAAGTAATACAATGAAATATAAAGCCATCATGCACAGTATTACAATTGTGTATTTATTGCTTGCATAAAGAACTCTGAAGATATTTTTTTCCATATAGAAAGATTTCCTAGACATGTTTGGAGTTTACAATTATAAATGAAAAGCAAAAATGGTGCTAAACCATTATCATAAGAATAGGACAAAACATAAAGGGAAAGAAGCAGACTATGAGAATGAAAGAAGCACTTACTGTAAGATGATGCATTATGAAGGCAGATAGGAGTATTATAGTACAGGAAAAGTAAAACTACATCAAATGGATTTAGAAATTGCTACTCAAGAAAGATATGATTGAAATGCCAAGGGCTGGAATTTATTTTCAATTACCTATTGTACAAGGAATACCAAAGCAATTTTAACTAAAGCTAAAGTGAAGACTTTTACAAAGATGAAGACTAAAGCCGAAATGTGTTCTTTTACACCTTCAGTTTGTATTTAATAAATACTATTAGACCACATTTATCAAATTGTTATGTTCATTTAGGTCTGATGCATAATACTGCATACTGGTGTAAATTTTCTGTGGGATGTAATGTCTCTAGAGACGCTTTTGAAGGTTTACACGTGCAAAAAACGCCCCACCATTCACAAGTGTAAATTGACATGGCTGTATAAGCAGTGATTTTAGAAGAGTAGACATTTATATTGTGGCGACAGCGCCCCCACTAGGCGGTTGCCTAGTGAAAGCATCAGGCCATCTTGTATCTTGTATGTTGCTTAAGCTTCAGGGCTAAGACCTCTGAATGTGTAGTTGTGTGCAAAAAGTGGTATTTTTGGCTAACACAGGAAAATTTATTAAATTTTTTGTTTTAAATTTCAGCTTTGCAAACAGACCTTTGTACAAGGCTCCAACCACAACAACAGAAAAAGGATGTTTTCTCCAAATAAACTTTCTTTACAAAAAGTGTATTTCAGCAGTGTTATCAATGAGCAGTTTCTTCCAGCTCTTTAACAAAAGAATTTCTTCTTCCAGAAACAAACATAATTGAACTAGTATTTAACAGCAGAGTCCAGCAAACCTTTCAGCTTCCCTTAGCTGCTTCAGGTTTTAACTTTAAAACACTTCTGTGCTTGTCAGCACAGAAACTAAAACTGCTGTGTTTAAACTTTCACTCAGCACAAGTGTTCTTGTAGCTTTAACCATGAGATTTCCTTCTCTCTAAAGCTTCTTAGCTACAATAATCAGGATAACTGTTTCCTGGGTTTCCTTCCTATTAAACCCTTAGCTTTTCTCAGTCAGAGATTATGCACAAAGAACATTCCATTTGGGAGTCTGTGGAGTCAGGTTCCTCTCCACAGAATTCCACCTCCATGTCTTCCTCTGCATTATATGACTGTGGGGCTTGGACAGGTTCAGGGATTTCAGGTTTTACTTCCTTTAGAAGCCTGAACAGTCTTTCCCACTGAACTTCCCTTCTTCTCCCTGGGATTATATTAGTATTCTCAGACTTCTTTCCCTTTAGTACAACATTTAAAGGCTTTGTTTGCTTTACCTTATCTGTAAAAGCATTCTTCCTGGCATGCGTCCCATAAGGTACAGCTTCTTCCTCAGAATCGGGTATACTTATTTCTGAGTCAGAGTCACACAGATTAACTCCCTCAAACTTTCCCCTCCTACCTCTGAGCTTGACTGTAGACCTTTTACAGCAAGGGCATCTCCTAGAAGTAGCGTCCTCTGAATCAGAGCTGCCTGGGGGATCACTGCAGTGTTTGTCTCTAGCCCTTCTAGGCTCTCCAAGCCTGAAGACTTGTTCCTCTTCAGATGGAGCTGAGACCTCCTGCTCCAGCTTTCTCACAGCTAGCCTTCTCGCTTCCTCTCTCCTGGAAGGAGTGCAATTAGCCTGGATTCTGGCTCTTTCCCGACTGCCGTCTTTCAAGCTGTTCCCGTGTCTTGCTTCCCTCCTGCCGGTCTTGCTGATGCTTCCTGCTCTCTCTGTTTGCCTGTGCTTAAATGTTTGCAAGTGTGCTCTCTCTCCTGGCCCCACCCACAGGTGTCTCCTATCACTTCCTATAGTTGCCCTGGAGTCTGGGTGTGGCCTCAGCCTAGCTTTGCAAGTGTGGGTTTTTCCACTGCTTTCATTTTGGAACATGTGCTTAGGTGAGCCCATCCCCCTTATATAAGAAAAAGTTTCTTTTTTCTTTGTTTCCCAGGGCTGTGCTGCACCCTCCTTACCACATATCCCCCCCCCCCCCTTAAGCTATTACGGGCTGGCGCTGTAACCTGCCAATCACATCAAGGCAGCAACGATGTTAAAAGCCGCCATTCCAACGGCGATCGGGGCCACGGAGGACTCTAAAGCCGACATCGGGGCTGTGAGCAGGAGCTCTGTTTCGTCTCCTTCACCTGCCAATCACATCAAGGCAGCAACGATTTTAAAAGCCGCCATTCCAACGGCGCGCCCACGCCTTGCGGGCCCGTGCCTAAGGACCACGCCAAAGGGCCCTTTGGCGTGGCCCTTAGGCGTAGGACCGTGGGGTACCAGGGTAACGGCTGAGCTATGTTGGTTATGTTTGTTGCCTTGTTCTGTGTAATTAATTGTAATGTTAGGTATTTACTGTATGTCCCTATGTATGTGTCTATGCTCTGATGCTTGTCTCCTTACCTGTTTGTGTAATATGTGCTGTATTAACCACTTTGATTTAAGGAAAAGGTGGGATGCAGAACTTATTATATAAATAAATGCCATGTATGTACTGTAATGTACTCCTTATGTTATGTAATCCCATTTACTACTGCTCTGATGTAACGAAGAGTGGTATGTTTCCCTCACCTTTGTACAACCTGGTATTGTAATGTATTGTATTGTACTGTGACCGCTTTGATTGAAAGAAAAAGCGGGATATAAAACCTATTTAAATAAATAAATAAATAAAACAGCTCGTAATCCTAGATAGGGCATCCGCGTTGGTATGAAGCTTTCCGGCCCTATGCTCTATCCAGAAATCAAATTCCTGCAGGGCCATGTACCAGCGCGTCAAACATGCATTGTTATCCTTCATTTTATTCAACCATTTTAACGGGGCGTAGTCTGTCACTAGCAAAAATTTACAACCGGTTAAATAAAATCTTAGCGCATTTACAGCCCATTTTATTGTCAGGCACTCGCGCTCGACCGTCGAGTATTTCCTTTCCGGAGGGGTTAACTTACGGCTTAAGAACATCACAGGATGTTCTATTCCCTCATGCTTCTGTGACATCACCGCGCCCAGGCCCGTTTCCGAAGCATCTGTTTGGATGACAAAGGGTTGGCTAAAATCCACTCCGCGCAATACTGGTGCCTCACACAGTTTCTCTTTTAATAATCTAAAGGCTTGCTCCGCAATCCCAGTCCACTGCAACTGATTAGGGGCATTCTTTTTAAGCATCTCTGTAAGTGCAGCGCTCTCGGTCGCAAAATGTGGGATAAAACGGCAGTAGTAGCCAATTAACCCTAAAAAGCTTCGGAGTTGCTTTTTTGTCAAAGGTTTCGGAAACGTCTTAACGCTTTCTACCTTATCCAGAAGAGGTTTTACCGTGCCATGGCTGACTAAGTGACCCAGATATTTTACTTCGGTCGCACTAAACATGCACTTAGCGGGGTTTAACGTGAGCCCCGCCTGCCTCATTGCACCCAACATGGCCTTAATACGAACTAAATGCTCGTCCCACCGCGAACTGTGGATTACAATGTCATCCATATAAGCCGTCGCGTAACTCTGGTGTGGGCATAGGACCATGTCGACTAGCCGTTGACATGCCGCGGCGGCCCCGTGAAGACCAAAGGGCATCCGACGAAATTAAAACAGTCCTATGGGAGAACTGAATGCAGTTTTTGGGCGAGATTCCCTGGTGAGGGGAATCTGCCAATACCCCTTTGTCATATCTAATGTGGTCAAATAGGTGGCTTGGCCCAAGTGATCCAAGAGTTCCTCTATTCGAGGCATGGGATACGTATCAAACCTGGAGATCTCATTCACTTTGCGGAAATCTATGCAAAAGCGCATTGATACGTCAGGTTTGTGAACCAAAAATATTGGATTGTTCCAAGGACTTTTTGACTCCTCAATCACCCCCATTTTCAACATTTCTTGGACCTGGGTTACCACCTCACTCTGCTTCGCCTCGGGCAGCCTGTAGGGTCGCTGGCGAACTATTTCGCCCGGTGGGGTCATTATTTCGTGTGTGACCAGTCTTGTTTCCCCTGGTAAAGGAGTAAGGACATCAGGGAACTCCCTTAATAATTTTGTTAACTCCCCACGTTGAGCCCAGAAGAGCCCCTCGCCCATCCTATGTACGGGATCTGCTCTACACTCTGCTAGTTGCGGTCCTAGCTCATCCTCCTCCTTTTCCACACAGCTTGCAGTCAACCCTTTTATCTCGGCTTTGCCAGTGGACCCAAATCCTCTTGAGCCCCGGGCGGTAGAGGTTAACTCATTCACTTCCTCTAAGGGCGGAAACCCCACCCGTTCACAAATCAACTGGGCCACTCGATCACCCACATTCACCTTAACATTTTCTTGAGCAAAATTAAACAAGAGTACCTTTATGGGTCCCCGATAATCTGGATCAACGACCCCAGCCCCTACATCTATAAAGTTTTTAAGAGCAAGGCCTGACCGTGGGGCGATCCGGCCATACCATCCCAGCGGTATTTCTACCTGGAGACCTGTTTCAACTAGGGTCCTCCCCTGTCGTGGTATGATGACATCTACAGCACTGCAAAGATCAAAGCCGGCGGCCTGTTCGGTCGCCCGTTTTGAAACTTTAGCTTCAGGGGTGGTCCGACAGAATCGGAGTACAAACTTTGGTTTTGGGTCAATTATTTTCCTTCGTGGTTCTTCCGTGCTTCCCTGGTTTAATTTTCTCTAAAATAAAGGAGCGGGCACTGATCAAGCCTTATCGGTCGTGAGGTCAGAAACCTTTCCTACCTCTGGTAAGGTTTTCTCCCTTTCCAATTTTTCCTTCTTGGATAGGGTAGCTGTCATGCCTGCTTTGCCCTGCAGCTCCTCGGCTAAACCTCTCCTGAACTGGGGCCAATCCTGGCCCAGAACGATGTCATGTGGGACTCTGGGCACTACCGCTACAGCTATTTCTCTTTCCATACCCAATCCCTTTATCGTGACATGCTGTATGGGATAGGTAGAGGCGACCCCATGGATACACCGAATTTTAATATGATCTCTAGAGGATTCTGGTAAGGGTTTATCTTGCGCCTCAAGTCTTCTCCATAGCCTCTGAGAGATCATAGATTGGTCAGCACCTGAATCCAATAAAGCCTCTGTGGGGATCCCTTCCACCTCCACTGTTAACAGGAACCCCTCTCCTGCATCTCTGGGACGGGTGGTTACAAAAGCTTTCTTAGCCTTGCAATCTTTCTTAAAATGACCCAATTCCCCACAAGTAAAACATTTTTTCTGTGCGTCAGACATCCTATCCATAGACATATTTTTTCCTCTCCTAAGGCCTGCAAATGTTGCCTTCTTTTCTAGTGTCTCCATATCTGCCTTCTTAAAAACACCATCTTTCTCAGGGCTCAACCTGTTAGCCTCCAGAAAGCGTTCAGCCAGAGAAATGGCTTCCTGGGTGTTTTTGCAGTCTTGGAGAACTAGGAAAGTTTGCAACTCCCTAGGTACATCCTCCGTAAATTGCTCTAGGATTACAGTATCCAAGACAAATTCTAAATTTCTAGTCTCGGGTGTAAGCCACTTCCAGACCAAACTCTTTATTCGATGATAGAGAGCTTGGGGCGTTTCACCCAACTTTAGTTTACAGGATCGCAAGAGCCTGCGATAGACCGTGGGGTTTAATCCCAGCCGATCTTTAATAGCTCGCTTTACTTCTTCATAATTAGTGACTAGTGTCGCGGGCATAGCCCTGTAGGCTGCCAAAGCTTCCCCTGTGAGGGAAGTGGCAAATCTTAATGCCCACTGTTCCTTTGGCCATTTGGCCAAGAGAGGTATTCTCTCAAACGCCTCGATGAAATCATCAACATTGTCATCTTTTGTAAGGCGTCCACAAGAAAAGGTCCCAGTGCTAGGCCATTCCCACCCTTGGAAAACACCCTGTGAACCTGGCACTGTCCTTGCAGCTTCGGCTTCCTTCTCCTGTGCTCCGATCCATCTTGTCATCATATCAAGTAGAGACTTTTGTTGGGCCAGGAGCATGGCGGTCGCCTGTTCTTGGCTTAGTGCCGACATCTCCCTCTGTTTGGTGAACTGTTCGGCCATCCATGCCAGGATATCACCTCTCTCCATCGCTGTACGGATGCTGTGAACACAAACAAACACAAAACAAAAAACTACCGCTAACCACAGCGACTGCTCCCTTTTTTTCTTTAGTAATTGTAATATTGAAAATTTGTACTTAGCTCGTTTGAACTTCAAAGAAGCAGACAAAATGCCAGGTTTCCACCAGGTTGACGACATGTCACACGTTTCGGGTTAAACATATAGAATTTATAACCCTGCCTCAGGTCATCTCTCACATCAGCACCTACTGGAGCAATGGTTTTCTAAAACTTACTTTAATCTTTCGAAGGACCAATATGAAGCTCTTCAACAACTGGCCACAATGGATGTGGTTATTCGATGGGCGGATAAAGGAGGGACAATGGTTGTGTTATCTACAACACATGAAACGCCACATAAGCAATATAGTTAAAGCCGTCTATTTTAAAATCCGTTCACTCAAGCACCTTCGCTCCCTGTTGGACCGAGATGATTTCCGAACCATATATCAAGCACTGATCCTGCCACATTTTGACTTTGCAAATGCCATCTTACAAGGGCTCCCCCAATCCACACTAACCCCCTTACAGTTGGCCATGAACGCCGCAGCCAGGGTCATCTACGGAGCAGCCAGAAGCGACCACGTGACTCCCATTCTCAAACAGCTACACTGGCTACCTATTCATGGGAGGATCACTTTCAAAACACTTCTATTAGCCTTCAAGGCAATCAAAGGTATTTCCTCCTCCTTATTTACACATCTTATCCACATTGTACCCCCCAACAGATCCAGAAGAGCAACAGCTGTCAACCTGCTAATTACACCAAAGGCATTGACAAAGTGCAACAAGACAACCACAAACAGGGCGTGCAGTTTCTATATCCCCAAATGCTGGAATGCGCTACCCCCTGACATTAGGGCCATAACCAATCTATATCAGTTCAGGAAGGCACTCAAAACCTACCTCTTCCTCCAATACTTCCCAGCCAGCAATTGATCCTAGATACCCCTCCCACGAATGACCCACTCTAGAAATGCCCTCATATTCATTATCTGATTTTTACCTATCCTTGCTGTGTAAATAGCTTATGTATATAGTTTACCCTGTTATCCAAGTTTGTATCCCTGTTCGATGTAAAACCTGACAACTTGTCGTTATGGTAGTTATGTTATGATGTAAACCGCGCTGATACCGAATAGTGCGGTATATAAGAAACTGTAATAAATAAAATAAAAATAAATAAAAACACAATATCAGCAAGAAGTAGATACTCATCTCAATGATTCTGCAACTTATAAATGTCTGGATGTAAATCCTATGGATGAGTTGAAAGCCCGTATTCAGGAGTTGGTCACCCAAGCATTCTTAAACAATTGGATTGCTAAACAGGAATCTGATTTTTTGATTAAAAAGCATCCAAAAGTTCCTGTATTTTATTTAGTTCCTAAGATTCATAAATCATTGTGTGATCCGCCAGGTAGACCCATTATATCTTGTCGTGATTCGGTGCTTGAACCACTCTCTAAATTCTGCGATGTTTTTCTGCAGCCTGCAGCAGCGAAAGTGACTTCATATATTAGAGACACTGGTGATTTTCTGGCTCAACTGATGACAAGTACTGAAGTTTCTTCATACACATATTTGGTGACTCTCGACGTACAGTCGTTATATACAAATATTAATCAGGCAGAAATAATGGTTCATCTTATGGATTATCCTCTTGACCTCCTGGATCACATTCCTAGATCTTTTTTACTAAGGGGCTTGTTTACAAAGCCGCGGTAGCGGTTTGCGATCGTAATCGGAGCCGCGGCCCCATTGATTTCAATGGGGCCGCGGCTGCGATCGCGATCGCGAACCACTACCGCGGCTTTGTAAACAAGCCCCTAAGTCTTTTAGACTTGGTTTTGAATAATAACTTTTTCCTTTATCGGCAGCAATTTTATTTGCAGATAATGGGAATAGCGATGGGTGCTACGGTGGCCCATCAATTGCCACCATCTATATGGGCATATTTGAATCCTTATTTGTGTACTCGGATCCAGCTTTTTGCTTTGTCCCTTTTTGGAAACGTTTTATAGATGACGTTTTCTTTTTATGGACAGGTACAAAATCAGATCTTGAGCTTTTTGTTCAACGGCTCAATGCTCATAAATCCAATATTCAATTCTCAGCCCAAATGGAAGTCTCTAATATACAATTCTTAGATGTCACTGTATCGCTTACACCATCAGGTTTACAAACAACACTTTATAGGAAACCAGTTCAACGCAACACTCTACTCAGATATGATAGTTTTCATCCACGAGCTCTTAAACGTGGATTACCGTTTGGACAATTTATGGCAACTTTGCCGTAATTGTTCTATGACAGAGGAGTTTAAATCACATGCTGCCGATTTGAAAAATCGACTTGTGCAAAGGGGCTATCCTCTTGATGCCATTTCCAAAGCATGCAAAAGGGCCAAACACCTCCATCGAGAATGGCTCTTTCAACCAGCTCATGCTTTACTCGAGGAGGAAGTAATTACAGGCATTCTACCATATACCAGTAATATGGTATATGTAGTACGACTGTTGCATCAATTTTGGCCCATACTAGGGTTACACTCTTGTTTCCACAATAAGACCCTTTGGGTTGCCTTTTCGAGAAGAGCAAATTTGAGGGACTTAATTGTGAAGACTACACATGTATTAGATCGCCCTCTGTGTATATCTGCAATCAATGGACATTACCCTTGCAATCACTGTAAATATTGTAATCTAACAATACCCGGAGAAACATGGATCGATAAGCACACTTTAAGGACATATTCTGTGCAAGGTCATACAAACTGTTCCTCTACGTTTGTAGTTTATCTGGTAATTTGTCCTTGTGGAAAATATTATGTGGGACGAACGGTTCATCCTGTCAAACTTAGGTTATCTGAACACGCTTCGCGTTTGCAATCAAAGCATCTTTCTGCTCCCATGGTGGAACACTGCCTGCAACATCAACATGATTTTGATTCCTTACGTTGGAGGATTTTAGATGTTGAACCCCTTGATCCTAGAGGAGGTGATCGGGAACAGTGTTTGCAGCTGAGGGAACAGAAATGGATCTTTCGTTTAAATACCGTTAGCCCTAATGGTCTTAATATGCAAATTGACTGGTATACCATCATCTAGATTAGTTTACAAATTTGTAAAGTGATCTCTTGTCAGTGAGATCCTCCTTACTGCTCTGATCAACCAATGCGAGTTCACGTGATTACTACTGAGCATCTGTTGGAAAGTGACGTCAGACGCCGAAGTATAAGAGGAACATACCCAGTATTCATTTGGAAAATGGCTCTTGATCTTAAAGCAGAATTTGAGCTATGTCGCCAGTGAGAGATGACCTGAGGCAGGGTTATAAATTCTATATGTTTAACCCGAAACGTGTGACACATCGTCAACCTGGTGGAAACCTGGCATTTTGTCTGCTTCTTTGAAGTTCAAATGAGCTAAGTACACATTTTCAATATTTGAATTACTAAAGAAAAAAAGGGAGCAGTCGCTGTGGTTAGCGGTAGTTTTTTCCCCGCTTACTTTGACGACCATCTCCGACAAAATATAAATTTTGATAACGGGGTTCCTTGTTGTCAGGATCCTATGTGTGCACTGGCAAAAAGTGCACATAAAGCAATATGCTTATAAAGATTTGTAAACATATATTTCTTGTGACATGTGAGCTGACATGTATGCACAAGGACATCAACAAAATGGCTCCATTGATCTAAAAGCCCAGCTTCATCCTTGAGAAAACTGTCTTCCGGCATATCTGCTAGTAAGAAGATAGAAGTGGTGATACCAGGGTAGCAGAAGCTGGGCTTGGTATTTTAATCACTGAGCATCATTCTCATGGGAGCTAAGAGCTTACAAGGGCAATGAAGTACGATTCACAAGGAAGGCCTAGAAAAGAGGAAGCACAAATTTGTTACTCACCTTTTTCATACTGAGATCAAAGAGAATTACATTTAACCATATAAGTTATTTACCTATGCGGGATTACAACCTAAGCTGTACCTGGGTCAATAGAGAGTATAATGGCTCTCCCTTCCCGCCCCCCTCCAGATTACAAGAACAAGCTATAGGAGAAGCAAGATTTGAACCCTGTTTTTTCTGGTTCTCAGTCTTCTGGTTCTAAGCAAGAAACTACTTCTAAATTCCATTTGAAGGAAAAGCCATGTTATAATGTTATATGCTGCAACAATCCAAGGGAGCAGTACAGTATAAGTGATGAAATACATCTGTCCACAAAAGAAGAGTGGGACCTAGGCGTGATTGTTTCTGATGATTTTAAGGTGGCTAAACAGGTAAAAAAGGCAATGGAAAAAGTCAGAAAGATGCTTGGGCGCATGGGGAGAGGAATGGCTAGCAGGAAGAAGGAGGTGATGGTGCCTTTGTATAAATCTTTGGTGAGACCTCCTTTGGAGTAGTGTGTGCAATTCTGGAGATCACACCTTCAAAAGTATATAAACAAGATGGAGTCTGTATAGTGGGTAACTACCAAAATGATCAATAGGCTTTGTCATAAAGCATATAGGGACAGTCTTAAAGATTTTGATATGTATACTTTGGAGGAAAGGTGGGAGAAAGGAGAAATGATAGAGATGTTTAAATACCTCTGTGGCATAAATGCACAGGAGGAGAGTCTCAATTGAAAGAAAGCTCTGCAATGAGGGTGCGCGGGATGAAGGTGAAAGGGGATAGACTCAGGAGAAATATGCAGAAATATTTCTTTATAGAAAGAGTGGTAGATGTGTGGAATAGTCTCCCAGTGGAGGTAGTAGATACCAGCCAGGTCTGTGCATGGTAAAGAAACTACACTTTATTGGGTTAATCTTTAACAAAGGTGAAAATGGTCAAACCCATCAGGGGTAACCCCTAGCCAAACCCGACACGGCCGAGTTTCGGCTATTCTTCTTCAGGGGTTCTTTGGCGTTCTAAAACCATAAATATTAAATAAATAAATAAATAAATAAATAAATAAATACAAGCATATTAAAACATCTCAAACATAATAAAACACACTTAAAACAACTTAAAACAAAGTGAAACAAATCTTAAAACCCATTATTCTATGAACAAATATAAACTGATAAAAACAATATAAAAAATGAAGTCATTAAATGAAAAATAAATAGACAAACCAATAAATATGCATTAAACGAACTGACATATACATTTTTGAAATACAGTAAGTTAAATCGGAGGGTCGGTGTAGATAGCAAAGTTTATTAGAATATGACATGCCCTTTTTAAACAGAGTTAAGCTGCGATCCATGTCTTTGCTTTTTATGATACAGATAGTGCGGGGTCTTTTTACATAAAAAATCAGGAATGCAGTAAGTCACACTTGACTGTCGGGGTTTAATGTAATAACCCCTTTTAAACATGAGTCAGACTGTATCCGTTGAGGCACTATTAGTTAGATAAATATCTATGTGAGATGATACCCCCTTGTAGCTGGTGTATCACCCCTGCTTCCTTCACAAGTAAAGCTTTGATAAGTGAAGTTGTGGTAACTGTTTACCCAAATAAACATTGGGGTATGTTTACTAAACCGTCTTAATGTTACCGGCGCTAGTTGCAGAGTTAATGTGAAGAATGCCATATTAAGTTAGTGGGCGTTCCAGAGGGAAGGTAGCAAGGAATCTGTATTGTGCGATAGTGGGCGCCTTGGCTTGTTAATGCGCGTTAACACTAAGTTCATGCCAGCGCTGTGTTAGAAGCTATAAAGATTTAGCCCACTGGTTACTGCAGTGACTGTGGAGGCAGCAGTCATGGGTTCAATTCCACAGTGGTGTTTCCTAAGAAGGCTGTCTGAGGCATCTCCTTTTAATTTAAATCTGTGCTGCCATCAAAAACACCGTCCTGTCTGGGCCATGCCCACAGTACCTTGCTCATCATTATGCACATTGGCAGGCTAATGCTGGAAACAGTGTAAGGATTGTGGGCTCAGTAAGGTGTAGGCAGCCAGAAAACACTGGATAGACATACACACACTTCTTCACTGATTTCAGCATTGTGCAAAGATAGAGGTGGTTGGCAGCCCTGGCACCAGTCCTGGGCACAGTGCAGGCATTGCTAAGGTACTCAATACTGTTATGGTCACTCTCCAGGGTGGTAAACACTGTCAGACAACAAACAGAAAGGAAACACACTGTATATCAGAAAGGTTGCTATGATGAATCTCTGTTAACTATTTGTGTTTAATGTAGGATCTGTTATCTGACATTCATCATAGCAACCTTTTGATATATATGGAACGTGTTTCCATGTTAATGACAGCATTTCTGAGGTATGCAGGTGGTAGTAGTGGTGGCTGCTGCTCCGCGCAGGGCCCAAAAGCCTGACTCTCCATGAGGATATGGATAGTGGGGCCTGTGGGTGTGGGTGTTTGTGCCCCTGTTGGCCGCTGCTCTAGGGAGTGCACATGTTTATGGTGTATGTGTTCTGTAGGGTAAAATATAGGGACAAGGTCTGCAGAAGCCACAGCTGGGACATGAACCTGTGACCTTCGGCCCCTCAACACACTGGCTGTTTGTACTGCACCAAACTGTTGCCACAGAGGCAGGTCATTTCCTGGGGACACCATGTCTGTTCTTCAGAAAGACCTTATCTGTTGCACTGCACGCCACCCACCAGAACAAGGCTTGGCCTTGGTCTGCTGTGGGTAGATGCTACTTCCCCCTCCACCACCAGCACCCCTTCACCGCCATGCTGACATGCCCTTATGCCGGTGGTGCTGATGGCGCGCAGTCCCAGGCCATCCAGTGTGCAGGTAGGCAGCCACCTATGGTGTGGGATCTGGGGTAGGGGTGCCTACATAGACATCTGGGCTTCCCCCCGGAATCGCCTGTCAATGTTATGTGCTCTTTGGGGTACCTGCCGGGTACTGTCCCCTGGGACACTGTGGGACACACACTCGTGGGCATGTTTGACCTTGGTCAGTTGCTGGCTTGGTGATTTTAGTTTCTGCATTACTATGTGCCACCTAGGCATCTTCCTAGTCCACCCTGTGCCCCAGCTACCCCACTGCATGTCCCGCCTGCAGCCCCTTGTACCCATTTGCAGCCTCATCGTAGTGTTCTTTTGTACTTGGGCACTATGCAGTTGCTGCACATGTATCACTACTATCACTTTTCTTGGTTTCCCTGCCTTTGCTGTACATTGCTGACTGAAATGGTTTCTCTCTCCTGCAAATGTGCCTCTAAAGCGAGGTTTTCACTGGCGTTAATTTTCAGACCTTCATTTCACAGCGTTAGTGTGCCTGGAGCCTCTCCCCGCCCACTCTCCACCCATTGACCCCCTTCTCTCCACCCTCTGGGGAGCCTACTCCACCCTCTGTGTGCCTTAACGCTGCAGGTGACGTTATCATGCAAAACCTCACGCTATCGCACAATAATGTTACTTTAGCACGTGATAACATTACGTATCACGTGCTAACTGCGCCGCTGCCACGTTATCGCTGTTTAGTAAACATACCCCATTGTGTTTAAAAGTATTTTTTTTATATTTTTTTTACTTTTTATTCTTTTTCTTCCCTTAGTTTTAATGCACAACAAAAGGGTGTTGTCAGAGAGATATGGTTTATAAAATTATCATTGTTTTATACTTTCTCTTAGATATGTCGCATCCCTTAATTTTAATTTTAACATTAATTTTATGTTGAGTTCAAGTTTTTACATATTTTATTTATTGATTGTTAATAATGTATGTATACGTCAGTTCATTTATTTCATATTAATTGGTTTGTCTTTATTATTCATTTAATGACTTTTCATTTTATATATTGTTTTTATCAGTTTACATTTTTTCATAGGATAGTGGGTTTTAAGATTTGTTTCACATTGTTTTAAGTGTGTTTTGTTATTTTTGAGCTGTTTTAATATGCTTGTATTTATTTATTCATTTAATGTTTATGGTTTTAGAAAACCAAAGAACCCCTGAAGAAGGCAAAACCAAAACACAGCCACATCGGGTCTGGCTGAGGGTTACCCCTGGTGGGGTTGACCATTTTCACCCCTGGTAAAGATTAACCCAATAAAGTATAGTTTCTTTACCACGCACAGACTTGTTTGGTTGCTTGCTTTATGTGGTACAGTGCTTTCGAGTAATAGATACCAGCACAGTATCTGAGTTCAAGAACGCATGGGACAAACAGATGATCTCTAAAGCAAAAAAAAAAAAGGACTATAGTAGTTAGTATGGAAGGGCAGGCTGGAAAACCCATTTGTTAATTTCTGCTGTCATGTTTCTATGGTTCTCTGTGTTTCTATAAACTAAAAATCCAAACTAAACTACTGACCTGGGTAGGTACCCAGTTGATAGGTGAAAAAACTTTATATCCTATAGGTGCTTTGACTATATGTGATACTGGACTATGGTAGGGAGTTAGAGGAACATCTAACAGCTGTCAGTATGTAGGAGGATTTCTTGCTGTTCAGGGAAGGAGTGATAGGTGCCTGGAGAAGGGCTTCCATGTGCTTTACCTCTGAGCATATTTTATCACATAGCCACTACAGGCCATCTTGGTGGCGCTAGGAATGTGCAGAGGCAAAATTATTTCAGTTCACTTCAAGAAAATATGTTAGTAGTATAATGGGTACACTACTTGTCAAACTGATTGACAGGTGAGATAAGGATGACAGGAGCCAATCAGCGTTCACTTCCGCTGTATGTCCCACCTTAGGCCACACCCCCTCCCATAGAAGTGAATGGTGAGTTAGCCCCACCCATTTCCACCCCCAGACGTGACCACCACCCCCACTTGACACACCCCCAGCCCCACCCCCAAGGATGACATCATCCAATCAGCACCCACTTCTGGGTTTGTGCCACACCCACGCCACGCCCCACAATATTGGCATTAGCCAATCAGCACCCACTTCCAGGTTTGTGCCACACCCACAGCCTCCCACCCTCAACCACGCCCATGCCTACATCATCGGAAATGACGTCACTGGAAACAGGGTGTCATCAGAAATGGACTGTCGCTTTTTGCTGACATCACCGGAAACAGAGTGTCATCAGAAATGGACCGTGTCCTTTTCTGATGACCTCAGTGGAAGCAGAGTGACTGACTCCTGAAATGTGTTTTGCTTCTGGTTAATGCTGACATCTGCAAAAAGCAGGAACCCTGGAAAACAAAAATGCTTTTCTCTCTCCAACTGCCCCAGTTCTTTTTTTTCCACAAAAGATTCTTAGCAGAGCACAGGCTTTTCACAGAGGCACAGACAGGGTAGAAGCTTTTCTTTACAAATGTTAAACCTCAATTAACACATCTTTTGTTAGAGAAACCAGTGCTGTCCATGTGATAAAATTTTGCTTTTAAGACCTCATGGTTAGAGAGAAGTATTCTGGCAAACACAGACATACAGAGAGAGAGGGAGTGACCCGAGTTCAAATCCCCCTAATACAGCTATTTTTGGAGAGAGAGAGCTGAGTTCAAATCCCCCTAATACAGCTATTTTTTAGTGACTTTGAAAAAACCAATACGGAGAGACAAGTCTGAACATGACTCTCTAGGGTGTGGTAACACGTGATTGGTTGAAACAAGAGGTCTGTTCTGAGCATGCTCCAGGTGTTCTGAGCATGCTCCTGGTGTAAGGCTGTGTGTCCTGTGTAAGGGGAACATTTTAACAAAGAGATTCAAAAAGAAAAATGGCTCTTTTTGGAACACCAAGCAGAATTTCCAGCAGGGCACACAACATTAATTACTTTCTTAAGGATCATGATGCAACAGCAGAGGGGTATCCACTGATTGAAAATCCATTTGAACTACAGGAGAGTCCGGCAGAGCCTGAACAAGAAATAACAGAGAATGTAGATTATCCAGATGGTCAGATATTATTTGACTCTCAAGACCCCTGCGATTCTGATACCGAGATTGACTTAACATCTGACAACACAATGGATCCAGAGGATATAGAATTATATTACGCCACTGCAAATGTTTATTGGAAGAACTAGGATCAGCAGAGGTAAGAGAAGGTTTTTTTTTTATTTAGAAAAGTTATAGAAGAGGTGGTTCACAATTTCACACTGACATTGTTTTTGTAGGGAAGTAACGAATCTCTGCTCCTATAAGAGCTAAAGGACATACAGGCAACCAATCTACGCTGTTTGTGCTTTCTCTGTACATATCAAAGGGAGACATTTGATGTCATAGCCAGCCAAAAGGACTACACAAAACCTGATGAAATAAACTCATTTAAATCTGCTATACAAACAACGGTGGGCTGTATTATCAAGAAATGCTGGCAGGGCGTTATGCATAGAGACTGTGCAGCTTGTGTAATACATGCTTCAGGGCAAAGACATCATGATTGTCTGAGGTGGGGACCCAAGGAAATACAACAGAAAATCCATAAAACTTGTAACAGGTTGTGTCTAGGACCTATTGTAAATGTTGCCATGATTGTTGGTCATAAAATGAAAGTAACTGCCCTAGTTTATGAAACTTTGAATTTTTTGTTTGAACTCATCAGAGATTTTAATACCAGTAGAAATCCAGGACAACTGCTCAATATTTTGCTTAGATCTGTGGCAGACTGTGATATGGAGCTAGTAGAAGGTTTAATCTGTGACAGAGATTATAGATCGTTCTTTAAAAAACACCATGTTCTGTAAAAAATTGACTTTTTATGAAAATGTATGTATTTCCAGAATCTATTAGTTGAACATACAGATGAACAAAAATTATATGTATGCCTTTATATTTTTTTAAAAATGTGTAATGCTCAAATGAATCATTTCACAAGATGAAAACATTTTATTTGAAATAAAACATTTTCAACCTACAGTTTTGTGTGGTGTGTTTTAGGAATGCCCAGTTAATTAAACCTACAATGGGTTGTCTGGAAAAAATGGGACCTTTTGATTTAGGCCATATGATAAGAATGTGGAGAGCAGAGCTCTATTGTAGAACTAAAATCCACTTAAGGCGTCTGGGGATGGGGGAATGTGTATTAGCCACATAGGTCCACATACACAATATGTAGCATCTATTACAATGTACTGTCTGCGAAAAAAAATGGCATTGTGAATTAGCCAGGTCATATGATAAGATTACAAGATCCAGAGATGTTTCAGTTAAAGAGTCTGGTGACTGCAAATCCCATCAAAAGAATTTCATTTAAAAAGGTGCAGTACATTTCAGCAGCTAGAAAAGATCACATAGGGGCTTGTTTACAAAGCCGCGGTAGCGGTTTGCGATCGTAATCGGAGCAGCGGCCCCATTGATTTCAATGGGGCCGCGGCTGCGATCGCGATCGCGAACCACTACCGCGGCTTTGTAAACAAGCCCCATAGTCTCTCTACAGCTTGTATCATCTGCAACTCTTCTTCTTCGGACATGGTGGGTAGATATGTGCCTTACTTTTTTAAAAATATTGTTGGCTATGTAATGTTTCTGTCTCTTATGATTGTCTTTAAAAATAGGAGCAGAAACCGTGGGGCCCAAATAAACTCTCTCTTACAAAAAGAAGGCAGCAAAGAAAGTTAAAAGGTATGTCCGGTGGTTTTTAATTTTTCCAGCAGCTATGCTCTTTATAATGTGCCTCAACCTTTAATCTTTTTTATTTTAGACCAAGAAGATGCTACAAAACAAGATGACCAGCATAATCAACAGACGGTACCTTACAGAAAACCAAAAGACAAGCAAAATAGTGAGTATTCCGGTTTTATCCCTCACCTAAATTTTAAGGCCGCTGTAAAAGAAAAAAAGTATTAGCCCCTACATTTTCTTTTTCAGATGGAAAAAATGTTAGAAAACCAGCACCTATGGGAGAGAAGTCTAACAGGAAAAGATCACAGCGCAAAAGTTTTTCTGACGGTGAATCTACACACGCCGGTACAGAATACGGAGGGCGTGATGAAAGACGTGTCTTTTATCACAGTGTTTCAGAGGACAGCCTCAACCTTTAATCTTTTTTATTTTAGACCAAGAAGATGCTACAAAACAAGATGACCAGCCTAATCAACAGACGGCACCTTACAGAAAAACAAAAGACAAGCAAAATAGTGAGTATTCCGGTTTTATCCAGCTCCTAAATTTTAAGGCCGCTGTAAAAGAAAAAAAAGTATTAGCCCCTACGTTTTTCTTTTTCAGATCGAGAAAATGTTAGAAAACCAATGGCTATGGGAGAGAAGTCTAACAGGAAAAGATCACACAGCGAAAGTTTTTCTGCCGGTGAATCTACACACGCCGATACAGAATATAGAGGGCGTGGTGAAAGCCGTGTCTTTGATCACAGTGTTTCAGAGGACAGCACAAATAATCATGCATTAGGCCCCGCTGAAGAATCAGAACCAGTTAGCTATGTTCAGTTTGTGAAAAGGTGGGATCATAAATTGGACAAGTTTAATGGTGTAATTTATTCAGAGGAATTTTGGTTTATTAATTTAGACAGGGTAACATCATTATCTGAGACTCAATTCGCCATTCGGCAAGATATCCAGCATATTCTGAATGAGGTTAGCAGCAGGGTTTCACCCAGTGATTATGTACAGGTGCATCTACACTCATCTCTTTTTCACAATTCCTTGTATTCTGGAAAGCTAAACCCAGAAGCATTAGACGCTGATGATTTCTTAAATCAGATCGCTATACTCCTTCAGAGTCACAGAGAAATCCAGGTTTGTGATATATTCCGTGTTGTACTTGTCATAAGAAATCGGAGTGGGGGAGGTCGTAGGGTCTTAAAGACTATACCGTTTAGCCATATTATTCATAAGAAAAGGATGTATTTGATAGACTTGAATAACACTGATAATAACCTGTGTTTTGCAGGTAGCCTCACAGCCCTCATGTCACAGGTAAAAATGACAGATGTCGAACTGTTAGAAGGTGCTAAAAAATGCATAATGAATTGGGGTGGCTGGTACATAGAAAAGTCATGCTCAATGATGTAGCAATATTTGAACAGCATTTAAAGATAAACATACGTGTTGTGCTTTACACAAATTCATGGGTTTGTTTTAAGACATCAGACAGACCTGTGTTCCCTAAGACTGTGTTCTTGTTGCTATACGATGACCATTTCTATGGTATAACTGATGTCAAAAAATTCTATGGGGAGCACAACTTCTGTAGTTACTGTCAGAAACCGTACAGTCACGATCATAATTGCACATTGTGGTGCCGTCTTTATTTGACACTAACGTGTGCGAATAATGTTGGTGTACAACAGAGATGCCCTAATTGCAAATTATTTTGTCATTCTAAAGAGTATTTAGATAGACACACGTATCTGGCTCTGAAAAAAGAAGTGGAATGTCTATCTAAGATACTGTGCCAGAAATGTGAGTCTTATGTGGACAAGAAACATAAGTGCAAGGGCCGGCATTGTAAACTATGTCATGAACCCCTAACCGGGGTCCACTTATGTTTTATGACCCCTATTGGTAAAACTAAAACATCTGAAAAGTATATTTTTTATGATTGTGAATGTATGCAAGAAACAGGCTGGCATGTCCCTAATTACATATATGCGACGGACTTAAATGATGAAAGAAACTGGGAATTCAAGGGTCTCGAATGTATTTCTGCCTTTATACAGATTTTTTGTGACAAAAAATGTAAAGGCTACACCTTCATAGCCCATAATTCCAAAGGTTATGACGGGTATTTTGTTCTTAAACAACTGCTTAAGGAAAAGATGAACACAGGGCTGCTGGTTCAAGGTGCTAAACTTTTACAAATTACCATTGAACCTTTGACTATCCGTTTTATAGACTCTCTAAATTTCCTGCCTATGAAACTTAGCAAACTTCCGCAAGCCATGGGTTTTACAGATAGCAAGGGGTACTTTCCGCACTTTTTTAATACTCTGGAAAATCAAAATTATGTGGGCCCCATGCCGGGTGTTGAACATTACGGTGTGGGTAACATGTTGCCTGAAGAAAAAGAGGAATTTTTACAATGGTACAAGGACAATCAGCATAAAACTTTTAATTTGCAAAAAGAGCTGGCTTATTACTGCCAGCAGGATGTATCTATTTTGCGGCAGGCCTGCGTTCTCTACCGAGCTGAAATCATGAAAATGACAGAGAAAGAAGTGTTTGTAGAGCAGGGTGACATCTCAGAAATTCAAACAAGGTGTTTAGACCCGTTCCAATATATAACCCTTGCATCTGTATGTATGGCTATGTTCAGATTAATCTTTTTAGAACCCAAGACTGTGGCACTCATTCCACCAGATAACTATTACCGGCAGACAAAGAGATATTCATCCCCATCTATTCAATGGCTGATGTATGTAGAGGCCAAAGAAAATATACAGATCACACATGCTCTGAAAGGTGGCGAAAAAAAGGTGGGGTCTTATTTTTTTGATGGCTATGCCGTGATCGATGGGGTAGAAACAGCTTTTGAATTTAATGGTTGTTTTCACCACGGCTGTCTGAGCTGTTATAACGATAAAGAACAGAATCCTGTAGCAGCCACGACCTATGGTTTTCTTTATTACAAAACACAGCTAAAAGCTGCATTCCTGGAAAGCCGTGGGTTCAAGGTCATAAGTCTATGGGAGCACGAGTGGAAGCGGATGGTAAAAGAAAATGATGGGGGCTGCGCAGATTTCCTGGCTGACTCCGCATTACTACAACCTCTGATTCCACGAGATGCCCTTTTTGGGGGTAGAACAAATGCCATTTGTCTGTACCACAAAACAAGACCTGGGGAAAAAATACACTACTATGATTTTACCAGCCTATACCCTTTTGTCAATAAAACAAAGGAATATCCAATAGGACATCCACGAATCATTTATGACAAATTTGGTCCCCCTACAAAATACTTTGGTTTTATAAAAGCAAAAGTATATCCTCCACAAAAGCTCTTTTTCCCAGTCTTACCCATACGGTTGGCCGGCAAGCTTATGTTTCCACTGTGTCATACTTGTGCTGACACACGGCAACAGGAAATGTGTGCCCACACGGATGAGGAGAGAGCTTTTGTGGGGACTTGGTGCATGGTGGAGATGAATTTAGCCATTGCAAAAGGGTATGTGGTTGTTGAAATCTATGAAATCTGGCCTTTTGAGCAAAAATCTGATAATCTCTTTTCCGAATACATCAAAATGCACCTCCGTCAAAAACAAGAGGCTTCTGGCTACCCTCGATGGTGCAATGATACTGAAAAACAAAATGTGTTCATAGCTGATTTCTTTAGAAAAGAGGGGGTGTGTTTGCATGCAGACCAGATTAATGTAAACCCTGCTAAGCGTCAAATAACAAAACTTTTCTTAAATTCCCTGTGGGGTATATTTGGTCAAAGAACAAACCTACCTACCACAAGCATTGTGAGAGAACCTGATGATCTCTTTAAATATCTGTTTTCTCCTGAATTCGAGGTTTCATCATGCGATTTTATTGATGATGAAACAGCCTGTGTGTCTTGGAGGCACTCAAAAGACCAGTGTATATTGTCGGGTAGCACCAACATTTTCATTGCCTGTTTTACAACGGCTTATGCACACCTGGAGTTGTACAATCTTCTAGATAGTTTGCAAGAGCGCTGTCTGTACCATGATACAGATTCTGTGATATTTCTAAGTTGAGAGGGTGATTGGAACCCATCTTTGGGTGATTATTTAGGTGAGCTCACAAGCGAGATACCCTCAGATGAACATATCACAGAGTTTGTATCAGCGGGGCCTAAAACATATGGCTACAAGCTGTCAAGCGGGAAGACCTGTATCAAAGTGAAAGGGATTACATTAAACGTAGAAAACTGTCAGAAAATCAATTTCACTAGTTTGAAAGATCTAGTTTTGGACTACAAGCCTGGGGCAGCAGATTTATCCCAGAAAAAGATAGGAGTACAGCAACCTGGTATTATAAGAAACAAAAAGGGTTGGACAATAGAGACTGGTGTGATTAAAATAACACAAATGTTTGTGTATGACAAAAGTGTGAAGTTGGAGGACGGATTTAGCACATTAACCTATGGATACTAGCGTGGTGGATGTGCGCTGGTCACATCCTTTTTCTTGTATTTTAGCGGGGCCATCCAATTCAGGTAAGAGCTTCTTTGTTAAAAAGCTGTTAGAACACGCTGATCGTGTATTGACCGTCATGCCAAACAATATTGTGTGGTGTTACAGTTGCTGGCAACCTTTGTATAAAGAAATGTTAAATAAATATCCTTTTATTACATTTATGGACACTTTGCCTGATACTTTTAATGATGAACAAATGTTTCCAACCAATAAAGTAAATTTGGTTATTGTTGATGATCTAATGGATTCTGCCTGTAAAAGTGATGAAATAGAGAAAGCCTTTACCAAGTATGTGCATCACAGAAACCTGAGCATCATATATATTGTTCAAAATGTTTTCTGCCAAGGCAAAGCAAGCCAAAATACATGGTGCTCTTTAAGAATCCTAGAGATAAGTTACAGATTGCCATTCTAGTCAGGCAGATGTACCCTGGAAAATCAAAATTCTTTTTAGAAGTCTTCAAGGATGCCACCAGAAAACCGTTTGGTTATCTTGTTGTGGATTTAAATAATACAACGCCTGAGGCTTACAGACTGAGGACGGATATCTTCCCGCCAGATTGGACTACGGTATACTGTGAAAACCCACAAATCTCACATAAAAAGAAATGAATATGTAACCGGCCCCTTCATGCATGCTTGTGTGTCTCAGACAACATGTCTCGCCGTGTAAAGAGAAACCTGCCCCTTTGAAAACTTTTGGTTCAAGCCTCTCCGCAGCACAGAAGAGCCATCCTGAATACAGCTTCTAATGATTTGGTAGCAGCTATAGCTGAAATAGCTCTCAACACCCTAAAAGGTAACATTCCTCTTTCACAACAACAGATAAAGGTTTTAAAAGGGAAGCATCATGCCATAAAGAGTCTGTGCGATAAAACACTACCCATTAAAAAAAAGAAGCAATTGGTGAGACAGTCGGGTGGATTTATCGGGCCCCTGTTAAGTTTTGCATTACCGTTGATAACGGGGCTTCTAACAAACCTCTAATGCAGCACGCTGAAAAAATGTACATAGTCCCTATTCAACAACTCGAGTGCTTGAGAAACCCGCCAGATCAGGATGAAAATATTAGAACCACGACCATTCATAAGTTAGATGAAGAAATGAAAAACATCCTGCAAAGCATCGGTATGTCTGAACATGAAAAGACTAAGGGGTATGTTTACTAAACTGCGTTAGTGTGATTCGTGTTAGGATCCGCGTTAGAGGCAGAAACCCCATATAAGGACATGGGCAGTACATCGCTACCGATAATGCGCGTTATAAGGCGCCGCGCAGCAACGATCGTTACAAGGCACGTTACTGCGCGTTAAGCTTAAGAAGGCACGCAGACACCCAAATACAGAAACAGAGCTGTAGCACAATGGTTACTACACAGACTGATGGTGCAAGAGTCATGGGTTTGATTCCCCAGTGTGCCTAATGAATAAGGCTGGCTGAGGCATCATGTGTAACCCTTTGAAGGCCTACTATAATATTTTAATCCACATTCTGCAGCCGGGTTAATGTTTGCATATTTCAGGAAAATTCTACCCGTCTTATTCAATATGTTCCAATAGTGACGTTCCTTCTGCCATGGTCATGTATTATATACCATTTGATAGGAATATTTAGGCAGAAGTTTGGATCCCGAAAGTTTTGGACTTGGCCTGGAAAGGGTTAAGTATTGGGCTGTGAGGAAGTTTAGTTGTACTTTAATAGTGCTGCCAGCAAACACACCCTCACAGTGGCGTAACCTAAGGTGCCACATAAGGCACCCTAGAAGGCACTCCATAGGGCACATTATAAAGTGTGCTGTCTGCCTAGGCACCCTATAATGTCCCCTATAGGACACCATATAAGGCACCTTATAAGGCACTTTATAGGGCACTTTATAGGGCCCTAAGGTGACAGTACTCTGAGGGTGTTTCTGCTGGCAGCACTAATATACAATAAAAATAAACAATGCCTAAGACAACCCTATTGATGAACCCCACTGTGGGTTTTGAAACCATGACCTCTGGCTCCATGGGCAGTGAAGTAACCAGTGGGCTAGAGCTGCTAACAAACATCTGGCTGGCTACAGGAGGACTGCACGGCACCACACCCACATTCTTCCGTGGTTACCAGGATAGGGTCAACCCACCCGTACCCAGGATGCACAGCACATGTAAATCAGCAGTCTACAGATGATCACAAGATGGGGTATGCACCCCACAGCACCTCAGCCTTGTAGAGGGTGCCGCCGGTATGTGTTAGTGGCACAGAGTAGCTACAGACAGTCACAGTGTGCGGGTCCTGTGCTCACCCTGAGGGAGAGGTATGGTGCCCAGCACCATTCTCACAGCACCTGGTTTTGCTGAGATAGGCTATGCTGCAGATCCCCATCAGTGCCAATGTGTGATAGGTAGTCCTTGCAAACACCCCTAGGATATGCCTGTGTTCATCTGTATATCACATCTAGCCCTTGTGGACTATGATGCACCCAGAAAAGTGCATACCCTGTGTGGGTGCCATGGTCACATGATGTAAGTGAAGGGGGGTGTTGGGACCCACAGGGAGATTACATACCACCACCCAATGCACCCTCTGGGGCTAAGGGTGGGGGACAAGATCTCCCGCCAACAGATCCACTTTCTACCCCCCTGCAATGGTGGCAGTAGAGGGGACCATCACTCCCGTCCTGCTAGGGATCAAACACCCTACAGGGCAGGCAATGCAGAGCTGTACACATCCATAAAGCGAGAGCAGACAGAAGGCCTGGAAATGCACAGCTGCTACCTCCCTCCCTCCCTCACCACCACCCTATCTGACATTCTCCAGCAGTTGCACCCTGCAAGGTGTTCCAGCAACACACATACTAGCTGCAAACAGTCTGCTAGCTAGTTCATAATGCATGGTCCTGGAGGAGATGCATGTACCCAAAACTGGGAGGTCAGCATACACACCAAGCAGATAAGTCAATGATTAGGCCCCAAAACAGAACCCATAAATATCACAAAAAAAATGCTGTATAGCACTATGGGGGAACCTAGCCATACCGTGGTCACTGCTCAGTCAGGGTGAGAGTGACCTCCCAGCAGGACATGCTGTGGCCACTCTGTCCATGCAGGTTGTGGCTGGCCACTACAATGTCCGGGTCATTGCCCTATGCTATGTACAGATGGACCCAGGCCAGGCCATCCTATCCTGGCTGTTCCCACAGTACCTTGCACCTCATTATGCACATTGGCAGGCCAATACTGGCAACAGTGCTAGCAGTGTGGGCTGTGGAGGGTGTTTGCAGCCACCACACACTGGATAGACAGACACACACTCCCCACACCTATGCCAGCATTGTGCAGCTATAGAGGTGTTTGGCAGCCCTGGCCACCACACCAGTCCTGGGCAGAGTGCAGGCATGGCTATGGTAAGCAATATTGTTGGGGTCACTCCCCAGGGTGGTAAACACTATCAGACACAAGACCTGTAGCACACTCCACAGACATCAGATAGGTTGCTATGCTGCAGCTCAATCAGCAAATTGTGCTTAACTTAGGAATTGCTATCTGCCAGTAATTATAGCAAACTTGTGATAGCTGTGTACTGTAATCCCAGGTTTAGGGTGGCATTGCTAAGGTATACAAGTGCTAGTATTGGGAGATGTACGCAGGGCCCAGTGTCCTGCCTCTCCAGGAGGCATTGGATAATGGAGCCTGTGGGTGTGGGTGTGTCTGCCCCTGTTGGCTGCTGCTTTACGGCAGAGGTTCCCAACTCCAGTCCTGGTGTGCCAAACACTGTTCGGGTTTTCATGCTGTCCCTCATGAATATGCATGAAATACAACTGCATACCATGGGGGCGGTGCATAGCAAGACAGCACAGATACATTTATTAGAGGCAGCATGGAACCTGAATGGTGTTTGGCCTTCCAGGACTGCATTTGGGAGACTCTGCTCTAGGTAATGCGCATGGGTATGGTGTCTGTGCTCTGTAGGGTAAAATGTAGGTGTTTGGGGCATGTTTACATCATCTGCAATAAAGGTTCTGTCTGTATTAGCACGTTATAGTAGTGGGTAAAATATGAGGACTGGGTTGGCGGACACCACAACTGGGACTTGAACCTGTGACTTTCTGCTTCTGAATACACTGGTTTTGTGCTCTGCACCACCATGTTCTCACAGAGATGGTGCATTCTCTGGTGATACCATGACTGTTGGTCAGACAGGGCCCGTCTGTTGCAGTACACAGCACCCACCTACACAGGGCTAGGCCACGGTCTGCTCTGGGCAGCTACAACTGCCCCCTCCACCACCGGTAACCCTCTGCCACCATGCTGACATTCCCTTCTGCAGGTGGTGCTGGTGGAGCGCAGTCTCAGACCATCCAGTGTGCGGGTAGGCGGCTGCCTATGGTGCGAGTTCTGGGGTAGAGGTGCCTTCCTAGGTGTCCATGCTTCTCCCCAGCACCGCCTGCCAATGCTCTGTGCCCTTGGGGTTAGCTGCTGGGTACTATCCCCTGTGACACTGTGGGACACACAGTCATGCCCATGTTGGGCCTTCAGCAGTTGCTGTCTGACTGCTCTGCTGTTTCAGCATTCGTATGGGCCACCTAGGCATCACCCTAGCCGGAACTGTGGCCCAGCTGCACCACAGCATGTGCCGCCTGAGGCCCTCTGTATCCCCTTTTCCGGCATCTGTCCAGTTGCCGTTCCGACATACCCGCCCTGCTGTTGCCGCACATGTGCACACCATAGGACATCTGTCCAATGGAGAGGAAAACTCTGCACAGCGCAATTTCACTGTGGGCTCATTCACTTTGTATGGGGACAGAGCATAGACCCTTCCACGATTAATATAGTTTTCTTAGAGCTTTCCCGGGGGGGGGGGGGGGGTTGATGGTACCCATTAGTATCACTATTGGCCAGCTTGGTTATGTTTTTTTTCAAGTTTGTTGAGGTCATTTTCAATGTTTATGTGCCCTTTTGTTCTGTGCACATGTATCACACGTATCACTTTTTTTAGGTTTCCCTGCCTATGCTGTACATTGCTGACGTCTAAATGGTTTCTCTCCCCTGAACTGTGCATTTAACGGCAGGTTTTCATTCGCGTTAGGATTCAGCTCTTCAGACCAGCGCGTTAGTGTGTAGGGAGCCTCTCCCCGCCCACACACCGCCCATTGACCCCTTCTCTCCGCCCTCTCTCCACCTTCTGCGGTGTTTTACCACGCCGCGGAGCTTTACGATCGTTAACGCATCATAACGTGTGTTATGTAATGTTAACGCTTGTTAGCGCATCATAACACGCATTATGATGCTCTAACAATCGTTAACGTTACATAACGCGCGCTATGTACCGTTACCGCAGTTTAGTAAACATACCCCTAAATGTTACTCAGAAGTGTTACAGCGCTATCTCACGCTTAACAGACAGAGGGATATGGAAAAAGAAAAAATTATCTTGTATCTACAGGCAGCATCTCTAGAAAATATTATACCTCCAGACCCTGTAATACAAGAAATGTTAAACAGCATCAATATGCGCTATAGGAAAAATGCTGAGTTGCTGCTTAATAAACTGTTAAAAAACAAGGATGTGGCATCCTGGGAGGGAAATGGAATATTTGTATACTGGGGAAACCCCGTCAATGGCTCTAACCTACTTGACCTCGTTCGTGGGGCTACGCAGCCCCAAGCTCTTTCACAACGAAGAATACCCAGGGGCTGGGAGGAGTTCATGCAAACCCTAGCCAAATTAAATATGCCCTCTACGGTAATGGGTAATGCAGCCAACAGAGATGTACTGGCACGCCTCAAAGAGAACCCATCTGTGAAGGCTACTAAAATGTACACGCGTCCGATAAAGAGCAAAGAGCTACTCCCACACAAAAAACCTAAATTATCCCACGGCCACCGGTGGTTGAGTGTGTAAAAATGTATTTTCAATAAAATGTTTAAAAACAAAAATAAATACTAGACAGTGGTTTCTTTTCAAAAAACCTCCTTAGAGGGGTTACTTTTTATTTAGAAGCAGCAAAACATTCACGATAGGAAACACACACTTGCTGATTATGAAACGGATTTCTAAAAGATCTACACAAAGTTTGTTTGTTGTGTTTTACAAAATGTAACACCATATCATCATTTTGCATTAAATCTTCAGAATACATTTCTAAAATATTTTCAAAAGGCACCCCTTTACAGCGGTGGTGCAAGAAAAATACACAGTGATATCCACAAGCCGTAGACATTGGGTGCTGTAATTGTCTGTTGTAGTATAAAACAGTTTTACAATGCTTGTTGAAAAAGCTCATAATGCTGGTAGGAAAGAATAAGCTATCAGGGGGTTGTCCATAAGAATCAAAAAATTCCCCTGTTCCATCTTCACATATATAGATGGCTAACCAGTGTTCTCCAGGTAGATTATGAGGGTGTGTATTTACCACCAAACACACGGGCTTCCTTGAAATTTGTACATCCGCTAACCAGTCGCTCGGTAGCACATCTAAAAAGAAATCTGCAACACAGGGGTCCTTCTTTAAAATACAGTAGAACTGCAGGGTGTTCATTTCCATGAATGATCAAAAAGAACATTCCTTCTATGATTAATTTCTATCACTTTGTCAAAAACCCCATAAACAATCATGTTAACTGTATGGGGTAAGGCGCTGGCAAAACGTATTTCAGCCCTCAGGTTACCAGTTTTAATCAGCGAGTAATGGTCTGCACACTCCTGATCCAGTGAAAGGTCAAACGCCAACAGGGTGCAACAGGTACAATTCAACGGCGAAAAAGCAAAAGCATTCTTTCAAACACAAGGTATACCACAAGGCTCTGCACTCTCAGCACTCCTTTTCAACGTATATATGCAACCACTATGCAAAATATTTACACAGCATAAAATCAACTACCACATTTATGCCGATGATATTATGCTGTACACACAACTTGACACTGACAACCTGGACTACAGCCCACTCGAAACATGTCTTGGCGAGATGCAAAACTGGTTACAACAAAGCAGCATGACAATCAACCACAAGAAAACTGAGGTGATGTATATCTCAAGGAAAGCAAACTTTGACCCACCTACATCAATAACCCTGTGCAACAACACTTATCAAACAAAGAAAGAAATAAAATATCTAGGAGTTACATTTGACTGCGACCTAAGAATGCAAAATCACCTGCGCAAAACCAACAGGGCAGTCTTCTACAAACTGAGAGCGCTACAACCCATACGGAATATTATTGAGCCCCACGACTTCAGATCCGTTGCTCAAGCACTCATCATGCCACATTTTGACTATTGCAACGCCATTCTTCAAGGACTTCCTAAGAAAACCCTGAACATCCTTCAAATGGCACAAAATGTAGCTGCCAGGATCATCATGAGGAAAAGTCTTACTGAACATATTACACCAGTACTAATTGAGTTACACTGGCTCCCCATAGCAGCCCGCACAAAATACAAAATACTGACGACCACCTTCAAACTCATCCACAGCATAGCACCTTCCTTCCTCGACACCCTAATCAGATTGCAACCTTCCAACAGAAACAGGAGAACCATCAATTCCAACACCCTCCACACTCCAACAGATATCAGATCAGTCAAAATAATCACTAGTAACAGGGCTTTCTCATACACAGCACCGACACTATGGAACCAACTCCCACCCAACCTATGAGCCAGCATTGATCTAGCCGACTTTAGAAAGAAACTCAAAACCCACCTATTTCAAAGTCATTTCAACCTGTATTAAACTCGCATGAGGGAAAACCTGTAATGTATAAATGTACATATGTAAATTATTATCCCCTTAGCTAAGAAGTAGATAATTTTCTGCATGACGTGCTAACCTCTCGAATCTTTATGTACAAACAAAAATTATTCTGTCTTGATTCGACAGCTTTTTCCATGTAATCTTACCCGCTTCTGATCGCTGGAAGGAGCGGTATACAAATGCTTGCTAAATAAATAAAATAACCTTTGTAAAACTCCTGACGGTCAATCAGCAATGGTCAAGTGGCAAATATCTGCCACTTGCTTGTACCAGTTGCATATATTCTCTTACACAACATCCATTTTGAAAGTCAGGTTGAAGAGGTTTCCAGGGTACTTGTTCACCATCCACACATAGAGTGGCAAAATTAATATCATAAAGTTTAAAACTGAAGGGATTTTTAGCATAATTACCGCTGAAAGAATCATTATCCACAAATCCCAGCACAATGAGTTTTGGTAGCTGCCCCAAAAAGAGATTTTCCTGGTTAGTCACACGGGCTCCGGCTGGTATGCTAAACACCTTTAGTCCCACATGGTCAATAGCATACTTGACATTAGCTTTCAGCAGAGCTTCCGCATGTCCCAGGTGCACTCCGGGGGAAACTTTAACTCTCTTTACAAAGAACGCAGCGTTTAGGATAAGGATTTTATAACTTTCTTCGGCATCACCACTCATTAAACAGAAAGAGTTTTTGTTGCGGGTCAATTTAATTTTGAGATCCACACCATTAATCAATAGCTTGTCTTGAAAAAATAGATCGCTATGTAAATGCCCCAATAGCTCTACCTTGTGGCTAGAGACCGTAAATTGGGCCCTTTCAGTAAAGCCGACGTTGCGAGATCCTATCTCTCTCACTTCATGCTGCCCGGCTGTGTCTTTATAAAAAAGTCCGCTTGTAAACTGTGATTTGAGGGATCCTTCGCCATAATTGAGAAGCAGCTCTATGAGGGCTCTGTAGGGGTAGCAGTTGTTGCTCTGGCTAATGAGTTGGTCTCCCAGGGTAACATCCAGCTGGCTAAACAGAGCTGCGATTGGGTAGTTCACCAGCGCTACTTTGGCTGCCGGATCGATGTTCGAGCCATCTTCTGCCACAATTTTACAGGTCAGGTGCAAAAGTGTACTATATAAATCAATGTAGTCTTCACCATGACCTGTGATATAGAAGTCCAATGGAGCTGTTTCTGACAAAGCCGATAATGGCGGAATTTCCACATAAATACTTTTTTCGATACTTGTTTGGGTCGGTGCTAGTTGAAACAAGTCCAGTTCCAATTTAACACACTCTTCAGAGATGTGGTGTACAAAAGCCATGGTGCTTTTTAGAATATATCTCGCTGCCTAGAGCTAGTGCTTCTCTTCTTAGACCGGCAGTTAAGATTCTGAGACCTGTCACCAACGGGTTTCTTTCTTTTAAAAGGCTTGGGCGGTCCTTGCGGTAACTCCTGAGACTCGGTTCTCTTTCTTTTAACAGCTCTTCTAATCACAGCCAGTCCTGATCCTGCCTGTTCTGTAGACTGGTTCATTTTATTTAGAACAGCCATTGTGACATGACTCATGACATCCTTGGCTATGTTTTTTGCGGCGCCTTTCACGTGTGGTTTAATAATTTCAAAACCCCTTCTCAAAAACGGCATAGCTTTTCTAAAGAGGCTGCGAAAAACACCGCCAACCCCGGCCCCGTACATGACCGGTACTCCATGATATCCTGAAAGCCCATAGCCAGCTTGTGTTGTATAATAATGCCGTATGCTTTGGGGTCTCCGTAGTCTTTAGCCACAACCATTTTAAAAAACAGTCACCCTCCGGTGGTGCAGATGAAGCTTAAGGATCACCTTCCCGTAACGAAATGAGACATGCCTGTCCTGATCCGTCTTTATTTCAAATGTGATAGTATCAATATGCTGTTTGTTCACAGGGAAATAGGGGTATGTTTACTAAAACCCCGGTAAAGTGCGGGCCCCGGTAGTGTGCGGGTGCCATATAAGGAGTGGGCGTTCCGTCCTGAAAAAGAAAAGCCAGAATTTACATATGCGCTAAGGTGCGCGGCGCCCATGTGCGCCCCGCACCTTAGCGCATGAGATAGCTGCGCGGGAGGCATAAGTGGCGCGCTGAAGTGCAAGAAAAAGAGCAGAGTCACAGCACAATGGTGCAGAGATCAGGGGTTCAATCCCCACAGTACCCAATGAAGACAGCTGGCTGAGGTGTTAATTTATGAGGCACAGAAATACTGGGCAGCATAAGGCAGCACGCTAATGATTTTGGCGGCATAAGGCTGCGCGCTGATGTTTATGGAGGCATTATAATACTGGGCGGTATAAGCAGCGCGCTGATGTACAGGAAGAAGAGCAAAGCCACAGCACAATGGTTAAGACACTGACCAATGGTGCAGGGATCAGGGGTTCAATCCCCCATAGTGCTCACTGAAGACAGCTGGCTGAGGCATTTAAATGATGGGCTGCATAAGGCAGTGTACTAATGTTTTAGGAGGGTGTTTAATATGGGCCAGCATAAGTGGCGCGCTGATGTGCAATTACAGGAACAAAACCACAGCACAATGGTTAAGACACTGACCAATAGTGCAGGAATCAAGGGTTCAATCCCCCACAGTGCCCAACAAACAAGGCTGGCTGAGGCATAACATGTTATGGGGAAGATTGCTTTAGGAGGCATTTTATGCATATTTTAATTATCACTACTAGCAAACGCACTCTCAAAGCGCGTTAACATAAGGCGCCCTATAAGGCACATTTTAAAGTGCACTGTCATCCAAGGCACCCTAGAATGTTGCTTATAGGGCGCTTTAGAGGGTGCCGTATGAGGTACCGCAAGGTCAGTGTCATGTTTTTTATGGCAGCACTGTGCAGTTTAAGGAATGAAAAGCATAAGTAGGTGCGCTGACAGGCAAGGAGGAGCAGCAGTGGAGCACAATGGCACTGAGTGCTGATACAGGGGTCATGAGTTTTCTCCCCAGTGTGCCTAATACGTAAGGCTGGCTGTGGCATCAGCTTTGCATTGTACATATTTTGTCCTGCAGCACTTTATTTTTATGTTATTAATTGCTGCCAGCAAACACGCCCTCACGTGCCGTAATTGAAGGTGCCGTATAAGGCACCCTATAAGGTACTCCATAGGGCACATTATAAATTGCACTGTCCGCCACAGCACCCTAAAATGTCCCCTATAGAGCACCCTATAGGTTGCGTCACAGGATAATGTATAGTGCACCTTATATGGACGGGAACCATAAGGTGCCCTATAGGGCGCCCTATAAAGCACCCTCAGAGGCACCTTATGGGTACAGTACGCTGAGGGTGTTTTTGCTGGCATCAAAATATGTACATTAAAAAAAAATGCATTGGACAAACCTATCAAATAACCCCACTGTGGGATTGAACCCATGACTTCTGGCTTTAGAGAGAGTGAAGTAACCATTGGGCTACAGCTCTACAGCTGCTAGCAAGCCCCTGGCTGGCTGCAGAGAGCATGCACGTCACCACACAGACAGTCTGCTGTGGTCACCAGGATAGGGTTAGCCCACCCATACCCATGATGCACTGCACATGCAAATCAGCTGTCCACAGATTAACACAAGATGGGCAATGCATCCCCACAGCACCTCGGCCTGGTAGAGGGAAGTGACCATGTGCACCCACACACCACCTCGGCCTGGTAGGGGGTACTGACCGTGTGTTTTACTGGCACAGAGTAGCTACACACTGTCACATTGTGCAGGTACTGTGCTCACCCTGAGGGTGCAATGAGGCGACCAGGACAAGGTCCACAACACCTTCCATAGCCAAAAGAGGCTATACCGGAGGTCCAAAGCAGTGTTAATGTGTGAGATAGGTGGTTTCTGCACAAACACCTTAGATATCTTTGTCTGACTCAGTCAGGTGTAGCCCCCAGGTGGGCCATGTGCCACCACCACCCCCTCCCTCCAGGGCTGAGTGTGGCAAACAGGGTCTTCCATCAATAGATCCACATTCTACCTCCCTGCAAAGGTGGCAGTAGAGGGGTCCAGTCAATGCAGCTCTATACACATCCATAACACAATAGCAGACAGACATTAGGCCTGGATATGGTGAGCTGCACCCCCACCGCTATCTGATATTCTCCTGCAGCAAGTCATCATCCGCTGCACCCTGCAAGCTGCTCCATCAAGACACAAAGCAGCTGCAAACAGTGTGCTAGTTAGTCCACAGTGCATGTTCCCAGTGGAGATGCGTGCACCCAGAACTGGGATGTCAGCAAGCAGATGAATCAGTGACTGGGCCCCAAAAGGAAACCCATATCTATCACATGAGAAAAATACTATATGGCACTATGGGGGTGCCTAGCCATGATGTGGTCACTGCACAGTCAGGGTGAGAGAGATCTCTCAGCAGGACATACTGAGGTCACCCTGTCCGTGTAGGTGGTGGCAGGGCACTAAAATGTCCCAGTCAGTGCCCTATACCCTGTGCAGATGCACTCTGGCCAGGCCACCCTGTCCGGCCTATACCCATGGTACCTTGCTCCTCATTATGCACATTGGCAGCCCAATACTGGCAACATTGCTGGCAGTGTGGGCTGTGGAAGGTGTTTGCAGCCACCACACACTGGATAGACAGACAGCCACCCCCACACCTATGCCAGCATTGTGCTACAATAGAGGGGTTCAGCAGCCATACCCACCACACCAGTCCTGGGCACAGTACAGGCATGGATATGGTACGCAATACTGTCGGGGGCCACTCCCCAGGGCGGTAAACACTGTCAGAGACCAGACCTGCAGCACACACCGCAGACATCAGAATGATTTTTATGGTGGAGCCCAAGGAGCAAAATGTGCTTAACGTAGGAATTGATATCTGCCAGTTATCATGGGAAACATTTGATAGCTGTGTACCATATACCCAGGTGTAGGGTGGCATTGCTAAGGTATGCAACAGCTAGTATTGGGAGATACAGGCAGGGCCCAATATCCTGCCTCTCCAGGAGGCATTGGCCAATGGGGCCTGTGGGTGTGTGTGTGGGTGTGTGTGTGGGTGTGTCTGGCCCTGTTGGCTGCTGCTTTACGGCAGAGTTTCCCAACTCCAGTCCTGGTGTTCCAAACACTGTTCGGGTTTTCATGCTGTCCCTCATAAATATGCATGAACTACATCTGCATACCATGGGGGTGGTGCATAGATATGCAGCACAGGCATCTTTATTAGAGGCAGCATGGAACCTGAATGGTGTGGGGCCCTCCAGGACTGCATTTGGGAGACTCTGCTCTAGGTAATGCGGCTGTTTATGGTGTCTGTGTTTGGTGTGGTAAAATATAGGCGTATGAACCATGCGTATGTTCTCAGCAATAAATGTTTGTCCTTACTATCACGGTTTAGTTGTGGGAAAAATATGTGGACAGGATTGGTGGTAGCCCCAGCTGGCCTTTGAACCTGTGACTTTCTGTTCCTGCACACACTGTCTGTGTGCACTGCACCACCGTGTTGCCACAGATATGCTGCCTTCCCTGGGGAGTCCATGACTGTACATCCAACAGAGCCTGTCTGTTGTGGTGGACGGTGCCAGCCTGCACACGCCTAGGCCACTGTCTGCTGTGGCTTGCAGCCACTGCCCCCTCCACCACCTGTACCCTCCGCCAACATGCAGACATGTCCTTATCTGGGAAAAAACATATGACCTGATTGAGTTGTGGCACTCCAGGACTGAATTTGGGGGACTTGGCTGTAGGTAATGCCCATTGTTATGGTTTGTGTGCGGTGTAGGGTAACATATGGGTGTTTGAACCATGCTTATGTTCTCAGCAATAAAGGAGTGTCTTTACTATCACTGTTTAGTGGTGGGTAAAACTATGGAGATTGGGTTGGCAGGAGCCCCAGCTGGGAATTGAAACTGTGACCCTCTGGTCCTAAAGGCACTGGCTGTGTCTGCTGCACCACACTGTGGCCACAGGGACAGTGCAGTCTCTGGAGATAGGAAACCTGGCCGCACGAGTCAGACACCCTGCTCTGCACAATTTTACTGTGGGGTCGTTTACCTTGTATTGGGACAAAGGTGCAAATAAACCTCAAAAATGACCTCCAAAAAAGGGGAAAAAAAACAAACCAAGCTGGGCAACAGTGATATCAATGGGCAACATAAAAAACACTCCCAGGAAAGCTCCAATAAAATGCAGTGATTTTTGAAAGAGTCTACGGAGCGTAGACCCTTCCAAAAATCATTTCTTTTTTTTTGGAGCTTTCCTGGGAGTGTTTTTTATGGTTGCCCTTTAATATCACTGTTGCCCAGCTGGATTATAATTTATTTGGAATTTGTTGTGGTCATTTTCAATTTATATTTGCTATTTTGTTCTGTGCACATGTATCACACTGCTCACGTTTCCAGGTTTCCCCGGTTTTGCTGTACATTGCTGACGGAAATGGTTTCTCTTCCCTTTAAATCGGCTCTAACGCGAGGGTTTCACTCGCGGTATTTTTTTTGCCGAAATTCAGCCCCGCTCCTGTACGGGGAGCCTCTCTCCTCCCACTCTCCACCCATTGACCCCGTCCCCCCGCCCCTCGGGAGCCTTCCTCCACCCTCGGAATGCCTTTCCACGCCTCTATCGCACATCAGCGCGCCCCGCTCTTGTGCGGGCGGAGCGCACTTGTGCGGGGGGTGCGCACATGTGCGGGGCACAAAAAACACACTATTAGCGTGCGCTAAGGTACCTTAGCGCACGCTCAAGTGCGCCCCGCACATTTGCGCGGTTTAGTAAACATACCCCATAGTGTGGCTTATCATAAGTTAATGTGATAAACTCATCACTAACCCCCTTAGTTGGAACACAGCACAGCAGTGGCACAAAATGGTCACCTACTAACTGGTGCTCTACAATATCTGTGTACAGGTAGAGGGTATTAAAACCGGCCGTGATATCCAATGGAAAATGGGAACGCTGTGTATTAACGTAAGCTTCTATTCCCAAAATGGCTGCCAAATCACCATACGCATAAATAGTAGACCTATCTTCCGATTTTATTCGGATTCTTCGCGCATGGGGTTCATAAATGATTAGTGGTGCCACCGATTTATAGATGTTGCTAATGTCCTGATTCATGGATTCCACTAAACTCTGCATGGTCGCATAATGTCCTTTCCTGACTATAAGGTGCTGTATATTTCCTGCTGCGGAGGTGACAACATACTTATGATCTTCCTTAATATTCTCCCAGGTGTTCAGGTATTGTATTTACACGAGCCCTACTTCCCACTGTCCTTGTAAGTCCAAAGGCCTTGCTAGTTGTATGGTAAAATTAGAGCTGGTATTTTGGGAAAACACACCTGCTGAGGCATTGCTAGGCAGTGTGATATAAAAGCCACCATCATTCATTTTAAATTTTATTTTAATGCTGCTTCAAAAGAAAGAAAGAAATCAGATGTCTTGAATCTCTGATGCTTTAACCCAACTATTAAATTTAACAGGCCATCCCCTCCATTTCACGAGGTAGAATCTGTTCCTGCCACGTCCTTTTACCTTTAGAACCTTTTCGATTTGATATATTCTGTCCTGTTGCGGTGTGACTTTTAGCAATTCTTCAGGATAAAAAGAACCTTGTATGGCTTCACCGTCATAATCCTGTATCTTGTATGTCGCTTTCTGGCCCCTGTTTAAAATATCCGTTATTATAAATACCTCGTCAGTCCACGTTTGCTCGTAACCTTTTTCAAATGTTCCTTTAGTTTTTGAAAGTCTTACATGATCTCCTTTCTTTAAGGGGTTCTTAGTGTGCTTATGTTTGATGCTATCACCGTAGACTCTTTTCCAGATCTGCAGAGAATTTGTGTATGTCACATCTACAGGCCTCGTCTATTGTTCTGTGAAAACTATGATTATAGCTGTGCACAAAAGCCTGCAATACGTCTTGGTACCTAAAGGTGTTGTGTGTAGTAAAATAACGCCACATTTTGGATTTCAAAGTCCTGTTAAACCTTTCTACCACTGCTGCTTTAACATCGTTATTGGTTACAAAATGATGAACCCCTCTTTGTTTTAATAAATTCTTCAGGGACCTATTTAAAAATTCTTTACCCTTATCTGTCTGTATTTTTTCAGGTATACGACCTAGATTAAATATTTTTTCAAAGGCTTTAGAAACTTCATGACCGGTTTTTGATTTTAAACTTGCAGCTCAAGCATATTTTGACAAGATGTCTACCACTGTTAATATGTATTTGTAGCCATTGTTATAATGGCACAAGGTTGCCATATCAACTAAATCAGCCTGCCATTGCGCATCCACATCTGACACGATCGTCTTGTTTCTTTTAAAACGGACCCTAGCAGGTCTGTGTAAAGTATAAGCATCTTGTCCGGTAGCCCATCTAACTACATCGTTTCTGTTGACTGTCTTATCATGCTTTTTAGCAACTTGAAGTAGAGGATTTATGCCCCCAAAGCTCCCTATTGCTTTGGGGTCATAGTAAATGCTCTTCAATAAGGTTTCCTTCATGATTGGGAGAGTGAGCCCGCTGCTCGAGGGAGCTGCTGCTTGTGACATTCTTGCGGAGCTGTGCAGCGTGAGGTCTGGTGCTGTGGAATACCTGGCAGGCATTTTGGAGGACGATCCCAGGGCTGGAGGACCCCCCTACCTGCTGAATAAAGCCCAGAGGTACCTGTATCTGGGTGGAGAGTGAGCCCGCTGCTCGAGGGAGCTGCTGCTTGTGACATTCTTGCGGAGCTGTGCAGCGTGAGGTCTGGTGCTGTGGAATACCTGGCAGGCATTTTGGAGGACGATCCCAGGGCTGGAGGACCCCCCCTACCTGCTGTATAAAGCCCAGAGGTACCTGTATCCGGGTGGAGAGTGAGCCCGCTGCTCGAGGGAGCTGCTGCTCGTGACATTCTTGCGGAGCTGTGCAGCGTGAGGTCTGGTGCTGTGGAATACCTGGCAGGCATATTGGAGGATGATCCCAGGGCTGGAGGACCCCCCTACCTGCTGTATAAAGCCCAGAGGTACCTGTATCCGGGTGGAGAGTGAGCCCGCTGCTCGAGGGAGCTGCTGCTTGTGACATTCTTGCGGAGCTGTGCAGCGTGAGGTCTGGTGCTGTGGAATACCTGGCAGGCATTTTGGAGGACGATCCCAGGGCTGGAGGACCCCCCCTACCTGCTGTATAAAACCCAGAGGTTCCTACACGCGGCCGTGACATCATTTCCGATGATGTAGGCAGGGGCATGGTTGAGGGTGGGAGGCTGTGGGTGTGGCACAAACCCGGAAGTGGGTGCTGATTGGCTAATGCCAATATTGTGGGACGGGGCGTGGGCGTGGCAAAAACCCGGAAGTGGGCACTGATTGGATGATGTCATCCTTGGGGGTGGGGACGGGGCATTTCAAGTGGGGATGGTGGCCACGCTTGGGGTGGAAGTGGGTGGGGCTAACTCACCATTCACTTCTATGGGAGGGTGTGTGGCCTAAGGCGGGACATACAGCGGAAGTGAACGCTCATTGGCTCTTGTCATGCTTATCTCACCTGTCAATCAGTTTGACGAGTAGTGTACCCATTATACCACTTATATTTTCCTCCTGATGTTAACTATTTAGATTTTTTTCAAATATTTGTTTTCATGAGAAAAAATAATGTAAGTTAGAATGTTTTTAACATGCACCAGTCAATAGTATGTGTACTTTATAGGTTGATGTGCATTAAATCAGTTTTGCATCCACTACCAGTCCAATATTCAAAAGCTGTCATAAATTCAATGGCAGTTGGTAAATGTGCAACTTGACTGTCAAATCTTATATGAATAATATCAGGCAAATATCTGACTGAATGCCCTGCTACTATGGGGATCATTTTAAAAGCCTTAGGGGTATGTTTACTAAACAGCGATAAGGTAGCAAATATAGCGTTAGTGCATGCTAACATTACATATATGACATTAGCATGCGGTAAACAGTGCATTAGAGCGTGCTAAAGTTACCCACAGGGTTAAGCACACTATGGGCAGAGAGAGGGTGGAGAGTAGGGATCAATGGGCGGGGAGTGGGCAGGAACCAGTCCCTGCTACATTATCGCCGGCACCTTAACACCAGGACCATTACCGCGAGTGAAAACCTGTTGGTAAGGGTGTACTTTGAGGAGAGTGAGCCTATTTAAATGTCTGCAATGTACTGAACAGACCGGTGAACCCAAGAAAGTGATAGTAGTGCACTATTTGCAGCAACAGCATAGTGCCCAGGTATAAAAGGGAACTTTGTTGATGGTGCAAATGGGGCAAAGGAGGGTGCATGTGGAACATGCAGTGGGGGCTGCAGGGGCACAGGGAAGACCAGGCGGCTGCCTAGGTGGCACATATGAACAGAAGACCAGTAAATATGCAAGACTGTGTCTGACCAAGGTCCACCATGCCCAGTATCCTGTGACCAACAGTGTACGAACTATGGCACAGGTACCAAGTAGGTACCCCAAAAAACACACATGATCCACAATGCCTGCAATGGGGCATACAGTGCAAATCTGTAGTCCTCACTAACAGTGCTTTAGGGACCCTCCCCAGGAACCTGGCTAAACATATATGAAAACCAGTACACTGGAAGCCTTTACTACATCCTCTGGTAATGGCGTGCAGGGTGTGACAATGAGTGGAAGGACAACATATGTTCACATAGTGGTCCAGAATGGCCAACACAGCAGCTTCAGTACATGTCCCTTAGTCCTACAGCAGTCAGATGGTATAGATAGTTGAACAACGCATACCTCAGCCAGTACAGACAATATTCCCAATACCTCAAACCCAACACCACACAGCTGTCCTATCCCCAGGTCAAAGAGACATAACATTGCCATGTGGTGATTGGGTCCCTGGAGAGGCAGTTTGGGGGGGGGGGAGTGATGTGTGTCTGTCCAGGTATGCCTCTGCCCCACACGGAGCCCATACTCTAGCTACCAGACTATCTGCAAGTTGGCAGGCCTGGGACCAAGCACCACCAATATTGATGGCATATGGACATGTCAGCATGGCATGGGGGGGTAAGGCGGGAGGGAGTGTCACCTGCATGCAGCTGACAAAGTCATGGCCACATCCAGTGCGCCATGAGCAATACAATATCTGCCAAGGTCTGTCAGATGGAAGGTATGCAATTACCATGGACCATGGCGGCAGCACTATAGTGCACTATACACAGTTGGTGTATAGAGAAGCAGAGAGTCACAGGTTTGGGTCCTGGCAGTGTTTTTTGTTTTTCATGTCCCTCTGCAGCTGACAAAAACCATGGCCAGATCCAGTGCATCATGTGCAATACAATATCTGCCAAGGTCTGTCTGATGGAAAGCATGCAATCACCGTGGACCATGGTAGCAATGTGCCAGCACTGTGGTGTCCCACACACAGTTGGTGTATAGAGAAACAGAGAGTCACAGGTTCAGGTCCTGCCTGTAGATCATGTTTTGCATGTCTCTATTGCAAAATAATTTCTCACAGAGCAGGTACAACACCAACATGTACAGCCCCCAATGAATTGCCCAACAAGAGTGCAAACACCCACACAGATGGGCTCCACAATCCTCAGCTGAATGTGAAATCAGGCTGACAGCACCAGCATACTGAGCGGCTCCTAACAGAGTGCACCATTAGCCCCTGCACAATGTGCACATCTTCTCAATGCCTGAGCAGAGTTCTGGACCACAGTGGCAGGTAGAAATAGTAACATAGCCATATAGTTTATGATAAAGTATTGAAAAAGTATTATTTGCTCAAATATTCACCACATGAAACTCGTATTGTGTTTCCATCTGTGTACAAAGGTCTCAGTTAAAACATCCGCAGCTATTTGTAAAAGGGCTTTTTTAAAACACCACCCTTACCATTCGCTGCTGTTCACATCAATGACCTTTTTACTGCGTACACCTCGGCAATTTTCATCCTTTATTTTATATGTGTTTTTTTGTGTGATTTTTCTTATTTATCTTATTTCCAAAATGTTCTTCAAGTTTTCAAGAACTAGCCCCCTCAGCTGCAACATGTAGAATTATTTCTGTAACATATGATTAATAATTCTGCTGACACATAACTCTTTGGACCATGCGTAAGATCCTTCACGTTATTCAAAAATACTGTAATACGGCTGGTATATAAAAAAATATACTACTGGTACTTAGCTTCAGTGCCGTATAAGATATCTTTTACTGTGCTGAGTGGCTGTCTTGGATTTATGCTAGCGGCTGCAGTTCAAATCCCAACTCTGTGCTTCTAAGGCGCCCAAGCATTTCACACTGTGTGTTTCCTCAGGGGATCTCATATCAACGCAATTAACTTCTAGATTCTCTCCTTTTTGTCTCCATGTGCAAAGGAAACTGTGTCTGCAAACTCTGGTTGGAGCAAAAAACGCCGCACCGCCAACCAGAGTTTGCAGACACAGTTTCCTTTGCACATGGAGACAAAAAGGAGAGAATCTAGAAGTTAATTGCGTTGATATGAGATCCCCCGAGGAAACACACAGTGTGAAATGCTTGGGCGCCTTAGAAGCACGGTGTTGGGATTTGAACTGCAGCCGCTAGCATAAATCCAAGACAGCCACTCAGCACAGTGAAAGATATCTTATACGGCACTGAAGCTAAGTACCAGTAGTATATTTTTTTATATACAAGCCGTATTACAGTATTTTTGAATAACGTGAAGGATGTTACGCATGGTCCAAAGAGTTATGTGTCAGCAGAATTATTAATCATACGTTACAGAAATAATTCTACATGTTGCAGCTGAGGGGGCTAGTTCTTGAAAACTTGAAGAACATTTTGGAAATAAGATAAATAAGAAAAATCACACAAAAAAACACATATAAAATAAAGGATAAAAATTGCCGAGGTGTACGCAGTAAAAAGGTCATTGATGTGAACAGCAGCGAATGGTAAGGGTGGTGTTTTAAAAAAGCCCTTTTTCAAATAGCTGCGGATGTTTTAACTGAGACCTTTGTACACAGATGGAAATACAATACTAGTTTCATGTGGTGAATATTTGAGCAAATAATACATTTTCAATACTTTAGCAGTGATTGCTCAATTAATTGACCAGATTCTGTTTGTAGTATATATATAGTTTATGATGGCAGATCAAGTATACTAAACTCATATGTGCACATTGTGTTGATACAAATATGTGTGTGTGTGTGTGTGTGTGTGTGTGTGTGTGTGCGCGCACGCGTGTGTGTGTGTGTGTGTGTATGTCTGTCATCATGTCACAGAGGCAGCAGCCAGCTATGTCCACATAGGAAGACAATACCATATGGCCACAAGCACCTTGTCTGAAACAACTAGGTATACCTGTACAGTCTTTGTATCCAGTAATCCCATGGCAGTAGTCCCATGGCAGAGACTTTTGGCAAAACTAAAAAGTCATGGGATAGGAGGCAATGTACTATTGTGGATAGGGAACTGGTTAAAAGATAGAAAGCAGAGGGTAGGGCTAAATGGCCAATTTTCCCAATGGAAAAAAGTGAATAGTGGAGTACCCCAGGGATCTGTACTGGGTCCGCTACTTTTTGACATATTCATAAATGACCTGGAAAAGGGAATAACTAGTGAGGTTATCAAATTTGCAGATGACACAAAACTGTTTAAAGTTGTTAAAACCCAAGAGGACTGTAGAAAACTGCAGGAGGATCTGGATAAGTTGGAAGACTGGGCATCCAAATGGCAGATGAAATTTAATGTGGACAAGTGCAAAGTTATGCACCTAGGAAAGATCAACCCATACTATGGTTACATGATGCAAGGTTCCACATTGGGAACCACCATCCAGGAAAAAGATTTAGGAGTCATCGTGGATAACATGTTAAAACCCTCTGCCCAGTGTGCAGCGTCGGCCAAGAAAGCAAATAGAATGCTAGGTATCATAAGGAAAGGAATGGAAAATAAAACAAAGGATATTATAATGCCTCTATCGTTCCATGGTACGACCGCACCTTGAATATTGTGTGCAATTCTGGTCGCCGTATCTTAAAAAGGATATAGCGTTATTAGAAAAGGTACAGAGAAGAGCAACCAAAATGGTAAAGGGGATGGAAGGCTACTCCTAGGAAGAGAGGCTACAAAGGTTAGGGCTCTTCAACCTGGAAAAGAGACGGCTGAGGGGAGATATGATAGAGGTCTATAAATTAATGAATGGAGTGGAATGGGTAAATGTAGATCGATTGTTTATGCTATCAGAATATAGAAAGACTAGGGGACGTGTAATGAAGCTACAGGATAAACTATTTAAGACAAATAAGAGAAAATATTTTTTCACTCAACGTGTAATCAAACTCTGGAATTTGTTACCGGAGGATGTAGTAAGAGCTGTTAGTGTATCTGGGTTTAAAAAAGGTTTGGACAAGTTCCTGGAGGAAAGGTCCATAAACCATTATTAAAAAGGGACCCAGGATATCAATGCTTGACCTAATTCAAGCATTGTGGAACCTGTGTCTTTTGGGGATACTGCTTGGTACGTATGACCTAGATTGGCCACTGTTGGAAACAGGATACTGGGCTTGATGGACTTTAGTCTGAACCAGTATGGCATATCTTATGTTCTTATGGCACAAAACCTATGGTCACTCTCTGCATGTTTGTAGGATAGCAGGCTCAAGGTCAGGTTGTGAATTCCCATAGCTAGATTTATTTATTTTTATATCAACATACCATCCTAGGGCATGATCAGTGGGTTTCAGCCACCCGTCTCGACGGCATGCATAGTCCACTGCATGTACAAGGCCCACCTCAGTCATTGTGAGTACAGACACGTCCAACCCCATTCCCCTTAAGCAAACCCACCCAGCACCCCAGTGAGTCACTGCCCTCTGACACAATCTGTGAAGAAGGAAGCACACACTGTATGTACCCCAACCAGGCTACCTGTGCCTCTCACCCTTATCACAGATCCTGCATGTGAGCCATCACCCACACTGTTGTCAATCCCAAACCCAATCTAAAGAAACCTTGGCTCCACAATGAAACTATAGGTGAGGCTCTCCACTAAATCTCAGAACCAGCAGACAGCTAGATGCACATAGGCACACATGACATCAGGCCCACATGAAGACAGACAATGGACATCCATAGATGATGACAAACAAAAGTACAACAACTCTGTTACACTGAGCCAGGGGATGTAGGAGCGAGGCTGACATGTGGAATAACAATGATAGAAATGAATGTCATGGTTGTACTAGATCTTAAAGAAAACTCTGATATACTAGTGAAAAACTCTTTTCTTTTTGTTAGAGTTGTCTCACCAAAAGTAGGATGAATCAAATTCGTCCTCTCGCCGAGAGTACTCCTTTTTAATAATTTGAAAAGTAAACAAAATTAGAACACTTAATAAAGCTGTATCACTTAGCTGCAATTTGTTTCGAGCTCATAAACACCACAGAATCCATCATTCACGACGTGACACGTTTTGGGTCTAAATATTGCATCAGGTAAGAGGAAAGTCCTGCAGTTGAAAAAGCTTCAATGAACCAAAGAAACAGAGCCATTTTGCTTAATAAAGGACCGGCGTCTGACGTAGATGCTGACGACACACTTGGAAGGATCACTCATCAAATAGATGCTCATTTATATTTACCTACAAATCGGGAAGGAAGAGACCCTATGAGTTAAGGGAACCTCCTGTCCCGATTGGTTAAATACATTTTAAATTCATCTCCCAAAGGGATTTGTCATCAGAAAATCATTCCAACAAGAAAGCCCAGGTCATACCAATATTGGACTGGACATGCCACTATTGTGCACAACAGCACACAATAGATCTATGGTTGCATTGACCCTGTGGACTAGGTGCTGTGTGACCTACTTCCCAATCATGGTGATCTTTGCAAATGGTAGGTAAAGGTCTCTGTAGCCCTATGTGTGATGAAGGCCAGGAGTGCCTGTAAAAGCATGCTGTTGTGTGAAGGGTCAGCGCCTCTGCCTGTCCTGAAGGGCATGCAGAAATCAGGTCTGAATGTGCAATGCATTATGGGGGATGGTTGGAAAACCTAATAGCAGAATACAGAGCAGCACCAAAGGCAGAGTCATAGGAACAGACAATGGGGAGGGGGGGTGTGTGGTCAAAAATGCCCTGCATTGAACAACAATGTGTTAAGGAACAGAGGTACTACCTGCTACCAATGGATATCTTGGGTCATATACATACATACGTACAGAATTAAACAATTCTGTATACACAGCCCTATCATAGAAGGAAAAGGAGCAATGTGATTTGAATCCCTGGTTCCCGATAAACTACGTAGCGCGTCAAATACAAGATGGTAATTAATATATTCAAGATCAGACATAAATGCTCTGCTTTTAGCCTTCATAATCTCTTACTCCAGAATAACAACAGGCCAAGACGACTAACTACATCAAACACCCTCAGCACCCCAAGTAGTTTCAGAAAAGCGTGTAAATGTACTACACAAAGGGCAATTTCCTTATCGGCCCCACTTATATGGAACTCTCTCCCTCCCGATGTGCGATCCATGGATGATTTAAAGGAGTTCAGAAAACAACTGAAATTTGTACTCTTCACTGAGTACTATGGCACAGACATCTAACAGTCTCTATTATTATAGCCTGCATGTAACTTGTTTTACTGTAACAGTTCCTTGATGTTGTGTATCCCAATTTTACCTTCACTCTTTAGTTTAGTCAGTGTATGCCCCCCTGTCTCTGTTCTCCCTTCTTGTGTCTTGGTAACCGCTTTGATTTAAGGAAAAGGCGGTATAGAAAACCTGTTAAATAAATAAATAAATAAATAAATAACCACCAGGCCAACCCTCAACACCATCTGTATCTGAATGTTCATACCCATGTCCACAAAGATATGACTATACAAAGATGCATATATATAGATATATGTGGATGGATATATCTACATAGACATATATATGCAGATATATGTAGAGCTAGACAGCTGCATATGGTGTGGAGTGGGTAGCCCAGTGGTTAGGGCAATGACCCCCATATGTAGTAGTACATGGAGGGTTTGATCTCCACAGACACACACCATGGCCTTGGCCATCTCATATTGTTGTACATGGTCCTCCTTTCCCAAAAGAAAGCTTGTGATGGTCTTCAAATATTGCTACTATGTTCATGGAAATGCACACTCTTCTCACTAGGCAGGACACGTTGAAAAACACAGTACAACAGGGGGAACGGTACACAAAAAATGCACAGTCAACTGGTGTAGGTCTGCATCAGGCTGCCATATCCAGCCTCTGTGGTCATCACACAGGCCCTGGGGCAGTACTTTGACAAACCATGAAAGATATGTAACTGTCAAAGGGGTACAGCATTATGCAGCCCATGATGGTATATTGTAGGTGCATTATGGTTGTAGTCTGGTCCAGCCCATCAGAGCATGTATGTATTTTATGTGTAGGATCACAGAGGGAGCAGGACCCTCACACCAGCAACAGGAACACACAACAAGTGAGGGCCAGTAAAGGGTCACAGGTGCTAATTTTATTTAGAAAAAACCCTACGCGTTTTGGCAGTAAGCCTTCCTCGGGGAGGGGGGGGGGGTATGCATATAGGGCACCTTGTGAATTAGTAGTCTTTAAAAAGACACCATTCGGTCTGAAGTTTGAGGGCCAGCGATTCTGGAGAACCAATGTGCTAGCGTTGTCACCAAATGATTCTTGCTTTAAAGGGGATGGTTGAGAATGTTGCTGCAGATGTTGAGTGTGAATGGTAGGGGAACTAGTGTGAGAGGACAGGTCAAATAGACAGCAGCCTATGGTGAGCTAGCAGAGGACATGCTGACACCTGATGAAGGTGACAGGACTAGATCACATGAACGTTCATATTTCTGAGAAGCAAAGGTAAACACATTCCTGTTAAATAATTTTTTTTTGCCTCCCCTTTGTCTGGTTTGGGATATGTGCATCGTTCACACTTTTGCCATTAGTCTACTGCCCAAGTCAGGTACCTAACATCATTCACATCTGAGGGATGTGCAATATTTCAGATGTAGCTTTTTGGGTAGGCTGTCTAATTGTTGTATCTTGGTTTGAAGCCTCTGCTCCCTGGTTGTTGATTTGCTGACAGACTATGCTTGGGATGTTTAACATAGATGGTCTGCTCGTGTTGATTTTTGTGATAGTGGCACTGCTTCTCTTTAACCAATAGGTAATGGGTTCTTGTTTTGAGAGATGTGTACCTGCCATATTTGCAGAGATGTGTTGTACCATTTAGAGGTTGGTCCTCTATAACTGGTGACACAGTTTTTGTATTATGGCATGCTTGAGATATGTTTGACACAGGCAGGCATATTTGCAGTAGCATGTTGACAGGGGATTAATCATATGTCTCTCATTAGTCAGAGATCCTGTGTCTAAGGAACACAGGTGCTCCAATGCTGCTTTGTGTTTGTTGTAACATAGTATGTGCTTGATGTTATGGCTACATTCTTTGTGTGCATGTGTGAAGGGGGAAGGCAGGCTGCATGGAGATTTATAGGCATGTACATCCAGACATGATGTGTTCTCCCATTTAACTTGGTGATCTCTTACTTTTTCTGTATGCAGGTTATGCTGAATATGGGTGTTGTGCCTGGTTGCTGAACCCTGTACATTTTCCATGGTCACATGAAGAGATGAGGTACAATGAGGACCATGCCTCCACCCGCTCTGTCATAGAGTGCACCTTTGGCGTGTTAAAGAGTCGCTTCAGGTGTCCGGATAAAACCGGTGGGGCCTTATAATACCAACCCATGACTATGGCACAGATAGTTCTGGTCTGCTGCATCCTGCACAACATTGCTCTCAGGCACAATATCCCAGTCAACATTAATCCGGATCTTGAGGAAGATCTCATGTGCCCTCCTGTACGTGGCCATGAGTACACACATGTGGAAACAGCAATCTGGCAATGTCTAATCAAACAGCTCTTCTCATGTAAGTGATGTTTATTTATTTATTGAAAATTTCTATATGCATTTTCCAAAGATCAAGAGCGGTTTACAAATAACAACAATTTAAGTAGTACATAAGCAGATAATAGTTATATTGAACATTGTAAAACTATATGCAGAGGTGTGGGATGCATTAAATTATATATATAAACATAATTGAAAACATTCTAATACAATATATATGGGGAAGGACATATGGGTACAGATGTGCATACTATCCTGTGTATTTCACAACTACACCCTCACATATGTGTGTTTGCTTTGTTTGTGACTCTTCAGAATGTGTTTGACAGTCTATCACTCCTGCTATCATGGTGAGGTATCTCAGTGACCCAAGAGGATCGACATGCAGCCGACTGTGGAACAGCTCCATACACATGACAACATGGCAGTGATTTAGGACTGGCACATCATACACAGAGGCATCAGAGGTATGAATTTTACATCACATCCCTGCATATGTTTCACTAAGATATCTCTCTGATGTGCTGATACTGTTATGTAACTTACCCTGCCTGCATTGAGGACAACATATGACATGGGTAATATTCCCTTGTGTTCCTACATAACATGCTGTGGACCTGTCTTGCATGCCTACATGTGCTCCATGTCTACGATTTACCATTTATGTGTCTGTTGGGATTTCAGCAGGTGGTTATTTCACACCATAGTGTTGAGGACATTGCCGACTGTGATGTTGAGTGTGCACATGTGATATGAGTGGGTGAGTTGCACATTGCATTTGACCATTTCCTACCATTGTCCACACACTCAGCATGGCTGTGACCTTGGAAAGACTCATGACATTGCTCCCCTTAGAACCATCTATGAAGGAGGAGTGGCCTAGTGGTTGGGGCAAGGTACCTCAGGCCGGAAGGTCGGTGGTTCAAATCCCACTAGAGGACAGCAATCTTGGGCCAGAAGGACTAGGGTTTCTAGTCCCACAGGTGCGTCTTGGGCAAGCCACTTAACCCTCCATTGCCCATGTTCCCTGTAAGTATTAGTGTATGTGTCTCATATCCCCTTGTGTTAAATGTATCCCCCAATTGTGTTGTGACCACTTTGATTGAAGGATAAGGTGGTATACAAAACTTTCTAAATAAATAAATCTTGTAACCAGACAAGGGACCTGGGATCAGGTGCACATATGTTGTATATTGCAGTGTGTGTGTGCAGAACTATCACCATTGTACAGATACGCTACAGACATATGTTATCTATTGGTTCCTGGTGAGAGGTGTGATTGGCCCTGTACATATCACAGGAGTACTGATGCTGACATTCAGATGCCACCATGTGACTAATGTAATCATGGCCAGCCTTGTGTTCCTTCTGGAAACTCATATACATTTTGCCTGCTGGCATATGTACATGTTTCATCATTCACCTTTGTCACATGATACTTTGGACAACAGGCAATGATGTTTTAACATCTGCACTGACTACTCTCATACCTCGCAACTGACACCTCTGGGACAGGGATGATAGTTTGCACACAGTATCATCTCCAAACAGTCCCTAACCAGCATATAAAGCACACACAAGATGTCCTCCACATCGGAAACTGTTTGCCTAGTATCATTATATATCCTGTATGTCATTGGCTGGTTTTGTACTCAGACGCCATTGAGACGTCATTGTCATGCTGCACTAATAGCTATGATGGAGACCTATTGCACACCCATTCCACCTAGCCATGGAGATATATATTTGACTGGGTAGATGTGAACATGATCTGTACTATTGAGTTTGAATGTCCTTCGCCTTCAATGGTAGCTGACAATGTGCTTGTTTCATGTTTACAGTTTTCCATACTGACTTGTAAAAGTAACAAACACTGGGATGGTAACTCATGACATGTGATGACAGACATACCAACCTTCCTATTATCTTTTTCACAGAGCATGGACCTCCCACAGCAGATGGGCCCATCAGTGCATCTGCAGTCACCACCGCCCACAGGTTAGATTAGACAGAAATAACAGGAGAGGATGGCTGAGAAGGGGTGGAATACAGTAAAGAATCTTTTGTTGTGGAGCACATGCCAGTGCTGAATGTTGCTATCCAAGTGGCGGATTGGTGCATTCAGAGGATACACACTGGACTGGCAAGACAGTCCCCTGCTTTTGCCGAGTGGCTACTTGGCACACCCTAGTTGTCACAGTCCCTTACTATAGATTCTGCCATCATCATTGTCAAACCTTGAACCTCACTGTCAACACCCATGACTGCAGGACATGACTTGAAGATAACTGTGCTACTTGACACGACATTACAGCCACGGATTACAGATTATCTGTTGGATACAGCCAAGCAGCAGCAGCACTAACAACTGTGGTCTGGCATTCCTAACTGTCATTTACATGTTGCTTGTTTTAAAATGTCACTGCCATGGCCCCATGACTGACAATAACTGATTTTGCAGGACACAGCTTCACAGTGGGTGTGTAGCAGCAGAGGCACGCTGTATATGGGATATGTTATGTTGCTGTCACCTTTGCACTGGCCATTTTCACCCTGGCAGACTGTTGCACATCCCCACAAGGTGCACCTCTACAACAGGTGTCATGTCTGTTTGGGCATATCCAGGTGTTCTACTCTGCCTACAGGATGTCTCAGAGACATTTGGGGATTTACAGTGTGCATATGTGTGTGTATGAATATGTGGTGATAAAGTGGCATCAGATGATGTTTGTTGTGAGAAGGTTGCTGTACCATGGTGTTAATGCTTGGCTGGGTAACATACTATGTTGACCTTTTATTTCCTAATAAAGCTTGGAATGTCTTGATATGTTTACAGCTTACACAGTCACAAGTTTGCTTCATCCTGTGTCTCTCATGATGTTGTGCAACAAACATGGCATGGTGCATTTACTGATCTGCTTTTCTGTATTCTTTCACATGTCTTACATTGTGTATTTCATAAACATTCTCAGACCTGTTCACCTCATGGACATAGGAGAATACAGTGACACCCCAAAGCTATTTCTTTTTCTGAGTCTGCACCTGTGTGAGACATGGTTTCTAATGTGCCAGCACATGTGGTTATCATAACTAGCTCCAGCTCAACATTGTGGATCATAGCCCAGATGCATTTATAGATGTGCCTGCCATACTTACCTGTGTACATGAGTTATGGGTAGTTTTGGCATGGCACCAACTCAGGTGTTGGCCCTCTGAGATGCTATGTGGCTCCTGAATACACCCATATGCTGTGTGTGTGGCATCAGGGTATGTTAGGGTGATTGTGTGGCAGCACATGAGCAGATAAACATGGTTGACAGGAGGGTATGCTTTTCTAGGCAACACACATATCCATCTGTCCATGACCCTTTGGCATTGATTCTCCAGAGCTAACTTTCCGGACTAGGCTCTCTGTGGTGTGTCAGATAATTGTGTCATACCTGGTTAGATCCTGCTCCCTCTCATTTGTGTGGATGGACCCTGGTTTTCAATAGGCAGGCAACATATGACACATCATTCATATCTAGGTTAGACAGATGGCAGACATGCAATGCATATCACTGTGCACCACCCAGATGAGAATCTTTGCACCATGACATGGCATTCATACATATGCACACATTCATAAAAAATATGTGGAAACATCAGCAATGTCCAATATATCCCATGAAAGTTCCGTGGATGGTGCAGAACACATCATTGCATGCCCTCCAACTCACTTAGCACATCGATATCCCTAGTGCAACAATGTCTTCACTGACCACTGTGGAGGTATATATCACAAATATATGTGGCAGCACAGTTTTCCAAATGTGCTATGCATGGCTCAGATCTCTGTGAGACAGCACATATGTGTAAAGGTGCACACCTCTAATGTTCAGATGTGTGCACAATATGTCATTTCACACAGTCACAGCCATTGCTGGGGTACACCATTTCTCTTTCAGCTGGTCATCTCTCAGAGATAGCTTTGAGGCTGATAAATATCTGGACACATCATACCGCAATATGGCCCCGATTACTGCTTTCAGACCTGTGGTTCACTGAGACATCCCATGCTTAATGGCAAATGTTGTCATTTAAGTAACAATGTTCAAGGCATGGGTGAAATGTATATAGTATGCTCATATTTGGCTGAGCCTACCATTTCTTTCACATGGTCAATAGCCCCTGTGGCACATGTGCGATTGTCAGCAGCAGCCCTTTTGCAGATGGCCACTGCTTATGTACATACATTAACAGTACCCATACAATAGACCTTTGAATAATATCCCACATATCATGGAGGGGCATGAGAGGCATCATCTACATGATTGCTTAACAACATAACTGTACACGTTAGTTATTCCAGCTGCCCTCATATTGTGTTGTGTTTGCACAGCTACTCAGTGCATGCTACACATCCAGACTCTGTACAGCCACTCTTCATTGACCAACACTGAAAGAGATGCAATAGTGGTACAACAAGTTTACTTTGGGTGCAAATGTACAGTATGTTGCCGTACAAACTCAACAGGGATTCCATGGCAAAATCTTCATGAGGTCCATAGCAACCTGATTCATGGCTGATGCAGCAGGGCCCCATAATCTCCAAGGAAATTGCATCTGGTTCTGTCTACCATGTCTGTGCAGCACAATCGTGGTGCTCTTATCCAGGCCAACTAACAACATTGTTAGTGCCGTGCTGCCACAGCCACAACATGCTGGCCCAAAGACAGCATTCAGTAGCACATCATCTCCTGCATCTCTTCCTGTCTTGTTTTCAATTTGTCCACAAATATTTTCCCCCAGACAGGATGACTAGGGCCAACTTGGTAAGTTAACATCCACATTTGACTGACCCATTAGGGACATAGGGGCATGTTTACTAAACTGTGGTAACATTACAGACTGCGCGTTATATAACGTTAACGCGCGTTAATGTTACCTAACGATCATTAACGTTCCCGGTCGCGGTAAACCCCGCATAGGGTGGAGAGAGGGCGGGGAAAGAGGTCAATAGGTGGGGAGTGGGCGGGGAGAGGCTCCCTGCACAGTAACGCACTGAACTGAAGGGCTGAATCCTGCCGCAAATGAAAACCTGCCGTTAGATGCACATTTGAAGTAGAGAGAAACTATTTCAGTGTCAGCAATGTACAGCATAGATAGGGAGCCCAAGAAACATAATAGTAGTGCTCCATTTCCAGCAACAGCATAGTGCCCAAGTATGAAAGGCCACTGTGGCGATGGTGCAAATGGGGCATAGGGGGCTGCAGGCGGGACATGTAGCGGGGGCAGCTGGGGCACAGGGTGGACTTGGCGGGCGCCTAGGTGGCACATAGGAACATAGATTATTGGTAGGCAGTGATGGGGGGGATGCGAGGATGCTCATGTATGCCCCATGCCCCAGACCCCGCTCCCTAGGCGACCATCTACCCACACAGTGGATGGCCTGGGACTGCGCACTACCAGCACCGACAGCATATGGTCATGTCAGCATGGCAAGGGGGGTGCCTGTGCTGGAGGGGGCAGTGGCACCTGCCTGCAGTGGACCTAGGCCATGCCCTGTACCAGTATGTGGTGTGCAGTGCAACATAAAAGGTCTGGCTGAGGAAATTTACAGGTAGCCCCAGGGACCACCATACATCTGTGGCAACAGTGTGGTGCAGTACATCCAACCAGTGTGTTCAGAAGCAGAGGGTCACAGGTTCAAACTCCAGCTGTGTTTCCTGAAGAGCATGTCCCTATGTTTTACCCTACAATGCAGATACAACAGCAACATGTGCAAAGCCCAAAGCAGCAGTGAATAGGGGTACAAACACCCACTCACACAGGCTCCACAATCCAAAGATGCATGGAGAATCAGGCTGTTGGCCCCAGCATTGAGCTGCAGTTATCACCAGAGCACTACCACTACCCCCTGCACAGTTTAGCAATATCGGCACTGTGATCAGGACCAGTGTGGCGGGCAGGGTTGCCAAACACCCCTATCTTTGAACAATGCTGCAATAGGAGTGTATGTGTGTATGTCTATCCATTGTTTTGTGGCTGCCTACACCTCACCGGGCCAACAATGTCCCACTGTTACCAGCATTAGCCTGAATATGTGCATAATGAGGAGCAAGGTGTTGTGGGTATGGGCAGGGCAGAGCGGATTGGCCAGGATGCATCTTCACAGGGTGTGGGGCAATTGCTGGGACACTGTAGTGCCCGACCACCGCCTGCATGGACAGGGTGGCCACAGCATGGCATGCTAGGAGGGCACTCACTCTGACTGAGCAGTGACCATGGCATGTCTAGGTTCTCACATAGTGCTTGACTTTATCTGCCTCCAGTGATCTTTTTGTGTTCCCAGTGCTGGGGCCTCAATCATTAAGATGACTGCTTGATGCACATAGTTCCTCTGTGAGCATGCACTATGTGCTGGCCAGTGGACTGTCTGCAGTTAGACTGTGCATGGTTTGGAACACCTATATGGTGCAGTCTGACTGTGCTGTCTGCTGGTGACTGGCAGACAGTGGTGTAAGGCAGTGGGGTTTTCCACAGCTAACCCCACCTTTGCTGATGCCCCAGCCACAGGTGTGGCTTTGGCCCACAAACCATGGAGAGCTGTTGCATACCATCAGGATGGAAGTTGCTTCATGGGGGCTGTGGCCCCTGTCCCTTACCTACAAAAAGGGTGATGTGAGCCCTTTGGGGTATGCAGTGTATACCACTTTGACCTATAAAGGCACTGCTACACAAACCTCATGCAAGTCTGGAAACTCCTCTGCCCTGATAACAGGTGCCCATGTCAGCCTGATCCTAACACGGGGTACACACTAATCTGGGTGGTGTCTTGGTGTGACTGCAAAATAAAGATGGACACCAAATTACCTTCAGCTGCACTGCAGAGAACACCTGTCACACACTGGTAGTGATGGGGATGTAAAGCAGGGCCTATCTCTAGCACCACATGCACTGCTGACTTAGTGCTGGGCACCCATCCTATACCTCAGTGAGAACACAGAACCTTCACAATGGCATAGTCTGTAGCTACTCTGTGCCAGTATCACGCACTGTCAGTTCGTCTTTCCAAGCTGAAATACTGGAGAGGTGCAGACCCCATTTGCTGATCAGCTGTAGACAGCTATTCAGCATGTGCATTGCATCATGGGTACTGGTGGGGTTACCCTATCCTGGCACTCAGAGCAGACAGTTTGTGCAGTGACCTGCAGTCCTTCTGTACCCAGCCATTGCTGTGACATACACCATGGAGGTATAGCCTACTGGTTAATGCAATTCCATTCTTGGCAGTGTTCATGGGTTCAATTCCTCATTGTTCCCTCCTCTCATGCCTGTCCTACTAAAATAGTGTGCATGCCTGTAACAGGTAGATTTGTGCTGCCATCCCATAATACCCTCAACACAATTGCCAACATTTTCTCGGTCCATCTATCTGCATCTGTCAGCTGTGTAGAGACCTGTCTGCCTGCTACACTTTCCTGCATTGTGCCTCTTCATGCTTGCCTCACCTGTGCCTGATCTGCATGGCACCACCACTCCTCTGTCCACCCATCATTATAACTATCCTGCCACTTCTGCCTCCACTGGGGGACACGTATTCCCATCATCTGCCACCAACTTTCTTTCCAGTACTTTACATTGCCAACACCCTGTGCTGTGGTACAGTTGCCCCCACCATGTTTGTCATCAGTACTGGCAGCCACGTGGGATGCCCACAGATATGGCATCCAGCGACTCCCAGCTCTCCCTCCTTCACACACTTGTTCATTGCCTTTCCTGAGTGCTCTATCTAGTGTTAGGGCTACATCTGTCTCTGTTCCTCACGGGTCATGCATGTCATCCTGCAGCACCTTGCAGCCCTTAGGCCACACTAACCTAGGACACCATAACCTTGTTAGGCCACCGTAACCTATGGTTCTGTAACCCAGGGTGCCTTCTAAGGTGCCTTGTCCAGGGGTGCCTAATACGGCACTTAGCCTAAGGAGCCCTACTGTATAGGGCACCTTACAAAACTCCTTATGAGGCACCTTATAAGGTACCTTACTTATAAGGCACCTTACAAGGCGCCTTACAAGGCACCTTATAAGGCACCTAACAGGGCACCTTACAAGGCGCCTTACAAGGCACCTTATAGGGCACATAACCAGGCACCTTATAAGGCACCTTACTTATAAGGCACCTTATAGGGCACATAACCAGGCACCTTTTAATGTGCCTTGTAATGTGCCTTATAAGGTGTCTTGTAAGGTGCCTTATGAGGCGCCTTGTAGCATGTGTTAGTTTGTAAGATGAGTTAGCTGATACGGCTTGCTGTAATGATGCACCGCCCACACCTTTATATGGGCATCTGTACCTTTACCGCGGAACCTAACGTGAATGACATTACTGCAGTTTAGTAAAAATACCCCATAGTTGCCCTATGACAAGCAACAAACAGCCCCCACTTGCACCTTCTGGCACACACACCATCCCTAACACATCTGAGGATCTACATACACCTCCACTGTTGTTGCAGCATATGCATGTGCTGGATTGTCATGGTTAACATGACAGGCAGGAATGTTATATAGTGCATGACATACATAATGCGTGTTGGTGACTCATAACTGGCAACATGATGTCTACACACATGCTCTGAACATTCCGACCTGTGGACCATGGACTACAATGAGGGCCATGCATTGCAATGCACATACTCGGCATCTGTCATGGGGATGAGCCTTGTACACAGCACTGGATGTACATGGGACCTGTTGGTAACAGACCTTGTGTCTTTCCCATCTCTGAACTACACACCAGCCCATCAACTGCTGACCTGGTAAGATGCCTACATGCTCACACATTGCAGACAGGCACGTGCTGCTGCATTGTTTGCTGATTTCCCTCAGTTACACATTGCAGGGGCCTAGTTGGTATGCAACATGCGACTGACTCACCTGCATTCAGTGCAAGACAACCTGCTGCATCTGTATGTACGTTCCAATATGTGCAGAACACACAGGTCAATCAATGTCCAGTGAGATTAATCTGGAACCTGCTGATACATTACAGGCAGATACGTACATACAAACATTTCATTTATTAGTAGATCTCCCTATACCAACTGGTATGCAAGGTTAGCATAGTGGTTCTGGCATAGTGTTTGGGTACCCCGAAGGGCTGGTTCAGTTCTCGCTGGTGGCTTTCTATTTATTTTGTTCTTGGCTGGTGCATGGGCCATCCAGAAGGGGTACAGGTTTGGCACAGCCTCAGTCACCTTTGCATCTATTCTGTGTGAACTACTTTATGCATGCCTTTTTCAATCCATCTTATGCAACAGGCAGGGTGTGCGTCCTGAGCTCTAGACCATTGGAGAGTGTTGGTCATGTGTCCACAGTTGATGAATGACACATACAGTGGACAGGCTTGGGGGACTGGTGGCTTCTAGTGGTGACTGGTGGGGGCCTTCATCACATATATAATGGACATGTAGCCACATCCTACACGGGTGATATGAATCTTTCTACCAGTTTGTACTTTGCAGACAGATACATACATTTCCTTTGTTGGTGATCCCTGCTATGCCGGATGCTTTGTAAGTTTAGCATAGTGGTTGTGATACTGTTTTTGGACATGACAGAGGGCTGGTTCAGTTCCCACTGGTGTTTTTTCTGTTCATTTTGTTCTTGGCTGGTGCAAGGATCATCCAAAAGGAGTGCAGGTTCGACAAGGCCCCAGGCATCTTTGCATCTATTCTGTGTGAGCTACTTTATGCATGTCCTTTTCAATCCATCCTGTCAGACAGGCAGAGTTGGAAGCCTGAGCTGTGGCCCAAATCCCACTTACTGGCTACAATATCAGATGGACAGGGATCATCTGGTCTACAAACTACCACCTATCTGTATATCCCTCACCTTCTGATTGACTTCTATTGATGCTCCATTATCCAGCATTTTCCCCCTTAGGGCCCTTTCACCTTGTCCGCATTGACCCTCAGGGCATCTTACCCACAGGTGCTTTGACCCTCGGTTGCAGCATCTTATACCCTTAAGGCACTTGACCCCAGTCCTGGCCTCTGGAGGGAGTTCTGGCCCCGATCACCCAGTCAAAGCTGCTTATTCCACCTTCGAGGTGGAATAAGCAGCACGTTTCCCCCCGAGATGGAATAAGCAGCACATTCCCCCCGAGATGGAATAAGCAGCACATTCCCCCCGACCCCTTAGGACGTACAGGGCTGTGACCTGAATCAGCCCTTATGTCCTGCCACCTCAGCCTGCCCTAGCTCTGCCCACACTCCACCCCCTCTCTCCCCCTGCCAGATCTCCCCATACTGCTGCTCTAGCTGTGGGGAGAGAGTCTGTGGAGGAAAATGAGCAGGATGGCTTGCGGGGCTGCATGTCCCACTGGGACATGCAGTCCCACAAGTTGCCTCTCAAATCGGGTCTTCAGTTTTCTATAAAAATTATGAATTATTAATGAGAAGTGTTTTGATCATTGATGCTATGATCCCAACCTGATTCCTTAGTGCTTTGGCAGATTCACAGTGGCAGGATGGAGATGGTCTGAGAGCCTTTTCTTCTCAATAACAGGAGCCCTGTGTGTTGAATTTTGGAATGAGATTTTCTTTTGATCTTACATCTTTTCGTTCCAGTACCCTTGTGCTATACATTTTTGCTACCACTATCTGACAAACAGCAGGTACAATCACTGCAAGGACTACACCCAAAGCAAGATTACAATGACAAAAACCTGGGAAGCATGAGCATACATTATTTATTTATTTATTTATTATTTATTTACATTCTCTTATATACCGCGCTATTCTGCATCAGTGCGGTTTACATTGAACAAACTGAAATTACATTGAACAGGGCATTATAACTTGGAGATAACTATTTTACAGGGAACATGGGCTATGGAGGGTTAAGTGGCTTGCCCAAGACCACAAGGAGCACCTGTGGGACTAGAAACGCCAGTCCTTCCGGCCCAAGGTTGCTGTCATCTAGTGGGATTAGTTATCAGACCTATGATGTTGCAGGCTTCCTGTTTGTTGAGGCATTATAAGGCCTTTCAATTTCTATATCTGCTCTCACTTTCCACAGGCAGCCTGACTGCAATATGTATGCAATCTATTTTCCATAAATGGAGCAGTCTTACAAAATTCTGCCAAGGTTTGTTATGCCTGTTGTAACTCCTTAGAGAAGATAAGATATAGATTGTCTCTCCTGAGAAAATAACTCAGAAACTGTGCAATGCAGAGTGAGGTGGCTGACTGGCTTATGCCCTCTGTGGCCTCCAGTAGTCTCACAGTGCCCTGTGGTTGAAAAGATGATGCTTGTGATGACCTTTAGGTACACTGGCATATCGTGTTCTCTCCAAGTGACAGACTGCAGTTGAATCCATAGGTTGAGAATGCTCATCTTATCAAACCTAAACATGAATAGGTATTGATATTCAGACAAAAGAAATACTGGAATTAGGTCCTGGGCCTATAGATCCTTGTAGGGAACCATTCCTCTTTATCATCCCACTTCACTCCGAAGCAGAGTAATTTAAAACACTTTACAGAATACTTTTGTAAGAAGAGAACACTCTTCTTAACAACCCTCCCGGCAAAACACCACAGCGGTTTTAAAATGTGCTGGCATGACTCTATCAGCTGATTTTCTTCCTCATCAAGGTTGCTGGGAAATGTCCTATAGGGCTGATATACTCCATTGCAATCCTACTTTTATGTGATCTGTGTGTAGGCGTTTCCAGGGGTGTAATTTGGGCAGAATAGGCAGAATCAATACCTAAAAAGCAATCTGCTGCCTTTACTGAAGCACATTCTCAAATTCACACAAATCATCAACCACCCTATCCACAACAAATCAAATGTAAAGTCATCATTATCACACACAAAATCATAAATAACCAATCAGCAACCTGTCACCGACCATAAAAAAAACACCCCAAAACAACAGACCAAGACAACAGCACACAGTCAGTCAGTCTTCTGGAAATACCAATGCACAAAATTAAACAAAGCCAAAGGACATGCAACAGGGCCTTCTCCCTCTATGCATCAGCTACATGGAACTCTATCCCACCTCACATAAGAGCTATTGAAGACATGAGAGAATTCCGCAGGAAACTAAAGACTCAACTTTTCCTGGAATGTTATGGAGCTGATCCTCATTAATTCACCCCAGCCCATACACTGACTCTATTAGTAACACAGCATGCTGTATATAGTTAACCTGCACCCTCAGCCCCCCTACTCCCTTACCCCCTCACTATTGTTGAATGTAAAGTTTCTTTCACATTGTTATATATAAACCATCTTGACTTGCAGAAAGACGGTATATAAACACTGTTAAATAAAATAAATAAATAGATAAAAAATGGTGATGGTATTTTGATATAAGCATGTATTTTATGAGATACACACGTACATATGGACTGTAGAGTATACACATACACCTACCTCAAAGAAGGTGTAAATGTAAGTTTTTGCATCAACAATTATGTGCTGCCAAGGCTGGCTCTAGGAGCATATATTATAATGGCACATAGGAGCTTAAAAAAGGCATCTTTTTGGACTTCTCACATAGGAACCCTGTTATAATATCAAGCTTATATCGTTGATGTTTCCATATAAAAAATAAGATGATTCCTTTATTGATAAAGAGCTCTATCACACTTGACAGCGGAATAGTTAAGGACTTCATTTTTAGGCTGAAAGTAGATAGAACTTGGAATTATGTTAGTCAGTCACAATTCAAATCTTTAATACTACCAGACAGAGTTTTAATTATGCAATCAAATATAATTAAGTCTTAATATTTAGTGTAATTTGCTACACCATCAGGAATAATATAAAATATGTAGTAACACAGGTCAAGATCTAAATCTAATGACAAAGAACTGAAATATCATTATTTTATATATTTACTCCAGTCCAGGCCAAAGGATATAGAGTGAGTGGGTAGCAAACACCTACAGAGTTGCAGGGGCAGCTCAAGGCAATCTGCTGCCTGAGGCAAAAGATGAAATGTTGCACCATCCCCCCCCCCCCACCTGTAGAGTGGGGGAGGGGGGGCGCCTTCTCAAAACTCAATCAGGGACTGAACCAAACCAAAAAGCTAATTAGATAATATGGAGGAAATGCAAGATGTTTGCATACCAAGGAACTAAAAGAATGAACAAGAACCACAGCACACTTTATAAAACTAAATTATAACTCATTTTTATTTTGTTATAAACTGCGTTATGGTTCTTGCTTTTTCTTTTTGAACATATATTTTGCATCCACAGAATCCCTTCCCTCAACAGTGGGTGCAGAACAGACTTAGAACATTCACCCACAGAACTCAATATCTTTAAAAAAAAATCTGATTCTGGTCATCTCACTAACAAATATTCTCCAGTACCAGGAATACTGGAAACTAATATGAAACCCTACAAAAGTCACCAAAGATCTACAAGGCCAAATCTACCATACCATTATCAGCATAAATATCTAAAACTCATACAAAAAAGAATCACTATAAATACTGCAGCAGGCCCTAGAACATCTAATGCCTATTTGAAAAGCGGAACAAGGCAAATTGCTACAGTACAGATCCCTGCGTAAAGTTTTCATGTTAACAGAACACACAGACTTGGTCACACACTAGGAACACAGATTTTCACCAAGTACAGAATAAATGATCACAACCTAAAGTAAAAATAAAATATTTAGAGAAAAATTGAACTGAAACCCCAAGAAGCCAGACTCTGCATGCAGTGCAACACAAGATAAGAGATGCAGTATCCCATACTGTGTAAACTATAAAAACAGCACAAAGTCCAATCACTAAATTGAAAATACAATTATTTTTTCTACCTTTATTGTCTGATCATTTTATTCTCTTGTCATGCTGGTCCTGATCTGAGGCTTCTGCTTTCCTGTCTTCTCTTAGCACTCTGCCAGCTTGTAACAATTGCGAATTAGAGACCTCAGCGCTAGAAACCCTAATGCCAAGTAAAACCTCACAGAAAGGGGTACTTTAGAGGTGAGAGAGTCTATTTAAATGTCTGCAATGTGATGCACACAAAAGGATCCAAAAAAAATGATAGTGGTGCTCCATTATCAGCCACAGCATAGTGCCCTATTATGACATGTCAATATGTTGATAGTGCCAATGTGGCAAAGGAGGTGTCAGGTGGGTGGCTGTGGGGCTGCCTGCAGAGAACATTTGTGATGGCTAGTATGACTCTGCTGTAACAGCGGCAGCACACATACATGCATCCATAGTCAGAAGGAAGTTCTGCTACCCCCACTGCCACCATGCTGCCATGTCAGCATTGTGCAAGTGTGGGGTGGTGGTGCAGTGGGTACAGCCTGCAGCTGGAGAGATCTGTGTTCCAGTGCTCTGTGACAGGTGCAACGCAGCAGTCACCACTGTCAGTGGGATGCCAAATATGTCAGCAGCAGGCACAGCAGAGCACATCATCCATCCCACCCCCCTCCTGAGGTCAAAGGCAGCAGCACCTGTGCCCACAGTCCCTGGTGGAGGGGGGCAAGAGCAGCATGGTGTGACCTAAATATGACCACTGGCAACACTGCGGCAGTGGCAGGGAGCATGCTTGCAGTGAGTGAGGAATTGGCTGGCATGCTGCCTACCACCAGCTGTGGACCATGGGACATTGCTAGTGTGGCTACTGTATGGGCTGTGTCTGGGATCAAGATGCCCACACCTGCACATGTTGAGTGGATTTGTACCTGTGGTGTGTAAAGAGTGCACTGATTCAGGAATACTATGCAATATGAGAGCAGCCTATATTTGAGGAAAACCTGAACACCCTGCTCCCACACCTGCCAAATGCTAACCAGAGTCTGTGAGGGCTCCGGTGACCCCTCAATAACTCAGTACTCAATCAGAGACAACCATCTGAGCTACATGTAAATCTAAATTACCCATTGTGGCCGGCAACATATAAGAGTGACCATGACTCCCCCACAAGCATACCCCATTCAATGGGTACATTGGTCAGTAGGCTAGGACACCAATGCGCTGGAGTGTGTGTGTTCAGATACCATGGCCTGCCCCTTTGGTAGGACAGACCCCATATGTACAAGATGCATGTCAGTTGCACCAGCAGCATAGCATGACGTCCCTCTCACACACCTCCCTAACAGATCCTGTCAGACAAGGATGGTACAGAGCCTGCAAATAGCAAACCAATCAAATGCACAATGTAAGGGTGGATGGCAGAGCATACTAACAGCACTGGCACACTGAGTGGGTGCTGATAGCACCCATACCATACAGAGCACATTAATAATGCCTGCACACTGGACAGATGTTCACCAATGGATTGCATTAAGGTAGGCCTAATGGGTAGGTAACAATAAAAATGTGTACCACTTTTGGACAGTGGGGTCATGTATGTGTATGTGTGTGCTCAGAGGACTATGAGCTGCAGCAATGCACTGTGCATGCATGTGATGCCCAGCCTTAATGTCTGTACATTCAACATGCTGTGCAGGTCAGCTCTTCAGTGACACTATATACAGTGTGCGCCCCATGAACTTGCTGCTATGCTTTGATGCATTCTTGGTGGGGGAGTCCACTGTGTCTGCAGTGGGGTGAGTGCCTGTGCTGCACTGGCCATTTTGGCATGATCCATTGCAAGGGAAAGAACATGATGTGGGCATTGTGGGCCCAGAGCGGTGTAGGCAGCCATAAATCAATTGATAGACATACACCTCTATTGCAGCATTGTGCAATGATAGGGGTGGTTAGCAATCCTGCTCACCACACTGGTCCTGATCACAGTGCTGACATTGCTAAACTGTGCAGGGGGGTAGTAGTAGTGCTCTGCTGATAACTGCAGCTCTGTGCTGGGACCAGCAGCCTGACTCTCCATGAAGCTTTGGATAGTGGAGCCTGTGTGAGTGGGTGTTTTGACCCCTGTTTGACACGGCTTTGGGGTTTGTACATGTTGATGTTGTATCTGCATTGTAGGGTAAAATGTGGGGAGATGCTCTGTAGGAGCCACAGCTGGGACTTGAACCTGTGACCTTCTGCATCTGGACATACTGGTTGTGTGTACAGCACCACACTATTGCCACAGAGGAGTAGAGGTCCCTGGGGCTACCCTTACTTTCCTCAGGCAGGCCATTTCTGTTGCACTGCACACCACGTACTGGTACAGGGCATGGCCTAGGTCCGCTGCAGGTGGGTGGAACTGCTCCCTCCAGCATAAACACACACACTCTGCCATGCCAACATGACCATATGCTGTCGGTGCTGGTCGTGCGCGGTCCCGAGCCATCCACTGTGCAGGTAGGCGGTTGCCTAGGGTGCAGGGTCTGGTGTGGCGAGACATACATGGACATCCACACATCCCCCCATCACTGCCTACCAATATTATGTCCCTTCCACATGGGGGAGTGATGGCTGGGGGCATGTCAGGCTGGTGCTCTAGTAACTATTGGCTAGGGTGGACCGGGTAGATGTAGGTGGTGTGTTGTTACTGCTGACTGTGGACAGGCTAGGGTATGCACCTCAGGTACAGTGTATCCAGTTTGGCCTACTGGGTGTGTATATGTTTCCAACAATGTATGGGCACACCCTGCAATGCCTTACTAGGTGCTGCCGTAAAGTGTGTTCAGTTAGCTGGGTCTACGCACTGTTTGAGACCCATCCTGGGTGTGGTCTATGGACCCTTGTTAGTGTGGTCCCCATATGTGCACTGCTTGCCCTATTACAGGCATAGTGGTACCTGTGTGACTTTTGGGGTACTTTCTGGGTAATGTCCCCTGGATGGGACACTGTGGAACACAGACTACTGGGCATGTTTGGCCCTGGTCAGCTGCTGTCCTGCTGAATTCCAGTTTCTATGTTCCAATGTGCCACCTGGGCAACGGCCTAGTTCACCCTGTGCCCCAGCTGCCCCCACTGCATGTCCCGCCTGCAGTCTCCCTATGCCCCATTTGCACCATCACCATAGTGGCCTTTCATACTTGGCCACTGTACTGGTGCTGCAGATGGAGCACTACTATCACCTTTCTCGGGCTCCCTGCCTAAGCTGTATATTGCTGACACTTAAATAGTTTCTCTCTCCTGCAAATGTGCATCTAACGGCAGATTTTCATTCGCGGTGGGATTCAGTCCTTCAGTTCAGCATGTTACTGTGCAGGGAGCCTCTCCCAGCCCACTCCCAGCCCATTGACCCCTGCTTTCCGCCCTCTCTCCTCCCTCTGCGGTGTGTACCGCACCGCGGAAAGCTTCCACGCAGGTTATAACGTTACTGCGCGGTAACGTTACGCACCATGCGGTAACATTACCTAATGTGCAGTAATGTTACCTAATGCGCGATCTGTAACGTTACCGCAGTTTAGTAAACATACCCCTATATTTCTAAAACTCTAACTACAATTTTTCAAGGCCCTCAGGTGAAATAGGCCAGAATACTTATCCCTAAAGGTATCTGCACCAAAGCACATCATGCATTGTGATGTCCACTAGTGAGCTTTCTCAGGAATAGCTTCCACACTCTAGAACCCACTCCCAGAGGGGCTGTGTCTAACTCAAGACTACCTATACTTCAGGAAGTATGTGAAAGTCTATCTCTTCTCCTCAGCTTTGAATGGCTGTGGTGATTGATTTCCATTCATTTGAACCCAATGGCATTCCTAGCCTTCTTTGTACCTGGGATGGGTGACCTCCCTGGTGGCCACTGGGCTGAGATACACCCCCTGCCCTGCTGGGCCCACACTTTGCAGGCAGCACAGCAAACATACCTGAAAGTCGGACTTCACACAGGAAAGAAGAGCTGGCCTAGATTGGAGACAATACGGCAAGCCATCCAAAGTGTGGGCGCAACAGGGTGAACCCCCTCCTGGTTGGCACATGGGGAAGGCTGAGCTTACCGCCTTACCCTTGGTATGCCACTGCTCATACTGCTTCAAGACTAGCTTGCTGCATGCTGTGAAACTGAGTCAAGATCTACATACTTTATTCATGTATATAGATATCTAAAATTTACCATCAGTCTAGTTATCCATTCTTATATATCCCTATGCTTTTGTCTATCTATATGTACCAACTGTACCTGTCCCCTCTGCTGCCGATTAGGATGTGTTCATTGTTAATTACTAACATTAGAAATGCTATTATGTTATATGAATATTCTATCATATTGCCTTTTAGAATGTATTATTTGTACTATGCTGACGTGAAAGCACATTTTAGAAATGATGTCTAGGTGCAATCTAGGATATCCAGATCAAAAAGCATGAGAGAAGGCCAGCCACATGCATGTTTCAGCCCGATTTTAGAAAATTGCATGTGTCCAAAATGGATGATGGTGGCCATGGCTACATAGATGTTCCCCAGACAAACGTTTAGGATACATAGGGGTATGTTTACTAAACCACAATAACGTTACCGGTGAAAAGTGCAGTGCTAACGTGAGCAATGCCATATAAAGAAGTGGTTGTATTGGCGTTGAGGTAGCAATGGCTGTGTAACACGCGGTAAAGGGCGCCTTGCCAGGTATCGTGCGTTAAACAGACAATGCATATTGAAGTTGACAACACATTACAAGGCTGAAGGTGCTGTATAAGGCACCCTGTTGGGTGCCTTAATAAAGTGCCTCAGGTTAAGGCACCTTATAAGACAACATTTTGGTGGTGGTGAGAAGCGAGGAGGAATGTGAAAAATTCTATCTACCCTTTTTGATGTCTAGGACATCTGCACCTTGCCCACTCACAATCTTAAATGACAGAGGTGTAAGGCAGGGGTCTCCAAAACCAGTCCTGGAGGGACACAAACCAGTCATGTTGGCAGGATATATCTAATGCATATATATCTCATGCATATTCATTAGGGCTATCCCAAAAACCTGCCAGGATTGTGGCCCTCCAGGATAGGGTTGGACACCCCTGTTCTAGGGAGTGCACATGTTTATGTTGTATGTGCTATGTAGGGTAAAATGTAGGAATATGGTCTGCAGGGACCACAGCTGGGACTCAAACCTGTGACCTTCTGCTCTAGGACACACTGGCTGTGTGTACTACACCATTCTGTTACCACAGAGACAGGTTGGTCCCAGGGGATACCATGACTGCTCATCAGACAGACCTTGTCTGTTGCACTGCACGCCAACCATCTGAACAGGGCTTGGCCTTGGTCTGCTGTGGGCATCTGCCATTGCCCCCTCCACCACCAGCACCCCTCCCCACCATGCTGACATGCCCATATGCTGGTGGTGCGCAGTCCCAGGCCATCCAGTGTGCAGGTAGGCGGCTGTCTAGGGTGTGGGTTTTGGGGTAGGGGTGCCTACATAGACATCCACACTTCCCCCTGGCACTGCCTGCCAATGTCATGTGCCCTTTGGGGTACCTTCTGGGTATGTGTCCTGGATGGGACACTGTGGGACATGGACTCATGGGCATGTTTGACCTTGGTCAGTTGCTGTCTTGCTGATTTCCTGTTTCGATGTTCCCATGTGTCACCTAAGCATCTGTCTAGCCCACCCTGTGCCCCAGCCCCACTGCATGTCCCACCTGCCCTTTCATACCTGAGCACTATGCTGTTGCTGCACATGTAGCACTACTATCACTGGTTTGGGGCTCCCTGCCTATGCTGTACATTGCTGACACTTAAATGTTTTCTCTCTCCTGCAAATGTGCATCTAATGCCAGGCTTTCATTTGCGGTAATTTTCTGCCCTTCAGTTCACAGCACTAATGCCGCGGTAGCATCTCCCCGCCCACTCCCCACCCATTGACCCCCTTCTCTCCACCCTCTGCCAGACATAGCACCGCCGGAGACATTAACGTGCGCTAACGTTTCATCTGGTTACGTTAGCGCACGTTAAGGTCACTTATCGCGCGATAACGTAGCCGCTGCTACGTTATCGCAGTTTAGTAAACATACCCCATAGTGTCTATTCCATGCTGCATGCACGTCCCTGTCTGCTATTTTGTTATTCCCTCCAGGTGCTTTTCTGATGCCTATTCATGCCCTGGAGCAAAAATAAACATCCCACAGCATCAGATTCCCCTCATTAAGCTCTCACCTCCATCTGCGAGAAGTATTGAAGACATTATTGCCACCATCAACACCACCACTGCACCAAATGACCCATGCCCAGCATACTGGATCAGATCAATGTGATCGGAACTCAGCCCAATCATAGCTGAGATCACAAAACTTTCCTTCTCAACAGGAATATTCCCATGTACTCTTAAACAGACATCCATACGACCACTGCTAAAGAACAACCAGCTGGACCCGCAGGAGGAGTCCTACCAGCTGATCTCAAGCATCCCACTACTAGCTAAAATATTTGAAAAGGTGGCTCAGAGACAGATTCAGCAACATATTGACACCTTATCCCCCCTAGATCCCTGCCAGCATGGTTTTAGGGAAGCTCATGGAGTTGAGACACTACTGACCTCCCTATCCAACATCCTAATCAGTGGGATAGACAACATCAAAAAGGGCTTCGCGCTAATCTTCCTTGACATCGCAGCAGCATTTGATTCAGTCGACCATGACCAACTCCTAACACGACTCCACCAGAAGGGAATCCATGGCCTTGCATGGGATTAGTGTAAATCCTACTTGGAAGACTGATGGCAACAAGTTCGGATTGGCTCCAACACATCCGAACCATTTCAGCAAAAACAAGGGGTACCCCAAGGCTCTTCCATATCTGCGCTGCTCTTTAATATATACATGCAGCCGATATGTGAAATCATCCGCTCCTTCGGAATTTCATGCCTGATCTATGCAGACAACGTGCTGCTGTTTACACCTATCAATGTTATGCTTCCTAACTATACAGCATTAGTGGACTGCTTCAATGCAATCACAGACTGGCTTCACAATCAGAACCTTCAAATAAACTTAAAAAAAAACGAGGTCCTATTCATCACGAAGAACAAAAGCTTTTCACCCCCCTCGGCCCTAAAAGTAAGAGATGCAGAGCTTCCAAGCAAGCCCACCATACGCTACCTGGGTGTTACTCTGGATCAACAGCTAGACTTCACAGCGCACATAAGTAGCACTGTCAAGACCATATACTACAAGATCAAGACATTACGTCACCTGAGACCCATGTTGGACCCAATCAATTTCCGCACAATATTCCAAGCGCTATTAACACCCCATTTTGACTACGCAAACATTATACTCCACGGCCTCCCCAAGAGCACCCTAAACCCGCTAAAATTAGCAATGAATGCTGCTGCTCGTGTCCTCTGCAGAGCATCCAGGAGAGACCACATAACCCCCAACCTAAAGGACCTACACTTGCTTCCGATAAACTGCAGGATCGCATACAAAGCCCTCCTCATTACCTTTAAATCCCTTAATAAAATATCCCCCTCCTCAATCTCAGCCCTCATCACTCACACCCCCATCAATAGACCAAGGAGAACATTTGCCTCCAATACACTTATCATCGCGAGGGAAACCACAAAATGTGCACAATCAACTAGTAATAGAGCCTTCGCTTTCTACGCTACCAAATGCTGGAACAACCTCCCTCCCAGCATCAGATCGATCAGTGACCTCAAACAATTCAGGAAAGCCCTCAAGCATCATCTGTTCCTTCTACACTTCTCACAACCCAACAGCACCTTCCTTCCTCCCACCCCACAACTCAATCCTTTACGTCACACTCATCACAGACAAACTAGGCTGGTCCTAACCGCAAACCAATCTCTGTACACAATATTAATCTACACAATCTACTCTGTACACAATATTAATCTAGTAGAGCTTTAGATATTAAGCCATGTCAGTAATACTATGAACTCTCGTAGCTCTAGAATATGCATTTACAGAAATATGGTAATATATACCCAAAGGCATTATAAACAATCAATTGAACTAAATCCAGCGTACAGATGTGCATTATTGTAAATTGCCACCTATCCTCATCTTTCACTGCTTAAATGTACATAGTTCCCGCAGTTCAACTCCATGTTATCTTCCCTGTTATATGTAAACTCAGGGCAGCTCTGCTCTTGCCCTAGAGTCAAATTGTTATCTGTAAACCACACTGATAATAAAGAGCACGGTATAGAAAAGCTTCAAAATAAAATAAATAATAAATAAGAATAGACATGGATGTTACCAGTGGTGGATTGAGATACACGCGCTGTTTCTAAAATTGGGTGCACATGTGTATCTTAACCAGAATGCCCAGGACACACCTCTATCACAAGCAAATGGCAATTATTATGGTCATTTGGATGTCCTAACCATTTTCAGTAAAATTCTGATCACATATTTTGTAAACAAGTCTTTAGATTTCAACAGATAAAACACTAAGAAAACAACCCATGCAAAAAAACTCCGCAAGCTTAAAAAAAGTGTTTATTGGATAAATTCTAAAAAAGAAAAACACTTTTTGTAGTACTTTCACCCCTACCCTTGCCTGTCTTTTATCCTTCATTCTGTGCCTTTTCCTTGTTCATGACTCCTCAGATACACAAATGTATGTATTTGGTTAAATAGGAAAAGATGCTCCACAATGGCACGTGCACCATGAAAACATTGATGAAAACTGATATTTTGTACTCTCAAAGAAGCCCTGGAAAACAGACAATTTATAAACACCTAGGAATAGACGTCCTGCTTGCAAATGAAAGACAGACATAAAACTGAAATTTGCATAAATCTTGTCAGCATTGCATTTTTATTTCCAGCAATATTCAAATACCTAGTATAAATCATTATTTTCTTAAATCTTTCTTTGTGCACTCAAAAGTAGTTGCTGGAGTCGTAGCTGGAAACCAGATTCATAGTAAGTGTATCCCAAACCCTTCATAACCGATCACATAACAATCTGCTGGCTAATGTTTTCTCACCATGAAATTATACATGGTAAGTTGCAGTGATATCACTGCCTGTGGCCATTTGCTGCAACACCATCAATTTTTGTGAAATATTTCTGCAGAAGGAGAGTAATTTTATAAACTTTTCCAGCACATAAAAATCTCATTTTATGTGCAAAAGGGCTTACTTTAAAATTACCCCTGACGTTATGAGGATAATTCTGCAAGGGGCTGCTAGATATCTGCACAGGTTTACATGGGAAAATAAGGCATTCTAGTGACTTCCCTACATATCTGGCAGGAGCAGCAATTTTAGGAAACTGCACATGGGGCAAAAGGACGTGGCAACCCCCCCCCCCCCCACACACACACACATACACACACTTAGGGGTATGTTTACTAAACTGCGCTAACATTATAGACCACGCATTATGTAACGTTAATGATCTTTAGGTAATGTTAATGCGTGTTAGGTAACGTTAACGCACATTAATGTTACTTAACGATCGTTAACGTTCCCAGCCGCGGTAAACACCGCAGAGGGTGGAGAGAGGGTGGGGGGAAGGGGTCAATGGGTGGGGAGAGGCTCCCTGCAAATTAATGCGCTGAACTGAAGGGCTGAATCCTACCGCGAATGAAAACCTGCCGTTAGATGCACATTTGCAGGAGAGAGAAACCATTTTAGTGTCAGCAATGTACAGCATAGACAGGGAGCCCAAGTAATATTATAGTAGTGCTCCATTTCCAGCAACAGCATAGTGCCCAAGTATGAAAGGCCACTATGGCGATGGTACAAGTGGGGCATAAGGGGCTTCAGGTGGGACATGTAGCGGGGGCAGCTGGGGCACAGGGTGGACTAAGTGGGTGTCTAGGTGGCACATAGGAACATAGAAACCGGAAATCTGCTTAACAGCAGCTGACTAAGGCCAAACACAATCCACCTACATCTACCTGGTCCACCCAAACTAACAGTTGCCAGGGCACTGATCTAACATCCCACCAGACAACCCTCCCCCAAGTGGAAGGGTCACACTATTGGTAGGCGGTGATGGGGGGGATGTGAGGATGCTCATGTATGCCCCATGCCCCAGATCCTGCTCCCTAGGCGACCACCTACCACACAGTGAATGGCATGGGACTGCACACTACCAGCACCAACAGCATATGGCCATGTCAGCATGGCAGAGGGGGGTGCCCGTGCTGGAGGGGCAGTGGCAACTGCCTGCAGTGGACCTATGCCATGCCCTGTACCAGTACGTGGTGTGCAGTGCAGCATACAAAGTCTGGCTGAGGAAAAGTACAGGTAGCCCAGGGACCACCATGCATTTGTGGCAACAGCATGGTGCAATACACCCAGCCAGTGTGTCCAGCAGCAGAGGGTCACAGGTCCAAGCCTCAGCTGTGGTTCCTGCAGAGCATGTCCCTATGTTTTACCCCACAATGCAGATACAACAGCAACATGTGCAAAGCCCAAAGCAGCGGCGAACAGGGGTACAAAAACCCACTCACACAGGCTCCACAATCCAAAGATGTTTGGAGAGTCAGGCTGTTGGCCCCAGCATTGAGCTGCAGTTATCACGAGGGCACTACTACTACCTGCTGCACAGTTTAGCAATGTCGGCACTGTGATCAGGACCAGTGTGGCGGGCAGGATTGCCAACCACCCCTATCTTTGCACAATGCTGCAATAGGAGAGTGTGTGTGTGTATGTCTATCCACTGTTTTTTGGCTGCCCACACTTCACTGGGCCCACAATGTCCCACTGTTACCAGCGTTAGCCTGAATATGTGCATAATGAGGAGCAAGGTGTCATGAGTATGGCCCAGACAGGGCGGATTGGCCAGGATGCATCTTCATAAGGTGTGGAGCAATGGCTGGGACACTGTAGTCCCTGATCACTGCCTGCATGGACAGGGTGGCCACAGCATGGGATGCTGGGAGGGCACTCACTCTAACCAAGCAGTGACCATGGCATGTCTAGGTTCCCACATAGAGCTCTACATTATCTGTTTCCAGTGATCCTGTTGTGTTTCTTGTGCTGCAGCCCCAATCACTGAAATGCTTGCATGGTGCACATAGTTTCTCTGAGCATGCGCTATGGACTGGCTAGTGGACTGTCTGCAGTTAGACTGTGTATGGTTGGAACACCTATACAGTGCAGTCTGACTGTGCTGTCTGCTGGTGACTGGCAGACAGTGGTATGAGGCAGTTGGGGTTTTCCAAAGCTAACCCCATCATTGCTGCTGGTCTGCTGCTGCCTCAGCCACAGGTATGGCTCTGACCCACCAACCCTGGAGGGCTGTCCTATACCAGCAGGATGGAAGTTGTTTCACGTGGGCTGGGGCACCTGTCTCTTACTTACAAAAGGGTGATATGTTCCCTTTGGGGTATGTAGTGTATACCATTTTGACCTATAAACGCACTACTACACAAACCTCATGCAAGTATGGAAACCCCTCTGCCCTGATAACAAGTGCCCATGTCAGCTAGACCCAAACTCGGGGTACACACTAATCTGGGTGGGGTCTTGTCCCAGAGGACCACATGTGACTACAGGATAAATATGGATACCAAATTACCTTCAGATGCACTGCAAGGAACATCTGTCACACACTGTTAGTGATGGAGATGTACAGCAGGGCCTATCTCTAGCACCACATGTACTGCGGACCTAGTGCTGCGCACTCATCCTATCCCTCAGGGAGAACACAGAACCTGCACAATGGCATGGTCTGTAGCTATTCTGTGCCAGTATCACGCACTGTCAGTTCGTCTTTCCAAGCTGAGGTACCAGAGAGGTGCAGACCCCATTTGCTGATCAGCAGTAGACAGCTATTCAGCATGTGCATTGCATCATGGGTACTGGTGGGGTTACCCTATCCTGGCACTCAGAGCAGACAGTTTGTGCAGTGACCTGAGTCCTTCTGTACCCGGCCATTGCTGTGACATACACCACGGAGATATAGCCTACTAGTTAATATGATGTGATTCTCAGCAGTGTTCATGGGTTCAATTCCTCATTGTTACCTCCTCTCATGCCTGTCCTACTCAAATAGTGTGCATGCCTGTAACAGTCATATTTTTGCAGATTTGTGCTGCTAGCCCATAATATCCTCGCCACAATTGCCAACATTCCCTAGGTCTGTCTATCTGCGTCTGTCAGCTGTGTAGAGTCCTGTCTGCCTGTGCAGGCTGTCACCCCATATCCTGCACTGCTACCCTTTCCTGCTTTGCACCTCTTCATGCTTGCCTCACCTGTGCCTGATCTGCATGGCACCATCACTCCTCTGTTCACCCATCATTGTAACTATCCTGCCACCTCCGCCTCCACTGGAGGACACGTATTCCCATCGTCTGCCACCAACTGTCTTTCCAGTAGTTTACATTGCCAACACCCTGTGCTGTGGTACAGTTGCCACCACCATGTTTGTCATCAGTACTGGCAGCCATGTGGGATGCTCTCAGATATGGCAGGTCCAGCAGCTCCCAGCTCTACCTCCTTCACTCACCTGTTCATTGCCTTTCCTGAGTGCTCTATCTAGTGTTAGGGCTACATCTGTCTCTGTTCCTCACAGGTCATGCATGTCATCCTGAAGCACCTTGCAGCCCTTAGGCCATGCTATTCTAGGGCACCATAACCTTGTTAGGCCACCTTAACCTATGGTTCCGTAACCCAGGGTGCCCTCTAAGGTGTCTTGTCCAGGGGTGCCTAATATGGCGCTTAGCCTAAGGAGCCCTACTGTATAGGGCACCTTACAAAGCGTCTTATGAGGCACCTTACAAGGCACTTTATAGGGAACCTTATAGGGCACCTAACAAGGCACCTTATAGGGCACCTTATAAGGCACCTAACAAGGCACCTTATAAGGTACCTTATAAGGTACCTCACAAGGCACCTTATCAGGCACCTTACTTATAAGGAACCTTACTAGGCACCTTACAAGTCGCCCTACAAGGCACCTTACAAGGCGCCTTATAAGGCGCCTTGGAAGGTGCCTTATAAGGTGCTTTGTAAGGTGCCTTGTAACGCGCGTTAGTTTGTAACATGTGCTGGCTGATACGGCTTGCTGTAACGATGCACCGCCCACACCTTTATATGGGCATCTGTACCTTTACCATGGAACATAACGTGAATGACATTACCGCAGTTCAGTAAACATACCCCTTAGTCATGGGAGTGGCCTCCTAAAATTGCTTATTGACACGGAAGCCATACTGGAACAGCACTATTGGTACGGGCCCCTGCCCACCTAATTCCCACCTCTTCTGGCAGCTCCTGACCAGGACTCTTCCTCCCTGCATAGGGATGATCTTCCCTCCAACCCCCTTTCCACAGTCAAAAGCCAATCTCCCCTCCCCTACTTCCAGAAGCAGATCCTCCTACCTCCCCTTCCCACTGAGGCAGTCGGAAGGCACCCCTTTCCCTGAAGGCACCTGCACCATAAGGACAGTTGCCTCTCCCTCCAAGAACCTTCCCCTACCCCCGGGCTTACCAAGGTCATTGGGATATAATGGAAGCAGCAGCAAGGCCCATTCACTTCTGCTCAGCATGAATCTGCATAGGAAAATGGCACCAGTGATCCCCTTGAATTTGTCTACTTTTTTGATCCTGCCAGCTACTTGTGATCTGGATTGTCCATTGTAGGAAACAGAATGCTCTGCTTGATTGATCATTGGTCTGACTCAATATGGCAAATATTATCTTCTTATATTCATGCCTTAGAAAACTAGAAGAGGACTTGCTATTACATCATTGAAATTTTTATGATATAGTAGAAGCATAAAGACAATCAGCACCTGGATAGCTTCAGTATGTAAGTAATTTTGAGATGAAAAAAAGCATTTCAAGCAATGCAGCACCAGCAGGGTTGTGAAGAAAAATTAACTGAACTGCTCAGTTTGACTCAGTATAACGTGTGTGCATATTCCTTGAAATTTGCATTTTGGATCACTGGGTATCAGCTACTTGCTGTGAACTGCGGGAAAATAATATGGAGTTTTTCTCCATGGCTGTACTGCATCAAACTCCAGGTCAATGTTCCGTTCTTTTTCATGGATATGGAATTGAAGTCACTATTTCATGTTCAGAAAATTTAAGCAGCTAAGCTTTTAAAATTCCTTGGGACATGTTTACTTAATGTTAGCATGCGCTGTCTTCCACCTTGCCCATAGGAATAGCATGGGTGCTGCAGCAGACAGAATGCACTGATGTTTAGTAAGCATGGCCCCTTCTAAGTGGTATACAAATGGCAATTCAGTTTTCATAATGGTTTTTCAATTTCTGACAATACCCAGAATCCTCTTCCCTTCATTTGTGTACCCTTTGACTTTGGACTTGTGTTACGGGAATGCAATGCAAGGTGCAATTGATATTGGGCCACTGACAGGCTGTCAGTGCATGTTTGGCCTCAGTGGCCTACGTCTGACACTGTGTCCTCGACAACATGTGGCTGTGAACATCACATAGGTCTGTCTATCTGCGTCTGTCAGCTGTGTAGCATCCTGTCTTCCTGTGCAGGCTGCCACCCCATATCCTGCACTGGTACCCTTTTCTGCATGGTGCCTCTTCATGCTTGCCTCACCTGTGCCTGATCTGCATGGCACCACCACTCCTCTGACCACCCATCATTGTAACTATCCTGCCACCTGCTCCTCCACTGGGGGACACGTATTCCCATCATCTGCCACCAACTGTTTTTCCAGTACTTTATATTGCCAACACCCTGTGCTGTGGTACAGTTGCCCCCACCATGTTTGTCAACAGTACTGGCAGCCACATGGGATGCTCCAGATATGGCAGGTTCAGCAGCTCCCAGCTCTCCCTCCTTCACTCACCTGTTCATTGCCTTTCCTCAGTGCTCTATCTAGTGTTAGGGCTACATCTGTCTCTGTGCCTCACAGGTCATGCATGTCATCCTGAAGCACCTTTCAGCCCTGAGGTGAGGAGTGGCCTAGTGGTTAGGACAAGGTACTTCAGGCCGGAGGGCCGAGGGTTCAAGTCCCACCTGGAGACAGCAATCTCAGGCCGGAGGGACTGGGATTTCTAGTCCTATAGGCACTCCTTGTGGTCTTGGGCAAGCCACTTAACCCTCCATTGCCCATATTCCCTGTAAGTATGTGTCTCTCATCCCCTTGTGTTAAATGTATCCCCCAATTGACTGCTTTGACCCGGTGAAAAGCGGGATATAAATACAGCGAAATAAATAAATAGGGCACACTAACCTAGGGCACCGTAACCTTGTTAGGCCACCTTAACCTATGGTTCCATAGCCCAGGGTGCCGTCTACGGTGCCTTGTCCAGGGGTGACTAATACGGCGCTTAGCCTAAGCAGCCCTATAGGGCGCCTTATGAGGCACCTTACTTATAAGGCGCCTTGTAATGTGCCTTGTAGGGTGCCTTATAAGGCGCCTTGTAACGCACGTTAGTCTAAGGCGCCTTGTAACATGCGTTAGCTGATACGGTTTGCTGTAATGATGCACCACCCATGCCTTTATATGGGCATCTGTACCTTTACCGCAGAACCTAACGCGGGTGACATTACTGCAGTTTAGTAAACATATCCCATAGAAACATGATGACAGAAAAAGATCACATGGCCTATCTAGTCTGCGCTTCCATATCAACTACAACAGTCCCCTTTTTGCCTTTAGAGATCTTCTGTGTTTGTCCCATGCTTTCTTGAATTCAGATGCTGCCCTCATCTCTACTATCTCTACTAAGAGATTATTTCACATCACCACCACTCTTTCCATAAATAAAGTCCTATGTCCCCTCATAGCAGAGCTTACTTTCAATCAAAACAGGTTCCCTTCTTGTGCATTTATGCCATGGAGGTATTTAAACGTCTCTATTATCATATCTCCTCTATCCCACCTTTCCTCTAACGCATGCATATTAAGATCTTTAAGTCTGCCCCCATATGCTTTATAATGAAGACTATTAACCATTTTAGTAGCCACCCTCTGCACTGACTCCATCCTGAATTTATCCTTTTGAGGGTGTAGTCTCCAGAATTGCACACAATACTCCAAATGAGGTCACACCAGACACTTATAAAGAGGCATTATGATCTCCTTCTTCCTGCTGGCCATTCCTCTTTCTATGTTAAATAAAAATAAATAAAATAAATATGCACCTAAGCATCCTTCTGTCTTTTACCAAAACCATTTCTACCCGTTTAGCCACTTTAAGATCATCAGAAACAATCATGCCCAGGTCCCATTCTTCTTTCGTGGACAGAAGTACTTCACCCCCACAACCGTTTGGATTTTTGCAGTCCAAATACATGACCCTGCATTTTTTATCATTACATCTCTGCTGCCAAATTCTAAACCATTTTTTAAGCTTAGCTAGATCCCTCCTCATGTTATCTACTCCATCCTAGGTGTCTATTCTATTGCAGATTTTGGTATGAACTTCAAAGAGGCAAAAGCTACCTGACAGCCCTTCTGCAATATCACTAACAAAGATGTTAAAAAGAACCAGACCAAGGACTGATCCCTGCATCACCCCACTGGTAACATCCTTCTCCTCAGAGTTAGCTCTATTTACCTGTCACTTTAGGGTCCATGCCTAAGGTGCTCCATTTGTTTATAGGTTGCCTGTGTGGAATGGTGTCGAAGGCTTTACTGAAAGCTAAGTACACCACATCTAGGCCTTCCCCTCCGTCCAACTCCCTGGTCACCCAGTCAAATCAATCAATCAGATTTGTCTGACAATACCTGTCCCTGGTAAACCCATGTCGCCTCAGATCCTGCAATTCACTGGACTCCAGAAACCTCACTATCCTCTTTTTTAGCAGGGTTTCCAATAATTTACTCACCACAGAGGTTAGACTAACTGGCCTGTAGTTTTCAACCTCGTCCTTACTTCTGCTTTTGTGTAAAGGGTCCACATGTGCCTCTGAGACCACTCCTGACTCTAAAGAAGTATTGAAAAGGTCAGTCAGTAGAGCCGCTAGAATGTCGCCAATTTCCTTCAATACGCTCAGATGTATACCATCCAGTCCCATCATTTTGTCTACTTTTAGTTTAGCTAATTCCTTATAAATAGAGTTTTTTGAAAATCATTCAAGATCCCCCTCACTTCTGTTCCCCCTTGTGGATGTTTTCCAAGTTCCTGCTCCTGGCTCTTCATCTGTGAACACAGAACAAAAATATTTGTTAAGAACTGTGAATATTTTGATGTCATCTGCAATTTAATCACCTCACTTGTATTTCTCAAGTCCAGATCATTTATAAATATCTTAAAAAACACCGGTCCCTATACAGATCCCTGGGAAATTCTACTATTCACCTTCCTCCACTGAGAAAATTGACCATTTATGTCTAGTTTCTGTTTTCTCTCTCCCAGCCACTTTTCCAGTTCATAGCAGGACATTGCCTCCTATGCCATGATTTTTTCAATTTCCTCAGGAGTCTCTGATGTGGGACTAAATACACTATGGAGGTCATTATCGAATGCAGGTTGCAGGGCTGCACGTCCCAGCGGCATCTGCGGCTGATTCCCCCTCTGGCTCTCCCTGTACATCCTGTACATCAGGACGGGGAGAGCTGGTGGGGGGGAAAATGGGGCGGAAAGGGGGCGGACCAGTCCAGGGCATGTACAGGGCCGATTCAGATCATGGCCCTGTACGTGCTGCTGGCTTGTGGGGACAAGCTGCCGGCTTGTGCTGAACATGTAGATAGACATGGCTTAATGGGAGACGCCAACATGGCTTTAGACAAGGAAGATCTTGTCTTACTAATCTGTTATGTTTTTTTGAAGGTGTGAATAAAGAGGTAGACAAAGGTGAGTTGGTTGATATAGTGTATTTGGACTTTCAGAAAGCCTTTGACAAGGTCCCTCATCAGAGACTTTTGGCAAAACTAAAGAGTCATGGGATAGGAGCAGTGTACTATTATGGATCAGGAACTGGTTAAAAGATAGAAAGCAGAGGGTAGGGCTAAATTGCTAATTTTTCCAATGGAGAAAGGTGAATAGTGGTGTACCCCAGGGATCTGTGCTGGGTCCGCTGCTTTTTGACATATTCATAAATGATCTGGAAAAGGGAATAACGAGTGAGGTTCTCAAATTTGCAGATGACACAAAACTATTTAAAGTTGTTAAAACCCAAGAGGATTGTGGAAAATTGCAAGAGGATCTTAATAAATTGGAAGACTGGGCATCAAAATGACAGATGAAATTTAATGTGAACAAGTTCAAAGTTATGCACCTAGGGAAGAACAACCCAAACTATGGTTACACGATGCAAGGTTCCACATTAGGAACCACCGCCCAGGAAAAAGATTTAGGCGTCATTGTGGATAACATGTCAAAACCCTCCGCCCAGTGTGCAGCGGCTGCCAAGAGAGCAAATAGAATGCTAGGTATCATAAGGAAAGGAATTAAAAATAAAACAAAGGATATTATAATGCCTCTATATCGTTCCATGGTGAGACCGCACCTTGAATATTGTGTGCAATTCTGGTCGCCGTATCTTAAAAAGGATATAGCGATTTTAGAAAAGGTTCAGAGAAGAGCCACCAAAATGGTAAAGGGGATGGAAGGATACTCCTATGAAGAAAGGCTAAAAAGATTAGGACTCTTTAACCTGGAAAAGAGATGGCTGAGGGGAGATATGATAGAAGTCTATAAATTAATGAACGGAGTGGAACGGGCAAACGTAGATTGATTGTTCACCTTATCAGAATATAGAAAGACTAGGGGACATGCAATGAAGCTACAGGGTAAACTATTTAAGACTAATAAAAGAAAATATTGTTTCACTCAACGTGTAATCAAACTCTAGAATTTGTTACCGGAGGATGTAGTAAAGGCTGTTAGTGTAGCTGGGTTTAAAAAAGGTTTGGACAAGTTCCTGGAGGAAAGGTCCATAAACCATTATTAAGAAGGGACCCAGGATATCAATGCTTCACTCAATACAAGCATTGTGGAACCTGTGTCTTTTGGGGAAACTGCTAGGTACGTATGACCTAGATTGGCCACTGCTGGAAACAGGATACTGGGCTTGATGGACCTTGGTCTGACCCAGTATGGCATATCTTATGTTCTTATGTTCTTCTGGGGATGTGCTGCTTATACCCTCTCAAATGTGTTATAAACAGCACTTTGTGGATGATCAGGCCCAGGGAGCCCTCCCTGGGGCCAGGACCAGGTGCATAGGAATCCCTGCTGCTCGATCCAGGCCACAGCATGCCAGCTATGGGTCGGGCAGCGGGGATATTGGATGCCAGAGCCCCAGAAGTTGGCGGTGGCTGTGGGGAGGATGTCCCCGCAGGCGAAGGGGCATGCCAGGGCATCCTTGGTCCTGATTCTGGTGAAATCCACGGGCCTGATTAAGAACAAAACGTTCCCGCAGACCAGAATCAGGTCCTAAGATCCCCATCTTCATCAGAGATATCCAGACAGCCCAGACATCCCCCTCACGGAATCAGGCTCCACATCAACAGGCCACATGTTTATTCATGCCTTCACAGAAATGGAGCAGATTGGTGAGGCAAGACTTCCCTTGGCAAAGGCCATGTTGACTTGCCCATTAAAACATGTCTTTCCATGTATTCAATAATTTTGTTCTTAATAATTGTTTCCACCATTTTACCTGGTACGCTAATTTGTAGTTTCCCGGATCATCCCAGAGCCCTTTTTAAAAGTAGGCATTACAATGGCCACCCTCCAGTCTTCTGATACCAAAGATGAGTTTAATGATTGGTTAAAATCACTAATAGTAATTCTTCAGTTTCATCTTTGAATTGTTTTAACACTCTCAAATGTATACCATTTGGTCTAGGTAACTTGCTGCTCTTTAGTTTATCAATTTGTTCTACTGCTTCTGCCAAGTTCATTTAGATTTCTTTCAGCAATTCCGACTCAACATAAAGAGTGCAGCTATGCAGAAAACTCAGTCTCAGCCATGTCCTTCCCCATCGTAGACCTCTTGTTTCTGAAGGATGGATATGGCTGAGCTGTGTTTTGCATGCAGCAAGTGGCTTGACGTCCAGATACGACTTGCTTGTACTGACAATTCAGGCTGCTGCTGCTGCTATAGGTCTGGGAGGGGTGATGCTCTGCACTTTTGCAGATGGCTGTGGGTCACAGCTCTCAGTGCTGAGGGGAAGGTTGGGAATATTGGACAAATGCAGGTCCTTGGGGAGGTAATAAGCTTAAGTTGGCAGGGGAAGGGGGGTACTGGACTAGGAAAGGAGGAGATGGTAAGATTGGATACTGAACTACTGGGGAGGGGGCAATAGGAAGATAGGGGAGATGCCAGATATGATGGGGGATTGTAAACGTTGTATGTCAAGAAGATGCTTGACTTGGGGGGGGGGTGGTATTGGGAAGGGGACAGAGGATATGCTGGATAATGGAGGGAAAACTGGAAGACTGGTGAGAGAGAGAGATGGATGTTTGTAAGGGGGTACTAAGGCAATGGAGGAGATACTTAACATAGGAGGAAAGGAAACAAAAGAGATATTGGATATTTGGGGGTGGAACCAGGGTCGCAGAGGATGTACTGAACATAGTGGAGGGTAGACAAGAGACAGAAGATGGTGGGAATGGGGGAGGGGAAACTAGAGAGACAGATAGGATACTGGACATGGGGGTGACTAGGAGATAGAGAGGAGATAAGAGGCAAATAGAGGAAAGATGTTGGGCGAGGGGGGGGGGGCTAGGGAGACAGAAAAGAGATACTAGACATATGGGTGAGTGAACTAGGGAGATAGAGAGAGATGCCTGATGGACAGGAAAGTGGAAAGAGGAAAGAGGGGGGATTCTGGATGGGACGGGGCAGAGAGGGGAAGAGAGAGAAGAAATGCTGGACAAGGGGAGAGGAGAACATTATTAAAAGACTGGGTAATAAAAAGTTTTGAAAGGAGAAAAATATTGGAAATGGGAGGTTTCGGTGAGTGAAAGAATTGGAAATCTGTAGGTGAATGCAGTAAAAAGCAGGAGATTGAGATAAAAAAGAGAAGTGAAATCCTAAAAGAGAAACAAAAAAATACATGGAAGAAAACTGAAAGGAAGAGATCAATATTAAAGATCAATGTAGACGAAGAAATGAAGACAGAAGAAGAGAGAGGAAATGGCAAATGGACAGGAGATCCTGGAAATAGAGTTTAGAAAAGACAGAGGAAAATGGAAAAAGAATCTGGGACCAACATTATTAGAAAAATAAAATGGCCAAACAGCAAAGGTAGAAGAGTTTATGTTTTTCTATTTAGGAATTGGAATATGCCGTCTTTTGAAATGTACTGTACATCTGACAGGATAGGTGTTAACAAATGGCTTGGGACCAGCCCAGGGCAAAACCTTGGGAGGGAGACTCACTAGCAGGCTGTCCCTTCTTCAGCATCAGATACCTACATATGCACACACTGCTTACGGTCATTCAGCCGCTGCATCTACACACCCTGCCCCCGGCCATTCAGCCTTGACACTTGCACATACACACACACACACACACACACACACACATACCCTAAACACACTACCCCCAGCCACTCAGTTCTTGCATCCACATACTGCCTCCAGCCCCTTAGCCCTTGCACTCGCATGGATACATTCACACTGCGCTCATCCTCTCAGCTCACGCATCCATACATTGTAAAAGTTCAAGAAGTTGTGTTGTAACTTCCAAGCTTGTATGTGTCAGGCATGGTGAGTGCATCAGATAATTATTTGAAAAAGCATAGAGTTATATACTGTATTTATATCATTATAGTTATATTGTTTGAAGGATAATTTTATTTGGTTACCATCTGAGGGTCATGTGAATTTTCAGCTGCTCAAATAAAGTCACACTGGAAAAAAGTTTGGGAAGCACTGTTCTAGAAAATGAACTCACATTTGATAATGAAATCTCTGCTACAGTTAAGCATAATAACATAGTAGCATGCGAGATGATGCCAGATAAAGACCAGCATGGCCCATCTAGTCTGTCCAACACAATGTTTAGGGTGTACCTGCCACTCTGTGCAGGTTACCTCCTCTCTATGTTTTTAACTTTGGGTTGCAACTTCTGCTCTGGGCAGGTTATCCCTGGTTCTATGCTTTTCACTTTGGGTCATAACTGCCACTCTGTGACAGTTACTCCATTTTTTCATCCTGAATTAATTTGCTCGATATGTTCAGTTCTGAAAACAATTCCAACTTTCCTTCTGACCTTGGTCATTAATCAACTGTACCAAGGGCACTTTGCATCTGATGATCATATGGTCTACTATGCTGGAAACGAAAGACAAAGAAGAAATAGTGTTGCATTTATAATTAAGAAGAAACTTGCAAGAACTGTAATGAAATACAATGCAGTCAGCAAACGCTTAATCTCTATTCGTCTACGAGGAATACCTATCAACACAACTATAATTCAGGTATATGCCCCAACAACAACTGCAGCAGACAAAAACATTGATGAGTTCTATGAACAAGTACAAGCAGAAATTGACAGAACATGCAAACAGGATATACTAATAGTCATGGGTGAATAGAACGCCAAAGTCGGCAACAAAGAAGAAGGCAAAGTGGTTGGAAAATATGGACTTGGCAGCAGAAACAAAGCTGGAGAAAGACTGATAAAATTCTGCAAGACCAATGATCTATTCATCTTAAGCACCTTCTTCCAGCAACACAAGCACCGACTGTACATGTGGACTTTACCCAATGGATTGTACAGAAGTCAAATTGACTACATCTGTGGAAGACAACGATGGAAAAGCTTGTTAACATCAACAAAGACAAAACCTGGAGCTGACTATGGTACAGATCACTAACTACGAGTATGCAAACTCAAGCTAAAATTGAAAAAGAGCAAGCCACTCATGAATGTAGCAAAATATGACCTTGCGAATACCACCAGAATTTAAAGACTGCCTGAAAAATTGCTGATTTAGATGCAAATGACAGAGTTCCTGAAGAGTTATGGGATGACATCAAGAAGGTTGTGTTGGAAGAAAGTGATAAGTCTCTACATAAGATGAAAAAACTAAAATTGTCCAGAAACACAGAGAAGCTAAAGTCAGAGGAGAACAAGAGGCAATTGCAGAACTCAACAGAGATTTCCAACGTGAAGCAAGATAAGACAAGGAGACGTACTACAATGACACATGCAAGGAAATAGAATCAGAAGCTATTAGAGAAAGAACAAGATCAGCTTTTCTAAAGCTACAAGAGTTAAAGAAAAAATACCAGCATCGAATTGGAATGCTACAAGATGCTCAAGGAATCCATGTTGAATGATTCTGAGAAGATCAAGAAAAGGTGGAAGGAACATACAGAGTCATTATACCATAAATATCAAGTGGATCAACAGCTTTTTCAACCTGTACCTTATATCAGGAACCATTGGTGATGAAAGAAGAAGTCAAAGCAGCATTGAAAGCCTTATAAAAAAACAAAGCACCGTGCATTGCTGGCATTCCCATTGAAGTATTACAGCAATCGGATGAAGCTGTTACCATATTTACAAGGCCCTGGGAGGAAATTTGTAAGACAAATTCATGGCCAACTGACTGGAAAAGATCTGTGTTTCTACCAATACTGAAGAAGGGTGACCCGACTGACTGTGGAAATTATTGCACAATCACACTGATCCCACATGCCAGCAAGATTTTACTCAAGATCATTCAGCAAAGACTACAACCATACCTGAAATGAGAACAAAATAAAATAAATAAATAAATAAACAGCCTGAAGTGAAAGCAGGGTTCAGGAAAGGGTGAAGAACGAGAGACATTATCACGGATATGAGATGGATCCTTGAAAAGACAAAAGAATACCAAAAAGATATCCATATGTGTTTTATTGACTAAAGCAAGGCTTTTGACTGTGTAAACCATGAGAAACTCTGGACCACAGTAAGAATCATGGGTATACCAGAACACCTGATCGTTCTCTTGCACAACCTTTACATTGATCAAGAAGCAACAGTTTGAATGGAATTAGGAGAAATAGAATGGTTTAAAATCAGCAAAGGTGTACGACAAGGCTGCATACTTTCCCCCTACCTCTTTATTTTATATGTCGAACAAATCATCAGCGAAGCAGAACTGCATGAAGACAACTGAGGTGTGAAGATTGATGGAAGACTCATCAACAACCTTCGCTATGCTGATGATACCACGTTACTGACTGAAAGTGAAGATGATTTGACACATTTGCTTCTCAAGATGAAGGAATATAGTCTTAAAATGTGTCTGCACCTTAACGTTAAGAAGACAAAGATCCTGCCAACTGGAAAAATTAATAAGTTCATCATTGATGGAGAAGAAATTGAAATAGTTGATAGCTTTCATTTGCTTGATCAACAATCAATAAAGAAAGGACTAGCAGTCAAGAAATACGACAACATATTGCTTTTGGTAGAATGGCTATGAAGGACCTAGACAAGATCCACAAGAGCAGAGATGTCTCTCTCCATACAAGGATTTGACTTGTCCAGACCATGGTATTTTCAGTGACATCATATGGATGTGAAAGTTGGACATCATATGGATGTGAAATAGATAGATAGGAAGAAAATTGAGGCCTTTGAATTATGGTGCTGGCAACGAATACTGTGTATACCATGGACTGCCTGAAGAAAAAACCAGTCAGTAATAGATGAGATCAAACCTAGGTTTTCCTTAGAAGCTCAGATGACAAGACTTTGACTTTCATACTTTGGACATACAAAGAGAGAGATCATTGGAGAAAGACATAATGCTTGTCAAGGTAGAAGGTCACCGTAAAAGAGGAAGGCCGTCAATGAGATGGATCGATACAATAACAGCAGCTATGGATACCACTCTATCAACAATGAACCATTTGGCTGAAGACCGAACAAAGTTTAGCTCAACTATCCAGAGGGTCGCCATGAATTGACACTGACCCGACGGCACTTAACAACAGTACCAAGGTATCAAAAACCCATCTCTCAAATAATTTAAAGTAATACAAAATGCTGCCATAAAACTCATCCATAATGCTAATAAGTATGATCCTGATACCCCATTATTTGTACTCTCCTATCAAATCTCTTTCCAGATGCTGATGCTGGCACACCAAGCCTTTTTCGCTGGATGACAGGCATTACTTGCCAATTCTTTGATTTCATATGCTCCTGCTAGATCACTTAGGTCTGCCCAGCAAAACCTTCTAGTTCCTATATCCAATTCACAAGTGAGACATAAAACCACTCATCAATCTTCCTTTCCAATTACACAGGTACACTACCAAAAAACTGCCTCCAGTTTTGCAACTGATTCCTATAGATTTTGGGGTGCTGAATCCAGGAAAAATAGCCAAAATGTTCCATCACATCACGTTTTCTTGCAAAATTAGATTTCTTACCCATATAAGGAATGTTCACATAATTTCTTTTTAGCCGACTGCAGTTTATTTTCTTGGCCCAAAATAGAGGTTGTAATGGTTAACTAACTAGAAACACTCCCTCATGATATTTTAGAGTGTTTTTCTATTCATTTTATACATTAACAGGACAATTGGGAGGCGGGGGGCTAAATCCAGTACTCGCGCTGGCGCATGTTCTTTCCTGTTCGCCTCGCCTCGTTCGCTCGCTCAAACACGGTGGTTGCGACATGAACGTTCCTGTCAAATTTCAGTTTCTTGCAAGTTCATTATTACCTTTTGTTTGCTCAGTCGTAATCCAGCTTTATTCCGAAGTGGTTCACTACAGTTGTAGTTTGCAGTGCTGTGTATTTGTGATGGCTCACAGAGCCAGAGGTTGCGTCAACTCTCCGGACAGTTTTTGTTTTATTTGTGGGGAATATACCGTGAAAAAGCGGCAGAGGAACATTTCTGCATTTATTAAAAAAGTATATTTCGCCTATTTCGGTTTGAAGTTAGGCGATCAAGACAAACCGTGGGCTCCTCACAAAGTGTGCAAGACATGTGAGGAAGATCTATGCTTATGGATGAAAGGTAAAAAACAAGCATTTTGTTTCGGAATATGTGGCGTGAACAAAGAGACCACAGCAGTGACTGCTATTTTTGCTCTTGCATTGTGAAGGGATACAACTTAAAAAATAAGAACGTAATAAGTTACCCCATCCTTCCCTCAGCAATTAGGTCTATGCCTCATAGCAACGAAGTACCTGTGCCTGAACCACCAAAATCTTTGGATCATATTTGTGTGGACGGTTCTGATCATGATGAGACTCATCAGATGGCTTTTCCCGATGAGTCCAGTACTTCCGAGTTTGAAACTGAACCAGATCCGAAACCTGAACTTTTCTCTCAAGCTGAATTGAATGATTTAGTCCGGGATTTAGGACTCCCAAAAGATGCTGCCCAACTGCTAGGTTCTCAGCTTAAACAGAAAAATCTATTGTCACCAGAAACAACTTTTTATTGGTACCGCAACCGCGAGACACAATTTTTGAAGTATTTCAGCAAAGAGGAAGATTTGGTATTTTGCAACGATATATACGGAGTGATGGAAAAGTTTAAACTCAAGTATGATCCTGCTGAATGGCGGCTGTTCATTGATTCATCAAAAGACAGCATAAAAGGTGTTCTTCTTCATAATGGCAACACATTCGCTTCAGTTCCTATTGCTCACTCTGTTATTCTCCAAGAAAAATGCGAGAATTTGGCCCTGATTCTTCAGAAGATTCGTTATGATGAGCATAAGTGGATGATTTGTGAAGACTTTAAAATTCTATCCATGCTATTAGGGCAGCAATCCGGTTTCACCAAATATCCCTGCTTCCTTTGCTTGTGGGATAGCCGGGCCCGCGACCTACACTGGGGGAAAAAAGACTGGCCAATTCGGGAGTATTTGAGACCCGGTGAGAAAAATGTTCTTCATGAGAGCTTGGTACCTCGTGATAAAATTCTATTACCACCTCTCCACATTAAGTTGGGTCTCATTAAGCAATTCATCAAGTCCCTTCCAAAAGATGGTGAGTGCTTTCGGTACCTTTGCTCAAAGTTCCCCCGACTTTCTGAAGCAAAGCTAAAGGAAGGAGTGTTTGTTGGCCCTGATATAAGGAAACTCATTTCAGATGGAGCATTCACTGAAACGATGTCTGAGAAGGAAAAAGAAGCCTGGGATTCCTTCAAGGATGTTGTTCTCAAATTCTTGGGGAACAGGCGGGATGAGAACTATAAGGATATTGTTGCCAGGATGCTCAATGCCTTCAAAGAACAAGGCTGTAACATGAACCTGAAAGTCCATTTCTTGCACTCCCATGTGAACTACTTTCCCGAAAACTTGGGGGCGTACAGTGAAGAACAAAGTGAAAGGTTTCACCAGGACATCAAGGACGCAGAGAGAAGGTACCAAGGAAGATGGAACACCACTATGATGGCTGATTTCTGCTGGTTGCTGCTGCGGAAAACCCCAGATGAAAAATACGCCAAGCAGCGCACTAAGAGAAGCATTCGGGGGAAGAAGAAACGGGCCCACCAGGAGATTGATTGACCCAAGAATGACTTTAAAATCTAAACTGTGTTGACAAATATCGTGTTTTGACTAAACTTTGAAATAAAAATTTGCTAGTTATTACCACAGTGTCGGATCTCATTTATTAGAATTTTATTTTCACACCATCGGGTGTTTGTCTTCATGTATTGCAATGGTGCAGTTTGCGTTTTCTATTCTTACATACATACCTGTACAACATTTTTTGCACATTTCTTTGCTTTGCTTTGTGTCTAACCTCGCTCTTATATGCTCAATGTTTGTGCACATGTATGTGGCTGTTTTAAGTGCAGACAATTTTGCTACCATCACAGTGTGTTTTGTTGACATTACTCTATTCTTATGTGCTGCCTTGTTACAATTTTCTTTATTCTTATTTGAATAACTACTAAACAATTAGTATAAAGAATTCATCCAAGAAACTTTTATCTCAATCGCACTCAATCTGAAACGTTCACCTCAAACTGCTAACCCAATGTAGCAAAAAATCTGTACGTGATGGAGCAAATTGGTTACCAGATTTGGATTCAGCGTAAAAATCAATCGAAACATTAGAGGCAGTTTAAAAAAAAATTTTTTTAGTGTACCTGTGTTATTAGAAACATAGAAACATGACGACAGAAAAAGACCACATGGCCTATCTAGTCTGTCCTTCCATATCAACAACTACAACAGTCCCCTTTTTTCCTTTAGAGATCCTCTGTGTTTGTCCCATGCTTTTATTGATCCTTATCTATAGAATGAATTACCATTAGACATCTGGCTTGACTCATCCTATAAGAATTTAAAATCAGCCTTAATTGCCTATTATTTTAATAAGGCATTTTATTCATGAGTTGGTAGACAGATTCAGGCTCATTCTGTTCCAGACATAGATCCCCTCTGTATGTCCAGTCCGAGCCGTACATACAGAGGGGATCGTGATTCTGATCATGCGGGGCACGTCTAGCCCTGTGGGACCAGAATTGTGAACAGTCCTGTACGTACAGGCCCAAAATGCGATTCAGCCTGGCCTGTATGTACAGGATCTTCCCGGCTAACTCAGTCAAGGCTCTTCAATGGAGCAGTGGCACCATGGTGTCATGTTGCCATGGCACCGTGGCTCCATTGAAGTACCGTGATACCGGCTGCTGAACTCCAACACTGAATTCCCCGCAGCCCAACCCCCTCCTAAGGCCAGGGTTGAGCTGCGGGGAATGTCTTCAGACCACTCATGCCCCATCTGCACCCCAGGCCGCCGATCCTGGACGTACAGGGAAGTTATTCCACCTCGGAGGTGAAATTACTTCCCCATACAAGTTGCCAGCCCTGGGCATACAGGGCCGACATCAGAATTGGCCCTGTACATCCAGGGCCGGTGATCACCCACCACCTATCCAGACTCTGCCCCTGAGCTGTCCCTGAGCCGCCCTCATCTAATTCCCCACACAACCAGTGGGGAGGTTAAATGCTGCGGGGAAAGGCACGAATAGTTATTAGTAGCACAGAATAACCCCCATTGTGAAATCTGAGGCTGGCGACCCTTCTGTTAATGTATGCTCCTGGATTTTCTTTCTCTTCTTTTCTTTGTTCCCAATTTTTGTACTCATTATCAAACCCCTTCCCATTTTTCTCTCATTGTATCGTGCTTTCTAATCTCATCTATTTTCTGTTTCTTTATTGTTATACATGATCGTTTTGATTTCTGTTATTTGAAAGTGCCCTGCTTCACCCCTCACCAGCAACAGAACCTGGATTCTTGGGCTTCATCCCTTCACTGAAAGCAGAGGGAGAAAGAGAGTAATAATACTTAATAAAACAATTCACACATACAGAATTATGTTAAAAATGCCATACTCTTGAGGCCTTAAGGGAAGGGAGTCCACAGTCCTGCAAACTCGAGCAGTTCCTCTAAATCCCCTTCCACCTGGCTAGACCAGAGCACCTCATTTATTGATAGAAAAACTGCTTTGTCAGCACCACTTTTGTTATAAGTCTTGTCATGGCATAAAGTAAGCAGAAACATATTGCTTAGCTAAATTAGAAGAAGCAAAAACATTCTGTCCAATTCTGCCTTGGTTTTGGGTACACATATCTTTACAGGCTGCTAGTGAATTCTAAGCCATTCTTCATATTAAGTCTTTCAAAGGTCTCTGATACCCCATTTCAAGTCCCTCTCAACAGTCCCCACTATGATTCTGTAAAGAATCAGTATAAAACTTGTCCATGTCCAAAATAGATAGATAAATATATACTTGCGTACAAAAATAAAAAAATAAATACATAAATAAATATATTGATACATAAATAAAATAAATCTTCTGCCATGATGGGAAACATGTTACTTTGAACATTGATTGACAACAAAGGATGACATCAGGACACAAACAAAGCAACAAACATAGATAGGTCATCACATAAACAGAACTGTGCTTAAGAAATTTTCAAAAACGTTGAACATAAACCTATTAGAAATTCAATTATCATTGTTTAATAAAGAATCAATTAATCTCTTGCACAGAGAAATGTATCTACATCTTAAATCTACCTCAATACCAATTTTATATCTATTCCACTAGCAACAAAACATCAGTTCTGAAGGGGTCATTCCATAATAACAAAACTGAAACACAGATCATGAGAATTTAAAATCCAAAAGACTCTTGCAGGTGGCTGAAAAATAGACTGGGGCATTGCTACTCTAATCTCTTAGGGGTATGTTTACTAAGCGGCGGTAATGTTGCATGTGTAACATTACCGCGTGGTAACATTACCAGCAGCAGTAACTGTCCCAGAGGGTGGATAGAAGGCGGAGAGAAGGGGTCAATGGGCGGGGAGTGGGCAGGGAGAGTCCTCTGCTACACTAACTCTGGAACATTAACGCCGGGACATTACCGCCAGTGAAAACCTGTCGGTAAATGCATATTTGCAGGAGAGAGAGACCAATTCAATGTCAGCAATGTACAGCACAGACAGGGAGCCCAAGTAAAGTGATAGTAGTGCTCCATTTGCAGCAACAGCATAGTGCCCAAGTATGAAAGGGTACTATGGTGATGGTGCAAATGGGGCAAAGGGGGCTGCAGGTGGGATATGCAGTGGGGGCAGGTGGGGCACAGGGCAGACTAGGCAGTCGCCTAGGTGGCACATAGGAACACAGAAAATGGAAAACAGCAAGACAGCGGCTGCCCAAGGTCAAACATGCCCAGTAGTCAGTGTTCCACAGTGTCCCATCCAGGGGACACGTACCCTGCAGGTACCCCAAACGTCACACAGGAACCACAATGCCTGTAATGGGGCAAGCAGTGCACATCTGGGGACCACTCTAACAAGGGTCCACGTACCTTCCCCAGGATACGTCCCAAACTGTTTGTAAAACCAGCTAAATGAACACCCTTTACTACAGCCCCTGGTAAGGCAGTGCAGGGTGTGACCACGCATTGTCTGAAACATGTATACACCCAGTAGTCCAAATTGGACATACTGTACCCACATTGCATGTCCTAGCCTGTCCACAGTCTGCTGGCATAACACAATCTATCTACCAGGTTCACCCTAGCTAATAGTTGCTAGATTACCAAACTGACACCCCCAGCCATCTCTCCCCCATGTGTAAAATAACAGAAAACCATGGACAAATAAAAAGCTTTAGCTTGCAGCTGCTTTAAGAATATCTCCACAATACACAGAATAAAGTTATTTCTTAATGCCACACTACAGATGCTGCCATCTTAAAGAGGACTTATACAGACTGAGACGTCAAGAAACAGACTATTAAAACTTCCCTCTACTTTTAAATGAACTCCATATAGAAGATATAAATGTATTTCTGCTCATTCTACATGACAATCTACGTATGTTGTAATTAGCATATAATTAAAATCCTTACGATATGAAAATTATTCCTTCAAAACATTTTACAACAATCATCTCAATAGGAAAGGTGATTAGTACAACAAATTGAAAAACAGGGACTGTAGGAACCTGCAGTGAGCTGAGGCAATGGATGATTAAGTGACCTTCCCAAGGTCACAAGTACGTGTAGTCATTCCATGAAGGTTGTAGCATACCTAAAACACAACAGTAGCACAGTCCAAAATGTTGCAAAGGGAATGTTAGTGGGCCTCGAAACCCTGGTATCTTGGTTCTCAAGCCAGTGCTATGACAATTACATCAAGCCTCCAAGCAGCAGCTAACAATCTGCAGGGTGAACATGTTTGACCCCCTGCAATGGGCTGCAGCAGAGCCAATAAAGCTATGGCCTCAGAAGGATATGATGGGGAATAGCATGTTTGCTGACCCAAATTATGGCCAAAACACATAACAAAGTCTAAATTTGTCAGTCTCAGCAGAGTCTGGACTGTTACAGGCATGAAAATGAATAGAGTAGCACATAGACCCAAAAAGAACAAATGGGAATCAAACCTTGGTCTTAGTGTATGAAGACCATTAGGCTACACCTCCAAACTACTCTGCATAGCAATGTCTGGAATCAAAGAGATTACAGATCACTGTCTAAATCATAGGTGTCAAACTCTGGCCCGCGGGCCAAATTTGGCCCGTAGTGTAATTATATTTGGCCCGCGAGGCTATACCAAATGACTACTAGAGCTAGCCCGCCGGTATTATACAGCGCATTCATTCATCGCTAATACTACAAATCCCATAATGCCTTGCTGTTGTTTTGGCGCGTCAATCAGGACAGGTCCCAGAAACGCCCTCTCCTGTGTGACAGAAGTCATAGCGATCTCAAGCTACAACTGTCACTGTGGAACCCCTTCCCAAAAATGGCAAAAAGAAAGGCAGACAACAGAAACTTTCTGGACAGGTGGGAGACAGAATATTTGTTTACATATGTAAAAGACAGACCTGTTTGTCTGATTTGTGGAGTCAACGTGGCTATAACTAAGGAGTATAACATTCGACGACACTATGAAACAAAACACCATGACAAGTACAAGGACCTGGACATGACTCAAAGGAGCCAGAAAGTGGAGGAGATGAAAAGAAGTTTGGTTTCACAACAGAATATGTTCAAAAAAGCCACATCACAAAGTGAGGCTGCTGTAAAGGCTAGTTATATTGTGGCAGCAGAGATCGCAAAATCAGCCCGGCCCTTTAATGAGGGAGAGTTTGTGAAAAAGTGAATGTTGAAAGTTTGTGACATTGTGTGCCCAGAGAAAAAGCAAGCCTTTTCAAACGTGAGCCTGAGCAGAAACACAGTAGCTGATCGCACATGTGATCTTGCCACCAATCTGTATGACCAGCTTTTGGAAAAGGGAAAAGATTTCGTTGCATTCTCCCTTGCTGTGGATGAGAGCAGCGACGCATCTGATACTGCTCAGCTGTCAGTCTTCATCCGTGGAGTGGACTCAAATATGTGTGTTACGGAGGAGCTATTGGGATTCAAATCAATGCATGGCACAACCACAGGAAAGGAAATTTTTGAGGAGGTTTCCAAATGCGTAACTGAAATAAAGCTGCCGTGGGATAAACTCGTGGGATTAACGACAGATGGTGCGCCAGCGATGTGCGGTAAAACAAGTGGACTGGTGGGCAGGGTCCGGGAGAAGATGCAGGAAGAGAACTGTGCAGGTGAACTAACTGTTTATCACTGCATCATACATCAGGAATCATTGTGTGGCAAAGCCCTAAAGATGGAACATGTTATGACCACAGTAACACAAGTAGTTAACTTTATAAGAGCCAAAGGTCTGAATCACCGCCAGTTTAAGTCTTTTCTGGAGGAGTGTAGTTCGGAATACGCAGACGTGCCGTATCACACAGAGGTGAGATGGTTAAGCTGAGGAAAAGTACTGAATAGATGTTTTGAGCTGCATGAGGAAATATGTCAGTTTCTGGAAAGCAAAGGGAAGGACACAGCAGAGCTTCGGGAGAAAAAGTTTCTGTGTGAGCTGGCCTTTCTGTGTGACATCTCGAGCCATCTTGATGCGCTGAACCTGCAGCTTCAGGGGCGGGGGCGCATCATCACAGACATGTACGCTGCAGTGAGGGCTTTTAAAACTAAACTGTGCCTGTGGGAGAATCAGATGCTGCAAGGAAACCTTGGCCATTTTCCCTGCTGCCAAACCATGAAAACGCAGTTCTTTACCAACTTGTTCCCATGCGCACAGTTTGCTGAAAAACTCTGTGTACTCGGCGCTGAGTTTAGCCAGCGATTTGCCGACTTTGATGTCCAGAAATGTAGGTTTGAACTGCTCAGTAATCCCTTTGCAGTTAATGTGGAAAACGCACCAGCCAACCTCCAAATGGAGCTAATTGAACTCCAGTGTAATGACACGCTGAAGTCAAAGTATGATGCTGTGGGCGCCGCCCAGTTTCCACAGTTCATCCCTGACACAATGCCTCAGCTCCGCACCCAAGCTGCTCAGATGCTCTCCATGTTCGGCAGCACTTATCTATGTGAGCAACTTTTCTCCTCGATGAAGATGACCAAAACATCTCACAGGAGACGTCTGACTGATGAACACCTTCGCTCGATACTGAGGATTTCCTCAGCTCAAAGCCTGAGCCCAGACATTGATGAACTATCATCCAAGAAGAGATGCCAGGTATCTGGCTTGGGCACATCAGATTAGATCAGTGTGCAGCAAACTGAGCAATAATTAACGTTTTCTTTATGCACTTTTTCTTGCTACTCCAAGACATGGGCTTGAATGGTTGATTAATTTTATTATTGTTATTTTATTTTAAAAAATTATTATTTATTATTATTTAAATCTTATTTAATAAATGAATGTCATTGATGTTTTTTTTATTTGAAATTGGTTTTTGCATATCTGAACTATTAAGTTATAAATTGTATAGTAATAAGTGTTGCTTCATATTCAATGTTAAAGCAAATCTTGTTTGGGTCCATATTAAAAGGTTCATTTGTTCAATGCTGGCCCGCGACTTTGTTCAAGTTTTACATTTTGGCCCACTGTGTATTTGAGTTTGACACCCCTGGTCTAAATTGTCTGCTGTGTGTGCTGGTATAGCTTAGCCCCTCCAGTACCCATGATGCACTGCACATGTAGAACAGCATTCTGCAGCTGATCACCAAATGGAGAATGCAGTGATCCATCACAGCAGTTCACTAAGATGCACTGCCAGTGTGTGTTACAGGCACATAACAGTTGCAAACCTTGCTACTGAGAAGTTTCAGTGGTCGACCAGAGGGTGAGGATGGGTGCACAGCAACTGGTCCCCACAGCTTGCACTGCTAGAGATGGACTCTGCCAGCCATGCTGCAGATCTACATCACTGTCAGTGTAAGGCAGGAATTGTCTGCAGTGTTGTATGCTAGCCATCTTGTTTCCTGCATGCTGTAGTTGTCTGTCACATCTGAGCCCTCTGTCCTGCCCTTATTGGACAGGGACTCTTCTAGAATATCTCTTGTCAGTGTCCACTGTGGCAGCAGCTAATGCCATGGACAGCACATGCAGTGTTGTGTGTGTGTGTGTGTGTGGGGGGGGGGGGGTTGTCTAGACTTGTGTGGGGCTGCTGATACTGTCCTGCTATGACCATAGGGAGCAGGCCAAGAACAGCTGCTGTCCCAACCATCTAGAATAACCAATCCACCACAGCAAGCACAGTCAGACTGTATCTGCTGCCCACTGCAGGGCTGCCTGAACCATGTACATACCAACTGTGCCCAGCATATACTGCATGTACACAGATCAACCATGGACACCTAGCAGTTAGCTCAGTGATAGGGCTGTCAGAACAAGGAGTGCACCCACATCACTGGAGCTGGGCACTATATAGCTTTATGTAGTTACATAGCCGTGCCAGGGGCACAGCTCGGTTAGAGCGAGAGTGTCACCTCAGCATGAAATGCTGTGATGACCCAGGCCATGCATGTGGGAGACAGGCACTACAAAGTCCTAGCCATTGACCCTACCTTTGAAGCAGATGCTTGCTGGCCAAACCACTCTGTTTAAGGCCATCCACATAATCCTCAGCTCCTCATCATGCACATTTCCAGACTAATGCTGGGAAGAGCTTAGGCAATGTGAGGCACAGTGCATTGCAGAAGGTCACAGAACTCTGGAGAGACACGCACACACACACAAAGTGGGAATGATTGGCATTGCTGCCTGTCACTTTAGTCTCCATCTCAGCACAAGCATTGTTAACATATGCTCATTGTGCAGATGCTATTAGCATGCTCTGACATTCACACCTGTTGTTAATGCCTGCTCAGTGTTCCGGTGCTATCAGGCTGCCTTTCCATCCAGCTATGGATAGTGGAGCCTGTCTGTGTGGCTGATGGGTGTCTGTACCCTTGCTGGCCAATTCACTGGTGGTTGCACATGCTGATGCTGTACCTGCACTGTAGGATAAAGTTTACCCACAGGGACATGCAATTCATGATCCACAGCCAGGTCTTGAACCTGTGACCCTCCACCCATATACACACTGGCATTGTGAGCCACAGAGCTGCCATGTTGATTCAGCAGTCCATGTGTGGAGCTGTGGTCATTGACAGGATGAATGCAAGCATGTGTAGGTGTCTTCCTATGTCTGCTGTGATCTCTGCATGTCCTGTGCCATACCTGTCTGACAAGCTGTGTTTGGCAGGTGTTAGAGGGGGACATGATGTCCAGTCTGTATGTCACAATGGCTGTGTATGCTGCTAATGCAACTGATATTCCTGTCTTACAGATGGAATATGTCGCCTCAGTGGGACAGCCCATGAGAGAGGCACATACACATTGCATGCCATGGGGGAAGTAGCAGAATGGCCATGGTTCCCCATACCTGCTGTGTGCTTGGGGTGTAGTCATGAAATGACATCACATCTTGCAGTCCATCTTGGCTGATGTGGCAACACATGGGTCTCAGATGGATGGTGATGACTGCATCCTCACATTTGGAGGGGACCCAGTTCACACAGAGCCCTGTGCCCTCTGAAAACACAACAAGAACTATTGTCCTTCCTATACTTACTTCCCATCTTGCCACTGCACCCTCTTCCCTGCTGGTCTCCATCAGAGTCATCTCTTTCCCATTCCATCTCTTCAGACAGATGCTGCAAATAGGATCTGCCACTAGCTCTGAAGCACCCATATGCCCCTACTCCTGTCATTACTTCATTGGCTCCCCATCTGTTTCCATATCCATAGCACACATGCAATGTATGCTAACCTATAGATGCATCCCTTCTACTTCCCCTCATTACCTTTCCTCTCTCCTCTGTCCCTACACCCTTTCCACAGACCCTGCTCCTCCACTCGCTACTTCTTCTCTATGCCCTGTTCTTCTACTGCCATCTCCAGACTCTGGTCCTTTAACCTTGCTGTTCCTTATGCCTTGCATAAGTGTCCTCTATCCGTATGTCATCTCTTGGCTCTCTTCATCTTCAAAAACAAGCAGATGGCATACCTCCTTGGGGCTGCTGTTAGATCCCTATCTCTTGTTTAGCTGGTGTCTCCTCTCCCAATTATATCCTTATTTCTCTTCTATAATACTGTCTGTCGTCACATGTTGTACATGCTTCAGGCAGATACTGTTTTCCTATATGTTCATTCAGCACTGTGTATGCCTTGTAGTGCCTTATGAATGATGTATAGTGGTTGTAGTGGTGTTACCATTTTTCTACTGATGGTGCTGGGTGGGAATTTTGGCTCTGACATGCCCTGTTCTCCAACTGCATATCATTCCTTCTGCAGAGCCATTTCCCCCTCCCCATGCACATATCCCCTCACTATGTGTGGGTGGTGGTATCCTCATCCATTGTCCAAGCAATTCACACAGTTCCCTAGACCAGTGACATAGGCCAATGGTCAGAGTGGGCGACCGTCAGCCACTCCATCCCTCCCTCCCATTGTGGAACACCCACTGGTTCAGTGCTGCAGGTGGCATCAGTGATGTTGCACCCATGCAGCTGTGCATACCTTGCAGCTCCTTCCCCCCTCTACTGAGGGATGCGGGCACATGTCATGCTATATTCATCCTCAGTGGGATGGGATCAGCATGTGCTCTGCTTTTCCTGGCACTGAAATGCTGAAATGTTTCCCATCAGGCAGACTTTGGCAAATGTTGCAATGTACAGGACAGACAGGGCCAGGAAATGGCTTTTGTCTGCTGCAGGAGAAGGCCACTGTACTCGCAGCCAACACCCCCACACCATGTTGACATGGCAGCATGCTGTCAGTAGGGGTAGGGCACAGTCCCGGTCCATCCACCATGCAGCTTAGGAGGGCATCCTGGGTGACAGGTCCTGATGAAGAGGACATAGGCACACATATATGGCAATGCCGCCTCCCCCCCAACCATCTGCTGCTGCCGGAACATCACCCCCACCTGTTTCAGATATGTCGCTGCAGGAGGAGGACAGCTGCAGCAGTGGTATTTCCCCAGGCAGATGGTTTTTGCAGCCCCCTGTAGAGTTACAGTTGCTGGCGCTAATGGCCTTTTCTTCCGGAGTCAGCATTAGCAGCAGCTATGGGCCAGGATCCCTTGGACCGCCCATGTTGTACATCACCTTTCCGCAGCAGCAGCATGTCTGTGTGCCACCACTGTCACTGTGAGATCATGACAGACATCACAGATGTGCCACTTGGGCAGCTGCTTGGTCTGTCTTGTGCACCAGCAACCCCCACTGCATGACCCATGTGCCACCTCCTTTGTCCCATTTGCAATCAACATAGTGCCTTTTCATACTTGAGCACTATGCTGTTGCTGCTAATGGAGCATTACTAACACTGTCTTGGGTTCCCATGCCTGTGCATCACATTGCAGATGTTGAAATAGTCTCTCTCCTCTCAAAATACCCCCTTTCCATGTGATTTTACTTGGTGTTAGGGTTCCCAGATAGATACAAATGACAGAGCTCCGGAAGAGTTATGGAATGACATCAAGAAGGTTGTGTTGGAAGAAAGCGAGAAGTCTCTACAAAAGGTGAAAAAGCAAAAAGCAAAAGCGGCCAAAATGGATGACGGAAGAAACTCTGAAAATTGCCCAGAAACGCAGAGAAGCTAAAGCCAGAGGAGAAAGAAAGACAATCGCAGAACTCAACAGAGATTTCCAATGTGCAGCAAGACAGGACAAGGAAAAGTACTACAATGACACGTGCAAGGACATAGAAGCAGAAACTATTAGAGGAAGAACAAGATCGGCTTTCCTAAAGCTACGAGAGTTAAAGAAAAAGTTCCAGCCTCGAATTGGAATGTTACAAGATGCTCAAGGTTCTATGTTGAATGATGCTGAGAAGATCAAGAAAAGGTGGAAGGAATATACAGAGTTTTTATATGATAAAGATCAAGTGGACCAACAGCCATTTCAACCTGTACCTTATGATCGGGACTACAACCATACCTGGAACAAGAACTACCTGAAGTGCAAGCAGAGTTCAGGAAATGGCGAGGAACGAGAGACATCATTGTGGATGTGAGATGGATCCTTGAAAAGACTAAAGAATACCAAAAGGATATATATTTGTGCTTTATTGACTATAGCAAGGCTTTTGACTGTGTAAACCATGAGAAACTCTGGGCCACATTAAGAAGCATGGGTATACCAGAACACCAGATTGTTCTCTTGAGCAATGTGTACATTGATCAAGAAGCAACAGTTCGAACGGAACAAGGAGAAACAGAATGGTTTAAAATAAGCAAAGGTGTAAGACAAGGCTGCATACTTTTCCCCTACCTGTTTAATTTATATGCAGAACAAATCATCAGAGAAGCAGGATTGTATGAAGACAACAGAGGTGTGAAGATTGGTGGAAGACTCATCAACAACCTTCGTTATGCTGATGATACCACATTACTGGCTGAAAGTGAAGATGATCTGAAACATTTGCTTCTCACAATCAAAGAACATAGTCTCAAAATGGGCCTGCACCTTAATGTAAAGAAGAGAAAGATCATGACAACTGGCATAATCAACAGGTTCATTGTTGAAGGAGAAGAAATTGAAATTGTGAACAACTTTAACCTACTTGGATCAACTATCAATAAAGAAGCAACAAGCAGTCAAGAAATCAAACGACGCATTGCTCTTGGCAGAATGGCTATGAAAGACCTAGATAAGATTCTCAAGAGCAGAGATGTCTCTCTCCATACAAAGATTTGATTTGTTCAAGCCATGGTATTTTCAATAATATCATATGGATGTGAAAGCTGGACAGTTAAAAAGACAGACAGGAAGAAAATTGATGCCTTTGAATTATGGTGCTGGCGGCGAATACTGTGTATACCATGGACTGCCCGAAGAACAAACCAGTCGGTACTAGAGGAGATCAAACCTAAGCTTTCTTTAGAAGCTCAGATGACAAGACTTCGACTTTCATACTTTGGACTTATCATGCGAAGAGACAGATCATTAGAGAAAGACATCATGCTTGGCAAGATAGAAGGTCAATGCAAAAGAGGAAGGCCAGCAATGAGATGGATCAATACAATAACAGCAGCTACGGGTACCAGTCTGCCTGACTGAAGACCGAACACAATTTAGGATAGCTATCCAGAGGGTCGCCTTGAGTCGACTCCGACTCGACAGCAGTTAACAACAACAGGGTTCCCAGTATTAAAGGGTTCTAACTCATGATTGTGCAACAGGCATTAAGGGAGCACCCGCTGTCAATGCCCTCTCTCCAACCCATTAATGCCCACTCTCCACTTCCTGTTCCCTTAACCCTGTGAGAGCCTTTAACGCTCATTAATGCAGCATTCTCACAAAGTTAAGGGTGCAAGGGTGCTAATAACGGGTATTAACAGCACACTTGCTCCCTTACTGCCCTTTAGTAAACATACCCCAGAGTCTATTATGATTTTATGCTTTATTCTCCTCTTCATCATATGCAGTCAAGGTTAGATTTATTTTTTAATTTCCAAAAATGTAATACTATGTATTTAGTACACTGAGATTTATAGCATTACAATATCAGATCACGCAGCAATTTTAATGAAGTTGCAAGCCCCACAAGCAGATCCACCTGTCTCATTGGAGATTTAATAAATCTCTTTTCAAAGAGGATGCTTTACTGATAGCCATGCGAGAAACCATTCAGATTTTGATTTTAATAAGCCAGGTGATATTGCTACAAGGGCTTGGTGAGATGCTGTTAAGACTAATCTGAGAGCAAAAGTATTAAGCTATGCTATAGGGGTGGCTAAGAATTAAAAGCAAGAATTAGTAAAACTGAAGCAGGAGATCAAGACCATAGAAGAAGTTCTTGTGAAAAAAAAAAAGAGATCCAATGACAGTGCTTCAGCTTGACAAAATAAGACAAGTATAACACACTTTTGAGTGAGCAAGCTGGTCAACTTATCTGTCTCGGCAAGCTACATACTATATGGAAAGCAAAAGAGCTGGGAGATTTCTGGTGAATACCTTGAAAACAAGGGTCAATAATGAATTAATAGTGATGGATGCTAATATTTTGGAACAATTCCGTGGGTATCGTGAGACGTTATATTCCTTTGAAACCAGTTCTTCCTTAGAGGAGTTTAACAAATTGGTTAGGGATATTGCTCATGCTGTATTGATTCTGGAACAGCAGACGTGGCTATAGAGCAAAATATTGCTAGAGATCTTACAGGCTATTAAGCAGATGCCTGTGTGATCTTTTACTAATGGGCACTAAGTTGTACCTAAGGTGCCAATAGCACTGAAACCATGGTGCGTTACATGCAACACCCTCATGTTAACCGTCAGCTCACCATGCCCACTCTCCGCCCCATCTAGCCGACTTGCAACCTTAACGTGTATTGTGGAGTTAGCATGGGAATCATTTCTGTGCTATCATGGACTTGCACTATCTGGAAACACGTGTACCAGCGTGCCTCCAGCGCTTGGCAGAATATGCGCTACCAGGTAGCACCCGTTAGTAAAAGACTTCCAAAGTGTCTTTTTTAGACATTACTATTTCATTGGTAAATGATTATTTTGAATTCTCTCATTTTTGCAAACCTCTTCCCAGGAATATGTTACTTCATTTTTCTAGTTATCATCCTAATCATTTAAAGACAAAGGGGGTTATTCTGTGCCATGAATAGCGGGGATGGATGTGAGGGGGCAGCACGGCTGAAATTCTGGCATTATGGGTTCTTTTAACTCAAAACTGGAATTGGTCCAGCTTATTTCCAAAATAAGATAAGTATATATTTTTGAAACCAAATTTCATTCAAAGAATTTTTATTGAAGTCAATGCAAGTAAAATTAATAAACTGAGCTCATTTTGATGAGATAAATTATTATTAAATTTCAAAGTTTTATAAGCAAGATGACTTTCTGGAGATAGGAAGAGAGCAAATGATTTACGCTTTTGAACTTTCCAAAGACCCACTTGTACAATATCTTGCTTAAAAGAATTTCCAGGAAGTTCTTAGTATTGATAATGTGGATTTTAATTTTCAGACTCTAAGGGGTATGTTTACTAAACTGTCTTAATGTTACCGGCGCTAATTCTAGCACTAACATGAAGAATCCCATATAAGGAAGTGGGCATTCTGCATTTAAGCAGTGTATCGCGCGATAGAGGGCGCCTTGCTGTTTTTGTGCGATAGTGTGCTGCGCTGCACATTTTCGTGCCGTAAGCCTAAGTACGTAGAAACGCTGCAATAATAGCTACAGAGGTATAGTACCCTGGTTAATACAATGCTTGCAGAGACAGCGGTCATGAGTTTGATCCCTATTGGTGCATACAATATGGCAGTCCGAGACAATTCCATTTAATGCGTGTAACGGACACATCTGAACAGTGTGTGCTGCCAATTGAAAAATCCAAGTGCAGTAACCAGATGTGCATATTAGGACGCCCACATCTGAACAGTGTGTGCTGCCAATCAAAAAACCCACGCTACAGTGCAGTAACCAGATGTGCATATTAGGGCGCTCACCCCAAGGCGTGATCCTCATTCTTGAAGGACTAGAAAAGGGGACTGTTACTTCTGGAGAGAGATCTGCAATTGTGAGTATATACTTCTGGGAATTTTCTGAAAGGAATTCTTTGTATTAAAGCTAATTAATCTGTGAACCCACTGCTTTTTTTGTTAAATCAGTCAGGGCCTAGTAGCAGCAGTTTAAGTTTAAATTTAAAACATAGAAGAGAACTTTCTGGTTACATTTCATACCCAGCAGAGAGCTTGTAGTTAAAATTTAATAGTCACTCAGGGCCTAGTATCAGCAAAGTACTTTTAGTTTAAATTTAAAACACAGAGGAGAGCTTTCTGGTTAAATTTGGAACACAGCAGAGAGCTTGTAGTTTAAATTTCATAATAAGTCAGAGCCTAGCAGCAGCAAAGAGCTATAATTTAAATCTAATCAGAATATAGCTTAGCATAAAAGGCAAAACAGGGTCAGTACTCTTTGAGCAACAAATAAAGTCTTCTAGAGACCTTTACAAAGAGGCATTCTACCTAGGGGGCAAGAGACCTGTGAAACATTTTCAATAGGTGTTAACACCAGGTGGCAGGTCAAAAGACCATTTTGAAAGACTCCTTCTATCCAAGTAAGGACTGTTAATCACCCAGGAAGTTGGTCACAGCTTACCTCAGCAGCACATGACAGGGTACTGTGTAGCAGCCCTCTTTTAATAAGTGTTAGGAGGCCATTTACCAGGATTCTAGCTGAAGGGGAGGTATATAACAGCTGAGTCATTTGTATAAATGTCCTGCCAAAACCAAACCATTCCATCACTTGATATAGAAATCCCCACTCCAGCCTATCAAAAGCTTTCTCCGCGTCCACTGAGAGCCCAACTATCGGTTCTTGCACCGCTTCCGCAGTAACTAACAAATTTAACAGAAGGCGTGTGTTGTCCACTGTAGAGTGCCCGGGAATAAGCCCGCATTGATCCGGGTGTATTAAATCCGGCACCACCCCGACTAATCTATGAGCAAGGACCAAAGAGAATAACTTATAATCTGCATTTAGTAAAGATATCGGGCGATAGTTTTCAACTCTTTGGGGATCTCTTCCAGGTTTTTCCAACACTACAATAGTCGCTTCACTGAAGGCACCTAACTCGGGAACTTGCTCAATGAGGGCCTGAAAATTCAATACAAGGTAAGGGAGAACATCTTCTGCAAACACTTGGTAGAATTCTACCAGAATCGCATCAGACCCCGCCGCTTTGCCCCCTTTCATACTATTTAAGCACTCTCTTACTTCCTTGACTGAAAGCGGAATATCCAAACCATCCCTCTGAGTGGCAGTTAATACAGGGTGGGGAAGCTGACTAAACAGTTCCTGGAAAGCTGTGGGACTTGTCTCTGCTTCAGATGTATACAAACATTTGTAAAACTCCCGAAATGTCTCTGCCATATCACTATCTTGAGTAAGGAGACTCAGGGCTTCGCTCTGAATAGCCTCAATTTTAGTCCTTGCTGACCGGGGTTTAAGTATACGTGCCAACAGGTGGCCTGACTTATTACTTTCACAATAGTATCTTTCTTGTATGCTTTGCAACAAAGACACTGCCTCAGAACTCAAAAGAACATTGTACTGGTATCTTAATCTTTGTAAACGTATTAGTATGTGCGGGTCAGCCCTTGAAACCAACAGCCTTTCACCCACTTGAATTTGGGCTTCCAAGTCCAGCAGTTTACCCTTCCTCTCTCTTGTCACCCTAATTTTGTAACTCATATTTTTGGCCCTTATGACAGCTTTAAAAGTCTCCCACCAGGCCCACCCTGATGTATCATTAAGGAAGTTAATTTCAAAATACCTTCTGATTGTTTTCCTAGTCTCTGCACGAAATACAGGATCATGCAAAAGTTCTCTAGGAAAAAACCATGCTGCCTTATTGCTATGGCCGTCCTCAATCTTTAGAGATAGAGTTATGGCCGCATGGTCAGAAATGTGGGTTTCTTCAATCACAGCTTGTATAACGGAAGAAATTAGTGGCTTCAAGATTAAGAAGTAATCGATGCGTGAGTGAGAACCGTGGGGAAACAAATAGAAAGTGTATTGTCTATCCTCCGGATGCCACAGCCTCCACATATCAGTTAGCCCTGTGGACTGGATAATTAACAGAAGAACCGCGACCGCCCTACATTGCCTTTGAGAGCGATAGGGTTGCCTGTCCACCAGTGGGTCAAGTACTAAATTGAAATCCCCCCCAATAATCCATTCATAAGCAGCCCATTCATGAATTTCTTCCACCAATCTCTGGAAGAATACCACATCATCCATGTTAGGGCCATATACATTCATGATGGCCACCTTAACACTGCCTAACTGCAGCAAGACCTTGGACCATCTTCCCTCAGTGTCGGCCCTACAGTGAATAATCTTCAGGTCCATATTTTTGTTAACTAGGATAGCAACCCCATTTTTTTGGGGCTAATGAAGGAGAATGTCCTACCAAAAGATAATTTCCTAACCCTAATTTCCTTGTCTCTGCAGTTGTCAAATGTGTCTCTTGAAGCAGGACTATGTCCACAGCCTGGTTCTTGCAATAGACTAAAATCGTTTTCCGCTTTATGGGGTTTAAAACTCCTTTGACATTCAGAGATAACAACTTAATTGGCTTCATGGAGCAAGATTGATATCAACAGGGAAAAGTGACGAGTACAAAGTATTATTCGTGCACCACCACCTTACAACTATTATTCCGACAAATCCCCAGGGAGACATTATCTTCTGCAATTCCAAAACACTCCAAGGGACACTCCACGGGTGAGCCATCATGGCGTGATAGCCACACTATCTCGCCCTTAACTAGTTACTATTACCCTAACCCAACATGTATCGACATTACTCAATACATCCCCCCCCTTAACACAGTATTCCATTCTCTTATCTCCGCCCTGCCCCTCCCCCCCAGCCCCTTCGTAATACCCTTGAGAATTATCAACAGGATAACAATAATAATGATTCAACTCTATGCTAAACAGGAAAACAAGCACCCCATCTAGGGAGCTTAACCATATGAATGACCATCCAAAAGAGAGAGTGTCCCCACTCCCTGTTGTGAGAGTATCGGCTCCCTTGGCCAAGCCATGGACGCTGCAGCGCCTGCCTCCAGCACCCAGCCACTGCCCTCACAACGTTGAGAACTCACTGCACTAAGGATGCTTCTTTCTCCTCCAAAAAGGATTGCAAGGCCATCTGGTCCTCAAATGTCCTTGTCTGATTATGGAGGATGATTCTCATCCTTGCAGAGAAGAATATCTGGCCTGTAGCTTTTGTAGCCTAGGGCGAAACGCCAGAAGTTGCTTCCACTTCTCAACGCCAGAAGTTGCTTCCGCTTTGCTAAAGTCTGGATAGAAAGCCAGATTGTGCTCCTCAAACTTTATAGGTGTTCTTGTTTTCACTGCCATCATTATCTGTACAACCTGGGGATAGCGCAACACCCGCATAATCATCAGGCGTGGCTGCCGAGTATGTAGACCAGCCTGAGTGGGGACCCGATGGGCACGATCAATCTCAAAGGCCTGAGCAAATTTCAAGTTGAGCATCCTGGGGATATTTCTTTCCAAGAAATCAACCACATTTGTGCCTTTCACTCCCTCCAGTAATCCCACCACTCTTATATTATTGCTCCGAGCCCTATTGTTTTGGTCTTCCAGGCTTTTTTCCAAGATGTCGATTCGCTTACAGCATTTTGCAACTTGCTTCAAGCGGGCATCATGCACCGCCATTTTCCCTTCCACCTCCACCAGCTTAGCATCAAGGGAGAATATTTGCTCTTTCAACTCCCTCAACTCCAAAATCTCTGCTTGGACTTCAGCAAAGGTCTACCCATTCACCGCCACCATATCCCTAACAGCTTTTATCTCCACCAAGACTTCTTGTAGCCCAACGACATTTTCATGAGGGTTCTCTGGCTTCTGCGGTGAGGGAAGGTCGGGTTTCGGCCTCTTCACACCTGTGTTCGCCATCCCCCTTTATTCAAGTCTCGTCGGTTTACTGGCTGCCATCTCGCGCCACTTTTGGGGCCAAGGGGTGAAGGGAGAGCTTATCTTATTGCCTTTAGGGCTCAGGATTAACTAGTATTTAGCGGAGAGCTGAGATTATGCGGCCATCTTTGCTCGATTCAGGCTCCGCCCCGTCCCACCTCCAGTCTAGCAACATCCCTGTTGCCATGGAGGAGAGAGGTCACGTGACAGGAGAGCATCACCCTGGTGTGGCAGGAAGTGATCCTGTAATTAGGACCTGTCCTCCAGGTGATGTAAAACCCTCTCGCACAGAGGAAGTTTCTCCAGGGCTATGTGCCCATGAGGGAAGGGTTAGGACAGCCGTTATAGTTGGTGATTTGATTATTAGGCATGTAGATAGCTGGGTGGCTGGTGGACGTGAGGATCACCTGGTAACATGCCTGCCTGGTACAAAGGTAGCGGACCTCACGCGCCACCTAGATAAGGTCTTAGATAGTGCTGGGGAGGAGTCTGCTGTCTTGGTACATGTCGGTACCAATGACATAGGAAAATGTGGTAGGGATGTTCTGGAGGCTAAATTTAGGCTTTTAGGTAGGAAGTTGAAATCCAGAACTTCCAGGGTAGCGTTCTCCGAAATGCTTCCCGTTCCATGCGCAGGACCCAAAAGGTAGGCAGAGCTCCGGAGTCTCAATGCGTGGATGAGATAATGGTGCAGAGATGAGGAGTTTGGATTTGTTAGGAACTGGGGAACATTCTGGGGAAAGGAGGGGCTCTTCCGAAGTTATGGGCTTCACCTTAACCGGGATGGAACCAGGCTGCTGGCATTAACCTTTAAAAAAGAGATAGAAAGGATTAAAGTTTTGCAGGAAACAAAATTTGCTGTAGAATCTCTATGGATTGAAATTCCATGTAAAAAGGGGAAGGCGGTGGCAGTGGGGGTGTACTATCGACCGCCTGGCCAGAATGAACAAATGGATGATGAAATGCTCAAAGAAATCAAGAAAGCTAACAAAAGTTACAGCACAGTAATAATAATGGGTGATTTCAATTACCCCGGTATCGACTGGGTCAGTGTCACGGCAGGACATGCTAGGGAGATAAAGTTCCTAGATGAAATAAATGACTGCTTCTTGGAGCAGCTGGTTCATGAACCAACCAGAGGTGAAGCCATATTAGACCTAGTCCTTAGTGGAACACCAGATCTAGTGCAAGAGATAAGGGTGTTGGGGCCACTTGGCAATAGTGATCATAGCATGATCACATTTGATTTAATTAGTGGAGAAGGGATAGTAAGGAAATCCACAGTACTACCTTTTAACTTTCAAAAGGGAGACTATGATAAAATGAGGAAAATAGTTAAGAAAAAACTAAAAGGATCAGTTGCAAACGTTAAAGACTTACATCAAGCTTGGGTGTTGTTGAAAAATACTATCTTGGAAGCCCAGACCAGCTGTATTCCACGCTTTAAGAAAAGTGGAAGGAAGTCCAAAAAACTGCCAGCATGGTTTAAAGGTGAGGTCAGAGAGGCTGTTGTTGCCAAAAAAGCATCTTTCAGGAAATGGAAAAAAGAGCCAAACGATGAAACCGGGAAACAGTACAAGCACTGACAAATTAAATGCAAGGCATTGATAAGGCAGACAAAGGGAGAATTTGAGAAGAAGCTTGCTGCGGAAGCAAAAGCACAAAATAAAGACTTTTTCAAGTACATTTGTAGCAAAAAACCTGTGAGAGAGTCAGTTGGTCCATTAGATGATAGGGGGGCTAAAGGGGCACTAATAGGTGACAAGGCGATAGCGGAGAGACTGAATGAATTCTTTGCTTCAGTCTTTACTGAGGAAGATGTAGGGATGTTACCCATGACTGAAGTGGTATTTAAAGGTGAGGAAGAATTGAAGGAAATATTGATACATCGGGAAGATGTAGAACAACTATTAGATAAACTGAAGAGTAGCAAATCACCTGGGCCGGATGGTATACATCCAAGGGTGTTGAAAGAACTGAAATATGAGATTGCAGACCTGCTATTAGTAATCTGTGAATTTTCATTGAAATCATCAGTAATACCTGAAGATTGGAAGATGGTGAACGTAACACCAATTTTTAAAAAGCGTTCCAGGGGTGACCCGGGAAACTACAGACCGGTGAGCCTGACGTCAGTACCGGGAAACATGGTAGAAACCATCATAAAGAAAAAAATTGCTGAACATGTAGATAGTCATGGCTTAATGGGAGACAGCCAACATGGCTTTAGACAAGGAAGATCTTGTCTTACTAATCTGTTATGGTTTTTTGAAGGTGTGAATAAACAGGTGGACAGAGGTGAGTCGGTTGATATAGTATATTTGGACTTTCAGAAAGCCTTTGACAAGGTCCCTCATCAGAGATTTTTGGCAAAACTAAAGAGTCATGGGATAGGAGGCAGTGTACTATTGTGGATCAGGAACTGGTTAAAAGATAGAAAGCAGAGGGTAGGGCTAAATTGCCAATTTTCCCAATGGAGAAAGGTGAATAGTGGTGTACCCCAGGGATCTGTGATGGGTCTGCTGCTTTTTGACTATTCATAAATGACCTGGAAAGGGGAATAACAAGTGAGGTTATCAAATTTGCAGATGACACAAAACTATTTAAAGTTGTTAAAACCCAAAAGGATTGTGGAAAATTGCAAGAGGATCTTGATAGATTGGAAGACTGGGCATCAAAATGGCAGATAAAATTTAATATGGACAAGTGCAAATTTATGCACATAGGGAAGAACAACCCAAACTATGGTTACACAATGCAAGGTTCCACATTAGGAACCACCACCCAGGAAAAAGATTTAGGCGTCATTGTGGATAACATGTTAAAACCCTCGGCCCAGTGTGCAGTGGCGGCCAAGAGAGCAAATAGAATGCTAGGTATCATAAGGAAAGGAATGGAAAATAAAACAAAAGATATTATAATGCCTCTATATCATTCCATGGTGAGACCGCACCTTGAATATTGTGTGCAATTCTGGTCGCCGTATCTTAAAAAGGATATAGCGTTATTAGAAAAGGTTCAGAGAAGAGCCACCAAAATGGTAACGGGGATGGAAGGATACTCCTATGAAGAAAGGCTAAAAAGGTTAGGGCTCTTTAACCTGGAAAAGAGATGGCTGAGGGGAGATATGATAGAAGTCTATAAATTAATGAACGGAGTGGAATGGGTAAACGTAGATCGATTGTTTACGTTATCAGAATATAGAAAGACTAGGGGACAAGCAATGAAGCTACAGGATAAACTATTTAAGACTAATAAAAGAAAATATTTTTTCACTCAACGTGTAATCAAACTCTGGAATTTGTTACCGGAGGATGTACTAAAGGCTGTTAGTGTAACTGAGTTTAAAAAAGGTTTGGACAAGTTCCTGGAGGAAAGGTCCATAAACCATTATTAGGAAGGGACCCAGGATATCAATGCTTGACCCAGTACAAGCATTGTGGAACCTGTGTCTTTTGGGGAAACTGCTAGGTATGTATTGCCTAGATTGGCCACTGTTGGAAACAGGATACTGGGCTTGATGGACCTTGGTCTGACCCAGTATGGTATATCTTATGTTCTTATGTTATGCGCCGTAGTTTGCAACCCTCCAAGGCACCATATAAGGGGCCCAATGAGCTGGTGCAAGCTAAGGTGCATCAAAAGATGCCTAAAGGAGGGCAAGGTGATGCCTGAAAAGGTGGCCAGTGGCAGTAAGGAGCCCCATGTTGAATAGCACAAAATGTATGGCCCAAACCCAGATGTAACCCTACCACTGCACAGAGTACCAAGGAAAGCCAAACAACAATGTCTGGAGTGTACCACATGGCGGAGCTGATGGACCTGTCAAATTTGCGTGCAGCTCATGTGGCAGCTGAAAAAGTACAGAAACATATCGGAGGTAGCTAGACCGATGCATAGGGTCATGGTGATGTAAAGTGCCATCATGAGAATGTGTGGCAGAGGATGCGAAAATGTGTCCACCAGAGCTGTTAGAGGTGACAGCATAGCAGGAGAACAGAGGAGTAGCAGTGCCATGCCGAGCATACACACGCAATCATGAAAAGCCGCAATGCATAAAAGGGTCACAGCGCAGGATATGGGGCGGTAGTCTGCACATTAAGGCATGATGCCACACAGCTGGCAGAGACAGATAGATGGAAAGAAGAATGCTTGGCAAAGGTGATGAGGCTATAATGTGCCGCCACACACATCTGCACAGATATGACTTTCAGAGGAAGGAAAAATAGTTGTGTAGGACAGGCAGAAAAACCAAAAACACACAGGAATCAAACCCATGACCACTGGCTGCAAAGTCAGTGCACTAACCACTGTGCTATGCCTTTATGGTAGCCACCATAGCAATGACTGGCCACACAACAACTGCAGGTCACTGCACCGACAATCTGCTGTGCATACTGGGGCAGGGTAAAAGCACAGGCAATGTACTGTATAGGGCACCATAGGTCACACAAATGAGGTGAGGGTGGTCTCCGATATATGTCTGCCTGAGACATCCACAAAAGGGAGTTGTGCTGCACATTCTGACTAAAGGAGGCCCTCTGTTGGAATGAACCCATGACCACTAGCACATAGGTTAATGCAAAAACTGGTATGCCTACCCCACCAACGTGAGTCAAACAGCAAAGGCTGCATTCAACAACACTGCATGGGCCCACACCAAAAGCCTGCTGTGTGCCAGGAAAACCATAAATTCTCTTGATTTCCCCTACCTATTCAGTGTACCAGAACTAAAAGAAATCCCCTAAATTATCTTCTATAAGAATACCTATGTGAAGCAATTTATGTATTTTTTGTCGGATCGCTCACCGTGAAAAGAAACCTTCCTTCTCTCGAAGTGAGCCCTCCATTTTAATAATTTTAAACGACCGTGATCCGGTCTTTAACCAGACGAAACAACACTTGTTGCTGTCAATACCAGTGTCCTTTTAAAATATTTAAATCTCAAATTTATCTTGTTAGGACATAAACAGTGATCTCCATTAAAATTGCAGTCTCTCTCCCTGCTATTAATCAAAATACAGGGAGAAAATACTTAGCTGGACCGATGCCGTGGAGGATTTCAAATTGCCCAATAATCACACTTCCTCGGTGCATCCTCCAATACACTCTTGAAGAAGACTCCTCAGCCTAGAACAAACTCCTCCTTGCTGGCTGGCTATCTTAAGCACACTCAAACTCCTCCAAAATTTTCACCACAAAGTTCACGCGACACTAGTAGTGTTTCAAGCCGCACAACCGCTTCTCAGCTCTTCCTCAGGCATGTGAACCCCGCTACTCATTAGTTCCGGTTAAATCAGTGAGTGAGAGTGACGTTTCCGTGGGTGTATAGTTGGAAGATTAGATAATTTGAGTGTGCCAGGAAAAGGCAACCCCAACAGTAACCATGATGTAATGCACATGTAGAAGAGCTGTGTACAGGGCATATCACAGTCTGCAATTGGGACGACAGCCACATATACACAAATGCACACACACAATAAAGTGTTAGACAGTCCAAACAGCATGCAAAAGAGCAAGGAAAAGGAACCCAAAGGGCGGCAGGGGATGCTGTATGTAGCAGGGCAAAATGGGGAATAGTACTGAAAAGGAGCATGTGAGAACTGAACAGACAAACAGAAGCTCAGACAGATCAGCTCAACAAAAGCAATGACAGTCACCCAAGCATACCAGCCACATGGACAGTACAAGCGAACAGCCATATGTAATAGCTAATATGCGGCAGTTAGGCTGCAGAAAGGGCACACTGTGCTGTACAAAGAAGTGATGGAAGAGTGTAAAGGAGAGCTGACGAAGCTGCAGTCAGCTCAAGGTCAGGTTAGCACAGCACAAGGTAAAAGGAAAAGCATGTGGGAATCAAACCAGCAACCTATGGTGCTCTAATGCATGTCTGTAAACACTATCCTAAACCACCACTACAGGGACCATGCAAATATGTTCCATAAAGGGAATGTGAGTATGGGAACCCATAACACCCTGACGTGTCAGACAGCTGCCACTGTACAAGGATGTGAGTACAGGTGGGCCATGTACATCACTAGTAAATCAAAAAATATGTGTGTCAGTGTGTTGAATCAGCAGCAGAGACAAATGTGCATTAAAGACATATTTTATTTTGGAAAGTTACTGGACATATCGTATATGCTGTGTGTCATGATATGAAGCTAGTTGTTTTACAGTGAACAAACTGAAACCACATTGAGTAGGTCAGCTATCCACATGCTGCGTACAAGTCACTGGTCCCCCACAGATGATGAGCAGTACAGATAATATGCATTAGGTGCATGGTGTGTACTATGCAGTATCCCCACACACCCCACATGCTGCTGCATGCCCCAAATGCTTTTTCATATATGCGTGCATGTAGACAGTAGGCAGGGCATGATGACAGACCAATGCACACCAGTCATCAAGGTATAACCAAAACATATCTGCCCTCAAAAAAACAGGTGGCACAAACCTGACAAAGCATATGTATCAAAATCTCTGAAACTGCACATACACATACATATATACATGTCACAGATATTGCATAATGCTTAATATAGCAGATAAAGTGGCACATTCATCCAAAATAATACTGTTCAAATGCCAAACCTGGATATGGTAACAGGTACAAGAGGAACATGATGTCTGATAATACAGAAAACGCAAATTATCACACATGCAGAGATAACACTATGCAGGTCTGCTGCAATGGGTATTGTGAAGACAGAATCCATATACATATGACACGGCACATGGAATGCACCTATGAAGGATGAACACGCACACCCACACTGCCACACTGCCAAATTACTGGTGCAATGTGAGTCCCGGAATGTCATGAGATAAAGAAGACTATGCAGACATGCATTGCTATGTGTGTAAATCAATGTAGAGCGGCACATCTGTACACTAACAAACACAGTAATCTGTACATAGAGGTTGAAAGAAAGGTCAAACATGACCCAGTAACCGGCACAGAAGCCACACTGCCACATGCCCTGGTGTACCAACATATTCAGTCACATGCACCTGGAACGTGTATGGTAAACAATGACACAGTGATGTCCCACATGCACAGTAGCACACATGGTGATGCCAAATAATGATCAAAGATGTTGGCACACATCAAAGTGGTGTGGTGCTAATTACCATGTCATGTTCAACTGCAGGCTAGCCCCACAAATACCAGAGAACCTATACAATGTCACCCCTGTGCCACACGCATGGCTGTATGCTCTTGGTGATCTAAACAGATGAGGATATCCTGCGGTGCAGGTCACACACATAGGCAACATACAGTAACACAATGTCAGATGGATGTACAACATGCAGCAAGTATGTCAGTCCCTGCTGCACATGTAGGGGTCTGTACACAGTGTCCATAGTGCAAACAGTCTCTGCAAACCAACATGTCCCGTGAAGACTGTCCGTGAATCCCTGGTCCTGCATATGCAAGTGGAACATCCCAATCTGCCACAGCACACAAAAGGTCATGTATGTCCCCTGCGATGAACCCCACACCCAGCCAGAGCACGGCATCAACATTGTGTAGGACAGGCCACCTATGCCCAATGTAGCAGTCCAACATCTATGTCCATCATAGGCATCTGGGCCACACACAGAGGTCAGCTATCCTTTGCTACTATATCCCAGGGATAGCTGCATGGTCCTGCTGTAGCTTAAAGACACTTGGGTGATGGTGCCTGAAGGTGCAATGTAGTTGATGTGCAGTGTGTGTGCTCTGCCCTGTATCAGAAGAAGGAGAAACACTGTTGTGGTATGTTGCACAGAACACAAGGGAACATTGCAGGTAGGCAGACAGCAATATGTATAGAATGCAACATCAGACATGCAAACATGAAATTAGCACAACACACAACACAGTGCATGTTGTGGAAATGTGGCCTTTGAACCATACACGAGGGTGTCCTATGGATATGGTCATGTCCATGCACATGTCACACAGGCTCCTCACTGCTCCACCCCATGTCCATCAGCATTGGTGCACAGTGACACCACAGGATAACTCCCTGAAAAACACAACAAAACACAGGCATAGAATGGATGATGTCATTTCCAAAAGATCCAAGATGCAACCTACCATCTGTCTGCAGAAAGTGTCTGCTAGGGACTGTCTGAGGCAGGAAAAAGCAACACCACATCACAGTGAATACAGAAGATGCCAGAGAAATGTCTAGAATCACCATATCCCCATCTCCAGCTGCCGTTGGCACATGTCCAAATTAGGGCTTCATCTGTGATACTGAAATGCTGATGGATAGTGTTCTGAGGGCACACAAGAGATAGGTCAGGTCACAACATAAAACAGATGCGCACAATGTATACATGGTCAACAGCAGTAGGTTACAGATAGCAGAGTCCTCAACCCTCCACAGGTGTCAAAACAATGCCTATCACATGATAATATAAACTGTATGCACACTGTACCCTTACAAACCCACGCTAGAAAAACACACACACACAGTATGTTAAGGTGAGCATGCCACCAGTAGCAAACGGCCTGTCTGTGGACAACTTGAGATCAGTGGAGATAGCTCTTGGCCAAAGCAATGCTACACAGCATTTGGTTGATGTTACAATGTCACGGAGGGGTGTACATGCAGCCCACCACCAGAACACTTAGGATGTGTGGACACACGCAGCTCTCTGGGATGTGTTCCAGAAATAGTGCTGGAGCAGATGAGCTGGGCAGGAACACATGTGCCTGTGTGTGACAACAATAACATATGGCGTCTGGGGGTGCAGACCAAAGAGGTGAACCACAACATATGTACATTGGACAGATGACCCCAGACATGATCTGTGGCTGACTGTCCCCACACACCATGTACCTGTATGTCCATCTACCCCATTCTCCTACATGCTGCCAGTGAACCATGTCAGCATACATCAACAAGACATTATGCCTAGCAAAGGTGTCATGGCTTTTTCCCAGACCTTGGATTTCAAGCAGCTTTGTTACTCTGGTGATGTCAGTCTCCAAACTTAATGAGGGTAGTTTACAAGATGAGATTAGCTCTGACCCCCTGGTGATGTCATTCTCTGGGCCTGATGAGATTGGTCTGCAGCCCCTCCTTGCTAAATCAAGTGATAGCAGACCTCAAAGGGAGGTGCTGGAGAAAACTCACTATAAAGGACAGAAATACTTCCTCTTTCTCTCTCTCTCTCTATTCATTGGACATGAAGGACAGGAGGCTCTGACAATCACTTCTCTTCACCCCTCCCCCCCTCTCTCTCTCTGATCTCTCTCACACACACATGCACACACATAGAGTCTTTCATATACTCTATTCTCTCTCACACTTCACATATGCACACACACACATAGATTCATTGATGCACACTGAAGCAGCTCTGTAACAACCACTATATAACTCTGTTCTGTACCTATGTAATAAGCCTATTTTGATATAAAACTCTTTTTCCAAGTTACACCAGTTTTGGTTGTATTATTTGTGCTGCTTACCCTACTGTCTCTGTGAAATGAACCCAGGACCAAACGAAGCATAGCCAAAAGTAGAGAGCAGCAGAAAATTACATTTATCAGAAGATTACATTTATGGGGGCTCGTCTTAGATGTCAGCATACATCAGCATGACATTATGCCTAGCATAGGTGTCATGGCTTTTTCCCAGACCTTGGATTTCAAGCAACTTTGTTACTCTGGTGATGTCAGTCTCCAAACTTAATGAGGGTAGTTTACAAGATGAGATTAGCTCTGACCCCCTGGTGATGTCAGTCTCCGGGCCTGATGAGATTGGTCTGCAGCCCCTCCTTGCTAAATCAAGTGATAGCAGACCTCAAAGGGAGCGGCAGAAGATTACATTTATCAGAAGATTACATTTATGGGGGCCGTCTCAGACTTCACAGCAGATCTCCAGTTGGGTAAGTAATAATTTTGTTTGATACATTAAAGTGGATTTCAGACAGGGTGCGACAGGAAAATCAAAAGCCCTTGTGATCATGTACAATTGACAATTTTGGTTACAGACTGGATTTAGTGAAACGTTCCAGTGATACCTTTGTTTTGTGGGTTAGACAAGGTGAGATTTTCATTGTCAAAAGGCTCTGTAATAATCCTGAATTTTAATATTACCTACACCTAGTGACATTACATAGAGTGGCTTGCAATTTTCTTACTTTTAGGTAGAGGCTTGTTACGGTTTGTTACAAGGCACAGATTTTTCTCTAGTATTTGAGCTGCTAAGAAAACACAGAGAGATATTCCAGCTTTAGTTTGGAAGTGGTACACAGGTAAACAGTCCTTCATTGAATACAATATACATCTTTCCTGGTAACACTATTACCTCCTGTCCCTTTGCCTTTTATTTCTCAGTCTCCTGTCAGGTATAGCTGACAATTCTGTTAATCTCCTAACACCCTTCTTACTATAATTTCATCCTGAACTTCCACCCTGTTAAAAGGTGGTAAGCACTTTTTTATTCAGGTATAATTTTAAGGCGTGGTCTTTAGGCCAGTACTCTTTATTGAACACCCATAAAATTTATGCCATTCCAACTATAATTCTACGTCTCACTTCTTCATAAAAGTGAGCATTCCTCCTTCCAAAGTTGCACATTTGAGATAGTCTCATAAAACCAAATAAAAACATAATAAGTGCAGGCCCCTGTACCAACTACAGTCTTTCTGCAGTCTCAAATATGGAAGCCTTTGATTTTAAAGAACTGAAAGAAATAGTACTGACATACTGTAAGAGGAAAGGTGGTCCCTTTGAAGGTGAATTCCCTGAGTCATCATGGTATAATATTCAAAGACAAATGTTAAACCATTATCAAGAATTCAAAAAGAAAACAAATAAAAGAAAATGCCTTTTTATCCAAGGCATGTGCAGGGGGCTCATTAGCATGAAACAGGACAATACTGAACTGACTTCTCATTGTACACAATTGACCAAAGACCTTGAGGAGGCACAAATTTGAATTTCTATGCAAAGGGCTCAGGTGATACAAGCCACAAATTCTTTTATAACTGTTAGTGAGCAATTAGAAGCACTTAAACTTGAATTGAGGCACATTAAGGATCAATTGGCCTCTGAAAGACAAAAGAAATATACGCCATGGCCAACACCCATTTCTCCCTCAGCCCCCTATGCCTATGACACACCCTATAAGCCATGCATCCAAGCTATTGAGAAACAAAAGGATACAGAAGTATGCATAGCTGGACTTAGGAATGAAAAAAAATAAAGAAAATCCTGATAGTTTATCTCAGCCAGAACAGAGCAATAACCAGGACCTGTGTCAAGAGGATAATTCAGATGACTCAGACCCGGCACCCAGTACCGAACTCAGAGCACCAGTTAAAGTGATGCTGCAGGACAATTTAAAAGATAGGGACATGGAAAGAATAATTGAGAAAACTGGCCCTATGCCTTTTAATGTTAATGACTGGTGCAAACGGGCCACTGATATTCTGATTCACTGGGGACTAGGGAAATACAGAAGAAAACAATCCCAGGAATATCCCCTCAGGGCAGGGAATAAAGCCCTAATATTACTTTTGCCTTACCACTTGACTACAAGACTCTTTTTTGTATCAAAGGCAACTAAAATCTTAACACCCTAGGCAGCCGCCTAATAGGGTCATATGAGGTAGCTATCACTCACTATCTCTCACACAATATGTTCAAAAGTGTGGCCAGTTGCATGCAGTGGGTATGTTGGAAGAGTGGCATGGGCTGCAGGTTGCTAGATTAGCTGGTGAGCTGTATACAAAGTACGTCCATCAGTATAACTGTCAGAGGATACGGCCTTCTATGCATGTAGCAGTCTGACACAGATCTGAAATCCGTGTGCACATCCCAAAACACTTGCAGCTCAGCTGGCCAAACCAAGGTGCCCTGTAAAGTGCTCTAGCTGTGTCCGTACACTAGCCTGGTAAGCAGAGTAGAAAGTGTATGTAGATGACCTGGTGTAACTGTGTAGCCAGCCATTGTTATGTGAAAAGACATAGCACACCGGTTAATACAATGCCCTCACAGCCAGTGTTGATGGGTTTGAGAACCCAGTGTGCCAATACCAAGATAAATGCATAATAAACAAATTGTGGTAAGAAACATCAGACACATCACTGCAATGTGTGTCAGCAGCATAAATCTTTATATATATTGACGGCGCCACCATTCGCTCTGTACTGGCCATGGTACCGGCATGTAGCTAGTGCGCCTTAATGATGCGCAGCAGCGCACATTGAGATGCGCATATGTGACGTGCGTGTGTGAGCAAGGCATTATTGAAAATGGTGACTCGTTTGAGAAAGCCTGCTTTCACCCGCAAGGAGCTGCGCCACCTTGCAGGGCTGATCTGCACTAGGCAGAAGAAGCTATTCCCTGGCTTCTCCAAGCGGCAGGACATTGGGCGCATAAGGAGGGCCTGGGACCGTGTCAGAAGGCGTTATAATCGTCTTGCTGACTACCCACGTGAGGTAAGTGTATGGGGATAGGTCAGTATATCCATATACATATCCAGTGTTGATTGTAGCTGTGTATGCTGCTATGTGTAGACATTCTATCTAATTTATGTTTTGTAGTTAAACTCACATGATATACTGCCTAATTATCACATAAAAATGGTTTTCCCTATCCCCAGGAGACTAAGGACCTGATCACAGAAGTCCAGTTGTCAGCCTGGTGTTATGGCAGCTGCTGCTGTTGATGTGTTAGGGTGGATTTTAACACAAGGAGCCCCTAGATCTGCTTAAAGAGGTCTGGTAAACAGCATGCTGATATGGTAGGTTCTGCAGTTGCAGGGTCACACATCTGCCCTACCCCTAAGGGTCCTGAGACCTGCTCAAAATGGTCTGTCAATCACCCTGGTGATATGGTTGTGTGTGCATTTGCAGGTTAAAACATCTGCACCAAGAATCAACGACCAGACACACTCACACTCATACACTGCCCACTGCATGTGCACACTAGACACAATATTTTATCGATTGTTTGCTGTTCAGACCGCCTTGATTGTAGGATAAGGCGGTATAGAAATCCGTTTAAATAAATAAATAAATACCCCCAGGAGTCCTGAGACCTGATCAAAGTGGTCTGTCAGTCACCCTGGTGGTATGGTTTATGTTGCTGTTGATGTGTTATAATCCACCGTACCCCCAGAAGTCCTGAGACCTGATCAAAGTGGTCTGTCAGCCACCCTGGTGGTATGGTTTATGTTGCTGTTGATGTGTTATAATCCACCCTACCGAGTCCTGAGACCTGCTCAAAGTGGTCTGTCAGCCACCCTGGTGGTATGGTTTATGTTGCTGTTGATGTGTTATAATCCACCCTACCCCCAGGAGTCCTGAGACCTGATCAAAGTGGTCTGTCAGTCACCCTGGTGGTATGGTTGTGTGCATTTGCAGGTTAAAACATCTGTCCTACCCCCAGGAGTCCTGAGACCTGATCAAAGTGGTCTGTCAGTCACCCTGGTGGTATGGTTTATGTTGCTGTTGATGTGTTATAATCCACCCTACCCCCAGGAGTCCTGAGACCTGATCAAAGTGGTCTGTCAGTCACCCTGGTGGTATGGTTGTGTGCATTTGAAGGTTAAAACATCTGCCCTTATTTATTTATTTACATTCTCTTATATACTGCGCTATTCTGCATCAGTGCGGTTTACATTGAACAAACTGAAATTACATTGAACAGGGCATTATAACTTGGAGATAACTATTTTACAGGGAACATGGGCTATGGAGGGTTAAGTGGCTTGCCCAAGACCACAAGGAGCACCTGTGGGACTAGAAACCCAGGTCCTTCCAGCCCAAGGTTGCTGTCCTCTAGTGGGATTTGAACCCCTGACCTTCCGGCCTGAAGTACCTTGCCCCAACCACTAGGCTACTCCTCCACTGCCCTACCCCCAGGAGTCCTGAGACCTGATCAAAGTGGTCTGCCAGTCACCCTGGTGGTATGGTTTATGTTGCTGTTGATGTGTTATAATTCACCCTACCCCCAGGAGTCCTGAGACCTGATTAAAGTGGTATGTCAGTCACCCTGGTGGTATGGTTGTGTGTGCATTTGCAGGTTAAAACATCTGCCCTACCCCCAGGAGTCCTGAGACCTGCTCAAAGTGTTCTGTCAGTCACCCTGGTGATATGGTTTATGTTGCTGATGAAGTGTGCTAAGACCCCCTACCCCCAGGAGTCCTGAGACCTGATTGCAAAGGTGGGTATGACATCCAGATATTGTGGTAGGTTATGCAGGGTCAGGTCACAACTTTGCCCTATTCCCTGGAGGCCCAGACCTTATGGATCCTGATGGTATGGTAGGTGCAGCTGTGGATGTGGTCCAAACCACCCCACCCCCAGGAGCCCTGATATCTGATTACAAAGGTCTGTAACAAATCCAGATATCATGGAAGTGTACGCAGTTACAGGTCACACATCTGCCCACTCCCCAAGAGTCCCATACCTGATCGCAGAGGAACATTATAGATGCTGGTGTAAGGATACATGCACCTGTTGGGGTTTCACAGCTCTGTCGTAACCACAGACAGGATCACAGATGTTAATAGGCCAGCTAGGAATGGTGGGCCATGCTCCTGTTGCAGTCAGCCACAACTGTCCTAATCACAGGTGGCCTTAGTCATGACCAAAGAGGTATAGTAGAAAGCCAAGTGTCATGGTATTGGTGCCTGGCAATGTGCACAGGGCCACTCACCTTCTGCTCTATGTAAGAACACATCACCCATGTGTTGTAGGATATCATGGTGCCATGGCGGGTGTGTCGGATGATGTGTGTAGGCCAGGCAAACACACATGTGTTTGCCAGACCATATAGGGAGTTAGGGAAGACCTCCCCTTGACACCAGCATGGCCAAACCACACGTGGCATGGTGCTGCCATGTCATGCAAGGAGAGTGTAGGAACAGGGTATGGGGTGTCCGGGGGGTTACGCACAGCACACATAGGTGGCACCTCACACATGGCCAGACCCACAGCCACACATGCAGCTGGCACTGGCAACAGTTAGTAGAGGACACACTGGCCAGAGGAACAGGAGCAGCACAATGCTGCTCACAGAGATGTGTGATATGTGTTGGGCACCCACCAGAGGTGTATGGTCATTAATGCTCCCACCCATTGCTTTCCCTCCCAGGTAGAGGATCTATGGAAAAAGGGTCGGGAGTTGTGGCTGCACTGCCCGGAGGTCCTTGCCTGCCTCCAAAGGGGGGCGATGGAACAAAGTAGAGGTGAGTGTTGCGGCCTCTGCAGCTCAGTACAGAATTTCACAGTGGCCCACCAGCCTATGTACATGTGGTATGTGACTCACATGATAGTGTGCTAATGACTGTCATCCCCCACAGAGGATGGTTCTGCTGGCGAGGGCCCCTCAACATCAGGGCACCCCAGAACACACCCCACAGCGCAACACCGGACAGAGGAGGAGGAGGAGGAGGTGGGACCAGAGGATGAGGAAGAAGAGGACTCCATGGAGGGACCATGGAGGGGGCGGACTGTGGAGTGGTGCCGGAGGGAGGGAGGGGAGGGGGAGCCTGATGTGGCAGGGGGTGAGGATGGCGAGGTGGAGATTGAGGTGGTTGAGGAGGAGGAGGGGGAGGAGAGTGAGGAGGGGGGCAAAAGAGAGGGTGGGTGGGAGGGGTCAGGGGAGGAGGAGGGGGGAGGGCATCTCAGTGGGTGCCACGGGACACAGGACAGAACAGGGCACTGTGGGTCCCTGCCAGCTGCCACATGTCTGCGGTGATGGTGTCCGCCTGGGAGTTGCGTCCCCACCCATTGCCACAGACAGGCCCCACGCTCATGCCACCACCCAAACACCGGCCACCTGGCATGGATGTGGTGGCACGTGTGTGCAGGAACTGTATGTGGCAGTGGCTGCAACAACAGCGGACCCAGGACCACACCATTCGGTGGCTGGCAGGCGCCATTCAGTGGTTGGCTGCTGAGATGCACATGCAGCGTGCAGCTGCTATGCGTCCTGCATCTCGGCAGCCATCCACTGATGGGCGTCCCTGGAGCGCTTTAGGGGCACAGGGGCGCCCACACACGTGCCCTGTGCTGTCCTGTCCACCAGCACAGAACATGGGTTGGTTTAAAGGTATGTGTAATACAGTTACAGATGTGTATGCCACCTTCCCCTCCAATCAAGGAGGTCCCCTCACATTGGAATTGAAGGTTTCATTTTAAAATCGGGTACGTGTAAATATTTAGACAGTACAATCACAGGTCAACAAATCTTTACAAAGGTCATGTTACTGAAATAAAAATAGTCAATTCTTATCAATGTTCATATGCTGAACACGAATATGACAGAAACATCTCAAAGTTGGCTCTAGTGTTTTTGTAATCCACAAGAACTAATGTTTACATCACGAAATGCATGTCAGTAGTAAATATAATAGGCCTTCGGTTAATACCTGTAATAAAAAACAAGTCATAGACTACTTCCTATATTTTCACGCCTGTCTCTTGTACAGCTGTTCTGGAGCTTCCCTGGGGAGTGTCCAGCTGTAGTCAGTCAGCATTGTAGTAGACCATTTTCCCTGGTAATTGTGCTCCATCGTTGTGATATCCTGGTGAAAACCTTTGCTCTGTTCATCACTAACCATACCACAGTTGTCAGGAAAGAAATCAAGATGGGAATCAAGGAAAGGGACCTTTAGAGACATATTGCAGCCAAGTCTCTGATACTTCATCAGCATGTCGTCTACTAGTTCCTTGTAGTTTTCTTCCCTGACATTCCCGAGAAAGTTTGTTGACTCTAGGCGAAAAGCATTCCATGCTTATTTCGCATCACCTTGCAGCAAGTTGTTGAACCGGTCATCTTTGAAGAGCTCTCGAATCTGAGGACCTACAAAACCCCCTCTTAAAGCTTGGCTTCGGTGAGTCGAGGGAACTTTTCATGCAGGTATCGGAAAGCCGGCGAAGTGCAGTCCATGGCCTTCACAAAGGTGGTTCACCCCCAGTCTTCGGAAACTAAAAACAAAACTCAGAAGAACTGAAAGAAAATGGAGAAAAAACAAAGACGAAAACGACAAAACAAAATATTTAAATGAACTCAATACGTATCACCATGAGACCGACAAAGCAAAGAAAATTTACCACATGAAAATCATAAACACCTCCATAAACAAACCACATGAACTTTTTCGGATTGTCAAACAACTGACAAAAACACCCCAGAACTCGGACCAGCTACCGAAGATCCCACCAGAGCTACTGGCCCGACAATACAAACAACTACAACCTCCACTGAACTCTCAACAGAACTCACAGCTGAACAGTGAGACAACCACAAAAGACCTCCATCCTAACCTACACAATGACTGGACCACATTCAAAGAAATCTCACCAGATGAAATATCAACCACCATTGCATGCCTCAACACCACCACCTCTCAGCTAGACCCATGCCCCACCGACTGGATAAAGAAAACTCGAAATGAACTGAGCATACCACTAGCCCATATCGTCAAGGAATCCTTCTCCCAAGGACGCATGCCAGATGCCCTCAAAACCACAATCATCCGACCATCATTAAAAAAACAAAACCTGGACCCACTAGACCCAGCATCTTACAGACCCATAGCAAGCCTACCCTTCACTGCCAAGATAATCGAGAAGATCGTCCAGCAGCAACTACAGGAACACCTTGATCTCAACAACATACTCGATCCACAACAAAACGGATTCCGCCCTCTACATGGAGTTGAGACCCTCATGACCACACTGATGAACACTCTCCTCATAGGAACGCAAGAAAAACACTCTGGATATGCCATGATCTTCCTTGACATATCTGCAGCTTTTGACACCATCTCCCACAACATCCTCATACACAGACTACGGACAATTGGGATCAAAGACACTGTACTACAATGGTTCCAATCATATCTAACTAACAGAAAGCAACTAATCCGCACCAGCAACTCGACATCCCCCCATTCCAACAACACCAAGGAGTCCCCCAAGGATCCACACTATCAGCCATGCTTTTCAACGTTTACCTCCAACCACTCTGCTCAGTCATACGCACTCACAACATTAGCTTTCACATTTACGCAGACGATATCATGCTCTATGCCCCCATTACAACCACGAACCCAACAAACACCCACCTATCAACATGCTTCACAGAGGTGTCCAACTGGTTACAAGCAAACAACCTCTCCATCAACATAAAGAAGACAGAAGTTCTCATAGTCACAAAAGACCCAGACTTTACACCACCTACACACCTCAACATAGGCACCACAAACATTCAAATACAACCACAAATAAGGTACCTGGGCATTATCATCGACCAAGCACTCACCTTAAAGTAACAAATCACCAAAACCTCCGGAACTATATTCCACAAAGCAAGGACAGTCCAACGTCTCAGACCCCTTCTTGAACATCAAGACTTCCGAACTGTAATGCAAGCCATGACGCTCCCACATCTAGACTACTGTAATATATTATACCATGGACTTCCAGCCACACAGACGAACCCCCTCCGAACAGCATTGAACACCACGGTGAGAATCATTCAGGGAGCAAAGAAGACCGACCACATCACCCCGATTTTGAAAGACCTACACATACTCCCCCTTGAAGCAAGGACTAAATACAAAGCCATCCTACTCACCCACAAAGCCATACATCAAACGCGAAACTCCCAACTTCACACACTACTGTCTCGACCAGCTCATGGCAGAACCACCAGACAAGCCTCCAGCAACTCCCTCACCATCCCTCACAAAAGAACCAAATGCTCGCAACGGACCTGCAATAGAGCCTTTGAACTGTATGTTCCATCCTTATGGAACTCTCTACCGAGCTGTCTCCGAAATAATACCAATTTACTATCTTTTAGAAAACAGCTGAAAACCATCCTGTTTCAGGAATACCTCAACATGACTCCCACCAAAAAGTGAAATAACCTCTGATCTCTCCCACCATGACCACCCAACTCAAACTATACTAACACAACCATGTCCAAAAATCTGTCCAAGTCCAAAGTCGGCCCCACCCCTACACGTAAATTCCCCCCCCCCCTTTTTATGTAACGCCGCTTTGACCCGGTGAAAAGCGGGATATAAATACAGCTAAATAAAATAAAATAAAAATAAAGGTTTTCATCAAACCTAGTTTGATGTGAAGGGGTGGTAGCAGGATTTTGTGATCCTCAACCAGAGCTGGGTGCTGGATATTATTCTCTCCAACTGTTACATTTTGTCTGTGATTCCATTCCTTCCGCAAGTAGTGCCAGTCCCTTGCTCGGCTATCCCACACACATATGAAACACATGTATTTTATATATCCCTGCTGCAGTCTCATTAAAAGGGCAACAACCTTCAAGTCACCATAGAGGTGCCAGCTGTACTTGTTATAGTTAATGGAAGCTAGTAGATGGTTCAAGTTATCGTATGTCTCTTTCATATGGACGGCATGTGCTACTGGAATAGATGGAAGACGGTTTCCATTGTTCAGAAGCACAGCCTTCAGACTCAGTTTCCAAAAATCTATAAATAGTCTCCAATCTTGTGGTTCATGAGTGACGTTTAAGGCATTCATGAGGCTTCCAATATTGGAAAAGAATCCCAGATTACTTTCCTTTCCGACTGCGTATAGTACCCTGCTGATGTCAGATGGCTTCAGCAGCCGTCTGGCAGTAGTATTGTATTGCAACAGAAAATGATGCAATCAACTCTGGATGATGTGTGCATGCTGGTATGATGAAATGTGATGCAATATTGCATCATTCACGGCATATTTGGGATGTTGTTGATGCCCTACTGGATACATGTACACGGTGAAATGTCACAAATGAGCTACATGCAATATCTTTGAAACGACAGCCAATACAATTCCTTTAATATTATATTCGTGTTCAGCTCACTAAGATACTACAGCTTAGGGCCTTTTAAAGTCAGTAACGATGTCAATATTGACCAGTGTTAGACTGCTCCTATGTTATTACAATTAACAATTTCCTGAGATCTCTGAGGATGTGTGTGAGGTCATCCAACGCCCTCAATCTTGGTGGTACGTCTCTATATATGTACAAATGTACATATGTAAATAAATAAGATTGTACGTACGGCACAATGGTCACGTGTCTCCCCCACAGACTGAGTGTGTACGTGAGCATGGGACATGTGTGTAGATCCCTATGTGTATGCATGGTAGACATAAGTAACATACATGGACTGTCTCCACACACAGGTGTGGGGGCTGCCCATGTGCATAGGTGTCTGTGTCCCATGGTGTCCCTGTGATGTGCCAATGTTGAGCGTGTCCCAAAATCTATGGTCACATGCATGCTGTGTGCGATGTGTGGGAACCATATCTGATTCACCATGCTTGTGGGGCAATAGGGGAAAAGGCTAGCAGCAGGTATGTCGCATCGAGGGTAAGATGGACTGCTGTACCCAGGAGCTGCACAGGGGGATAGCTGTTGAGGGCGACACAGGTCAATGCATGTCACGAGGTTGAGTGGTGGGGGACTACAAGCGCTAGTGATCAGTGATCAGCTGACTGAAGCAAGCCACCTCTGTCTGCCTATGCCGCATGCAAGCCTATGTGGGAAGACAGCCACGTAGGCCCTGGTGTGGGCAGGGAGAATGGTCACACATGTGTGTCCAATGATGGAGAGTATATGGGATGGGAGAGGGTGACAGATCCCTACAACAGACTTGTACCACCGTGAACATCTTCCTAGGCAATGGGAGAGGATGGGTATACCCCACGCATAGGTAGTGGGGTGACCACATGCCACAGTCCATGGCACACAGGGCATGGTATGGCCTATGTGTGCTGATAGGTGGCTGTACAGACACCCCACCCCTGAGGGGCATGGGTAAGACGCATGTGGGCAGGGAGACAACATGAGGTGCAGGGTACGTAGGGGACCACAGTGCCACACATTGGAAACAAACACATAGGATATAATAGTTTGTGATGGTTTTATTTGTAATGCTCACATCCTCCGTGGCCGGCCAAGGCGACCACCGCCAAACCCACCCCTTTGTTGCGGGACTGCTGGTGCAGCCTCTGGTGCCGGTGCTGGCTGCTGTATATGGGTTGCTATGGCCTCCTGGGCATCCGCAATACGGAGGAGCACCCCTGCTATTGTGTCTGCTGTGGATCACAGCTGGTGGATCTCTTGGTGAGTGGCCAACAGATCTTGGTGAATGGCCAACAGAGCCTGACGAGTGCCTGTGGGTGGGACACAAGGTGATATGTGAGATACCTGTTTCAAACCCGAACATGACACATGCACATGTCAGGCATATCCCACCAGATCAGTCTGCAGAACAATCATGCATGCCACAACTAGCAACGCATGGCCATGTTAAGATCTGTGTGTCCCATGAGCCATACTCATGCCTGGAAGGGTTCTTGATGGGGGTCATGTGAATCACAGATCTCACACATGGCACAGTGTCTCAGTTCAATCTGTCAATGCTTGATCTGTACACTGGTCATCTGAGATAGGTCAGAGGACGCGAGGGGTCATGGCACACACATACATATATCTGGGGGGCCCTCTTTTCTATAACGCTGGCGCACAGTGCAGATTATGCTGACAAACTATGCTGCATAACAGTACCCATGCAGAGGTGTCTGACAAGTAAGGTGTCTGGGTGACCTGGGATAGGTGTTTTCCGCAGTGCGCTTATTTGGGGTATATGGCCGTGAACAGTGTGCATGTGTCTGAGCTCCTCACACATGCTGACATCTGACAAGTCATGCTACAGGATGGTGGAACGCACACGGCACAGAACACCCCCTCCCTCAACATAGGAAGCAATCTGCTATGTTGGCAACATATTGTGGTGCACATGCAATCTCCTTGTGGATGTTACGACAACCCCCATGGGGATTGTTGTGTATGCTGTTATCCACCTTCGGCATCGTGCCGTGCTGAGACACTGGGGGCCCACAGCTCCACCAAGATTGTAGCCATGCTTGTGGGAGGGGTGGCTGATGTCCCTGGTGCCTGCATGGGGTGGTGGTTCCCCTCCATCTCAGCACCCTCTAGAGTCTGTGAGTGGCTGCAAGTGGCCCCCACTGTAGCGGTGACATCTGGGGGGGGGTATCCCCTGCCTCGGCCAGCACATTAGTTCCTGTTGTGCCTTCGCCATTGCTGTCAGTGTCCCCGGACATTGTGGCCTCTGGCCCCTCCACATCCTGAGGCCCTACCACATCCTCCTCCTCATGTGCCTCCATGGTCCTGTAGTCACCTGGGTTGTGGAAAAGGGTACACAGCACAGATAAGTTTGCAAAGTGCACCTATGTACACCTGTGTAGTACATCCACCCCACAATCAATGTGTTGTCCGCCTGTGCCTGCTGTTGTTGTGCCTACAATAGGGACAGCACAGGTGCCTACAGTGTGCTGTGCCTGGAAGGGGGTGTGGGTGTAGTAGGCTCATTCCCTGGTCTTGCTTTGACACATAAGAACATAAGATATGCCATACTGGGTCAGACCAAGGTCCATCAAGCCCAGTATCCTGTTTCCAACAGTGGCCAATCTAGGTCATACATACCTAGCAGTTTCCCCAAAAGACACAGGTTCCGCAATGCTTGTACTGGGCCGAGCATTGATATCCTGGATCACTTCTTAATAATGGTTTATGGACCTTTCCTCCAGGAACTTGTCCAAACCTTTTTTAAACCCAGCTACACTGACAGCCTTTACTACATCATCCGGTAACAAATTCCAGAGTTTGATTACACGTTGAGTGAAAAAATATTTTCTTTTATTAGTCTTAAATAGTTTACCCTGTAGCTTCATTACATGTCCCTAGTCTTTCTATATTCTGATAATGTAAACAATCGATCTACGTTTACCCGTTCCACTCCGTTCATTAATTTATAGACTTCTATCATATCTCCCCTCAGCCATCTCTTTTCCAGGTTAAAGAGCCCTAACCTTTTTAGCCTTTCTTCATAGGAGTATCCTTCCATCCCCGGTACCATTTTGGTGGCTCTTCTCTGAACCTTTTCTAATAACGCTATATCCTTTTTAAGATACGGCAACCAGAATTGCACACAATATTCAAGGTGCGGTATCACCATGGAACGATATAGAGGCATTATAATATCTTTTGTTTTATTTTCCATTCCTTTCCTTATGATACCTAGCATTCTATTTGCTCTTTTGGCTGCCGCTGCACACTGGGCAGAGGGTTTTAACATGTTATCCACAATGACGCCTAAATCTTTTTCCTGGGTGGTGGTTCCTAATGTGGAACCTTGCATTGTGTAACCATAGTTTGGGTTGTTCTTCCCTAACTGCATAACTTTGCACTTGTCCACATTAAATTTCATCTGCCATTTTGATGCCCAGTCTTCCAATTTATCAAGATCCTCTTGCAATTTTCCACAATCCTCTTGGGTTTTAACAACTTTAAATAGTTTTGTGTCATCTGCAAATTTGATAACCTCACTCGTCATTCCACTTTCCAGGTCATTTATGAATATGTCAAAAAGCAGCGGACCCAGCACAGATCCCTGGGGTACACCACTATTCACCTTTCTTCATTGGGAAAATTGGCCATTTATCCCAACCCTCTGCTTTCTATCTTTTAACCAGTTCCTGATCCACAGTAGTATACTGCCTCCTATCCCATGACTCTTTAGTTTTGCCAAAAGTCTCTGATGAGGGACCTTGTCAAAGGCTTTCTGAAAGTCCAGATACACTATATCAACCGACTCACCTTTGTCCACATGTTTATTCACACTTTCAAAAAAACATAACAGATTAGTCAAACAAGATCTTCCTTGTCTAAAGCCATGTTGGCTGTCTCCCATTAGGCCATGACTATCTACATGCTGAGTAATTTTATTCTTTATGATGGTTTTTACCATTTTTCCCGGTACTGACGTGAGGCTCACCGGTCTGTAGTTTCCTTGATCACCCCTGGAACCCTTTTTAAAAATTGGTGTTACATTGGCGATCCTCCAATCTTCAGGTATTTTAATGATTTAATGATAGTTCACAGATTACTAATAGCAGGTCTGCAATCTCATATTTCAGTTCTTTCAACACCCTTGGATGTATACCATCCGGCCCAGGTGATTTGCTACTCTTCAGCTTATCTAATAGTTGTAATACATCTTCCCGATGTATTGATATTTCCTTCAATTCTTCCGCACCTTTAAATACCACTTCAGTCATGGGTAACATCCCACATGGGATGCGGTGTGTGGAGGATGGTGTGTTGAGTGCCGTGCCTCCTATCTGCAGTATAAGATATGGACTGTCCACCTGACCTTTTCTGTGGCCTCATCAATACATGTGGCCGTGGCACGTGTGGGAGTCCTAAGTGGGATTGTGTGCCGTCATTGTGTATGTGAGCGATGTGCTTGCATTGCCCTGAGTGGCATGCACGTTAGGAGTTTCAGGATGTGTCCAGGTCAGCCAGACGTGTGTGGGGGCCCTCCACTTTGCAAGACACTGTGCGATGTGGGTGGACAGCTATCACATACTCCATGGGTGTGGTGGGGTGTCTGGGGGGATGGGTGGAGCACTGCTGGGTATGGGGTTTTTTAGTGTACGGGGGTATGGGAATGCGTGTGTGGCACTGCGGGACATGTATATGGGCTGATCCAAGGTGTTGTGGGGCTTGTGCTATGTGCATTTTGTATGCCTGTGGTGATGTACTGTCCAAGGTCTTGTGAGGGTGGGTAGGGTATCCCCACTTTATGTGGGCCCCAACAGAGTGTTAGGTGTGTGACGTGTGTTATGTTTCTGCTCCCGTTTCCTTGCATCTACATCATCATCCCTGTGTGTTAGGCCCTTCCCTGTCAGTGGTCTGGGTCATGTCCCTGGATAGGTAGGTGCATACAGATGTCATATGTGTTTTGGTGGGGTGTGTGGGTACCCGCAGGCCACTGTGTTCTGAGCTAGTTGTATGTCCCTCTTGTATGTCTCCCCCTGTCACAATGTGTTAGGGGACTGGCTGCAGATGTATGATGACTGGTTGTGACCTATATGCCAGATACTATATTAGCAAGTAGACCTCAGGGGGACAGACAACGCAGGCAGGTAATGAAGTACACACCCCAAATGGAGTAGGCACAGAAATTAATTAAATGTAAGCCCTCATAAGCCATATTTGAGGATGGAACGCTAGACCATTCTGGGTATGATTACTCCAGTGGTAGAGGCAGTGCTACTAAGTAATCTGGTGGTATTATCTGATCATAATCTGTGGAACGTGTAGCAATAACAATCATGCGTGTCTGCTCATACCAGGGCCATATGAGGCCTATATGGCATGCTTCCTTAGCTAGTGAGTCTGCTAATGTGTTTCCTTTCACTAGAGGGCCTTTCTTCCTATGTGCCTTCACTTTAATTCTTGTGCCATAGTCCACAGTGATGAAGTTTTCACCGTGGACCCATCTGTAGATTTAAATTTATTTGCCAGCCACCAGGGTAACAGGGCAATGGCACTTTTAAAGACATAATCAGAATCTAGAATGATTTGTATCTCTGGGTGTGAATCCTGATATTGTTGCATACAAGCCACAAAAGCAGCCAGCTCACAGTACTGTGCTGACGCTGACCCACAGGAATACTGTCTCTGCTTGGTTATTGGACCCACTTGGTTATTTGGGTCCAATTGTATAATTGCAAAACCTGCTAGTCGCCTGCCTCCTTCATATTGGCTACTACCATCAATATATACTGTAGGAAGAAAAGGTGAAATTTTGTCTAGTCCCAGTTCCCTAAAGATCATGTGATTGGGGGCACTGGGTGAGGACTGACAATCATGAAGTTGCCCCTCCAGCAAGATTCTAGCCACTTGCATGTTAGGTTCTTTCAACAATTCAAACTTTACATTCTGTGCCTGCAACATGAGAGTCCACTGGACTATTCTCTCAGTCCTAATCTTGCTACATGCTAACTTTCCCTCTACAATGAATTTGAGTGGGGTGTGATGGCTGCATATGTATGTGGTTTGAGCACCAATGATGTATGTAAATTTCTGCATAGCAGTATAGGAAGCCAGTACATGTTTTTCACAGTTTCTCATTTTGAGTTCAGGAGAAGTGAGAACTCTGGAACAGAAAGCAATAGGGTGATCTACTCCTCCTAGACGTTGTGTTAGAGCTGCACCTATACTGTTCTCTCCAAATACAGGGTACAGGAAAAATTGTTGTGTGTGATCTGGGTGTGCCAGAACCGGAGCAAAAGTCAAAATGTGCTTTAATTTAGTTACAGCCTCTGTATGTTCTTCCTCCCAAACATAACCTTTACTTTTTAGCAAGGAGTAAAGTGGAGCTGCCACTTCAGCATAGTTGTGCATGAAGTCACAACAGAAACTAGTGAGCCCTAGAAATAAATGGAGTGATTTCTGATCTGTAGGAAGTGGAAGTTTCTGTATCAGCTCTATCCTCTGAGAATCTACAGATTTACCATCCTGGCCAATTGCAACCCCTAAAAAGAAAACCTGTGATTTGCACAGTTGAGCCTTGGCAGGGTTAACTTTAAGACCAGCTTGTAAGAGGGCTTTTAAAACTTCTCTTACATGATTCCAGTGTACAGCTTCATTCTCAGACTGAATCAGAATGTCATCTACATACTGAATTATATTATCTCTGCAAGACAATAGTGACAGGGCTTCCTGCATGTATTTATGAAAGATTGATGGTGAATCTTTATAGGCTTGTGGCAGCACAGTCCATGCATATTGTTTATTCAGCCACCGAAAGGCTGTTTTGTACTGGCATTCAAAGGCCAGGGGCAGACTCCAAAACCCATTGGATATGTCTAAAACAGAGAAAAATTTACATTTGGGATTCAGTTTAGAGATCATTTCTGGGTATGAGGCTACTATGGGCACTACAGATTTTGAATCTTGATTCAGGGCACGGAAGTCCATAGTGAGCCTGAAGGAACCCCCCGGTTTAACTATCGGCCAGGCTGGTGAATTGCATGTGGAAGAAATAGGTCTAATCAGACCCCTCTCCTCCAGTATCTTCACAATTTTAGTCACTGGTTCTATAGCCTGATGAGGTACTGGGTATTGTTTCTGTGGTGGAGGATCCTCGCCTTCCAACAGTATTTCTGTGTGCATTTTCCCACAATCTACCTTGTCTTGTGCCCAGACTGGAATATCAGCCACCTCTGAGGGAATTACACACAGATCATACCACTGAGCTGCCTTGGTGCACTGAGTTGCTAACTGCATGGGAATGACTTCATGCACTAAAGTTTTAGAAGCACTTGAATTTCCTGTATACTGCCACAATTTAAGATTAGCCATATTCACCACCAGATTTAACTGGTTGAAAATGTCAATTCCAATTATTTCTTTTGGTGTGTTCACTTTAGTGGAGGCCATGGTTTCCAGCATTTCATTGTTCTGTTCACTGTGCACAGGGATACCCCATTTAACTGGGATAGCCACACATTTGGAAGCTGTGTCGTTAATTCCTTGAATTTCATAAATTTCCATATTTTTCTGATCTGCAGTGGGAGAAGCTCTGTTTGTAAAACTAATTCCAGCCCCTGTGTCAATCAAAGCTAGTTTATCCTGACCCCCTATTCTGCTGATAACATTGGGGCATCCACAAGAGTCCAGTATCATGGATGTTACAAGCCTTAAACTGTATTCTGGGCCTGTATCTGTTTCATCATCCAGAGGCTCTGGAATCGAGTCCTCTGCTGAGGGAACGGAGGCAGGCTGGGTTATGAAGGCTTGAGACATTTTGATATCTGAACCCAGAAGGTCAGGACACCACTATGCACTAGCCTTTTGTTTGTGCTGAGCTGCTTGTAAGTCCTGTTTTAATTTACCTATTTCTACCTGCAGTATGTGTTTGTCCTGTTCCCATTTAATTTTCTCCTTTTCTAATCCATCTCTCTGTGCTTTGAGCTCCTGAAAGGGAATGTAACCTGAGGAATTTCTAAAAGTACCTCTGCCTTGTCCTCTCCAAGGTGTGTGTCCTCTGTATCCTTTGTCTGTGTTTTCTGTGTATTGAGAGGATCCCTCTCTGTTTTTTGTGTATTGAGAGGATCCCTCAGCTTGCCACTTCCGTGCTTATGATACTGTTATGACCTGTGAGGGCTGGGTCTTCCAAACAGACCCAATTCTGAGCATTAAAGTATCAAAAGGGGTTGCTTTAGGGTCTTCTGAAAATAACCAAAGGTGTTTTTTAATCTCAGGGGATAGTAATTCTAATAAAAATGGCTTATGCATACTCTCCCCATAATCTTCTGCATTGGGCCAGTACTCCTGCTCATGAAGAACTGCATTTAAAATCAGGCTCTATATACAAACTGTTCCAGTGTATTGTTTGGTAGAGGTGAAATAATTTTAAATACTTGCATTGGGGAATAGTGAAATAGTTTATCTCAGCCAGAACAGAGCAATAACCAGGACCCGTGTCAGGAGGATAATTCTGACAACTCAGACTCAGCATCCAGTACCGAACTCAGAGCACCAGTTAAAGTCATGCTGCAGGACTCATTAAAAGATAGGGACATTGAAAGGATAGTTGAGAAAGCTGACCCTATGCCTTTTAATGTAAATGAATGGTGCAAATGGGCCACTGATATTCTGATTTACTGGGGTCTAGGGAAATACAGAAGGAAATAATTAGACTTTGATAGACTTATGCATCTGGCTCTGGGGCCACACTATTATAAAGTTGGCTCTCTCACTCAACCGGGAAGCATAACCGGGCGATAAAAATCCGCCTTTCGGAACATGCTTCCCGGTTGAGAACAAAATCCCTTTCGGCTCCTATGGTTGAACACAGTCTGTTGATGGGTCACACTTTTGCTTCTATGCGCTGGAGAGTGTTAGATTTTATTCCGCCGGATCCCAGAGGAGGTGATCGTGAGCAAAAGCTCCAATGGCGTGAACAGCGCTGGATTCATCTATTAAACTCTGTGGCCCCGAAGGGTCTGAATCTCCAAATAGACTGGTATACTATCATCTGAGCTGCATCCTCATCTCTACCTTGTGTTTCCATTTGGAGGTTCCCTGTGCAGTGGGTCTCTCCTATGGTTTCACTGTAGGTTGACTGTGATAGGTTTGACTGCTTTTCACGTCATCATGACGTCAGACGCCGTCGACTATAAGGCATATTACATTCCCTTTGGCGTGTAAGCTGAAGATCTGTCAACTGCTGACTCTTTGGACCTGAAGCAGGGTTTCTTGTAAAATTGGAGGAAAACCCGAAACGTGAGCCATGTCGTCTGTTTACTCGGCGCCTTGGCAGTACTTTGGCAACAGCTAAGTTATTAATTTCACTTAAAAAAATTATCTAATAAAAGGAGTGGTCACGGTGGTGGTTTGGAAAAACTTTCCTAGCACTGGGCTGACATGCTCCAACAAAAAGATTGTTTGAGATTCTAGGGGAGTTTTTCAGAAATTCAGGATTTATTGATATTTTGGTGCTTCTAGACAATTCCGATTGGGTTCTATTTATTTTTTTCTACAGGTGGATTATGTGTGTCAGAAGTAGTAGGCTTGTGGAAGGTGTTAAGCTGTCATACCTGATTTGTGGCTGATTGGGATAGGAGCTGCTGTACAGCCACAGGTAGTTAGTTTGAGGCTTTGGGTGCAGCATGGTGAAAGGCGTGTAGTATGGGGTATACAGTAGGAGAGCAGACCATAGATGGGACCAGTTGCCTGGATGTGTGTGTTTCACAATTTTTAATTTGAGCTGATTGTTTAGGTTGTTATGCTCTTATGAACAGGGACTGTGTGTTATTTGTTTCTGTATAGCGCTACATGTGATACGTAGCACTATATGCATGCCGAGTAGTAGTTGGATTACTGGTATTTGAGATCGGTAGGGGAAGTTACTACAACACCACAGTGTGCCTGTATGTATAGGTCAGCACGTAGCCTTGATATGGATGCAGAAACGGATAGGGAACCTGTGAGGTGTCTGACAGGGGGAGTATTAGTGCCATTATGTGTGTGGCTGTAGAAAAGCCATGCAGTGCAGTGTTGCATATTTTCAGGCAGACAGAGAAGATTCAAGGCCAGATCAGCAAGTTGTAGGTTACAGTAGGCAAGCCAGGAGCTGATTCAGGGGGGGAGGGGGGGGGGAGGGATTTGGATTTTAGTTGTGTTTTCAGGGAGGACTGGGGAGATATAGCTGATGACAACTAGACATAAACCACAAGCAGTCCAAAACAACACCTACATTGCGGACTCTAGAGAAAGGAAGTTTCAGCCACACACACAAAGACGCTCTGATGGGAGGGGAGGATTTAGGTGCACATATAGGATATCCATGCTTTGCAATTATCAATTTCACACAGTGGGATGACATGCAGCCATCAATGTCAGGTGGCAACTGGACATCGGGGTGTGTTTTGGCAGACATACATCAGTCGTGGAGAAATATATTTGCAACACATCAGCACACAGCTGTTAATGTAAGTCAAGGTATGAGATATACAGACCAGGAAAATGTATATGGACAGAGGATAAGGATGGAGCCCCTGCATATTTCCCTGTGTTACAGGAACTGACAGCGGTGTAGCAGACAACATTGAGACACCAGATCACACACTGAAGGGGCATTGGGAGCGATATGGGGGACGCAGGATAGTACTGCGTGCTTAGAGCAAAGCAGGGACACGGTAGTGAAGAGATAATTCTGTTCCACAGTTTTTACAGCAACAGAGAGGTGAGGAAGGGGACAGACAAAGTACGGACCCTTGTTGTTTGCCACACACACTTCAGTGATAACTTTATCATAAAACAAATCTGTACAGTGTGATGGGGAACAGTCAGTCTGTTAGGGATCTTGGGGGGGTCTGCAAGCTGAGGACGTGAAGTGCAGTGTGTGTTGCACAGCTCCAACATGACATATGTTTGTTTCTCTCATGTTTCTCAATCCACAGGACATACTTGGTGACCCTCCTGGTGCTGTGTTGCATTGGCAGGTGACTGTACGTCATCTAACATGCAGTAGTCTGGGGTAGGTGGACCTACAGCTACTTTGTCTGTGACGACAGTCAGGGGGAGCACATGTCTGCAGTGATCTGTCATATTGTACATATGTTGTTGTTCACCTCTTTTCCCTGCACCCTCATACCCCATATGTTGCTGTTGGCACACATATCCACATGTGTTCCTGGCCAGTTTGTCTTCTCCAACACTGTTTCTGGGACATGTTGAACCGAGCTGCGTGTGTGTGCAGATCCTAGGTGTTTGGGTGGTGGAATGCACTTACACCCTTCCCTAACATTGTAGCATCAGCCAACAGCAGGGTATCATTGTATTAAACATGGCCTTTATCTCCACTAATCTCCAATTGTGCACATACAGGCCGTATGCTACTGCTGGCACGCTCACCTTAGCATACTGTGTGGGTGGGTGTTTTTGGGTTGGCTGTGTGATGATACAGTGTGCAGGCATTTTGCATTATCATGTGGTGTGAGGGGTCTGTACACCTGGGGAGCAGTGGTGACTGTACTATCTCTACCTTACTGCTGTTTACGTTGTGGACATTGTGGACATGTGTTGTGTGTTGTGGGCTGACCTATCTCTTGTGTGCTGACAGACCACTGCACAAGAGCATTTGTGTATCATAGATATCGCCATAATGTGGACATGCATCAACAGTGTCTGGACATGGGGACATAGTGACTCTACACATTTCAATGACATCTTCTCCCTTCGCTGTGACCTTTGAGTGTTATGGCCTTTGAGAGCCTCAGGGGATCCCAAACATACACTTGCTGCAAACACATGGTAGGTTGCACCTTTGGTCTTTTGTGAATGACATCAGCCTTTACATGTTAATGATTTACTATTTGTCTCATAGACATTTCCTGTTTGGTCTCTGTACACGAACGCTGATGCACATGGGGTGGAGCTCTGAAACACCTGTGTAACATGGGCATGGACATGACCATATCCATGTGACACCCTCGTCTGCGAATCCAATTCAAAATGTCCCCAACATGCAGTGTGTTCTGTGTTGTGATCATGTTATATTTGCCTGTGTGACGTTTCCTTAAGTACATATTGATGTTTTACTCTCTGCGATTTGGGCTGATGTTGCAAGCAGCATACCACTACATTGTTTATCCTCTTCTGACACAGGGCAGTGAACACACAAAGCACATCTACTACAGTGCATCCAGCATCACCATCAACCACCTATTGGAGGACACAACAACACCATGGAACTATCCCTGGGAAATGGTGCCATAGGATGTTTGACCTCTGCGAGTGGGACACATACCTAGGATGGACAGTATTATTGTTGGACTGCTACTTTGGGCATGACAGGCCTGTCCAACACACCGTTGCTGCTGTGCTCTGGCTGGGTGTCATGTTCATCGCAGGAGATACACATGACCTTTCCAGTACTGTGGCATATTGGGATGTCACACTTGACTATGCATGCCCAGGGTTTCAAGGACAGTCGTAACATGACTTGTTGGATTGCAGACACCCTTTGCACTTTGGACACTGTGTACTGGTCCCCACGTTTGCAGCAGGGACTGACATTGTTACTGTATGTTGTACATCCTTCTGACATTGTGTTGTTGTGTTTTGACAATGTGTGTGACATGGAACGCAGGATACGCTCATCTGTTTGTTTCAACACGAGCATACAGCCATGCGTGTGGCACAGGGGGAGCAATGGAGAGGTCCTCTTGTCCATGTCCACCTAGCCTTCACTTGGACTTGACACAGTATTTGCCACGACACCACTTTACTGCACACCAACATCTTGGATTGATGTTTGCAATCACCAAGGGTGTTACAGTGCATGTGTGGCATCACTGTATCATGTTGCAACATACATGGTGCATGTGCATTTTACTGACTATGTTGGTGCAACACAGCAGGTTGCAATATGGCTTCTGTGTGGGTTACTGTAACATGTTTGACCTTTCTTTCCATCTCTATATACAGGTTATTGTGTCTGTTTACTGTACAGACGTGACGCTCTGCATTGATTTACAAACCTAGTATTGCATGTCTGTACAGTCCTATTTATCTCTTGAGGTAATGACACCCACATTGCCCCATTATATTTGGAGTGTGGCAGTGTGAGTGTCCATTTTCTTCCTTTATTTGTGCATTCCATGTACCGTGATATATGTGTAAGGACACTGTATCCACACCAACCAGTGCAGGGGGACCTTCTGCATAGTGTTATCTCTGCATGTTTCTGCAGATGGTTTCATTTGAATTCTCTGTGTTCATGTGCCTCTGCTAGCTGTTAGCATATCCTCATTGTGCATTTGACAATTGTTTAGGGTTACATTGTTGCAGCTTTGATTCCTATATCAGGCATTATGTGACAGCCGTAACATAAATTTCAATATGTGTGTTTACACTTTCTTACTTTTAACAACATATGCTGTTTCATTTGTGTGCCTCCTGTGTTGGCAGACAGATATGTTTTAAGGAACAGATAATGATTGATGTGTGTTGGGCCCTCATCATGCACCGCCTACTGTCTACATGCACACATATGTAACTAACACATTTGGGGCATGCAGCAGCACGTGGGGGGGTGGGGCCCTAATGCATACTGCACACCATGCACCTGATGCACATTATCTCTCCTGTCCATCATCTGTAGACGGGCCAGTGACTTTTCTGTAACATGTGGGTTGCTGCCCTGCAAAATGTGCTTTCTGATTTTCACCTGGGATCCACTCACCTTGATATTATGATAGGCGGTATCTACACTATCTGTGATGAGTAACCAAAATACAAATATGTGTTTGATGTACATTTGTCTCTGCTGCTGCTTGATCACACTGACACTTGTATTTAGTGATTTCCTGGTCATGTACATGGCCCACGTGTGCTCACATCCTTGTATGGTGACAGCTGTCTATCTGCCAGCCGTTTGCCACATCACTGGGTATTACAGGTTCCCATACACACATTCCCTTTGAGGTACTATTTTTGCCTTGTGCTCATTGTGGTTGTTTGGGATAGTGGTTACAGACATGTGTTATAATATCATAGGTTGCAGGTTTTATCCCCACATGGGGTTTACTTTTTGTTTTCTGTTGTGCTAACCTGACCATTGGGTACCTGCAGGTTCATCACCTATGTACACACCCTTCCATCTCTTCACTGTACACCAAAGTGTGCCCTCTGTGCTGCCTATCCATTACATATTAGCTGTTACATGTGTCTCTTTCTTTATAGCATTTACATGGCGGTCCGCTTGGGGGATTGGCATTGCTGTGGTTCAGCTGGTCTGTGGCACACCTGTTTGCAGGTTCAATTCTCTCCTGTTCTGTTCCATATTTTGCCCTGCTCCACAGAGCATCCCCTGCCACCCTTTGGGTTTAGGTTCTTTCCTCTTTTGCATGCTGTATCCAATGCATAACATTTCTTTGTGTGTGTGCATGTAGTTATATGTGGCTCTGGTCCCACTTACAGACTGTGATCTGATCTGTACACACCAGATCTGCATGTGCATTTCATCATGGTTACTGTTGGAGGTTTGCCTATCCTGGCAGACAGCAGGCTTCTTGTGTGATGCCCTGCAGTATTATTGTATGCAGCCTTTGCTAACAACTTCATATTGGTGGTGTGGCCTACCGGTTTGTGCATTGACATTTGCGCTAATGGTCATAGGTTTGATTCCTCTCTGTTCTCTTTCATTTGTATACCTGTCCTGAACAGCTACTTTTCATTCCTGTGACAGTCATATCTGTGCAGATCTGTGCTGTTAGCACATTGTACCCTTATAACAGTTACCAACCATCCTTCTGTCCATCTAAGTGTGTCTGCCAGCTGTGTGCCATCCTACCCTGATGTGCATGCTGCTACCCCACGTCCTGCACTGCTACACATTTCTGCATTGCAGCTCTCCCTGGTTGCCTCTCCTGTGTGTGCTCTGCATGGCACTGCTACTCCTCTGTCCTCTTGTCATTACACCTATCCTGCCACCTCTACCTCCTCTGCTGGACACTTCTTCCCATCCTCTGCCACACACTGCCATTTTTGAATGGTACATTGCCATCACCCTGTGCATCACTACAGCTGCCCCTGATATGTTTGTCCATTTTTCCATCTGCCACATGGGCTGGACGCAGATTTGTCTGGTCCATCAACTCAGATCTACTTCCTTCCATTACTTGTGCATTGTCTTTCCTTGTTGATTTGTGCAGTGTTAGGGTTACATCTGTGTTTGGCCCATACCTTTCTTGCTTTTCAACTTGGGGGACCTTACTGCCCTTGGCCAACATTTATTGAGTCACCTATACATCCTTGGGGCATCTTAAGCCACACCTTAGATTCAGCCAGCTTATGGGATGCCTACTATGGTGCCTTAGGACTTGACAACCTTTCGACATGGCCTCTGGGGCACATTATAACCCGCCTTGGCTGACGTGGTGGTTTAGGATGTGCCTTCTGGTGCGCCCTAAAAGGTGCATTAGTTTATGGCACTGGAGTGCGAGTATTTTTAGCTGGCAGCACAGATTGTTGGACTGTTTCAAGCAGGAAAAGGAATCGCCTCAACAAACCTTATTCATTAGGCCCACTGGGGGATTGAACTCATGACCCCTGTTTCAGCAGTCATTGTATTAACCAGTGTACTACACTTCTATTGTTGTGATTGCAGGTCAGCAGGCGAAGTTAAGGTTAATGCGTGGTAACGTGCGCGGCTCCCTCTATCGCGCGATAATGTGCATGGTGCACGTCATCACGCGATAACCCGTGATTGCTACCTTAAGACCGGAACGCCCACTCCTTATATGGCATTCTTCACATTATCGCTGCGACTAATACCGGTAACATTAAGACGGTTTAGTAAACATACCCCATAGTCTTAAAATCATCTTATACCTTAACATGAAGAAGATAAAGATCCTAACAGCTGCCAAAATCCATAAGTTCATCGTTGAAGGAGAAGAAATTTAAATCATGGACAACTTTAACCTACTTGGATCAACTATCAATAAAGAAGTAACAAGCAGTCAAGAAATCATATGATGCTTTGCTCATAGAAGAATGGCTTTGAAGGGTCTAGACAAAATTCTCAAGAATAGAAATATCTCTCTCAATAACAAGATTTGACTTGTGAAAGCAATGGCATTTTCAATAACCATATGGATGTGAAAGTTGGACAGTGAAAAAGGTAGACAGGAAGAAAATCAATGCCTTTGAACTCTGATGCTGATGAAGAATACTGTGTATATCATGGTCTGCCCAAAGAACACACCAGACAGTACTGGAAGAAACCAAAGCAAAGCATTCATTAGAAGCTCAGATGACAAAACTTTGACTTGCATACTGTGGACACATCTTGCGAAGAGAGATCATTAAAGAAAGACATCATGTTTGGCAAGACTGAAGGTCAGCGCAAAAGAGGAAGGCCAGCAATGAGATGGATCAATACAATAACAGCAGCTATGGATGTCACTCTATCAACAATGAGCCACCTGACTGAAGACTGAACACAGTTTAGGACAACTATCCAGAGGGTCACCATGAGCTGACACAGATTCAACAGCATTTAACAACAACAACATGTCTTACCCAGCTTCATCACGGTATCTTTCACTTTCTTAATTCAGTGCTCCAAATGAGAATACTCCAATTCTTTATTAAGTAGCTTGGATGCATATCCAATGTCAATGTAGTCATAGTAGAAATCATATCATCCATTGAGGCCACTTCTTGCCCGACACTCTCCAGAGTCACATTAGAGGGCCACCCCAGTGCTCTTGATGTTCACGAAGGCTGTTTGCATGTCCACAACCCATGCCAGCTTATCATCACTCACTGAGGGATCACCCAAGGGAGGTTCCATACCAGCCATTTTCTCTGTCTCCATAGGCCCCTGCATCAACACTCCCTGTGCAGCACTTACGAGTTGACCACCTCTCATCCCGACCATCTTTCTATTAGACTGAGGTCCACACTACTTCGGTCAGCCTTCTTGCCAAGATACTTGAGGATATATGGCACACACTGCAGGGAAGTAAAGGACTCAGAGATATTGGGGCCAGTTCCGGAGTAGTCTCCTGTTTACTCTGATATAGCAGCCATATTCTTAGGCATTCCCTGTGCCTGAACAGCAAGCATTTCCAGGAGCTTCCGCTGTCATGTGGTGGATTTTTGGGATGAAGGTGGAGTCCTCGTCCCTACTGTCCCCTTCCATTTTTCCATTAGAAGAAAATTTAAAGGAAATACGTTAAAGCTGCAAAGAGAAAGCCAGTACTGCATCTTCCCTCTACAACTCCATCTTCAAATGTAGAACTTAATAGTCCTTATCAATGGGTAGACTGGATAGGCTATGTGATGTTCATCTGCTGTCATTTTCTGTGTTTCACAGTTTCCTGTTCAGTAGCAATGGAAAAAAAATCGTTATTGAATAATATCATTTGTCTACTACAGTTTATTCAAAGCACCAATAATATACTTAAAATCAATGAATGGGTATTAGAAAATCATCTCAGGGAATAACCTAACAGCAGCTGACGTTATCAAGGATTCAGAGGCCTATTTCGTACGATGCATTTATTATTTGTTTGCTTATTTCTTTTAATTAAACCAATTTATAAACTGCTTTCCTAGCAGCTGTCCAAAGAGGTGCTCAGCCATTTATCAAGCTTGTTAAATAGTTGCATTAATGTGATTCTAAGAAAACTGAGGCTATAAATATGTAAAGTAACCTTAGGATCAAATGGAAAATTGCAAAAAAGCAAAGCCCATAAGGTTATAGCACACCAATAGATTATATTATTTAATGTAGGACTGCTTTCAAAAACAGTACTAATGAAATAGTGGTGTATATAAAAAACTGGCATACCTTTTCCCTCAAAACTACTTTTAAAAAATTACCTTTTTATGCACCTTTATTCCATTACTCTTGTTGTTGACTGCAGCCCTACTTTACATAATATAGTCTAACGTGCTATAATCTTGTCTTGTCTTGTTGTGAAGTGTACAAGAGAGATCACTGGTCCACCTTACGGGCGACAACTTCAGTTCACCTTAACGGAAACATAACTGGGGAGCCTAGAATAAAAGACAGGCTCCAGGGAGGAAAACTAAAATCCAGGCTCAGAATTGATTTATTTATTTAATTAATTAACATTTCTTATATACCGCCTTTCAGTGGTGTCAAGGTGGTTTGCATCTAACATAAAGTTACATAGAACATGGTTACAACTAAGAAGTTATATGCAATTCAAATCCTTGTGCAGTTAACTATTTACAATTTAACCCTTAGACAGTTAAGCATTTACTGTCTGAGCCATGGATTGTTAACTATTTACAGTTTAAATGGCATAGAGTCCAGTTTTTGCTGTGTGAGGAAAATTGTCCCATAACATTTCAGGAATATGTGCATTTTTAGCATCTTCCGGAAGTCCTCTGAGATTAGCTGAAAGAGAGTTCCATAAGGTAGGTCCATATATGGAAAAGGTATGATGACATTTCTTGCGTACTGATTGTTTTATGTCTGGGGACTTTAAGGAGATTTGTGGTTTGGTCTCATCTTGGTTTGTAGGTGTATGTATGAGAGATGTAAGCAGCCGGAAGTTAGATTGTGCATGCTCTTGTAGGTGTTCATGATTGATTTGTATTGTATTCGTGCTTGGATGGGCAGTCAATGTAGCTCCTTTAATACTGGGGTGATATGTTCTTGTCTAGGTGTCCGTGATATCAAGCGGGCTGCAGAGTTTTGAGCTATCTGGAGAGTAAGCAGTGTACATTTTAGTAGTCCTTGGCGTAAGGAGTTACAGTAATCCCAGATAGGAGTAATGATTGCTTGCCAGACTGTGCGGAATAGATTATGGTCCAGTAATGGGCGAAGGTTATGTAGAGTCTTTATTCTTTGATATGTCGCTGCAGTCACTTTCTTAATGTGTGCCTGGAAATTAAAATTCTGGTCTAGTGTCACACCTAGGTATTCGACTTCTGATTTGATGGGGATATCGTGGTAGTTGAAGGTGAGTTTCTCTATTGGAACATAGGTTGGGTCTCTGTTCACCACCAGTGTCTCTGTTTTGCTCAAATTCAGCATGAGCGAGTGTTTGTGTAGCTACTGCATCACTTCTTTGAGACATGAAAGGACGGTGGAGAAGTCTGGGCTCCTTGTTGCAAATGGGGTGTATAACATAATGTCATCTGCATAGATATGAAACATTATCCTGTGTTTCCGGAGGATGCTACATATGGGCTGGATGTATAGGTTAAAAAAGAGGGCTGAGAGAGCTGATCTTTGAGGCAGTCCTTGGTATATTTGAAATGGCTTTGAGGTCCTGTTTTGCATTTTAACCTGTTGCGTGTGATTGGATAAGTATGAGTGGAACCATCTTAAGGGGATCCCATTTACTCCAATTTCTACCAGGCGATTAAGGAGCCTTCTGTGGTTTATAGAGTCAAAGGTTGCTGAGATGCTAATAAATATAAGCATGAATGCCTGTTTGGATCTTTCAAACCTGTGAATGGGAAACAGCCACATTGCTTTACAGGCTGTGAATCGGGATTGGAGAGCTACATATGCTGGAGTCAAGACCACTGTACTTCAATGTAGAAGATGTACCCCAAAGGTTTGTAGGCAATAGTACTAGATGCAGTCCTCAACCAGGGGAAAGTCCATGAGGTCTCTTCTCATAGTTGAAAAAGATAGGATGGAAATGACTACAAATCTGAAGGAAAGACTGAACCTGAAGTGACCAAATTAGTCCTATTTGAGCTGTTTCTACTAGGTTTAAGTATGCCTATGAAGCAGTAAGAATGTGAATATCCAAAATTGACTTTGGAGGGTGCCATTAAAGTTGCTGATGGAGTCCAAAAGAGGCACACACACTTGCAGAACCAAACAGACTTACAGAAGAGCAAGGCGAAAGAAGACCTGACCCTTTGTTTGTAGAACCAGTTTTATTAAATACCCCTACACTGATAGTGTTTTGGCTCACACACCTTTATCAGGGGATTGTCCACGACTTCCAACAGATACAAACATAAAAATATTAAAACATAATAGCATAAAATCATAAATAAACACAAGCAATACATTTAAATGATAAGAACAGCCACAAAATAGAACATAGTAAAAAACTTAAAAATGCTAACCAAGCGATGACACAGTAAAAGAAGAGAAAGATGAAAATAATGCTATTGTGAACCATTGTCTTAAACCAACATAAAACTTTGAAAACTTTGGGGTATGTTTACTAAACCGCGGTAACGTAACTCGCGTTATGTTCCGTGGTGATGATACAGATGCCCATATAAGGGAGTGGGCGGGGCATCATTATGGCAAGCTGTGTCAGGTAACGCATGTTATAAGGCGCTTTATAAGGCACGTTATAAGGCACATTATAAGGCACGCTACAAGGCACCTTATTAGGCACAATACAAGGCACGTGCAGGGCCATACCCACAATACCTTGCTCCTCATTATGCACATTTGCAAGCTAATGCTGGAAGCAGTGTGAGCAATGTGGACTCAGTGAGGTGTTGGCAGACACAAAACAATGGAGAGACATACGCACACTCCCACACCTATCTCAGCATTGTACATAGATGGAGGTGGTTGACAACCCTACCCGCCACACTGGTCCTGATCACAGTACCGACATTGCTAATCTGTGTAGGGGTAGTAGTAGTGCTCTGGTGATAACTGCAGCTCTGTGCTGGGGCCAACAGCCTGACATTCCATGAAGCTGTGGATAGTGGAGCCCTTGTGAGTAGGTGTCCGTACCCCTGTGTACTGCTTCATTGAGGTTTGACCATGTTGTTGTTGTGGCTGCATTGTGGGCTAAAACTATGGGGAGATGCTCTGCAGGATCCACAGATGGGACCTGAACTTCTGACTCTCTACTCTTGGACATGCTGGCTGAGTGTACTGCACCACACTGTTACCACAGCAGCATAGTGGTCCCTGGGGCGACCCTTATGTTCCTCGGCCAGTTCTCTTCTGTTTCACTGCATGCCATGTGCTGGTACAGGGCATGGCCTAGATCTACTGCAGGTGGGTGCCACTGCTCCCTTCAGCACAATCACCCACCCCCTCTGCCATGCCGCCATGACCATATGCTGTCGGTGCCAGTGGTGCACCATCCCAGGCCATCCAGGGGGCAGGTAGGAGGCTGCCTAAGGTGTGGGTTCTGGGATAGGGGTGCCTACATAGATGTCCACGCTTCCCCTGGCAACGCCTGTCAATGTTATGTGACCCTTGGGATACCTGCTGGGTAATGTCTCCTGGATGGGACACTGTGGGACACAGACTCATGGGCATGTCTCACCCTGCTCAGTTGCTGTCTTGCTGGTTTCCATTTTCTACATTCTTATGTGCCATCTCAGCAACTGCCTAGTCCACCCTATGCCCCAGTAGTCCCCACTGCATGTCCCGCCTGCAGCCCCCAAGCCCCATTTGCGCCATAACCATAGTGGCCTTTCATACCTGAGTACTAGGCTGTTGCTGCAAATGGAGCACTACTATCACTTTTCTTGGGCTCCCTGCCTATGCTGTACATTGCTGACACTGAAATGGTTTCTCTCTCCTGCAACTGTGCATCTAACACCAGGTTTTCAGTTGTGTTAAGATTCAGCACTTCATTTCCCTGCGTTAGTGTGAAAGGGGCCTCTCCCCGCCCACTCCCTGCCCATTGACCCCCTTCTCTCCAGTCTCTCTCCACCCTTTGTGGGACTTACCGGAGCCAGGAACGTTAACGCGCGTTAACGTTACGTTACGTTAACGCGCGTTAACGTTACGTTACGTTAACGTGCGTTAAAGTTACATAACGCGCCTTAACATAGCTGCTGTTACGTTACCACAGTTTAGTAAACATACCCCTTTGTGTACATGTGTTTGGATAGAGGATTACATCATAAAACCTAAATATAGCTGGGATTATAAAGATTAACTATACATGTTTTTAAGAAAAACCTATAATAGCCATAAAATCTAAATCCTTGAGGAATAAAACAATTCTTAGTATTGCAGACAAAACAGCATTATATGAAAGTAAGAAAAATACAGACAACTTACTGTGGGATGCAAAGCTGGAAACAAAATCAGTTTTAAATCAGGGGAGTAAAAACACCATAGGAAACTTTAAAAACTGGAAGATAACAAGCATGTCAGATCAGATTATGTAAGTGCATCAGATACATACTCATATATAAACTTGAAAAACATGAAAGTTAAAATATCTAAAAGTGTTTTGCAGCATCATATAATATACACATTATAGTCTACAAGCCAAGAGAAATACAGAGAAGGAGCAGTGCCAGGCAACCAATGAAAAAAAAATACATAAAATGATCGCACAGTTCGAGTTTACCCAATCGCAAGTAACAACTATTGCAGGCAACTAATGGAACTGTATCGACAAACACTGCTAATTTAAAAGCCTCATTTGGTGGGAAAACTGAAGAAAACCCCAGTGACGAAACAAACCATGTCATCTTGCTTCTAAGTGGAACCTATTCTTAAAAATACAAAAGACACTAAAAAAAAAAACCTAAAAAGAAATTTAAAAAATGTTTTGTAAAAAGTATATAATGTTGTAGATCCAGCACTATTTGAAACCAATAGGCATTTAACATCTAAATATACAATGATATCGATGAATGGGGTGCAAAAAAAACAGTGCCCGGATTAGTAATGCATTTTGAATCTAATTTTAGCAGATCTACTTATATTCTGTAATACATGAAATGAATTACGTATTTGGAGAGGGATTAAGGAGAGAGTAGCTCTTCCTGAACCGATGTGTATGAAACAAGGGAAAATACAGTCTCTGGCTAAAGAGCACTTATGTGACTCAAAAACTTTGTGGCAACTCCGGAGTAAAAATTATAAGAACAAAAGCATGACTTACAGTATAAAAACTATGGGGTATGTTCACTAAACTACAGTAACATAGCAGTGGCTATGTTAACAAGCGTTAAGTAACATTAACACGTGTTAATGATACGTTAACGCACGTTAACGTTACTTAACACGCGTTAACGTTACCTAACACGCGTTACTGTCACCGGCCACGTTAAGTCCCGCAGAGGGTGGAGAGAGGGCAGAGACAAGGGGTCAATGGGTGGGGAGTGGGCGAGGAGAGGCTCCTTTTAGACTAACACGGGGAAATGAAGGGCTGAAAAGTACAGCGAATGAAAACCTGTGTTACATGCTCATTTGCAGAAGAAAGAAAACATTTTAGTGTCAGCAATGTACAGCATAGGCAGGGAGCTCAAGAAACGTGATAGTAGTGCTCCATTTGCAGCAACAGCATAGTGTCCAAGTATGAAAGGCCACTATGGTGATGGTGCAAATGGGACCTAGGGGGCTGCAAGCGGGACATGCAATGGGGGCAGCTGGGGCACAGGGTGGACTAGGCAGTCACCTAGGTGGCACATAGGAACATAGAAACCGGAAATCAGCAAGACAGCAGCAAACACAATCTTTTCTGCTGATATAAGTGAACACTATTATACTTCATGCTCCCACTATGTCTAATTGCTGCAATACCTAATACTACTGGCATAATCTATCTGAACCAGAAGCTGGTATCACCTCTACCACCATCTATACCTTTAACACAGTATACCATTACTCTATAGCCTATATTCCCAAACTAATATCCAACTCATTCCAAAATGGTGTCTCCCAAACCTTGCCCATCGACCCTGTTGTCCAGTCTCTTCATACTATACCTCACCTCGCTCATTCTTTCATACGCACTAATAGTGCCCCTATCCCAATAATCCACTCTCTTAGACACTTAAACACCCCACCATATCTTTTTCACACTCACAACAACCCCCACCCTCGCACATGCAAACTCAAACTAATCAGTTTAGATTCCAACCCCAACTCCAATTTACCCTCTGACTTCCACCACCCTCCCCTTAAATGTGCACTACTCAATGTCCACTGTCGTGGGCCCTCTCGGTGCACCTACCGGTGAGATCAGGTATTGCACTGGGCCTCAGTGTAACTGGCCTCCTGGTAGTTGTAGCTGCTGCCAGTTACCAAAAATAGTTGTGGACAACCGATATAAGGTAAACAGGGCTTTATTTCCCTTTCCCAATTAGGATATTTCAATATGTACAAAAACAAAACATAACCCTTCTTGGGTAAAACAGAAAGAAAACTGTAACACAAAAATGGCTTTCTTTCAGCTTCTAAACAACGGAAATATATTTTAAACACCTGTAGCCACAAAGGATAAGGCTTTCTCTTCACCTTGTTAGGCTGCTTATTCTTCTCTATCTTAGGGAGATTATATTATCTGCCAGAGACAGGCTACAATCCATTTCTTCAATATTCTGTTCAATCACAGAGGCTTCACATTGCATCGGCTCCTCAATAGGGATTAAAACACCTTTACTTTCTTCCTGTGTGGGCTTGGCAAACAGTCCGTCCTGGCTATGACATAGTTCTTTTTCACTCAGGGAAAACTGTTTGTTCCTACCACAATTACTGCTGTTTTGGTAGTAGGAGCCTCCCCTCTGCTGACCTCTGTTTGGCAGGCTATAGAATTCCCCGGCCCATCTATTAGGAGGAATTACTCCTGCTCTGAGCTCTGCTCTGTTTAGGAACCTGGAGCCAGCTGGAACTTCTGACGGCAGCCCTTCTGAAACTCTGTGTCTCACGTACCTTTCAGAGTGTTCTACTTCTGCAGGTAACAAGCCTTTCCTTAGTTTATTATAAGGGTACTGGAGTTTCTCTGCTCCCCTTAGGCTGGCTTTGGAGGGCTTCTGGACTTCCACAAACTGTCCCTTATCTCCAAGCTCTGAACTCCCCCTTTTTGGACTGGAATAAAACTTCCTGGCTTGTACCCTTTGTCTTCTGTCTTTGCTCCAATCTGGGCTGTTACATCCACTCTCACTCTCTGTGTCAAGCTGTCTGTACCTTTCATTCAAGCATTCCTCGGACTCACTCAGACCTCCGTTCAAGCTTCCAATGTGGTAATTAGACACGCTCTCTTCACAGCTTCTCTCGTCCTCCTCATGCATCCAGTTCCTTCTCTGGGTTTCTCTCCAGCTCCTATCCTGGCTCTTGAGCTTGCTCCTGGACTTAGTCCTGTTCTCTAACTTGTTCTGGATCCTAGTCTGGTTCCTAGTCTGCCCAACTGCTTGTGAGCTGAGTTTATCTAGGTATTTCCTAGCTGCACCACTCCCCAGCTGATTAGAGTCAGGTGAGAACCTCCTGGCTTCTCTATTGGCTGGGTGTGTCTCCCTAGCTCGTGACCTCACTTGCTTACATTGCCCATGGCAACTTTCCACCATGTGCTTTCCCCAAACGTTATTATTTCCATGAATTGCACTATCCTCTGTCTCCATAGGGGTCACTAATGAGTCTGCTCTGTGACAGATTCCCCCCCTTAAAATATTACGGGCTGCCGCACAACTACACGGACAGCACGTAATTCTGCCCGGGGTGCGCCTATAGTGCTCCCTGTAAACCAAATTAGCCTGGGCCTCTCTCTCTTTCCAAGGCTTTAACACGTTAAGGTGATAAACCTGTCTTCGTCCCCTATCATTCTCTATTAAATAGGAAACAGGCCCAACTCTTTTTACCACTGTACCCGGTCCCTTCCAGTGGGATTCAAATTTGGGACCCGGGTCTGCTACCTGGATGAGGACCTTATCCCTGATTTATAAGTGTCTGGGTTGTGTGCCCTTATCGTAGTAGCGCTTCTGACGCTGCTGGCTAGCCTTAAGGTTATCTATTGAGGCTTTAGACGTCTTCTCTAAGCGCGTCCTTAAGTTATTTAAGAATTGGGGTACCCCTACCTCCGGTATCTCGGGTTCTACCCACTCTTCCTGCAGAATGTCTAATATCCCTCTTGGGGCCCTGCCGAACAATAATTCGAATGGGGATGCCCCCAAGGACGTTTGAATACACTCCCTACATGCGTACAATACGAATGGGAGCAAGGTGTCCCACTCTGCCATTTCACCCTTCCTTAAACCTCTCCTCAATAGATGTTTAATGGATTGGTTCATTCGCTCTACCAATCCGTTTGACTGGGGGTGGTATGCCGCAGTCTTAATGTGGCGAATGCCAAATGCTTCCCACACTCTAGCAAGGTATCGCGACACAAAGTTGCTTCCCTGATCTGTTAAGATCTCCTGGGGAAACCCCACCTCGCAAAACAACTTGATTAGTTCCTGCGCTATCACCCTAGCCGAGATGTTCCTAAGGGGAATTGCCCACGGGAACCGTGTGGCGTGGTCTACAATCACTAGCATGTATTGATAGCCCCTAGGTGTTTTTATTAGAGGGCCCACTATATCCATCCCCATGCGTCTAATGGGCGCCGAGATGGTAGGCAAAGACACCATAGGTACGGCCTTTGGTCGTGCTATTGAGACCCTCTGGCAGGTAGGGCAGGAGTCACAGTACTGTTTTGTCTCTTTGTATACTCCTGGCCAATAAAACCTCGCCAGTATCTGATCTAGCGTTCCCTGAACACCTTTGTGACTGCCTATCGGGTGGTCATGTGCTAGGCGTAGGACAACTGCCTTGAAGGTTACTGGCACTACCAGTTGTTTCCTGACGGCGTCTGTATAAGGATCTATACTTTCTCTGTATAGTATGTCCTTATCTAGTAGGAATCTGGGAAGCATGGGCCGATCCTCTTGCGCCCACTCAAATGCTCTTTTGAGCGCGGGGTCTGCCCTTTGTTCCATTGGGAAAGAAGGGAACTTCTGAACTAGGGCTGCAGGTACCCACGGTAACCCTTCCCCGGCCTCTAGTTCTGCTCTTCCTCTGGTCCTTTGATTCCTCTCTTGGCGTTTTCTAGCCTTGGGTTTTTTCTCCTCTTTATTTGGGACCTGAATCAGCTCATCATGATCGGGGAGTGTATTAGCCTCAACCTCTTCTATCTTTTCCTCGGGCTTTTCCTTAACTTCCTCCCCTTTAGGTTCCTCTGCTTTTTCAACAGATGGTTCCTGGGTTCCTGATGTCCCTGCCTGTGACCTGGTTGAAACAAGGCCTGACCATGTACCTAAGCCTTGCGCCAAACCTCCTCTAAATGAAGGCCAGTCATGCCCTAAGATAAGATCCTGGGATAGCCCTGGGACTACTGCCACCTGGATCTCTCTTTCTATCCCCATCCCCTTAACGCGTACCTTATGCAGGGGATATGGAAGACGGGTGCCATGTACACATTTTATCTGCACTTGGTCTTTTCTCTGATCTGAGGCTGCAGAACGAGACTGCTCCATGGTCTCCCAAAACTTCAGAGAGACCATGCTCTGTTCTGCGCCTGAGTCCATCAAAGCTAAGGCGTCTTCTCCATCCACCAAGACCTGGAGAAAAATGCCTTTCGAGACCTGTTTCTCAGCCCCGGCTATAAAGACTGTTTTTACTTTACAATTTCTCTGGTAGTGGCCTACCTTTCCACATCTATAACATTTTCTATCTCTAGCCACTTTATCAACATTATCATCAAGCTTATCACTTGTATACACTGTATCTCCAACACCCTTCCTCATTTTACCAGGATTTTCATTGCCATGTATTTTTACCTCGCCCACTCTAGAGGCGTCAGCTCTTTTGGCCTCATAGTATACCTCTGCCAAATTGGCTGCCTCTTCGGGATCACGGCAATCCTGTAATGTGAGGAAGGTCCTTAACTACGGTGATACAGAATACATAAACTGCTCCATTATGATATCATTCATAAGAGATTCTACAGACCTCCCTTCGGGGTTGAGCCACTTATATGCAAGGCTTTTCAACCTTTGGTATAAGGCTCTGGGAGTCTCCTTATTCTGTATTTTTGCCTCCCTGAATAGGTGCTTATAATGCCTGGGCGTAAGGCCTAGCCTATCCCTTATGGATTTTTTAATCTCCACATAATTAGTGGCTAAAGCAGCAGGCATTCCCTTAAAAACTGACAGAGCTTCTCCGGTTAAGGTCATAGCAAATCGCATGGCCCACTGCTCTGACGGCCATTTGAGGGTTTCTGCAATCCTCTCAAAAGATTCTATATAATCGTCTAAATCGTCATACTGGGTGAGCTGTCTCACAGACAAATTAGAACAATTGTTCAATGCTACTTGCGGCATTGCTGGCAAGTTTGCTGCGTCATTGTCCTGCGGCTTTCTGACAAGAACCTCCAATGCTTCCATCAAAGGTCGCTGTTGCTCCCTCATAGCGTCCATATACTGTCCTTGTATCTGCTGCATAAGCACTGCTTGTCTGTCCCACTGCGCTTGCATCCATTGCTGTACCTCTTGTGGATCCATCTCTCTGGAGCTGAACACCTGCAAAGAAAAGAAAGACAAGCACACCAAGTGCGGCACTTCTTTTTGCACACTTCCTGCCTAGGACTAGCGCCCCCCTTTCTCACGTTGTCCTTCTACCTTTCCCACCCAGGTCACCGTTACCTGAGTTTTCTGGTAGATTCCAGCATGTGAGAAAGTTTCTTGACTTTTCTTTTCTGGCCGACCTGCCAGCAAAATTCTCCTCCAGGTAGTGCTTCTGCAAGGTCACTTGTTCCTCCAGCGATGTTTTTCTTCTTTTTATCTTTGCTTCTTCTCTTTATCTTCAGAAGAAGTCACGTGGTACTCCAAAAAAAATCCTAAAACACTACGCCATTATGTCGTGGGCCCTCTCGGTGCACCTACCGGTGAGATCAGGTATTGCACTGGGCCTCAGTTACTGCTGCCAGTTACCAAACGTAGTTGTGGACAACCGATATAAGGTAAACAGGGCTTTATTTCCCTTTCCCAATTAGGATATTTCAATATATACAAAAACAAAACATAACCCTTCTTGGGTAAAACAGAAAGAAAACTGTAACACAAAAATGGCTTTCTTTCAGCTTCTAAACAACAGAAATATATTTTAAACACAGACCTGTAGCCACAAAGAATAAGGCTTTCTCTTCACCTTGTTAGGCTGCTTATTCTTCTCTATCTTAGGGAGATTATATTATCTGCCAGAGACAGGCTACAATCCATTTATTCAATATTCTGTTCAATCACAGAGGCTTCACATTGCATCGGCTCCTCAATAGGGATTAAAACACCTTTACTTTCTCCCTGTGTGGGCTTGGCAAACAGTCCGTCCTGGCTGTGACGTAGTTCTTTTTCACTCAGGGAAAACTGTTTGTTCCTACCACAATTACTGCTGTTTTGGTAGTAGGAGCCTCCCCTCTGCTGACCTCTGTTTGGCAGGCTATAGAATTCCCCTGCCCATCTATTAGGAGGAATTACTCCTGCTCTGAGCTCTGCTCTGTTTAGGAACCTGGAGCCAGCTGGAACTTCTGATGGCAGCCCTTCTGAAACTCTGTGTCTCACGTACCTTTCAGAGTGTTTTCAGGCTTGTTACCTACTTCTGCAGGTAACAAGCCTTTCCTTAGTTTATTATAAGGGTACTGGAGTTTCTCTGCTCCCCTTAGGCTGGCTTTGGAGGGCTTCTGGACTTCCACAAACTGTCCCTTATCTCCAAGCTCTGAACTCCCCCTTTTTGGACTGGAATAAAACTTCCTGGCTTGTACCCTTTGTCTTCTGTCTCTGCTCCAATCTGGGCTGTTACATCCACTCTCACTCTCTGTGTCAAGCTGTCTGTACCTTTCATTCAAGCATTCCTCGGACTCACTCAGACCTCCGTTCAAGCTTCCAATGTGGTAATTAGACACGCTCTCTTCACAGCTTCTCTCGTCCTCCTCATTTATTTTATTTATTTATTTAACATTTGCTTCTATACCGCGCTATTAAAATCAGCGCGGTGTACATCAAACAAGCATACTACAATGTATACAAACAACATTGAGTTTTACAGAGAACAGGAAATTGAACATGGGAAGGAAACCAGGGGAATTAATGCATCCAGTTCCTTCTCTGGGTTTCTCTCCAGCTCCTATCCTGGCTCTTGAGCTTGCTCCTGGACTTAGTCCTGTTCTCTAACTTGTTCTGGGTCCTAGTCTGGTTCCTAGTCTGCCCAACTGCTTGTGAGCTGAGTTTATCTAGGTATTTCCTAGCTGCAACACTCCCCAGCTGATTAGAGTCAGGTGAGAACCTCCTGGCTTCTCTATTGGCTGGGTGTGTCTCCCTAGCTCGTGACCTCACTTGCTTACTTTGCCCATGGCAACTTTCCACCATGTGCTTTCCCCAAACGTTATTATTTCCCTGAATTGCACTATCCTCTGTCTCCATAGGGGTCACTAATGAGTCTGCTCTGTGACACCACTCAGCTAGAAAAAAGATCCCCCTAATCACTGACCTTATTTCTGATTATGACCTAGATATACTTTGTCTCACGGAAAACTGGTTCTAAGATTCTGACTCTGTTCTAATAAACCAGTTATGCCCCAATACATATTCAATCCACTTATGCAATAGAATAAACAGCAGAGGTGGCGGAGTTGCTGTTATATCAAGATCCTATTTACACTTCTCCACAGTTGAATCCATCTCTACCCCAGGCATGGACTCCATTAGAGTCTCCAATTCCACCCTCTCAATACACCTCCTATACAGAGCACCCCAATCTGACTCATCTGATCTCTCCACGATACTTGACACAGCTTGCTCCCCCCAACCTATCTCACGCCCACTCATAATCTTAGGTGACTTAAACTTACACTCTACTACTTCAAAACAATCCTCTACATTTCTACAAGCAATGAATGCCCTTCACTTCAACCAAATACTTGAACAACCTACACACTCCAAAGGTAACATCCTTGACCTTATATTTATACCACAGAAATCATTATCTTCTGAACAGATTGTGCACACTATTCAACCCATACCCTGGTCAGATCACTCTCTTATCCTCTTCTCAATCCCCTACTCCCCCCACACAAAAACACGAATCACCCCCCCCCCCCCCCTCAACACACCCGTAAATTTAAGCAGTTTAATGCAGTCAACTTCCTGGAGCAAATAATACCTTCTCTTGATCTACACAACAGCAAAAGCCTGAACCAAGAGTCCCACATCATTGAATGGAACAAAATCCTCTCAACAGCCTCTCTACTTCCACCTAAACAACTTCTACAAAAGCATCGTAGAAGAGCCCCCTGGTTCTCTACAAAACTAAGAAACCTCAAAAGGGAACTTAGACGTCTTGAACGTTAATGGAGGCATTCTTGAGACCCAACCATACATACGATCTACACAAATAAACTCCGAACATACTGCTCCAAAACCCTCCGCCACAAGAGAGAATATAATGAAAATATTATCCAATGTTCTCTCAATAAACACAGAGAACTATGTTCCATCGCTAAAGCCTTAACAAGTGAACCTTTACATCAAGACCAGCCACCAAAAATAACCACCCAAACTATAGCTAACCACCTTATCTCTAAATTCCTCCCACCCCCCTCAACTATCAACCCCCAACCTACAGTCGACTACAGCGCTCAACTGCACAACCTAACCCCCTCTAACACCTGGAAGGAGTTCGAACCCCTCTCATTAGATAACGTAGCCAATATTATCAAAGACCTAAATGCCACAACTTCTGCCCTTGACCCTTGCCCTGTCACCTGGCTTAAATCCACAAGAAGCTCCATCAGCCCCTACATACTCCAGATTGTACAATCCTCCTTCTTGTCCGATTCTGTACCAGCACCTCTAAAGTGTGCCACAATCCGGCCAATCCTTAAAGGAACTAAACTTGACCCCTCCTCCCCTACCTCCTACAGGCCCATCTCTAGTATCCCTTTCCTTGCAAAAATAACCAAGAAACTAGTCCAAACCCAACTCCAGGACTATATTGATGAACACTCCCCCATTGACTTATTCCAACATGGCTTCAAAAAGCACCATGGAGTAGAAACCCTCCTTGCCTCCCTTCTAGACTCCCTTTACCTTTACACCCAAAATCCTACCCAAGGATGTCTACTCATATTCCTTGACTTATCCTCTGCCTTTGACTCTCTTCCCCACCATCTACTCCTAAACAGACTCCATGAGATAGGTCTGAGAGAGACAACCCTAACTTGGTTCCAATCCTACTTAACTAATAGAACACAACAGGTCCATATTGGAAATGATACTTCCCTTCCATTTACACTGAAACAGGGAGTCCCCCAAGGATCTAGTCTAGCTGCACTGCTATTTAACATCTTCCTGCAACCTGTTTGCAACATCTTCCAAACTTATGGAATTCAGTACCAGTTATATGCAGACGACATTATGTGCTTTATCCCATTCAACCTTGCAAACCCTAACTTCACTAAGCTAAGTGAATGCCTCACATGCCTAAAATCATGGCTCTTACAGCACAACCTCCTAATTAGCCAATCTAAAACTGAAGCCATTCAAGTATTTTCCAATACCTCATACACCCCCCCCCCAACTCTTACTATTGGAGACCTCTCACTCACCATAAAAAAACAAGTGAAATATCTTGGTATTATCCTCGATCAGAACCTCTCCTTCTCAGATCAGATAAAGAGAACATTTAACACCATATACGCAAAATTACGTACCCTTCGGAACCTCCAAACCCTCCTAAACCCTAACTCCTTCCGCACTGTCTGCCAGGCCCTTACAATCCCTTCTCTTGACTACTGTAACCTTATCTACCAGGGCCTCCCCAAGAACAGCACACAACCTATCCAAATGGCCCAGAATACTATAGCTCGTCTCATATCCAACAACCCTAGACAATCTCACATCACACCTATCCTCTATGATCTCCACTGGCTTCCCATTCAATTCAGAGTTAAATTCAAAGTACTTACCCTCACACATAAAATCATCTTCAGTGAGTCTGCTCCGTGCCTCTCCTCACTTTTAACTATCACCCACAACAATAGATCACGCCGAACTATCACCAAAAACCTCCTTACCATCCCAACAAATAAGAGATATTGCAATCAAGCTACATGTAACCGGACCTTCTCCCTCTATGCCCCATCCTTATGGAATGCCCTACCCCATGACTTACGAAACTGCTTCAACCACTCCGAGTTCCGGAAGAAACTAAAAACTCACCTCTTCCTGGAACATTTCTCCCTACCTCCATAGTCCTCTGTCCTCTGTCTTCCTCTCTGCTCCCTTGCCCTTCAACTCACCCCTACAACCTTGCTGTAACCATATATCCCTATGTAAATAGTTGTTTACTGTATAAAGTTTCATTCTTACCTATATACCTTTTTTATATTGTTCCATTGTAGACAGTTACAATATACTGTCTTATTTTGTTCTTTGTAAACCGTCTTGAATCGCAGAAAGACAGTATATAAAAACTGTTAAATAAATAAATAAATAAATCTACCTATATCTACCTGGTCCACCCTAGCTAACAGTTGTCAGGGCACTGACCTGACCTCCCCCCAGCCAACCGGCCCCCAAGCGGAAGATACATAATATTGGTAGGCGGTGATGGGTGGGATGTGAGGATGTCCATGTATGCCTCCCCACCCCAGACCCCACTCCCTAGGCGACAGCCTACCCACACAGTGGATGGCCTGGGACTACGCACCACCAGCACCGACAGCATATGGTCATGTCAGCATGGCAGGGGGGTGTGTGCCCGTGCTGGAGGGGGCAGGTGGAATCTGCCTGCAGTTGACCTAGGCCATGCCCTGTACCAGTACGTGGTGTGCAGTGCAACATAAAAGGTCAGGTTGAGGAAACATGCAGGTAGCTCCAGGGACTACGGTGCATCTGTGGTAACAGTGTGGTGCAGTACACACAGCCAGTATATCCAGACACAAAGGGCAACAGGTTCAAGCCCTAGCTGTGGAGCCTGCAGAACATGTCCTTACATTTTACCCTACAATGCAGATACAACTGCAACATGTGCAAAGCCCAAAGCAGCGGCGAACAGGGGTACAAACACACACTCACACAGGCTCAACAATCCAAAGTTGCATGGAGAGACAGGCTGCTGGCCCCAGCACGGAGCTGCAGTTATCACCAGAACACTACTACTACCTCCTGCACAGTTTAGCAATGTTGGCACTGTGATCAGGGCCAGTGTGGCAGGCAGGGTTGCCACCCACCCATATCTTTGCACAATGCTGCAATAGGAGTGTGTGTGTGTATGTCTATCCATTGTTTTGTGGCTACCCACACCTCACCGGCCCACAATGTCCCACTCTTACCAGCGTTAGCCTGAATATGTGCATAATGAGGAGCAAAGTATTGTGGGTATGTCCCGGACAGGACGGATTGACCAGGATGCATCTTCACTGGGTCTGGGGCAATGGCTGGGACACTGTAGTGCCCGACCACTGCCTGCATGGACAGGGTGGCCTGTCCATTGTGGAGTGGAGGAGTGGCCTAGTGGTTGGGGCAAGGTACTTCAGGCCAGAAGGTCAGGGGTTCAAATCCCACTAGAGCAGTGTTTCCCAACCCAGTCCTATGGGGCACACCGGCCAGTCAGGTTTTCGGGATATCCCTAATGACTATGCATGAGATATATATGCATTAGAGATATCCTGCCAACCTGACTGGTTTGTGGCCCTCCAGGGCTGGATTTGGAGACCCCTGCCTAACACCTCTGTCATCTAATATTGTGAGTGGGCAAGGTGCAGATGTCCAAGACATCAAAAAGGTATATAGAATGTGTCACATTCCTCCTCACTTCTCACCACCACCAAAATATTGTCTATTAGACAACTTTTTGGTGGTGGTGAGAATCGAGGAGGAATGTGTCACATTCTATATACCCTTTCGATGTCTAGGACATCTGCACCTTGCCCACTCAAAATCTTAAATGACAGAGGTGTAAGGCAGGGGTCTCCAAATCCAGCCCTGGAGGGCCACAAACCAGTCAGGTTGGCAGGATATCTCTAATGCATATATATCTCATGCATAGTCATTAGGGATATCCCGAAAACCTGACTGGCCGGTGTGCCCCATAGGATTGGGTTGGGAAACACTGCACTAGAGGACAGCAAATTTGGGCCAGAAGGACTGGGGTTTCTAGTCCCACAGGTGCTCCTTGTGGTCTTGGGCAAGCCACTTAACCCTCCATAGCCCATGTTCCCTGTAAAATAGTTGTCTCCAAGTTATAATGCCCTGTTCAATGTAATTTCAGTTTGTTCAATGTAAACCGCACTGATGCAGAATAGTGTGGTATATAAGAGAATGTAAATAAATAAACATGCCATGCTGGGGGGGGGGGGGCACTCTCACTCTCACTCTCACTCTGACCAGGCAGTGACCATGACATGTCTAGGTTCCTACATAGCACTCTACACTATCTGTTTCCAGTGATACTTGTGTGTTCCCAGTGCTGGTGCCCCCCAATCACTGAGATACTTGCCTAGTTCACTATTGACTGGCTAGTGGACTGTCTGCAGTTAGTCTGTGCATGGTTGGAACACCTTGTAGGGTGCTGCAGGTGAATGGTAAACCATGGTGTGACAGTTGAGGTTTTCCAGACCTAATCCCAGCATTACTGCTGGTCTGCCATTGCCCCAGTCACCAGTATGCTCTGGCCCACCAACCCTGGAGGACTATTTTATACCAACAGAATGGATGCTGCTTCAACAGGGCTCAGGCACCTGTCCCTTACCTACAAAAAGTGTGATTGTAGAGGCACTGCTACACAAACCTCATGCAAATCTAGAAACCCCTCTGTCCTGATAACAGGTGTCCATGTCATCCAGACCCTAACACTGGGTATGCACAAATCTGGGGGGTGTTTAGTCCCAGAGAGCTACATGTGACTGCAGAATACAGATGGACACCAAATTACCTTCTGATGCACTGCAAGGAACACCTGTCACACAGTGGTAGTGATGGGGATGTACAGCAGGACCTATCACTAGTACCACATGTACTGCGGACCTAGTGCTGGGTGCCCATCCTATCCCTCAGGATGAACACAGAACCTGCACAATGCATGGTCTGTAGCTACTCTGTGCCAGTATCATGCACTGTCAGTTTGTCTTTCCAAGCTGAGGTACAGGAGAGGTGCAGACCCCATTTGGTGGTCAGCTGTAGACAGCTATTCAGCAAGTGCATTGCATCATGGGTACTGGTGGGGTTACTTCATCCTGGCATTCAGAGCAGACAGTTTGTGCAGTGATCTGCAGTCCTTCTGTACCCAGCCATTGCTGTGAGATACACCATGGGAGGTATAGCCTACTGGTTTGTACAATGCCGTTCTCAACAGTGTTCATGGGTTCAATTCCTCATTGTTCCCTCCTTTCATGCCTGTCCTACTCAAATAGTTTGCATACCTGTAACAATCATATTTTTTCAGAGCGCTGCTGCCAGCCCATAATACCCTCGCCACAGTTGCAAACATTCCTTTGGTCCGTCTATCTGCATCTGTCAGCTGTGTAGATTCCTGTCTGCCTGTGCAGGCTGCCACCCCATGTCCTGCTCTGCTACCCTTTCCTGCATTGCGCCTCTTCGTGCTTGCCTCGCCTGTGCCTGATCTGCATGGCATCACCACTCCTCTGTCCACCCATCATTGTAACTATCCTGCCACCTCTGCCTCCACTGGGGGACACGTATTCCCATTGTCTGCCACCCACTGTCTTTCCAGTACTTTACATTGCCAACACCCTGTGCTATGGTACAGTTGCCCCCACCATGTTTGTCAACAGTACTGGCAGCCACATGGGATGCCCGCAGATATGGCAGGTCCAGCAGCTCCCAGCTCTCCCTCCTTCACTCAACTGTTCATTGCCTATCCTCGGTGCTCTACCTAGTGTTAGGGCTACATCTGTCTCTATGCCTCACAGGTCATGCATGTCATCCTGAAGCATCTTTCAGCCCTTAGGGTACACTGACCTAGGGCACCATAACCTTGTTAGGTCACCTTAACCTATGGTTCCATAACCCAGGGTGCCTTCTAAGGTGCCTTGTCCAGGGGTGCCTAATACGGCGCTTAGCCTAAGGAGCCCTATAGGGCACCTTACAAAGCGCCTTATGAGGCACCTTACAAGGCACCTTATAAGGCACCTAACAAGGTACCTTATAAGGCACCTTACTTATAAGGCACCTTACAAGGCACCTAATAAGGCACCTTACAAGGCACCTAATAAGGCACCTAACAAGGCACCTTATAAGGCACCTTACTCATAAGGCACCTCACCAGGCACCTTATAGGACACCTAACAAGGCACCCTACAAGGCACCTAGCAAGGCACCTTATAAGGCACCTTACTTAAAAGGCACCTTATAAGGCACCTTACAAGGCACCTAACGAGGCACCTTCTACCTAACAAGGCACCTTACAAGGCGCCTAGCAAGGAACCTTATAAGGCACCTTACTTAAAAGGCACCTTATAAGGCACCTTACAAGGCGCCTTATAAGGCACCTTACAAGGCGCTTTATAAGGCACCTAACAAGGTGCCTTATAAGGCACCTTATAAGGCATCTAACAAGGTACCTTATAAGGCACCTCACAAGGCACCTTATAGGGCACCTAACAAGGCATCTTACAAGGCACCTAGCAAGGCTCCTTATAAGGCACCTTACTGTACTTATAAGGCACCTTACAAGGCACCTTGCAAGGTGCCTGTAAGGTGCCTTATAAGGCGCCTTGTAATGCACGTTAGACTAATGCCCCTTGTAACGTGCATTAGCTGATATGGCTTGCAGTAACGATGCACCACCCACGCCTTTATATGGGCATCTGTACCATTACTGGGGAACCTAACGCGGGTAACATTATCGCAGTTTACTAAACATACCCCTATGTCTGTCAGAAAAAACAGAAGGGTGCCTTAAAGTAATACAAAAATGGAGGTGCACAGCCATACGGTAACATAAGAGCATGCAACTGACTAGATAAGCAGCAGCAAGGAAACAGCAACACATATTGAATGATCGGAGAAACACACACACCAGCAAGTTAAGGTAAAAATCTAGTGAATGACCAAATAAACAGTAGCTAGGTAGCGGTACTTCATATTGAGTTTCAAAGATAAATGTAAAATCATGAATAAAAGTGGCATTCTAAACAACACAAGAGACAGCACGTATCATAAAAAATAGATCCAAAGTAAAACAATGGAGGACAGAGACTTAAAATAAGTCCTAAAAATATATACCAGCTATGTAATCAAGTGACCCTTGGAGCCTAGGGATACTTTTTGCATTTGGCAGTATGGGGTGGAAGTGTTTGTTCTGATTTTTATCTGTTGACTAGTTAGGAGTTGAATGGAGAACTGTGTTTTGGATTCAGTTGGATTGAAGATGAGTCAAAAGTGGCTGAGATGTCAAGGAAGATCAGGAGGAATCCTTGGGCGGTGCTTTGTATACCTTTTATTAGAGTGTTGATGTGGGAGACAATCAGGGGGTCATTCTGAGCAATGAATAGCAGGGATGGATGTCCCGTTGGGACGTCCATTCCCACTATTTGTGCCCTTTCCCGGTCCTGACTACCTTCAGCGTGTGTTGTACGGGGAAGGTAGACAGGGGTGGGAAAGGGACGGATTGGGAGCGGCATCAGGGCGGGAGGTGGGTGGTCGCTGGCCCCGGATGTACAGGGCTTATTCTAATGTTGGCCCCGTATGTTTGGGGACAGCAACTTGAACGGGGAAGTTATTCCACTTCTGAGGTGGAATAACTTCCCTGATGCGGCAGGATCAGCAGGGCTGGGGCTGGGAAGGGGCAGCAGGGGGTATAAGAACATAAGAACATAAGTTATGCCATACTGGGTCAGACCAAGGTCCATCAAGCCCAGTATCCTGTTTCCAACAGTGGCCAATCTAGAACATAAGTACCTAGCATTTTCCCCAAAAGACACAGGTTCCACAATGTTTGTATTGGTTCAAGCATTGATATCCCGGGTCCCTTTTAATAATGGTTTATGGACTTTCCTCCAGGAACTTGTCCAAACCTTTTTTAAACCCTGTTACACTAAAAGCTTTTACTACATATTGTGGATACCATGTTAAAACCCTCGGTCCAGTGTTCAGCGGCGGCCAAGAGAGCAAATAGAATGCTAGGTATGATAAGGAAAGGAATGGAAAATAAAACAAAAGATATTATAATGCCTCTATATCATTCCATGGTGAGACCGCACCTTGAATATTGTGTGCAATTCTGGTCGCCGTACTTAAAAAGGATATAGCGATTTTAGAAAAGGTACAGAGAAGAGCCACCAAAATGGTAAAGGGGATGGAAGGATACTCCTATGAAGAAAGGCTAAAAAGGTTAGGGCTCTTTAACCTGGAAAAGAGATGGCTGAGGGGAGATGTGATAGAAGTCTATAAATTAATGAACGGAGTGGAACGGGTAAATGTAGATCGATTGTTTACCTTATCAGAATATAGAAAGACTAGGGGACATGCAATGAAGCTACAGGGTAAACTATTTAAGACTAATAAAGAAAATATTTTTTCACTCAACATGTAATCAAACTCTGGAATTTGTTACCGGAGGATGTAGTAAAGGTTGTTAGTGTAGCTGGGTTTAAAAAAGGTTTGGACAAGTTCCTGGAGGAAAGGTCCATAAACCATTATTAAGAAGGGACCCAGGATATCAATGCTTGACCCAGTACAAGCATTGTGGAACTTGTGTCTCTTGGGGAAACTGCTAAGTACATATGACCTAGATTGGCCACTGTTGGAAACAGAATACTGGGCTTGATGGGCCTTGGTCTGACCCAGTATGGCATATCTTATGTTCTTATGTTCTTACATCCTCTGGTAACAAATTCCAGAGTTTGATTACATGTTGAGTGAAAAAAATATTTTCTCTTATTAAATAGTTTACCCTGGAGCTTCATTGCATGTCTCCTAGTCTTTCTATAGTCTGATGATGTAAACAATCGATCTACGTTTACCCCTTCCACTCCATTTATTAATTTATAGACCTCTATCATATCTCCCCTCAGACGTCTCTTTTCCAGGATGAAGAGCCCTAACCTTTTTAGCCTCTCTTCATAGGGGTATCCCTCCATCACTTTTACGATTTTGGTGGCTCTTCTCTGTACTTTTTCTAATAACGCTATATCCTTTTTAAGATACGGCGACCAAAATTGCACACAATACTCAAGGTGCGGTCGCACCATGGAACGGTACGGAGACATCATAATATTCTTTGTTTTATTTTCCATTCCTTTTCTTATGATACCTAGCATTCTATTCGCTCTCTTGTTCGCCACTGCACACTGAGCGGAGGGTTTTAACATGTTATCCACAATGACACCTAGATCTTTTTCATGGGTGGTGGTTCCCAATGTGGAACTTTGCATCGTGTAACCATAGTTTGGGTTGTTCTTTCCTAAGTGCATAACTTTGCACTTGTCCACATTAAATTTCATCTGTCATTTGGATGCCCAGTCTTCCAATTTATCAAGATCCTCTTGCAATTTTCCACAATCCTCATGGGTTTTAACAACTTTAAATAGTTTTGTGTCATCTGCAAATTTGAAAACCTCACTCGTTATTCCCTTTTCCGGTCATTTATGAATATGTCAAAAAGCAGCGGACCCAACACAGATCCCCGGGGTACACCACTATTCACCTTTTTTCCATTTGAAAAATTGGCTATTTAGCCCGACCCTCTGCTTTCTATCTTTTAACCAGTTCCTGATCCACAATAGTACACTGCCTCCTATCCCATGACTTTTTAGTTTTGCCAAAAGTCTCTGATGAGGGACCTTGTCAAAGGCTCTCTGAAAGTCCAGATACACAATATCAACCGACTCACATTTGTCTACCTGTTTATTCATACCTTCAAAAGAATATAATATAACAGGTTAGTAAGAGCCAGAGGGCATTTCCCACAGCCCGATCCTGGTCCTGGGAGGCCAGATCTGGGGTCGGATTGCAGTAGGGTTGCCAACTCTTTGAAAGAGAAAAAAACGCCACCTGTGGCTAGTCACGCTCTGCCCCTGCTCCACCCCTGCCCCGCCCCTACCCCCTGCCCCGCCCCACCCCTACTCCACCTCCTGTCCCCCCAAAAAATGGAAAGGGCAATGTACAAACTGAATAAGCAAGACTTCTACAAATTCTTAAGCAGAAATTCTATACTGACAGAAAACGCATCATTGGTTATACTCACACACACACACACACACACACACACACACACACACACTCACACAATACAGACAGGTCTTCATCAATAAATGAACACAAAACAAAAAGAGAAATATATAGACAAAATTTAAACTGAAACCCCAAGAAGACAGACTCTGCATGCAGTGCAATATCAGATAAATAAGAGATGCAGTTCCCCATACTGTGTAAAATATAAAGGTAGTACAAAGTCCAATCATTAAATTGAAAATAAAATTATTTTTTCTACCTTTGTTTTCTGACCATTTTATTCTCTGATCATGCTGGTTCCAATCTGAGGCTTCCGTTTTTCCATCTTTTCTTAGCTCGTTTTCTATGGTCTATAGACCATCTGCCATTTCTTGTCTCTTCTTTTGTTTACTTCCTTCCATCAGCCTATTTCCAGTCCCAGTGCACCCTCCCATTAACCAGTCACTTACCAGTACCATTCCCAGGTGTCAGCTCCCTTTGAGCCCCCTGCTTACCTCCTCTGTCATCTCCTTTCCAGCCACCTCCTTCCCCCCTTTCCGCTCTCTTCCAGCCACCTCCTTCACCCGGTCAGTTCTTGTCTGCCACCTCCTTCCCGCCTCTTTCAGCTCTCTTCCAGCCCTCACCTTCCACCTGTCAGTTCCTTCTGTCACCTCTTTCCCCTTTCAGCCGCTTCTGCTACTTCACTCCACCCCCTTAGTGCTGCTTCACCCCTTAGTGCTGCTTCCTCCCCCCTTAGTGCTGCTTCCCTTGTGCTGCTTCACCCCCACCCTTAGTGCTGCTTCACCCCCTTAGTGCTGCTTCAGCCCTTAGTGTTGCTTCACCCCCCCTTAGTGTTGCTTCACCCCTTAGTGTTGCTTCACCCCCTTAGTGCTGCTTCACCCCTTAGTGTTGCTTCATCCCCCTTATGCTGCTTCACCCCCCCTTAGTGTTGCTTCACCCCCCGTGCTGCTTCACCCCCCTTAGTGCTGCTTCACCCCTTAGTGTTGCTTCAACCCCCTCTTAGCGCTGCTTCAATCCCCCCCTTAGTGCTGCTTCAACCCCCCCTTAGCTGCTTCAAACCCCCCCTCTTAGTGCTGCTTCAGTGCTTCAACCCCCCCCCCCTCTTAGTGCTGTTTCGAAGTCCGCCCCCATGCAGCCGCTGCTTCTGCTTTTCACAGAGCAGCAGCTGCAATAAACTTAATTTGAAAAGAAAAGACAACCTGTGAGGAGCCTAGCCCTCCGGTTGTCCTTCTGCAGCACCTGAGGAAGTGATGTCAGAGGGGGCGGGCTTCTCACGGGTTTCTTCCTTTTCAAATTAACTTTATTGCAGCTGCTGTTCAGTGAAAAGCAGAAGCAGCGGCTGCACAGAGGATCAATCGCGTTCGCGCTCGCGCTGCGGGAGTCGGGAAAAAAGCCATTATTTTGCTCTGGCTGCTCCCGATCTCGCGGCCAGAGCAAAAAAACGGCTTTTCAAGGGCCCGTTTTACATCTGTGCCGGCAGCCGGCCTGGCCATGGAAAAAACGGCCAGGCCAGCTGAAAACCGGCTGGTTGGCAACCCTAGGCTGCAGGGAAAGCAATTTGGAGGCCGGCAGCCAGTGATCGCAGCTTTTAAATTGAGCCATGGTGCCAAGGCAACCAGGCGCCATGGCACCATGCTCCATTTAAAAGCCCTGACTGAGTTAGTCGGGCAAGGCCTGTATGTGCAGGCTGGGCTGAATCATGGTCCTGGCCTGCACGTACAGGCCTGTTCAGGATTCTGATCCCGCAGGACTAAATGTGCCCCACGGGATCAGAATCGGGACTCCCTCTGTGAATCCGGTTCCGGCCGGGCACACAGAGAGCTACTATGTCTGGGATGGAATCGGGCCTTCAGTGTTTCATCTCCATGCAGAGGGTGGAATCCATGTTGTGGGGGTCTTGGAGGGTGTTTCCTACACATGGGATACTGGGACTGATCATCCCCAGGTCCAGTGGAAGAATATGAAGCACCCTAGGTGAACACTTATTCCTGCCACCTTCCCTGCTCTCACCCCTGCCCCCACTACCTCCCCTCTCCAGGATCTTTAGTGGTGGCAACGACAATAAAACATCAAAACAGTGTTTATCCAGAGCCTCTGACATTATGTGCTGTTAGTGCTGCGTTCTAATCAACAAGTCCCACCCCTTTTGATACAGACTTCCTGTTTGCATGGGGGCGGAAACAGCTGGTTAGAACACAGAACCAAGAGCACACAGCATCAAAAGATCTGTGTAAACTTTGCTTTCTATTCTCATTGCCATAGATGCAGGTCCTGAAGAGGGGGCAGCAGCAGCAATGGCAGGAATAGACTGCTCTCCATAGGCTGGTTCTCTAAGCAACTACCTAGTATCCATAATGGTAGCACCAGCCATGAATATCACCATGTATTAAACAACTCAGAGGCCTCTTTCATAAAAGCCCATGTGGTAAGAGTGCTAAATGCAGGACAGATGCAAAGCATATCCTCTGCATTTTCCGCACAAGATTTGCATTTACTATGGGGGTCATTCCAAAATACTAATAAGCTTGTTAGATTTAAGGGATAAACATGTTTCTCATGAAAACATCTAGAACCATATTCAGAAACTATACGGCCCTACACGCACACGGCATTAACATGGGGATCTAAGAATGTGGGTGGGAGGGGCATAATGGGGATGTGGCCAGCCATGGGGGTGTATAAAGCATATCCTGAAAAGGCCCGTGTACATTTTCAGTGTTATCTGTGTATGTGCAAGTTAGTCCTGCAGAAACGTAGAATAAGGGCAGGTCTTAGAAAATATTCTGCTCTGCTCAGCGATGCATCCCATAGAGAAGAATGGCTGTAGCAATAATGTTTTGCACCAGTGTGTCTGCAGCCTGGGACAACATTAGATGAACAGAGCAATAAGCAGAGGTGAGAGAAAGTTGCATGGTAAAGAAACATTAATAAACATCCCCACATAAATATGAAGAAGTGTACTACTGTTTATTTTGGCAATGCCGACATTTGTTGCTTGTACTAAGGGAGCAGATCCAGGGTTCCCTAATAATTCCTATGACCACAAAATGTGACAGTTGCTGGAATCCTGGGACTCCATGCTTAAATTTATATCAGTTGTTGTTGTTGGTCAGATGCATGTTATTTTGAGACTACAAGTGACAGTGCATGTGTTTGGAGGGGGGGGGGGGGGTTGAGTGCTGCATGGGAGGATCTACTGTGCTCATCCACAAATCTGGTGGTGACATGAATGACTAAACGGTACCTGGACCGTAGGGATGACTGCAACGTCACCAGGTGCCAGTGTGATCAGGCAGAAAAAAGAAGAAACATATCCCTATCACTAATAAGGAAACATCAGAATGAGGGCATTCAATAGTGCAAATAGCACTAATACATGCCCAAGAGCACCATCATTGGTCTCTACAAATGTGCACATTTGTAGAGCGTGATGATGGTGCCTTTGGCCATGTTTTAGTGGTGTTCGCACTGTTGAATGCTCACAATTCGAGGGCCCCTTATTTGTCCAGGGATATGTTTTGACATTTAGCTATGGAGAACCTGTTCTGCTTTGTTCTGGTCCTTAATTAGCATTGTAGAGACATTTTCAGAGATGTCCAAAACATGCATAACTAGAGAGGTCTTCTACTGCCATGTTTGTTATGATGCAATGCATCTCATGACAAACATATCACTCTCTATTTGCTTTTATACCATCTCAGTATGCACTGAGATTACAGTGTACTGGGCATGCCACAGACTGGTTGATATAGGGGCATGTTTACTAAACGGCGATAACGTAGCAGCAGCTACGTTATCATGCATTAAGTGATGTTAACGTGTGTTAACGTCACCCGATGCAACGTTAGCGTACGTTAACGTCGCCGGTGGCGGTAAGTCCCGCAGAGGGTGGAGAGAGGGCGGAGAGAAGGGGTCAATGGGCATCATGGCTATTTGGCATAAAAAAAGAACATAAAAAACAAAACAAAAAAAAGAACAAAAGGAAATCAAACCCATGACCTTTTGCCTGGGAGGTATCAGTACTAACCAGTAAGCTACACCTCTACAGCTCTCTGACCTGCAATGGCTGGATACAGAAGGATGATGTGTTGGGACAGCAGCTTAGAGGGGCTTTCCCATGGCTGATGTGCAGTCCTATATTAATCTGAGACCTATTCTTCCTCTCAGATTCTGTTTCTGTTTTGTGCTCCAGTATTTTCTACCATATGCATGTTGATGTTAGAATGCAGTGATCAATTCTTATCTCCGGATATAGAAAGACTGCAGGTCACCACAGGGCATGTCTGTTGTGGTTACCAGGATAGGGTTAACCCACCAGTACCCATGATGCAATACACATGCAGATTAGCAGTCTACAGCAGGTCACCAGATGGGGTATGCACCTCTACAGCACCGCACCATGGTAGGGGGTACTGACCGTGTGTGTTACTGGCACAGAGTAGCTACAGACCATGCCATTGTGTGGGTTCTGCGCTCACCCTGAGGGTGCGGTGGTGTGCCCAGAACCAGGTCTGCAGTACTCGTGTTGGATGACATGAAGAAAGGCTAAAAAAGTTAGGGCTCTTTAACCTGGAAAAGAGACGGCTGAGGGGAGATATGATAGAAGTCTATAAATTAATGAATGGAGTGGAACGGGTAAACGTAGATCGATTGTTTATCTTATCAGAATATAGAAAGACTAGGGGACATGCAATGAAGCTACAGGGTAAACTATTTAAGACTAATAAAAGAAAATATTTTTTCACTCAACTTCCCATCAGCCCCCGCGGGCTTAACAGAGCAGCGAGGGAGAAACTCTTCCCTCGCGCTCTGCAAGCCGGCGCGTCTGACTGCAGCTCCAAAGAGAGAGCTGCTACGGGGAGGGCAGGCTCTGCCGGGTACTGGGGGGCCCCGCGGCACGCTCGATTCTGCCGCGGTGGCCCCGACAGCGGCAGCAGACAGGTTTTCTTTTTTTTTTAATTTTCCCGGGGCTGGGGGGGGGGGGTTAGGAGTGGTGGTGGGCTGGGGGGGTGAGGGGTGGGGATGGGCGGGGCGGGGCTGGGCTGGGCTGGGCTTGGGGGGGTTAGGAGTGGTGATGGGCTGGAGGGGGGGGTTAGGAGTGGTGATGGGCTGGGCTGGGCTGGGGGGGGTTAGGAGTGGTGATGGGCGCTGGGGGGGCTTAAACTAAAAATTGGGTGATGGGGGATTAGGACTGGAAATGGGCTGGTGGGATTAGGACTGGAAGTGGGTTGCGGGGGGGTTAGGACTGGTAATGGGCTATGGGAGGGCTTAAACTAAAAATTGAGTGATGGGGGATTAGGACTGGGAGTGGGCTGATGGGGAGGTTAGGACTGGTAATGGGCTATGGGGGGCTTAAACTGAAAATTGGGTGATGGGGGATTAGGACTGGAAATGGGCTGGTGGGATTAGGACTGGGAGTGGGCTATGGGGGGCTAGGACTGGTAATGGGTTGGGGGGTTGCTAGGACTGGAAATGGGCTGAGTGGAAGGGGGCTTGAACTGCAAATAGCTGTTGGGGATGGGGCTTGGAATGGAAATGGGCTGAGGGGAAGTGAGGGGCTTGAACTGCAAATAGCTGATGGGGACGGGGCTTGGAATGGAAATGGGCTGAGGGGAAGTGGGGGGCTTGAACTGCAAATAGCTAATGGGGAGGGGGACTTGGAATGGAAATGGGCTGAGTGGAAGGGGGCTTGAACTGCAAATAACTGATGGGAAGGGGGGCTTGGAATGGGCTCTTAGGGGAGGGAGCTAGGACAGGAACTGGGCTGATGGATGGGCTAGGATAGAACTGAGAATTGGGTGTTGGGGGGAGCTAAGATTGGAAATGGGCTGTGGTGGGGGCTTGGATTGAAATGGACTCATGGAGGGGCTAGAACTGGAAGTAGGCTCATGGGGGGCTTGGATTAGAAATGGGCTGAGTGGAGGGGAGCTAGGATTTAACATGGGCTGATGGTGGGGCTAGGAAAGGACTAGAAATGGGCTGATGGGAGGCTGGTATTGGAAATCAGCTGATGAAGGGACTCGGATAGGACTGGAAATGGATGGGGGAGCTAGGACTGGAAATGGACTGATGAGGGGACTAGAAGGGAGTGGATACTGGGTGGGGCTGGAACTAAAAGGGAGCTGATGTTGGGGGAGATTAGAAGGGGATGGGGCTGGGAGAATGAAATGGAGAGGGGAAAAATATTTTGTGTGGGAGGGAAGAAAAATGTACAATTGGCCGGGTATTGGGAGACTAAGTGGGGATTGAGGATGGAGGGGTAAAATTTGAGTGGATGAAATAGGAATGAGGAAAGAGCAAAAGGAGAAAGATTATTATGTTAAAGCAGATGTAGAGAGAGAATCAAATTGATTCTCTGACAATACAAAGATTCCAACCTTTACAAATGATGTTACATAGGTCAGGCAACTTTATAAAGAGTTTTTAGATACTAAAATCTTGTTGTTAAGGTTTAATTGACGTGCTGGCACTTTGAGGAAATTCTTTGGTTTTGTGCGGCAGTTTGGGCACTCGGGCTCAAAAAGGTTAGCCATCACTGGGCTAGGGTATGCAATGCAGGTACAGTGTATCCACTTTATTTATTTTATTTATTTAAAAGGATTTATATACCACCTTCTCCTGTAATCAAGGTGGTTACTTTGGACTGCTGGGTGTATACATGTGTCAAGCAACACGTAGCTGCTCCCTGCACTGTCCTTCCCAGGGGCTGGTGTGATGGGTGTTCATATAGCTGGGTGTTCAGACAGTTTGGGATGTATCCTGGAGTGAGTACGTGGACCCCTATTAGAGTGGTTCCCAGATGTGCACTACTTGCCCCATTACAGGCATTGTGTTTCCTGTGTGACGTTTGGGGGTACCTGCAGGGTACGTCTCCCCTGGGTGGGACACTGTGAAGCACAGACTACTGGGCAAGTTCGACCTTGGTCAGCCGCTGTCTTGCTGTTTTCCATTTTCTGTGTTCCTCTGTGCAATCTAGGTGGCTGTCTGGTCTGCCCTGTACCCCACCTGCAGCCCCCTTTGTAGCATCACCATAGTGCCCTTTCATACTTAGGCACTATGCTGTTACTGCACATGTAGCACTACTATAACTGTTCTTGGGCTCTCTGCCTGTGATGTACATTGCTGACAAGAAATGTTTTTTCTCTCCTACAAATGTGAATTTACCGACAGGTTTTCACTCGCGGTACTGTTCCAGTGTTAATGTGACAGCATTAGTGCAGCAGGGGCCTCTCCCCGTCCACTCCCCGCTCATTGACCCTCTCTCTCCGCCTTCTCTCCACCCTCCGGTACAGTTACATCCGAGAGGCATACCCCATCTGGTGACCTGCTATAGACTGCTAATCTGCATGCGCATTGCATCATGGGTACTGGTGGGTTAACCCTATCCTGGTAACCACAGCAGACATGTCGTGCAGTGACCTGCAGTCTTTCTATATCAGGAGAAAAGAAACGATCACTCCATCCTAACATCAACATGCATATGGTAGAAAATACTGGAGCACAAAACAGAAACAGAATCTGAGAGGAAGAATAGGTCTCAGATTAATATAGGACTGCACATCAGCCACAGGGAAGTCCATCTAAGCTGCTGTCCCAGCATATCATCCTTCTGTATCCAGCAGATAGCAGATCAAAGAGCTGTGGAGGTGTAGCCTATTGGTTAATACTGATATCTCCCAAGCCAAGGGTCATGGGTTTGTTTCCCTTTTGTTCTTTTTTTAATGCCAAACAGCCATGACGCCCATTGCTCCCTTTTCGACGGAACACCCCCTACCTGCCCATTGCCTTTTATGGCTTCAGGTACCTTAATGCTGCACTTAACGCTGGTGACATTGCCGCAGTTTAGTAAACATACCCCATAGTCTTCCATGCATCCACATATATGTATCATCAGCTTTCATGTGTGGTTTGCATCAGTATAACACTGTCAGTGAGCACAACAGCATAGGAGATGTACTTTTTACAGGGGAGGCGTGGCCATTCGAAGGTATGTTGCTGAGACGCACAATCACATATGTACATCTTTCCTGAATATGGTGATCGTGGGGACATACACAGCCGTTTGCTACATATACCCCTCTCTCATATACCATAGACGCTGAGCAGGTCTATGTCCCCGATTCTGGACCCACATCTGTGGAATCACGTTTCGATCAGTCACGTTTCCAATTTGGACATGTCCGCAGGATGGATGTTCATGTTCTGGAATTGGCCTCCATGTGTTAATTCTTGTAAAAAAAAATGTTTGACAAGTGCAAAAACTTACCTTACCTTAATATTGGGCCCCTTAGTGCAGCTGTCAATTTGAGGTCTTTTTTCCTCCAGTTAAAAAATGTTTAATTGAGTGCTAAATCAATAACTAGTAAAAAGTAATGAACTGATTCAGTTATTAGCTTGTTTCTTATATGAATTAATATGGGAAGTATCTGTGGTGTTCAATATGAATTCTTCCTGAACTGAAGTTTTTGTGAATTGTTTCCCCTGAATTGTGTAAAGCGGGGGTTTCACGGTGGCCATACCCTACTTTAACTTGATGTTATGAGTGTTTTGGGTGGCAGAGTTACCTCAATTAAGCCACCAGTGGAAACTCCCAACTTACAGAGAAAATATTTATTTTTTCTACAATACACTTTACAGCTTCTTGAACCTCAAATTCAAATCCAAACTTAACAAGGAATGAGAACTCTCCCATAGTGAATCACTTAAACAAGCTCAACTTTTGGAAAACATTTGCGGGATCATTTTCATTTAGGCAGGCTATGCACCACATAGGTGCATAGTCTAACCGCTGACCCTCTTAACCCAGATTTTCATTTCTGTGTGTATGGAAATGAAAATTCGGGTCACGCTGCACAGGCCGGCAGCCACTGAGGCTAAGTGGGTAGCAGCGATTTTTTTTTTAATTGTTATTTTTAAGATTTTACAACATTACACACAACCACCAACAAACTCTTATATATAAAACAGAAACATTTTTCAATACCTCCACCCCCCACCCCCCGGCCCTCTACGAGTGGTACTTACTCTTCAATCCTATTACCATTCTTACATACCTTATGTTAATGCACAGGCCTCAAACTCTTCAAGCAGTGCCCATGTTTCTAATTTTGGTATAGTGTTCCCATGGTGGAACATTTTACAATATGTTTTCTCATAACTTGCATATTGAGAAAGAGAATTCCACCAAATTTTCCAATCCAGCATGGAGAACCTTCCAATTCTTGAAAATAATTTTCAAAGCTATAGCTATCATAAAGTTCAATAAGAAATATTTCTCTTTCTTTAAGGACAGAATATCTGATACAGATCTTAAGCTGATGATACTCCATGACAAGGGAGCTGAACATCTTAGAATTTTCTGGATTCTGCTCCACATTGGGATTCAAAACCTTTGAACGTCATGGCACTCAAAAACCATGTGGACATATGTACCTATCTGCTCCTGGAACGACCAGCAGCGCCCTTTCGACTGTTTGTCCCACTTAGATAGTTTAACAGGCATAATGTACTCACGATGCAAAAAGAAGTATAAAGTTTGTGTGAGCGTGGCTGACCTAGAAACTCTTGTAATAGGTCCCCATAGTTTCTCCCACTTCTGGGATACCAAGGAGGTACCCACGTCTTTCTCCCAGACCTTTGCAAGACCAACAGGGTCAGCAAAGGATCAGTCCCTAAAAAAGAGCATATAATGCTGAGATCACCCCCGGCTTTCCCACAATGTCCTTAATGTTACTAACCAGATTCCCTGTATCTGACAATTTGATAATGTCAATAGTAGTGGCCCTAATGCAATGTTTCAACTGTAACCATTGAAAGTAGCATGAATTTGGCAACAAAAATTCCCTTTGTATATCAGGGAAATCTTTCCATTTATCCATAGAAACTAATTGACTCACTGTCCATATACCACACTTCTGCCATTGCTTCCAAGCAATGATAGTTTTTTTAACTTTAAATAAGGGATTCCACCACATTGACTGAGAGCTAGAAGGAGGATTATCTTTACCTACCAGTGACGCAGGAGCTAAATAAGCATCCTGCATGGATAGCACTACTTGCCCTACTGCCGGGTGGTCTAACAGCCTTGTGCCCAGGAGCAACTGTACCGGGCATGGGGTGACAAGTCGAGACTCAACTTCTAACCTCATTGGTTTTTGGGATAACTCTTCACACATGGCCCAAAGGGCCCCTTGCTTTAGAATAGAGGCCAGATGATACAATCTGAAATCTGGAAATGACACTCCCCCCTCCCCTTAGCCATCTTTAACTTTCGAAGAGCAATTCTAGGTCGCTTCCCACCTCACAGAAAGTTCACCAAAGTCCGTTACACGGCTTTATATATTGCTACCGGAAACAATATTGGTAACATTTCTAGGACATAGTTTATCTTTGGCATAAACATCATCTTTATAGTCTCTAATCGGCCCCACCATGTGATATGAAGGGGAGACCAATTTAAAACCATTTTCCTAGTCAACTCCAGTAGCTCTTTGTTCTTGACTTGTATCGTATGATCTAATGAGGCACAAAAATGAACTCCAAGGTATTTAACCGTCCCTGCCTCCCACCGAAATGGAAACATCGCCATTGATGTTGCTGTAGCCAGATTATTTAATGGAAAGGCCACTGATTTATTACAGTTTATCTTATACCCAGAGACTTTGGAATATCTCTCAATAACCCGCAGGATTGCCTCTACCGAGGAGGGCTGGGTGAAAAGTAGGAGATCGTCAGCATAAGCTGAAAGTTTAACCTGCAGTTCACCTACCGGTACTCCTGCAATGTTGGCTGATTGTCTAATTGCTAAGTTTAGTGGCTCTAATGCCAAATTAAAAAGAAGGGGAGAAAGGGGGCACCCCTGTTGTGTGCCCCTATGGAGAGCAAAAGGCTGAAAAAGAAGACTATTTGCATAAATGCAAGCCCCCGGTTTGGCATACAAAACTCTAATCATGCGAATAAAGGCTGGGCCAAACCCATACCATTCTAAAACCTTGAACAAAAAAGGCCATTCGAGCCTATCAAATGCCTTTTCTGCGTCAAGTGCTAGTCCCACGAATGGAGAATCCATTGTATTTGCTTTTGCAATTAGGTTACATAGCATTCTAGCATTGTCAGCTGTTGAACACCCCGGAATAAAGCCACACTGGTCAGCATGTATCAACCCTTGTAAAACCTGTGACAAGTGACGTGCTAAGACTGTCACATATATTTTATAGTCTGCATTCAGGAGTGAAATGGGCCAGTAATTGCTGACCAATCTAGGGTCCTTCCCAGGTTTTTCCAGAACAATAATAGTCGCTTCTACGAAGCGCCCGTTATTACCCTGGTTTTCATGTAATAACTGGAAGTAATTTTGCATCTGTGGAACAAGTTCCTTAGCAAACGTTTTATAAAATTCAGTTGGGATACCATCCGGACAAGCGGCTTTGCCCTGAGCCATAGACTCTATCGCTAACCGAATCTCTGCCTCTGAAATGGGCTTATCCAGTTCTTTAACCTGAGCCTCTTCTAATGAAGGCTGCTCTAGATGATTCAAAAATGCATTGAAATCATCCTGCTCCGCTGTCACTTCAGATTCATATAATTTAGCATAAAACTTTGAGAAAGCATCAAGAATCTGCTCACTTTTTTCAGAACGTTCTGTTTTTCATCTAAAATATTAGTTATGTAGGCTCTATTATGTCTGCCTTTCAACACAGCTGCCAACAGTTTGCCTGCCTTGTTTTGTTTGGCATAGTACCGGGATTTCTGTTGATACATAACTTGTTCAACCTCCAAACTCAGTATGGAGTTATATTGATATCTTAACCTTTACAATCGAGTTAAAACACTCGGTTCCTCCGTTTTATACCAAAGCCATTCCCCTGCTCTTATTTGTTCTTCCAAAGAGTTCAATTGGTGTTTCTTTTGACGTGACTCCTTGCATGCCTCCCACTATGCCCAATCAGCCGTGGCATGAGGTACATTTACACAAAAATATTCCTTTAAGGCCAATTTGATAGTTTCTTGAAACGCTTTTTCTGATATTAACGATCTCTTAAAAGCCCATGTACCAGAAGAAGCGTCTCTCCCAACATTTTGTAAGCCTAACGTGATTGCCGCGTGGTCCGAGACATGCATAGCCAAAATATCTGCAAATTGAATTCCCGATACTAGGGTTTTGGAAATTAAAAAGTAATCTATGTGTGACTGTGAACAGTGGAGGGGGGGGGGGGGAAAGAAATAAGTAAAATCTCTCTCAGTAGAGTGAAACAATTTCCATATGTCCACCAGTCCCACTGATTCCATAGGAGCTTTAAGAACTAGACTTGCTCTCGGATGACTTTCCTTTTTACTTGGGCTTCGGTCTAACAAAGGGTCTAGTGTCATATTAAAATCTCCGCCTACCACTACAGGCCACTGTGCTTCCTCCTGCAAGTTTTCTGTTAATCCTTGGATGAACAAGGGATCATCATTGTTAGGTGCATAGATATTGAATATTGCTACTTTGAAATCGTCCATAATAAGCCTTGTCTTGACCCATCTACCTCCCGTGTCACTCTAGTAAATTCAACCTTTGCCCCTAATGACCTGCACACTAGTATAGCTATCCCATTTTTTTGTGAACCGTCAGGGCGTGACCAACTAAGTTATAATATCCCCCTCCCAGTTTCATTGATTCCTGCGTATTCAGATGGGTTTCTTGTATTAGGAAAACATACGCTTGTTGTTTCCTGCCATTTATGAGAATCATTTTCCTCTTTATGGGGTTCTGTATGCCCTTGACGTTCAAAGATATTAATTTAATTCCCTGTGAACCTGCTGCCATGTCTCATCTTGCATTAAAACAATAAAGCTGCCTGCTTCACAGTTTTCGGTACAAAGTGCCCAATTCTTTCTTATCCACCTCATAGTAAGCCAAAACCAACCCCAACAAGAGTAATAACAAACATACAGGTAAGACAGCGAGATACTCATGGCCCCCTCAAGACCCATTTCTTTTAGTTACATTTAAATATCACCAAACTTTGTTGTAAACTCAGCCTCTGCCAGTAATTTAAACAATCTTCTTTAATAAGTACAGTAATATATGGAGCAACCCCTCCTTCACCCTTCCGAATTACCTTTATCCCACCAGACACTACAAACATAACCCCTTATTTAACATTGACCAATGCAAACACACCTATGACCGTGGGACAATCATGCAAAATACAACAGACTTAATAATAATCCATTACATAACACATAAGGAGAGCAGCACAACCAACACCATCTCAGTATTGCACCAGGGATCCAGAAGATATCCTCCAAGGAATCACCAAAGGCTGGTCGTCCAGTCCCGGATCATCAGACCTTCAACCCATTTGCAGTGCTTCCTGATCCTCGATATATGCCACTAGCATTTTCGGGTCCTCAAAAGTTTTTGTTGAATTACTCAGCGTTACTTTTAGACATGCAGGATAAAATAACCCGTATCGGGTCTGCAGCTTTTGCAGCCTGGGATGTAGCAGTCAAACATGATAGATCCTCTGTATGCTTGTTACTAGTGGACGTTTTAGCTATTATACTTTTATGCAATTCTGTTCATTCTGTATATTATGTGACATGTTTTGAATTTTGAGATGTCTGATGTTAATATTCTTTTTTCTTATTTTATATAGATTGAGGAGTCTCCTCTGTTTTTCATAAGTTGTTGCCTTACCCTTGTGGTAATGTATTTCTTATATTTTTTCTATCCGCTATATTATAGTTATTTCACTCTATTACTATATATTTATTTTTTCCTGTACACATGAGTACATTCTCTTTTGTTTGGTTCTATTCTGGTTTGTCTTTGTTTTAATGTGTGTATTTTAGTTTAATACGTTCTATTATATTGGAACAACTGCTTTTTAAAAAAAAAATTAATTTTTGTTATACTTCATAATTTATGCACAAACAATTGTATATGTTTTTAATATGTATGTTCTATATTATTTTGTTTTTAGACCCCTGAAGAAGGCCTCAGGCCGAAACTTTTAAGTTGGGTCCTTCAATAAACCTTGTCTGTATATTTATACACCTGCGTGTAGGCCTGGTCCTTGGTTTCCGCTCTCTGTTTGCCTGGGATGTAGCGCCAGAAATTGTTTCCTCTTTTCCACTGTAGGTTTGCTGAAATCTGGGTATAAGGATATCTTATGACCCTCAAATTGCAGGGAGGGTGAGGATCTGGCCGCCACCATTATCTGGGATACTTGTTGGAACCTTAGTGCAGAAAGAATCATAGGCCTGGGTCTACCACCTTGCAACCCGACTTGCGAAGAGATTCTGTGGGCTCTTTCCAGTTTAAATGGCCGCTTAAAATTTACTTTATTTATTTAGACAGATTTTTATGCCACCTTTTCCTTCAATCAAGGTGGTCATGTCACATCACAACTGGAGGGTTACATTTAACATTAGGGTATGTGTAACGTTTAGACAGCACAGTTACGTAACAGTATTTAGACAGTACAGTTGAAGTAACAGTTAACATAAAGGTATTTACTAACGCGTGATGAATTTGGGTGTATGGATGGGATAGGTGTGTGTTTAGTTGGTGGAGATAGTAGTGTTTCTGTTTGGATAAGAGATGTTGCTTGGGTGCTCATAGGTTTCTATAAATAACCATGTTTTGAGGTCTTTCCGGAATTCTGTGAGGTCATCTAAGGCTCTCAGGCTCATTGGAAGGGAGTTCCATATTGAGGATGCCAGTAGTGATGGTGCTCTTTTTGAGCCGATCATGTTGTTGTTATTGGTTCTTCTTGGTCTATTACTGATGTCTCTTGTTATAACGTTTTGGAGTGCGTCTGCTGAGAGATGGTGAATGACTTTGAAGATTATCATGATTGTTTTGTATTTAGCTCTTGCCACCATTGGGAGCCAGTGTAGTTGTTTTAGGATGGGAGTGATGTGCTCGGTTCTTGGGGAGCCTGTGATCATGCGTGCTGTGGTGTTTTGTACCATCTGTAGTGGGTGTAGTGTATGATGAGGAAGACCTTGATATAGTGAGTTTCCATAATCAAGCAGTGGTGTAATGAGTGCTTGACACACTGTGCAGAAGTGGTCTTGACGGAGCATTGGTTTGATTTGTCTGACCATTTTCAATCGATGATATGCCTTGTTTGCAGTTTTGGTGATGTGAGATTTTAGGTTCAGAGCTCTGTCTAGTGTTATGCCCAGATACTTAACTTCTTCTTTGACTACTATGTGTTTGTCTAGGATGCTGATAGTTTGTGGAGGTATGAAGTTGGGGTTCCTGGTGATGAACATTGCCTCAGTTTTGTCGTAGTTGACCGTTAAGTTGTTGGCTATGAGCCAGTCATTCATGTCTTTTTTAGGCATTTTGTTATTGTTGCAGTGTTTAGTGCTAGTAAGTTGATTGGAGCATACACCATGATATCGTCAGCATAGATGTGATAGTGTAGTTTGTGGTGCTTGATGATGTTACATATGGGCTGTATGTAGATGTTGAAGAGCATTGATGATAGGGCTGAGCCTTGAGGTATTCCCTGCATGACGGGGAATTGTATGGATTTCTTTTAATTGCTTTTGACTTGTGTTCGCCCATCCAGGTATGATGTGAACCACTTCAGGGTGTTCTTGCATAGTCCTATCTGTTGTAAGCGTTACAATAGCTTAGGGTGTGACACAGTATCGAAGGCCGCTGAGATGTCCATGAACACTAGAAGGAAGCCATTTTTTTATGTTGTCTATGCCTCTTAGGAGATTGTCAAAGAAGGAGGTGAGTAGTGTTTCTACACCGTGTTGGGCTTGAATCCATGTTGATGTATGTCCAGTGGGGCATTGATATCTATATGGTCCTGAAGTTGTCTTTGGACTGCTTTTTCCATGACTTTAGCAAGGAATGGCAGGCTGGAGATAGGAGGGTATGACTTTGGTTCGGATGGGCTCAGATTGCTACTTTTAAGTATTGGTCATATCATTGCGTGCTTTAGGGGTTGTGGCATGTATTCTTGTTGGAGTGAATCTTTGACGATTTTTTTAATGTGATGAGAGAGCTGGCTTTTTGTGGCTTTGATCCAAGACACTGGGCATGGGTCTGATGGTGATGTTGTTTTGTTTAGTCCAGATATAATGTCTTCTATTTGCTGTTTTGTTGGTATATTGAAGCTTTCCCATGCTTGATGTTGCATTTTTATCGCGTGATTATTTGTTTGTGGTAAAGCAGAGTATCCCAGGGAATACAGGATGTCACAATTTGTGACAAGAATTCTGTTAGGTGAAATGTACATATGTAAATTACTGTCTCCTCTACTAGGATCTTATTACTGTGTGCCGTGCTTTTCTTTCTAATCAATGTAATGATACTCCAAAATTTTTGTCTTAATTTGGCAATTTTCAATCTATAATCAAACCGCTGCTGATCGCTGGAAGCTGCGGTATATAAATATTTTCTAAATAAAATAAATAAATAAATATTTGGTTAGTGTTTTTTGACTTCATGTAGTCTGCATATTTTTATGGGTCAAGATGGTTGGTGCTTTGTTGTGTGTCATCCTTGGTGAGCTTTTGGACAATGCTAAAAGGTCTCTTGGTCTATTGGTAGAATTCATGATTAGGTTGGTATGGTGTTGCTGTTTACGCTCATTTATTAGATTGTTATATTCACGTTGTTTGTCTCTGTATTGTGTTAGTAGGATGTGTGATTTGTCCCGTCTCCATTTCTTTTCTAGTTTTCTTAGTGTGCACATTGCGACTCTGATTTTGTGTGAATACCATGGGGCGTTAGATCTTTTGCGATTTTGTGGTTCTATAATGGCTGGGGAAGATGCTGCATTGGATATTATTGTGTTCCATTCTTCTATATTTAGGTTCAGGGTGTTGTGATCCTGTTTAAGTTGTGGGGTGATGTTGTTTATGAATGAGTCTCTGTTAAATGTTTTAAACCGTCTGATTATTCTTTCATCTTCTTTGCGTTGGATGTGGTTATTAAGGGTCATGGTGTATTCAATTACATGATGGTCTGACTAAGGGACAGGGGTGATTGTTGGTTTTGTGGTTTTGTTCTGTTCCACTAGTTGTGTTGGCATGAATACCATGTCCGGAGTTGTACCATGTTGGTGCGTTGGGACGTTAATTGTCTGGCAGTATTTTAGTGACTCCATGGCTTTTAGGAACGTTGTAGATTCTCTGGTGGGTGCGGATGTTAGGTTGTAGTCTCTTAGTGCAACAAGGGGTTTATGTTTTCTGTTATGAGCGCATCTTGTTTCAATTACTGTGGATAGATATTCAGCTGTGGTTCCAGGTGGTCTGTATGTGAGGGAGATGGTTAGATACTTGTTGGTTATAGTGAGTGTGTTGGATTTGCTTGTGTTGGTGGTGGCGATTGTTTTGAATCTGTATTCCTTTCTGGTTAGTATTAGTACTCCTCCTCCTCTCTTTTGTGCTCTGTTGCAGTTAAATGCTGAGTATCCTGTTGGAGTTACTTGATTTAATATGACTTGATCTGAATTGTCTAGCCATGTCTCGGTGATGCATATTATATCAAGCTTCTTGTCGTGGATTAGGTCAAGGATAGTATTTGGTTTGTTCCTGATAGATCTGGCGTTTAGTAGGGCACACCTGATGTTTGCTGAAATGATTGGGTTTGTGTGATCATTATTTGTGTGGTGAGAGGGTGTGTCACGTGTGGCATTGTATGGTGTGTGGGCTGTATTCTTTGATTGTTGACGTTCTTTGTATATGTGTAATGCTGGTGTGCATCTGGGTTGGGTGGTATTTGGGTTTATCAAGGGGATTTGTTCGTTGAGTCTGATGCTGTGTGTGCAAAGTGCAAACATGTGGAGGAATGTGAGGTATGCCATGAAGTAGTGAGTAGTGGAGTGCATTTTATAACTTGTATTTACTGACCTGGGATAGGTTTTGTAGTTTATTGACCTGGGCTCGACTTGATTTGTGTCGAATTGATGGGGGTAATGGGCTTGTGCAGCTGAGTTGTTTTACAAACTAAGCTACGCAAGATTGGATAGCCAGTTCTATGCAATTAATCCTGCAAGCAATGGATTGTACAAGCAAGGTTATAGCATTAACTTAAGCAAGCATTGGATTGTCCAGGCAGGGCAGCAGACTTACAAGCAGTGAAATGTCCAGACAAGGCACAGCAGTGGATTTGATTTCAATGAGGGCTAGGAGTGCCGCTCTTTGGCCGCTACTTGGCCCGCGCCTAAGGGCCACGCCAAAGGGCACTCTGGCAAGGCCATCAGGCACGGGCCCACCCAGTGCGGGGCCGCCTGGCGGTAGCATTGTCTTTGAAGCTCCTTTGCTCTTCCCATAGCCCCGATTGGGCTGGAGTCTCTGAGCAGGAGGGCTTGCCGGCCCACTCAGTTGCTCGACCCCGATCGTGGGAGCCCGGTGATGTCTGCGGGTTTAGGTGTGTTCCCGCCAGTGGAGGCGTTGTCTTTGAAGCTCCTTTGCTCCTCCCACAGCCCCGATTGGGCTGGAGTCTCCGAGCGGGAGCAACTTCGGGAGCCATGATTCCAAAAAAGTAACTGGATCTGTGCCCTCTGTGCCCTCGGGAATGCCCACAATCCGAATGTTATTTCTGCGGGCTCTGTTATTCATATCTTCTAAATTGCATTCCAACCATTCAATCCGCTTGGAAGACTTCAGGGCAAGCAAAACTCGTTTCTCCTGCGAAGTCACTCTCTCTTCCACTTTGACTATACGAGTAGTAAGGGTGTCCAGTGTACTGCAAACTTCTTTCAAGTCTGTTTGGACCCAATTTAATGCCTCTCCGTTGTTCTCCACCAAGTTCCGCACTGCTCTGATCTCAATCAAAAGCTCTTGAAACCCCTCCGGGGACTCCTTCTGCGCCACCATTTTGTGTGGAGACAGAGGGTCAGACTTTGTTCTCTTCGAGCCCGCACTCGGCGCTCCATCAAAATCCAAATGTGTCTGTTTAATGCTGGCCATATTCCCTGTAACTTGCTGAGCACAAATTCACCTCTCGTTTTGGCACAACTACCTTTTTCCTGGTGATAATCAAAGATTTTCAATCAGGTCTACGGGAGAAGCGTTTTCACGCGGCCATCATCGACCTCGGCTGGCTCCGCCTGGTAGCAGCAATTTTTGATGCTGCCCGTTTAGCCCCAGAGCCTTAAATATAGGCGAGAGTTTTCTTTAAGGCCCAGAGTGCTAAGAGGGCAGCATTGAAAACTGCTGCTACCCACTTAGGGGTATGTTTACTAAACGGCACTAATATCGCAGCTGCGATGTTATCACACAATACATGATGTTATCATGTGATAATGGCACATTACCATGCGAGAACGTCACGTATCGCGCGATAACATCTCCGGCGGCATTAAGGTGCACAGAGGGTGGAGTAAGGATCCCCAGAGGGCGGAGTAAGGCACTCCAGGGGCAGAGATAAGGGGTCAATGGGCAGAGAGTGGGTGGGGAGAGGCTCCATGCACACTAACGCCATGAAATGAAGGTCTGAAAATTAGCGCCAGTGAAAACCTCGCGCTAGAGGCACATTTGCAGGAGAGAGAAACTATTTCAGTCAGCAATGTACAGCAAAGCCAGGGAGACCAAGAAAAGTGATAGTAGTGATAAATGTGCAGCAGCAGCATAGTGGCCAAGTACAAAGGGCACGATAGTGAGGCTGCAAATGGTGTACAGGGGGATGAAGGGGGGACATGCAGTGGGGCACAGGGTGGACTAGGCAGATGCCTAGGTGGCACATAGGAACACAGAAACTGCAAATCAGCAAGCCAGCAAATGACCAAGGTCAAACATGCCCACGAGTGTGTGTCCCACAGTGTCCCAGGGGACATCACCCAGCAGGTACCCAAAAGGGCACATAACAGTGACAGGCGGTGCCAGGGGGAAGCAAGGATGTCTATGTAGGCACCCCTACCCCAGATCCCACACCATAGGCAGCTGCCTATCGGCACACTGGATGGCATGGGACTGCGCACCACCAGCACCACCGGCATAAGGGCATATCAGCATGGTGGCAGAGGGGTGCTGGTGGTGGAGGGGGCAGTGGCATCTGCCCACAACACGCCAAGGCCAAGCCCTGTTCAGGTGGGTGCCATGCACTGCAACAGACAAGGTCTTTTGACAAACAGTCATGGTATCCCAAGGGAATGATGTGCCTCTGTGACAACTGTTTGGTGCAGTACACACAGCCAGTATATTCAGGGGCAGAAGTCTACAGGTTCAAGTCCCAGCTGTGGCCCCTGCAGACTAGGTCCCCACATTTTACCCAGTACTAAACCATGGTAATAAAGACGGAATCTTTATTGCTGATAAAAGAAACATGCCATAAACGCCTATATTGTACCCTACAGAGCACATACACCATAAACATGTGCGATCCCTAGAGCAGAGTTTCCCAACTCAAGTCCTGGAGGGCCAAACACCATTCAGATTGTCAGGATGTCCCTAATAAATATGCATGAGATGAATTTACATGCACCACCCCCTGTGATACCGCAAGCCCTCTGATGCAAGAAAGGAAACTTTTAAATCTTGAAAAAAACAGGATTTGCCTGCAATTACGAGAAGGGACACATAGAGGGAGCAGGAGAACAAACCTGAAAGTGGAAGAACCACACCTCTATGGGCAGGACTCAGAAGCAGCTGCTCTGGATTTAAGTAGGAACAGAGCACTGCAAGAGAGAGAGAGCCAAGAGAGAGAGAGCTGAGAGAGCCAAGAGAGGCAAAGGTGCCAGGAAGGCAGTCAAGAGAGCCAGAAAGGCAACAGAGAAATCCCGAAGGGAAGAACCCAGAGGAGAAGCACAGGAGGAGGCAAGGAGCTTGGCAGAGACCTTCATGTGGAGAACAGGAGGCAGTGCCAAGGGAAGCTCCAGAGGCCAGACTCAGAGACCGAGGTGAGGTCCCTGACAAACCCAGCAGAGCTAAAGGAAAGGAAGCTACTGGGAGAGCAGGCCTAGAGAAAGGCCATACACAACTTCAAGGGGCAGTATCACGGACTGCAGCCAAGGAAGGAAGTGCTTATCCCTCCGGTTGGAGAAGAAACCTTCAAGAGGAAAAAGGTACTTTTAAAAGCTTTTACAAAAGTAACTTGAAAGATAAAGGAAAAGTTCATAGCCTTGAGAGAAAGGATATACCTGGAGCACAAAACTCTCAGACTAGGCCTCAAGCCTTTTTCAAGAAGCCTAGAGAGGAACAAAGGGCTAGTTTTTATCTGGACAATAAGGACTGTTTTAAACCAGATATAACTGATAAGATTTACAGGAAAAAGTTTAATGTTGCCAGAGAATGGAAGGAGCAAACTTTTAGTCCTGAAACGACAGCAAGCCCAGGGAGATATACTAGACCTAAAAGCCGACGCCCCAAACTCCCAAGCCAGCACTGGGATACAGTATGGCATGCTTTTAGGAAACCAGGTTTTAATATCCAAGAGATCTCAGAGACCTCAGTTTCAGATCCCATAGACATGGAATGGCTGCCAGGGGAATCTGAGAGCACTGAAGATATAGAACCAATGGAATGTGACTTTTGCACAAGAAGATATCTTTGAGTAAAAGGCAAACAAATCTAAAGTGTGCAAACTGTACTGGAAAGTTTATGCTTTAAGTTGGTGAAGGAACCATGTTATTTTGAGTGTTTTGCTGCCTCACGTTTTGATGCAACTGAATTTATGTTCTGTTACTCATTACCTCATATTTTGAATTTCTTCATGCGAAAAGGGGAAATAAAAGCCTTTTTGTACCCTACACTTGGCAAGAGTTACTTTTTTAGGTTGTTGACCCTGAGGCTGACAATGTGACCTGCTATCCCATTGACCCTCACTACAGATCAACCCTGAACCTTTTAATTCTTATGCGCTCCCCAGCCCCTGTGGAACCACTACGCCGCCACTAGAGGGGGCTGCGGGGACACCCCATTGCATGCAAATGTAGCCATACATATTCATTAGGGAAAGCATGAAAACCTGAACCGTGTTTGGCCCACCAAGACCGGAGTTGGGAACCTTTGCCCTAGAGCAGCAGCCAACAGGGGCACAAACACCCCACCCACAGGCTCCACTATCCAGCGGCTCATGGAGAGTCAGGCTGTTGGGCCCTGTGCGGAGCAGCATCTACCAATACTAGCATCTGCATACCTTAGCAATGCCGTCTTAAACATGGAAACACATTCCACATATTTCAAAAGGTTGATATGAATAATGTCAGATAACAAATCCTAAGTTAAACACAATTTGTTGACAGAGATTCATCATGGCAACCTTTCTGATATCTGTAGAGGGTGTTTCAGGTTTTGTTTCTGACAGTTTTTAACACCCCGGGGAATGACCCTAACAGTGTTGAGTACCATAACAATGCCTGCACTGTGCCCAGGACTGGTGTGGCGGCCAGGGCTGTCAATCACCTCCATATATGCACAATGCTGAAATAGGTGTGGGAGTGTGCGTATGTCTATCCAGTGTTATGTGGCTGCTTACACCTTACTGAGCCCACAATGCTTGCACTGTTTCCAGTATTAGCTTGCCAATGTGCATAATGAGGAGCAAGGTACTGTGGGTATGGCATGGACAGGGCGGCCTGAGCAGGATGCATCTGCACAGGGCATAGGGAAATGGCTGGGACATTGTAATGCCCGGCCACCTCCTGCATAGTCAGGGTGGCCACAGCATGTCATGCTGGGAGGTTACTCTCACCCTGACTGAGTAGTGACCATGACATGGCTAGGTTCCCCTACAGTGCTATATAGCATTTCTCTCAAGTGATATCTATGGGTTCTCTCTTTTGGGGTCCAATCACTGACATACCTGCTTGGTGTGTGCGCTCACATCCCATTTTTGGGTGCACACAGTTCCTCCAGGAGCATGCACTATGTACTAGCTAGCAGACTGTCTGCAGTTAGCATGCGTGTGGCTGGAATACCTTGCAGGGTGGAGACTGACTGTGACTTTTTCTGGTGAATGTCAGATAGGGGTGGGGGCAGTTGAGCTTTTCCAGGCCTACTGTCCTATGTGATGCATATAGATCAGCATTGACTGCCCTGTAGGGTGCCCATTCCCCAGCAGGACTGGGGTTGATGGTCCCCACTGCTGCCACCATTGCACAGATGTAGAATGTGAATCTGTTGGTGGGAGATTCTGTTCCCCCACCCTGACCCACTGAGGGCGGGTTGGGTGGTGCTACATAATCCACTTTGGGGTCCAAACACCACCCTTTACTTATAAACATATGACCATGGCACCCACCCAGTATATGCACTATTCTGGGTGCATCACAGTCCACAAGGGCTAGATGTGACTGGAAAATACAGATGGACACAGGTGTATCCTAGGTGTGTCTACAGGGACTACCCATCACACACTGGCACAGATGGGACCTGCAGCGCAGCTTATCTCAGCCAAGCCAGGTACTGCGGACCTAGTGCTGGGCCCCCCACCTCACCCTCAGGGTGAGCACAGGAACCGCATGATGTCACGGCCTGTAGCTACTCTGTGCCAGTAACACACATGGTCAGTTCCCCATACCAGGCCGGGGTGCTATAGAGGCGCATACTCCATCTTGTGTTCAGATGTAGGCTGCTGATCTGCATATGCAGTGCATCATGGGTACGGGTGTGTTTACCCTATTCTGGTAACCACAGCAGACAGTTTGTGTGGTGACATGCAGTCTTTCTGTAGCCAGCCAGCAGTGTGTTAGATGCTGTAGAGATGTAGCCCACTGGTTATGTCAATGACTGTGGAGGCAGAGGTCATGGGTTTGGTCTCACAGTGGTGTTATGTAAGAATGCTGTCTGAGGCTTTTCCTTTTAATTTAAATAAGTGCTGACAGCAGAAACACCCTCACAGTGCCGTAGCCTAAAGTGCCTCATAAGGCGCCCTATACGGCGCCCTATAGGGCACATTATAGGGTGCCTTGGCAGACAGGGTGCTTTATAATGTGACCTATGGGGCGCCTTATAGGGTGCCCTATGAGGCACCTTAGGTTACGGCACTGTGAGGGTATTTTTGCTGGCAGCACTGATTTAAATGAAAAGGAAATGCCTCAGACAGTCTTCTTAAATAACACCACTGCGGGATCAAACCCATGCCCTCCTCCTCCGCAGTCATTGCAGTTACCAGTGGGCTACATATTTATAGCTTCTAACACTGTGCTGGCATGAACTTAGGATTAACGTGCGTTAACGTGCCATGGCGCCCACTATCGCGCGATACAGATTCTTGCTACCTTGCCGCCGGACCGCCCACTACCTTATATGGCATTCTTCACATTAACGCTGCAACTAGCACCGGTAACATTAAGACGGTTTAGTAAACAAACCCCTTAGTGCCATTCTCCACCTCCACTCCACCCCGGAACACCAGAAACACACCCCGATGCTGAGAGGATAGCATCTGGGCGCATTAGGGACTTAACCGAGATTTTCCAAAGGCACTACCTGTGTAGATGCCTTTCGAAAATCCCCGTTAAGGCATTTACATGGGTAACATGGGCTGTTAACCATGTAACTGCCTTAAAAAAATTGGGCTCTACAAGTTTAATTTGAAAAGTAGTGGAAATTCAAGTTTTGGAAAATAAACAATAACAGTCTTTATAAATCATGCAAGTAGATTTAGTTTCTACAACAATCAGTCTTCACCAACACATTTGTGCAATGCAATATAATATAATATAATCACTAAGTTCTATGAGCAATTCTTAAAAAGTTTCTATTATCCAACAGTGGTACAATATGGACCCTTTCAATATAGGCAAGCATTAGTTAACCTGTAAAAGGTTTGACGCTTCTTTACTCTGTAGTAGAGGAAAGGAGTGGCCTAGTGGTTGGGGCAAATTAACTCAGGTAGGAAGGTTGGGGGTTCAAATTCCACTAGAGAACAGCAACCTTGGACCAGAAGGATTGGGGTTTCTAGTCCCACAGGTGCTCCTTGTGGTCTTGAGCACACTTAACCCTCCATTGCCCATGTTCCCTGTAAGTGTTAGAGTATGTGTCTCATATCCCCTCGTGTTAAATGTATCCCCCAATTGTGTCATGAGTTCATGACCATTTTGATTGAAGGATAAGTAGATAGCCAAAGTGAGAGATGCTTTGTAATTGAATAATGCAGATCACTTCTGCTGCATTAGTTGTGAAGTGACCTTTGCATCATAAAAATGCAGTATAACTTCTTTGATTAAGAAAGTTTGCCACCTTTACTTTGGCTGCAAAATTGGAGATCAGGACAAGAGCTAGGACCCACGCATATGCTGCAACTCTTGTGCAACAAATCTTTGCCGGTGGTTGAATAGAAAAAGGAAATCCATGCCTTTTGCAGTGCAAATGATTTGGAGGAAGCCGACAGATCATAGCAGCAATTGTTACTTCTGCATGGTGCCTACTGTTGGGAAAGGTTTGTCAAAGAAGAAATAGTGCACTGTGCAGTATCCAAACATTCCATCATCTACACGCCCAATACCCCATGGAGGAGGACTGCTAGCTCTTGATGCTTCAGAATCATTCTCCCTTGAGTCAGATAAGGAAGAGAAATGGGATGAAACTTCTGGTCCTGAACCATCAATGTCATTTGATCCAGAATGTCTCCCATCCTCCTCCTCTGAACGACACCTCATAACACAAGGTAAACTAAATGACCTTGTCAGGGATTTGGAACTATCTAAGAGGAAGGCAGAGCTGTTGAGCTCCAGACTACAGCAGTGGAATCTCCTGGCAGGTGATGTTAGGGTTTCCATGTTCCATGAATGTCAAAAGGATTTGGTTACATTCTTCTTCATGGAAGGTGATTTTGTAGCCTGCAACAACATCAATAGTCTGACCACAGTCATCAACATCATTCATCATCCAGATGAGTGGAGACGTTTCATCGATTCATCAAAGACAAGTCTTAAAGCTGTTTTGTTGCATAATGGCTATGTTTTTTGCCATTAATTCTAGTTGGTCACGCAGTCTATATGAAGGAAACCTATGACAATATAAAACAGCTCTTGAGATGCATAAATTATGACCAAAATCAGTGGCAACTTTATGCTGATTTGAAAGTCATTGCTCTGTTGCTTGGTCTGCAGACATTCACAAAATAGTTATTTTCTCTGTGAATGGGATAGTCATGGAAAGATTGACTGTCAAGAGAGATTGGCCACTCTGACAGTCAATGGAACCTGAAAAAAAAGTGTGTAGCATCCACCACTTGTTGAATCAAGGAAGATTTTGTTACCACCCTTACACATTAAACTGGGTCTGATGAAAAATTGTGTCAACACCATAGATAAAACAAAACCAGCTTTCAAGTATCTCAGCATGAAATTTCCCAGACTAACTGAAGTTAAGATAAAGCAAGGTGTCTTTATTGGTCCTCAGTTTTGAGAACTTCTTTGAAATGATGCATTAACATGGCAAAGAAAAGACGGCATGGAAAGCTACAAGGTAACCCATTTAAGACTAATAAGAGAAGATATTTTTTCACTCAAAGCGTAATCAAACTCTGGAACTTGTTAGTGGAGGATGCAGTAAAAGCAACATAACATAAGAACATAAGAAATGCCATAGTGGGTCAGACCATGGTCCATCAGGCCCAACATCCTGTTTCCAACAGTGGCCAATCCAGGTCACAAGTACCTGACAGGTTCCCAAAAAGACACAGAGATTCTACAATGCTTGTCTGGGGGCAAGCTATGGATTTCCTGGGTCCTCTTTAATAATGGCATATCTGAAAAACACTTATTGAGCTTTCAGCTACTGTTTTTTATTTGTTACAATGTCCTGACTGTCATTGGAGTATATATATGCGATTGACTCTTAAGTGGCTGACAGCCAAAACTTGGCCAAGTCGGGTCTGTACCTTTGAAGGTTTTACAAAATAAAAGGTTTCTTTGTTTTTAACTGGTAAGGGGTTGATAAATAACAGCTAATCAGAGAGGTAATGGACTTCAAATGAGGGAAAGGAGTGAGACTGAGGCAGAAGGAGGGGTTGTAATTGACAGGAAGAAGAGAGTAGAAGCCTAACACCACCACCACGGCCAATGGGATGAGACATGTGGGAGAATTAATAGCTGCCATGACAGAGAACAGCGACCAAAGCTGAGTCCTCTGGGAGGAACCAGGTCTTAGTTAGAGTAAGGAGATAGAGAACATTAGAGACAAAGAGATCATGAGTAAAGGCAAGTTTATTTGAGATGGAGAGTGCGTTCCACAAGGCGCATGAGAAAGGGAGAGAGGAGGGGGAAAGGAGAGGGATATGAATAAGATTTGAGCTGTTGTATGAGGATCGGTCCTGGGAGTGTAACAAAAGTCTAGGGGGCCAGGATTGGGGTTAATATCTCCAGAAGAAAAAAGGAGAAGGAGTAGAAGGGTGTGGGGCAGAGCGAAGACAGCACAGCGGTAATAAGGGTGAGGTTCTTTCAGGGAGAGAGAGGAGATGGCTGAATGAGAGGGAGAAAGTGGTGAAGCTCAAGAGCTGACGATAGGGTAGATGACACGATGGTTGGGGAAGTGAGGATAATAAAGGGGAGATAAGAGGGGGGGCTTGAAGGTGTTGAAGGTGTTGATGGGGTGGGGGGGGGGAGACAATTAGGGAGTATGAACAATAGGAAGAGAAAATGTTGAGGAGCCATAAAGGGAGAGATGTAGAGGAGCACAGAAGTCAGAAGAAATACAGGGATAGATGGTAGAAAATTACAGGAGACAAGGTGCACCAATGAGTGATCATGGTAATGAGCACAGGGTGGCTATAAGAGACTATAAGCCAGGGGGCAGGTGGACTGTAGAGAGGGAGGGTGGGATAATAAGGAACAGGAGAAAGAGACAGACAGCTGAAAACAGAGAGGGAGCGCTGAACAAGATCACAAATAGAAATACTGAAAATAAAGGCTCTCTAACAATGATACGATTAATAAATAAATGATATATGCATGCAGAGAGACCTTACAAGCAAGCAGTTAAAAGGTCAGACCCTGGCCAGAAGCTAGCAGAACAGCCTGTAATAGACTTGCATTTCTGAGGTTTTAATTTCTTTCTTTCAATTCCAAACTGCCAACTACTCCATCTCCCAAATATTTCTATATAGATCCACTCAGCAATTGGCCGGTTGAATTAGATAGAAGAGTTTGATATTGCTGGAAGGGAAAATCAGGAAAGTAAAAAGGTCAAATTTTGGTTATTATTTAAAATATAGCAATTTTAGTACAAGTTTAGGGGACTTTGATTAGCAATATCTTATCAAATCTTTGAGGTATTTACACATAGGGAATGCAGTAAACTACTACCACCCCCCTCCCCAACACACACATATATTTTTGCAGTTTGAAGGAGTTAAATAAACTGTTGCATACCGCAATAACAGGACAAGGAAGCAAGCAGGACTATACACAGGGAAACAAAACAGATGTGTTAGATTTCACATAAAAGAGTCTGGATGTTTCTTTTAACTTAGAGAATAGCTGTGGAAAACGTAGGAGCTTTGGTAGGTCTTTTTCATATTTCTTTCAACAAGTACCAAAGCTCCTACAACTGAAGCATGGCATGGAAACACCATAGTGCCAATTCTGTTGCCCCAATTACAGCTTCATCTTCCATCCAGGTGACTGGCTGATGATACAAGATGAAAGACTGGCTCCCTGTGCAAGATTCCTGCAAATTGAAACACTCAAGTGAAGCAATGGAGAAGGGGTAGGGAAGTTCAGAAGCATTTATGACAATTAGCACATCATTGATGAAATGCTTCTTGAGAGTCAAAGATCTCCAGAAGAGGAGAAGAAACTGTACAGTTGGAGAACAGCCTGCAGAATCAACATTCCATCTCCACCTTTGCTCAAACTTCAGAACTATTTGTTTTACATTTTTGTTAGTGATATTGCAGAAGGGCTATCAGGTAAGGTTTGCCTCTTTGGGGATGATACCAAAATCTGCAAGAGTAGACACCCAGGAAGGAGTTGATAGCATGAGGAGGGATCTAACTAAGCTTGAAGAATGGTCTAGAATTTGGCAGCTGAAATTTAATGCTAAAAAACGCAGGGTCATGAATTTGGGCTGCAAAAATCCAAAGGGGCGGTACAGTGTAGGGGATGAGGTACTTCTGTCCATGAAAGAAGAGCAGGACCTGGACGTAATTGTGTCTGATGATCTTAAAGTAGCTAAACGGGTAGAGAAGAAGACTGCAAAAGCCAGAAAATGCTTGGGTGTATAGGGAGAGGAATGGCCAGAAGAAGAAAGAAGGTGTCAGTGCCTCTGTATAGGTCTCTGGTGTGACCTCTTTTGGAGTATTGTGTGCAGTTCTAGAGGCCACACCTCCAGAAGAATATAAACATGATGGAGTCTGTGAAGAGGGTGGCTCCTAAAATGGCTAGTGGTCTTCGTTATAAAGCATATGAAAACAGACTTGAAGATCTTAAAATGTATATGTTAGAGGAAAGGCGGGATAGAGGAGACATGATAGAGATGTTTAAATACCCCCGTGGCATAAATTCACAAGAGGAGAGTCTCTTTCAATTGAAAGCAAGCTCTGCTATGAAGGGTTATAGGATGTAATATGCAAAGATATTTCTTTAGGGAAAGAACGGTAGATGCGTGGAATAGTCTCCCAGTGGAAGTAGTAGAGATGAGGACAATATCTGAATTCAAGAAAGCATGGGACAAACACAGACGATCTCTAAAGGAAAAAGGGGGACTATTGTAGTTGATAAGGAAGGGAAGACTACATAGGCCATGTAATCTTTTTCTGTTATCATGTTTTTATGGTCTGTAGCCCTGGAAATGGAAGAAACAAGAATAACCTAGGAAAAGGAGAAACCAAAGCACAAAATATCCAAAGTTGCTGGATCAGTGACTACTAGGAAATGAAGGGTGGCTTTTTTAAAAATGTGGTCTTGGCCATATAAATGTCATGGCCTCGGCACCATTCTCATCTCGGCCCCTGCACTGCTCCAGTCATAATTCCAGTGGTGACTTTCAACTAGACATGATGTCCCAGGATGTGTGCTTTCTGCTTGGTGTCAAAATCGGAGACATTACAGAGAGTTTGCTGAGAGTAATCAAGCTTACTGACTGTTATCCAATGCTGTTCATCCTTGTTGGCAGAAATGATCCTACTCTGTATTCCTAGCAGGTGAAAAAAGATAGACTCAGGAGTTATTTGCGGAAATGTTTCTTTATGGAAAAAGTGATGGATGCATGGAATAGTCTCCCAGTGGAGGTAGTAGATACAAGGACTATTTCTGAATTCAATAGAGTATGGAACAAAAAATAGAAGATCTCTAAAGGGTGAAAAAGGACTGTAAAGCTTAGTAGCTGGCACGGAAGGGCAGACTGGAAAGGCGGTATGGTCTTTATGTGCCATCATGTTTTTATGTTTCTGTGTTTCAAACTAACCAAAAAGGACTTCATGGATCTGGGAGAGAGGATGAATCAAATGGGTACACAGATCGTTTGCTCCTCATTCCTCCTTAATGAAGGTGATCACTAATTGGGCAATCAGGATCTGGATTACGACTTGTAAATGTCTCCAATAGTATACACGGTCTCACAGAATTCCTACCTATGCTCCACCACACAGAGGAGGCAAGGTGCACACTTACACACACACCTAAAGGCCCCCAAGTCCTTGCATTCCTTGCTAAGGGCAGTTTCCAATCAGTACTGTCAGCCATAGCAGGCCTAAGCCAATTAGCTGTGTCACTGTGCCTCTCCCAGTTCCTGTAAGTCTTTCTAAACCTCACAGCTCACTACATAGTTTTCAACTCTGCTATGGAGCAGAGAAAGCAAACCGCTGGCTACATAGCCTTCCTACTATATTGGGGGTTTTTGACTGCACACATGTGGCCATCAGGTCCCCATGAGGGAGAGAAGCCACCTACTGTACAACAATAGGAAGATATTCTATTCCAAAAAAACATTCAGGTAATCTTCAATGCCCAGTGCAAGATAACAGACGTGTTCCCAAGGTTCCTGCCATGATTCATATAGCCTGACTTACTCTGGAATATAAAGAGGTTCACAAGTTGACATACCTAGCAGCCGGCCTCCAGAGATAAGTGCTCTGTAGCCCATTGCAGGGGATCAGGCATGTTCACCTTGCAGATGTCAGGCACCTCCTTGGAGGTGTGGCATAATGGTCATGGCAATGGCCTGGGCACCAAGATACCAGGGTTTGAGGCCTACTAGCACTCCTCATGTCTGCCACAATCTTCATGGACTGACAACACCTCCTTGTGACCTTGAGAAGGTCACTTAACCCACCAATGGATCAGCTGTCTGCATGTTTATTTATTTAGCTGTATTTATATCCCGCTTTTCACCGGGTCAAAGTGGTCAATTGGGGGATACATTTAACACAAGGGGATATGAGACACATACGCTAATACTTACAGGGAACATGGGCAATGGAGGGTTAGGTGGCTTGCCCAAGACCACAAGGAGTGCCTATAGGACTAGAAATCCCAGTCCCTCCGGCTTGAGATTGCTGTCCCCAGGTGGGACTTGAACCCCCGGCCCTCCAGCCTGAAGTACCTTGTCCTAACCACTAGACCACTTCTCCCTCCCATGTCCGTATAATCCCTCTTTATTCTCACACAATACGAATTAATCGGTATTCAGTAAGATGTACCCCAATGTGACTGCACTGATACAGAAGTATACTAACAGGCAGTTAATTGCATACAGCTGTAACCTACATGTGAAACATGAGTCATGTATGACATCATGACTGTGACTGTACAGCTTTGGCTCCATCACATCTCTGCAGTACATGAGGACACATCATACCCCTCGGATAGCTACCTGCAGGTATCACCTCAAGTCTGTACATGCCCCATTTTCCCAGTTTGGCTGACACCTGTCCAGTTGTTATCTGCACATTTGGCTGGGGTGTTGTATGGTGGTTGTGTTGCTCATGTCTGGTGTCAGGCTTTCTACATGGCACTGACACACTTTTTCTTACACAGTACAAATAGGTTAGGGATGGCACCAATGGCATATCGGTGCTGCCAGCCCATACCACTCTCTCCTCTGCTGCCATCCTTCCTTCAGCTCCTCCATCTGCCTCTGATGGATGTTTGCAGACATGTCTTATAGTGTAAGCTGCTACACCATGACCTACATAAGTACATTTTCCTGCACTTTGGCTCTTCACACACGCCTCTTCTGTGCCTGATCTGCACACCAGCACTCCTGATCCATCCTCCTTTCTCTGCACTCCTGCCACTTCTGACTCCACTGGGAGACACGTCTTCCCATTCCTATGCAACATACCGACATTGCACCGTTTTACATTGGCACCCCCAGTGCATTGGTACAGCTTCCTCCCACATGCTCATCCAAATTACTGGCTGCCATGTACGGTGCCCACGGATCTGGCAAGTCCATCAGCTCCCACCTGTCCTTCCGTACATCACCTTTACATTGATGTTCCTTTGTGCTCCCTCATCCCTCATCCAGCCATTTTCAGACATTAAGATGCATGCTTGACACCTTAGCCCAATGTCCTGTTAACGCACGTTAAATGGTCCATTGCCCCTTACGCACCAGAATGCCTCCTACCCGCCCAGAGCCTTTTTCACATGTAAAACCCCTTATCACTGTCGTTCACACTTGCTACCTTAACACCCTTTAGTAAACGTACCCCTAAGTGATCAACAAAGATGATAGGCCTTCAGGAGAGAGAAAACACCAACAATAATTAGTTGCCTAGCATCTCCACTTTTGGGTGGAGTACAGTAAACAGTGCCAGTGTTTAAAGCAAAACAAGATCATTAATGGGGTAAAAATCCTACCAAATGAAACAGAAACCTTCTATTGAAAACTATACGAAGACTATGAAGACCACAATCAATAAACAGAATGGTTATCCTGCATATGGGAACATTTAGAAAAGGAAAACATCAAACCTATGGAATGGTCTGCAGTAACAGCAAAAGAACTGGAGAACAGGTAAAAAGAGCTCCAAACTGCAAGAGTCCTGGCTCAGATAAGTGACCAAATTTTGGCTCAAACTGCAAAAATCACCTGGAAGGAACAACAATTGAGCATAAATTACTGAGAGAAAAGATCAGTAAAGAATATTACAGGATATTTAAATCAATATTGAAAAGTGTTTTAACTTCATGGAATAAGATGCAAACCATCAAACAGATGCACTCGTAAAGTTTTGTGATTGTAGACTGCACTCTTAAAGATCTTGAAAAACTGGATGTACAAACAAGAAAACTCCTCTATGCATATGAGGTAATTTACATGAATCAGTCTATGCCAAAATTGTACATCCCTAGAGCTGGAGGAAGACTGGGCCTCATAGAAATCAATCAAAGCTACAATTATAGGCCTCCAAGCCTACCTAACAGAAGCGGTTGAGGGCTGTATTTGGGACAGGGCCATGACAGTGGTAACCACCTTGCGTTCTACCAGGGTATCAAGGGTGGTGGTCAAGAAGCAGTAAAGAATAGGGATATAACATGGCAGAATGGCACATAGCAGTAAATGAAAGGAACCCCTACCACTGGGATTTTTAGTCCCCCTGGCCAACTGAACCACTTCATAAACCACCCAGGACCCATGGACAGGTAACTAGATCACTTAGGTCTTGGATAGGGTGTTCAATGGAAACACTTGCATCAGTGAGTTTAAAACAACACATACCCTATACCCTCTATAGCAACTCCTGCACAACGTTTTCGTTCCATGTGCAAAAGTTGCTGTTCTGACTGTAAAAGGTTGCAGGGCCTGCAGAGGCCTCTTCCCTTTGGGACAAAGGAGGGCCGTGTGCAAAAAGTCTGCAGAGGCTTCTTTCCTTTGGGGCAAAGGCTCTTTCCCTGGGATCCACCCTTATCAGCATATTAATGGCTTTTTATTCTTGCTAGTGTTGAGTCATTCTGGCTGCACCCTGCCATTCCCTTTGCTTCATTAATCACTGGCACTGTAATCTTCAGGGCATATGAGTACTTTGTATCACCAGCTTTGTTTGGCCTGTTTAACCTGTTCAGGCCTGGCATGTCTTTTCTTGTGCTGGGTCCATTTTCTGTGCACTTTCAGGCCTGACCTGTTTCTTAGCTAGGTTCATTCTCTGTGCACTTCTGTTCAGAGTATGGTTCCCCTGGATTTACTCTTGTTGTGCTGGGCTCTGGGTACTCATTTTCTTAGCCCACATGCTTTTCCGTGCCATCATAATGTATTACAGCCTCAGGCAAGGATGCAGCCATACTAGACATACCTATCAGCCAATTTCCCTTCAGTCCCAATTTTTCTTTTTTTTTTTTCTTGTTTATGGGGGAAAGGTAATCCCACTACGGGCAATGGACAAGCAACCATTTGAGACAGATATTGAGACAGATAGGAGTCATCAGAAAAGCAGCTTCTGGTACTGTTCCCTATAGACAACATACATTGTAATATCATTTTCTTGCAGCTGGTCAATAATATTGAAAACACATAACATGAAAGTATGTCAAAAGCAGCAGTGCTTAATAATGTGATAAAGAAAGCTCTGAGAATAGTACAGCAAAATCTTGAGCTGGTGTGGGTATTGCAGTTGCTGAAGCCGAAATGGCTTGTAGATTTCCGTTACTTTCTAAGAAAACAATATTAAAAGGATAACAATACAATTGTTCACAGAAGCCCCCAACCCCCCCCCCCCAGTCAGTCCAACAGTTCTTTTTCCTGCCTCCCAGCAGTTCTCCAGGACCTCGCAGTGTGCTTCACCTTTCTCTGAAGTTCAAGTTCTGTCTCTCTCAAAATTTGAACCTCTCATTCTCATAGGCAGACACCCTGGCCCGTTTTCGATGTTACACACTGATCCAGATAGGGACTCCTTCACACATCTCAGCGGTGGGCAGCTCTGAGTTCTCGGGATGGTCTGTTCCATCTGGACTCTGGCCAATTTCCTCTGCTGGACTCTTTGGATTGCCATTGGTGACATGGTTCCAGGCCTCATTCAGAAAAGCAGCACCAATATTGAATGAAAAGACTAAATATGCTAGATTAGATTTCACAATGAGATAAACTTAACTTCCTTCACATTTACCAAGATCACATCCTACAAATATTGCTGTTTAAACTTTCAATGGTCTTCCAGTAACTATCTCGTATGGTGTCAATTTTTCTCTGGCAGTTTGATTAACTTCTTGTTTATCTGTCACTGGAGATTCACTTGCTGGTAGTGAACATTCCATTATGCCCTTGACTGACCTTTACATGCTCCCCCTTTGCCCATGCATGCCTGGCCAGGACATGCAGAGGCAAAAAAGGAGGCAAAAAAGGATCTGGAAGTACCGCATGGCCAGTGTAGGTCCTCCAAAACCCATCAGGGTGCACCTAGCCTGTCTCCAGGTGTCCATTTCCAATTATTGAGTATGTGTTGGGGCCTAGATGAATTCCTAAATTGAATATTCTGGAGATGGCATAGTTGAATAAAGTGCTCATCATTTTTTTTGTTTACATATTCATTAGCCAGATACATCACTTCACATCATTGAATTACCTTCATCAGTTTACTGTCTATCAGAGTCCTTCCTCTTAATATCCCACTTCATCCCTCACCATACTTTTTATCACTTGCATCATTCCACCAACTATATACCTAAGTCCTTTTTTGAATTATACCAATTTTTTATAAATTGTTCACTTCCAGTATGCTAATGGACATGAGGCTTTTAAATAAAGTTAATCAACAAATCAATCAATTAATCAACAAATCAATCTTTGGCTTTAAAAATATAAAAGCTTCAAAAATCATGGATGTTCTCTAATCATAAGTACCTAGTGTTTTTGGGAATTGATACATAAATATTTGCTGATTCCCATGATAGTTCAGGCAGGCTTTATGAAGCTGTCCCAGTGACCCCAAGCCAGTCAAGTTTTCAAGTCATCCAGAATGAAAATGCATGATATGTCAGCATACATTGCTGACCCATTATATACAAATTCATATTAATTGTGGATATCCTGTGGGTTCACCAGGGCTGCCTCAGGCAGTATTGGACTAAACCTTAAATATATGACTGACAATGCGGCTGAAATACTGAATTTCTCATGTTCTGGAAGAATGTGACATCAGACATATTGGGATCCCCTACATCATTGCATTGCGAGCTGAAAAGCAGTTTGTTTGTTTTTTATCCCTAGGTTGAACTCAGTTAGTAAATCAACAACTGTTCAATGTTACCAAAATTGTGCACACTCCAGGGTTGACTCAGCATGCAATGTTCCTAAATGGGTTAGTTGTGTACATACTATGACAGAAATTAACTTCATACCGAAGCCAAGGGATGATGGAGATTATTATACACACCAGCATTATTTGTGCAGTGTGCACTGTATGGATCTGTGTGAATCAGTACTAAAGGGCAGTGCACACGAGGAGTGGGGCAGCATTATCAGTGCATTATTAACTTCAAGTGTGAATTAGTGTGAACGGTGTGTACTGCACAGTATATGCCTTTCAGCAGTGCTAATTCTGCATTTTATCTTTCTATTTTGAAATTGCCAATGATCAGTGTATTCACCCTGAACCAAAACATACCTGAACATCAGAACAAGCTACAGTGCATACTAGAACTAATCCAGATGTTCTCATCAGAAATCATGAGTTAAAGTACTGCTATCAGTATATTTGGTACTAAAATCATTTTAAGGTATCATTGTAGTATCAGAAAAATGAATACAGTTGATCAAGGCAGTTTAATGTACTAAGCAGAAAGAATGCAATCACCAAAACAGCATTTACTGTCTGCAGAATAAAATGCCATATCATGCAGAAGTATTACTTGTTTAATTTTGTATGTGCAGTCAAAACCAAATATATGTACCAGAGATAAAATTCAGGCTTTAAAAAGACAAGTAAAAAAATCTTCATTTCTTCATAATCTTATAAGGATTTTCTTCAGCCTTTGTTTGCTTCCAGCAGACATTTGAGGATGCTCAAAGGAGGCACCTCATGGTTCTAGAAGCTGAATACTCTACAATTAAAATTGATGACAAGAGGATTGTTTGCAGGCTAGGTGTGGCTAGGTGAATTGGGGTTCTTTGTCCTCTAGGAGAAAAGACTCCTAGGTGATTTTTTTTTCTTTTGTCCTCTCTAATGGGCCTCCATTCATCTGCTAGAAGAAGGAACTCCTCCCAGTATCTTTCTATAGCTATGCAAACTATTTCAGCAGTTTCAATCACCCCCCACTCACTGCTGAGAGGTGTGACCAAAACACCTGGTTCCCTGACCACTGATCATGCATGAAACATAGCAATGAAACTGGATATGCATCAAACAAAGCAATTGTCTTCCTTTAATGCTATACCAGTACTACAGTCCACACACAGCAAACCCCAACCCCTTTCTAAACTGTCCCTTTCCCTGCAATCAGTAGACCTGGTGTTTTTCACTGTTTGGGGACACAGGGGCGATTTGTTAATAACTTCACCTTTTACTGATAGAGTATCAAAATCAATCCTGAAATATAAAGACCTAATGTCTGGACAAAAACTTTCTTTCCCTAATGTCACAACTAAACACAGAGACACTAAAGGTTTTTACATAACAGCACATTTACTATATGGGCCAGCCATGAATCTATATAGGGAAGCTGGTCCGGATACTCCCCCACCACAATTTAGCCTCCGGACCCCATGCTCTAATCACAATTTGCAAAATCACAATTTACAGTGCAAATCTTGTAATCCCAATTCTAGGAATGCAATGTTCAGTGTAAATTTTCCAATCCCACTTCTGGGAATACAATATACAATATAATCCAGGCAACAGGCAGAGTTTGGTTGCACAAAACACACAGGACCACAAAGGGAAAAAGAAAAAGGGAAAACAGAAAACAGAGACGTCTCAGCAGCGAATACGTTACAAATACACATTACACACACTAGCATAGGATTTAACTTTTATAATAGCAACGAGAAACACAGCTAGCCACTCCTCCAATGTCCACCAGATGGAGCCACAGGAGCACATGGCAACACAAAAGAAACCCCCAGCAACACAAAAGGAGACCCCCCAGCAACACAAAAAGCTCCCAACACTATAGGAGCACATGGCAACACAAAAGAAACCCCCAGCAACACAAAAGGAGACCCCCAGCAACACAAAAAGCCCCCAACACTATAGGAGCACATGGCAACACAAAAGAAACCCCCAGCAACACAAAAGGAGACCCCCAGCAACACAAAAAGCCCCCAACACTATAGGAGCACATGGGGAAGCAGAAATTAACATCGGAGCAGAAATTAACACAGCGGCAGCATGGGGGGGAACAGAAATTTACATCGGAGCACATTAGAGAGCTTATCAAGTGCTATAGTTTGGTTACTTTTTTTTTTTTTTTTACCGGTATTCAGATACAGGACGGGCAATGGCTTCAGGGCCACTAAGGCCCCTAATAGGACTGCTCGTGCAGTTGATCAGACTGCTACAGGTTCCCAGAAATTACCAGGACTCACAGATAGAGTACAGAACTAGCCCCAAACAGTAAGGTAGCAGTACTCACCAGAACTCTGATCAGACAGGAAGTTTGGATGCCAGTCTATCCAGCTGGTTTTTCAATCGGGGATTCAACCGCAGGGACCGACTGTCCAGACAAATCAAGGTGTCCTTCCGAGCACAAAGTGGCCCGGGGGCGCCAAGGACCGTTAATCACCTGGGGAGGCCGGTCCCTGACTGGTGGAGGCCCAGACGCTGCAAAAGCAGAAGTCTTCCCACCGTGGGTGTGATGAGAGAGGCTTTTCTTTTAATGTTTCCTGGCCAATGCACCAAAAATGTGGCAGGAAACAAAAAGACAAGCTCTTATTCTATCACTCATCCACAGAAGGAAGACTCACAGACAGGCTGGAATGCAATCAGGATCTTTAATGTGCATACAGGATCAGACAGAGATACCAGCAACCTCCACAAGGGTCTGAACCCCGAGGGATGGCCTACAATGCCTTATATACAGTACAGTTTTAAACTCATTCTACAATCCCATTTGCCACAGGTATTTCCTGCCCACCAATCAGCAGCCCCTGGGGAAGGTACCTGGGTGACCTGTCCAAACCGGTATGCTCAGGTCTGCTGATTTCTGGGTTAGGGGCTATTGTGCTCAGACCTGGAGTGGGGGAAGGGTGTCTACTGAAATCTCAATGCCTTCTCTTAGCAGGCCGATTACCTCATGGCTTGGGGGAAGGGCTACCTACAGCCAGACCTCATGGCTGCCTCAAAAGTAGTATTGAAATATGAAAATAAATGTCCAGAATCTGTCTCCATAATCAACTTGGACAAGCGTTCTAACGATTAGAAGGAATGAGTGAGAATGCATAAGCACATACAGGGAAGGAAGCAACAGAATTGTCCAAACAAGAGAAAAACTCTTCCAAGAATTAGAACAGCAAATAAGGAAAAATAACTGGCAAATGCACAAATTAGGAAAGGAATGGAAAATATTATAATGCCTCTGTATCGTTCCATGGTGCGACTGCACCTTGAATACTGTGTGCAATTCTGGTTGCCGTATCTTAAAAAGGATATAGGGTTATTAGAAAAGGTACAGAGAAGAGACACGAAAATGGTAAAGGGGATGGAAGGATACCCCTATGAAGAAAGGCTAAAAAGGTTAGGGCTCTTTAACCTGGAAAAGAGACGGCTGAGGGGAGATATGATAGAAGTCTATAAATTAATGAACGGAGTGGAACGGGTAAACGTAAATCGATTGTTTACATCAGAATATAGAAAGACTAGGGGACATGCAATGAAGCTACAGGGTAACCTATTTAAGACTAATAAGAGAAAATATTTTTTCACTCAACGTGTAATCAAACTCTGGAATTTGTTACCGGAGGATGTAATAAAAGCTGTTAGTGTAGCTGGGTTTAAAAAAGGTTTGGACAAGTTCCTGGAGGAAAGGTCCATAAACCATTATTAAAAGGGACCCAGGATATCACTGCTTGACCCAATACAAACATTGTGGAACCTGTGTCTTTTGGGGAAACTGCTAGGTACTTTTGAGCTAGATTGGCCACTGTTGGAAACAGGATACTGGGCTTGATGGACCTTGGTCTGACCCAGTATGGCATATCTTAAATACATTGTGAAAACCAAAATGTAGCTTCAGGAACCCTTTGTTGATCAAGAATGGACACATGAATGGTTAAGGAGAGGTGAATTGAAACTGAATGATGAGAGACTGATAATTGCAGCCTAGGACAATGGATTAAGGATGTGATAATTACAGTAAGCACTGAAAAACTGGGAAAGCAGACATATGTAGATTCTGTAAGAAAGATATAAAAACGATGACTCACCTCATAGCTAGCTGTGAAGTTTTAATGGCAGAAAAGTTCTATACAGATAGGTACATAAAGTAGAATGTGCCAGAAAAGCATTGGCATCATGCCAATCAGAGAATTATGATCACCTGAAACACTCTCATTCTGACTGATAAACAGCTGTATGGAAGTGATGAAGAAGAACGTCATAACTAAATTGATTATAAAACTGTTAGTCCCAAGTAACTATTCAATGAATTGCATTGAGAGGGAGATCTTCAAGTACCAAGAAATATATTCAGAAACCAAGAACATGTGGCAGAAGGGTACCAAGCTATTTTCTCATTGTATTGGGTAGCACAAGCTTGATTAAAGGGGATTCTCCAAGCACACCTTGATAAATTACCTATACATTTACATATTATGAACTCCAAAAGGAGGCTCTCTTTGGCATGATGGAAGTACTATATTAGACCAAAGATTAACAGTAAAGTTAAGAGTCTGAGATCATATTCCACATACTCTGGCTTAGGAGTGAGGGGCCTGATATTGAGCTGCTGCCCAGTTAGCGATATGCATCAAAGGTTGGACCAGGGTTACATGTGCCTGACTTTCACTGCATATCACTAACCAGGCAATAGATTAGTGTTATCATTGTCCAGTTACTGATCAGTTCTGCCTCCTCTCCACCATGAAATGCCCCTGACACTATGGGGTTAGGATCAGGGCATGTTAGTGCCACTGAATATCCCATTAAGTGCAATTAATGGATTTAGCAGCTCTACTAACTGCAGGTTTTTTATTTTATTTTAAAGTACTATCAAGTCAATGCTGAATCCTAGTGATCCTGCAACCCCTGGGTTTTCTTAGCAAAGTATGACAGTTAGTGGATTGAGGCAACGGAGAGTAAAGTGACTTGCCCAAGGTCACAAGGAGCAACAGTGGGAGTTGAAGCCTGATCTCTTGGGTACAAAGCAGTTGCTCTAACCACTAGACTACTACTACTCTACTAACTATCAGGCCTGAGGCTCATAACTGTTAGGGTAAGTGCAAAACTAACCCATATGGAGAGATTGCCCTCAAAGTCTATTGTAAATTATAATGTCCAAGTATGTATTTTGATACAATTGTTGTGGGTAAGATGGTGTGCAGATGATCACAATTGCTGAATGTCAATATCCTGGGGGAGGGGGGTATTGAGGAAAGGAGGCAGTGTAAGACTGGAGGGTGCCTAGGGTGCCTGCTACCATGCATCATCCTGGGGCTGGTCCTAATGATATGTTATAGTATGGAACATGACACAGATATGAGCTTAATTTATGTCTGTCATAATCCATCTGCCCTTCCCCACCACAATCCCTTGGCAGGTGACAGAGAATATTCCATAAGGAGCTCGTTAATGACCCCCCCCCCCCCATAGTAGCAGCATGCAATGCGGCAGAGGAGAGATACAACAGGGTCCCTAGGTACTCCAGGGTCATCATTGAGAGGGTGTTGATCAGCCCAAAGGCTGCTTCAGGTGCCTGGACAGATCCGGAGGAGAGCTCTTAGGCAGCCACATCAGGTTTTGTCAAATATTCATGGCATACTGCCTAGTACAGAGGAACCAGCAACTCCTTCCTGCCAGGGAAGAATGTGCGGGCATTAATACAGAGAAGGGCCTGGCACTTAGTCATAAGGATATAAAGCAGCCATACAGGCAGAGCCTTGCATCTAGAGAACTCATATACAGCCATTTCATGTGGATGTATGTGGAACAAAGCACAGAATAGTGTCCCTGGCATCCCCATCACCACCTCATCTGACTACACACCCAGAACATGTGAAATTGTCCTAAAATTCCCTTATCAAACTTCCAGCCATGCCTGCTATAGTCCCCCTCCTCACCCCACAGTGCTTTGCTTTTCCCCCTCTCACATTCCTCCATGCCACAGAGTACATTACATGCCCAAAAATACTTTTATGCACTCTCCCTCACACATTTCCAATCCAGAGATGATTGCCCTCCCCTACACCCCAGTACCTGACCTGTTGGTCTCATTTATTATACCACTAATTTTTTCTTCAGTTTATATGGTTGTCGACAGACCGACTTTGGTGGAGGAGGGAATATCTCTTTCAGTAATTCATCCTCGGAGTAGTGGCTGCAGGTCCTTTATGATTTTTCTCAGTTTTTACAGCTTTGGATATCATTGATAAATCATAAAGTGTCAGATCAAATCAGAAATGCTGCTGAAAACCAAAGGAGGAACTGAAATATATTGATTGCTATAAAAAATGGTTTGACAGGCACACAATTCAAAGAGAATGTGGCAGCTTGCTCACTTCAGTACCACCGCCACGCACTACACAGTTCCAAAGAAGCAATTTTCACCTTAAAAGACTGCCTTTGTGAAATGTAACGTCTTATTAAAATGTTGTATTTTTTAACAAGATATTTTCTGTTATAGCTATAATACATGTTAAACCTTTTCTCAAATTGCTCTGCTGTTAAACTAACGTGTTTCTCATCTTCCACTTACTTAATAAACTGCTCTAATCTGTGGGTGGAGGTGTTCTCATTACTAGTGATGAGTGAAGCACTGGAATTGTTAGTTTCTCTGTATCATCATAACATTCATCAAGGGCATCTCACACTACAGCTTGTAAATGCTTCTATCAAAGAATTCTACATAGCATATAAATTGTAGATAGACCTCAAATTCTTAATTGCTTAAATTAAATTCTTGTCTAATGTCTTGGAAGGTTTTAAGTTGTCCTTCTTCATTAAGAATATGAAAGGTTGAGATAAATCCTTTATTGCCCAAATTTGCAAACATAGCACATTTTTTTCCTTTCAGTGAAATCTGTGTTACTCCTTATGGGTAGTAATGGGATAAACTCACATTTCAGCTATAGATAAACCATTTTCAACTTTACTGCAAGGAAGAAATGTGAAGATCGTCTTTGAAAAATTTGCGTCCACCTATCCTCCTATCCATGTCCACCCATCCAACTACCTCACAATAATGGGTGACCTGAACATATCATCCATCCCACTCAGTCAATCTACTTCCTTTTTGGAAGCCATGGAACAACCCCAATTCTCCTAATTGATCCAAGCTCCGACCCACAACAATGGAAACATTCTAGACCTCATATTCATTCAAACGCAATTCCCTGATACCCATGCTATCCCGAACACTCTGCTCATTGAAGTCCCTTGGTCGGATCACAGCATAATCACCTACCACCTACCACAGCAATCATACCCAAAGGCAAGTGCGGACCACAGCATCCACCAACACTGTTTCAAGGCCCTTGACAGACAAACCTTCATTGACAAAATTCTCCCCTCACTTGCTATGACTCTACTATCCAGCTTGCTATTAGTTCTCCCCCTTGCACATTCCAAGTTCATTTCCCCATTTAACAGTTTAATGTTTTAGCCACCTTTTCTTAATACCTATATAATACCTGTTCCATGTTTCTCAGTTCTATGTAACTACTTGTTCTATGTAAATTGTTTACTGTTTCATGTTATATGTAAACCGCACTGATCCTAAAGAGTGTGATACATAAAAACAAATAAAGATGAACCCCTGGACCTTGACCTCTCATTACAGAAAAATGGATAAATACTATTGAAGCCTTTGCCTCAGTTCCTCCACAACACTGCATCCACAGCCCCTGGTACACGCCCAAGTCTCAAAGAATTAAAGAGGAAACTACGGAAACTGGAACACCGATGGAGAATCACATTCGACGATCAAGTAAAGAGTCCTTGCCTACTACCCTACAAACATATCATTCTGAGATCAACAAAGCCAAAAGAGACCACCACACCAAATCAATAATGAAAGCAATAAACAAACCTAGAGAGTTGTACGAGATAGTTAACAGGCTAACAAGAGACAACAGCCAAACCCTCAACACAAACACCATTGAACCACAAGAATTTGCTGATTTTCTGCAATGAAAATACCCAGCACCATCACACACCTCATCTTCTCCTCCAACCTCAAGCAAACCCAATGACCTACACTGTGATAGCGCACTACTGCATTCCCTCAGCCCAGTCTCTGCAGGTCAGTTGGAAAACATAATTCACAGCCTAAAAGTTACAATGTCTCAACGCATGCCTCGCCACCTGGTTCAAAATCACAAGAGCAGTGCTCACCCCAATCCTCCTCAAACTAATCTCAACTTCCTTCATCCAAGGATACTTCCCAAAATACTTGAAAACAGTCTCCATCTGTCCAATACTAAAAAATCCTAAACTTGACCCTAATGTCCCCAACTCCTTCAGACCTATTTCTAGCTTATCATTCATTGTGAAAATAATTGAAAAAGTAGTCCTCCTCCAACCACAAAATCACATTGATACAAATGTCCCCCTGGACTGCCAATAATATGGTTTCTATTATACCAAATAATAATATGGTTTCAGCAATCATCACGGAGTGGAAACCTTACTAATAGCCCTAAATGACAGACTCATCAAGGGTACAGAAAACAATAAACAGGGCTTCATTCTCATCTTTTCAGACATTGCCTCAGCATTTGATACTATATGCCATAACATCCTGCTGCAGCGTCTCTACAACATAGGAATTTGTGGCACTGCCTCGAATGACTTTGCTCCTATCTCACAAACTGCAATCAATGCATACAGATTGGCCGAAAAACCTCCATCTCATTCTTCCAGACACAAGGAGTCCCTCATGGCTGAACCCTCCCTGTACTACTTTTTAACATCTACTATATTCAGCCAGTCTGTAACATCATAAGCACTTTTAATGTCTACTATCACCTGTATGTGGACGATATTATAATTTATGCTACATTCGCCACCACAAGCAACAACTACTCAACCACTAAAAATTGCTTTAATGCTATAAACCAATGGTTTTATTTATTTATTTTATTTATTACAGTTGCTTATATACCGCACTATTCGGTATCAGCGCGGTTTACAATATAACAAAAACAACCTAAACATGAACTGTTTGGTTTTACATAGAACAGGAATACCAACTTGGATAACAGGGTTGAACTATATACATGAGGGATAAAATCAATAACAGGGTTGGACTATATACATGAAATATTAGTTGCAGTGTCTGATCTGCAGGAAGGAGGTTGGGACTGGGGGGTTGGGAGGTTGGGACTGTAGTAAGACTAAGAATGGGTGTTTCTTAGATGGGGTTATTTAGATTCCATTGCTGGCTGGGTAGAATTGGCGGAAGAGGTGAAACTTGATTGCCTTCCTGAATTTAGTTAGGTCTGCAATAGCTCGAATGTCAGGTGGTAGTGCATTCCAGCATTTGGGGACGTAATTTAAATTTAATTTAATTTAATTTATATTCTCTTATATACCGCGCTATTCTGCATCAGTGCGGTTTACATTGAACAAACTGAAATTACATTGAACAGGGTATTATAACTTGGAGATAACTATTTTACAGGGAACATGGGCTATGGAGGGTTAAGTGACTTGCCCAAGACCACAAGGAGCACCTGTGGGACTAGAAACCCCAGTCCTTCCAGCCCAAGGTTGCTGTCCTCTAGTGGGATTTGAACCCCCGACCTTCCGGCCTGAAGTACCTTGCCCCAACCACTAGGCTACTCCTCCACGTAAAGACTGAAGGCCCTGTTTGCCGTTGTACAATTACATTTAGTCAAAGTCTTTGGTGTTATTAGTAGATCTAGGGCTGTTGATCTCCTGGATCTGTTGGGGGCACAGTATGGATAAGCTCAGTAAGTGCAGTGGCAGAGAGGCGCTTGATGGCCTTGAAAGAGAGAAGTAAAGTTTTGAAGATAATCCTTCCGTGTGTTGGTAGCCAATGAAGCTGTTTTAGAATAGGAGTCACATGGTCACTTCTGGATGCTCCATGGAGGATCCTTGCTGCAGCATTCATGGCCAGTTGTAACGAGTGTAGTGTTGATTGAGGGAGACCTTGTAAAATGGAATTGGCAAAGTCAAAATGCGGCAGGATCAGTGCTTGGTATATGGTCCGGAAATCGTCTGGGTCCAGTAGGGAGCGCAGATGCCTGAGTGAACGGATTTTAAAATATACAGCTTTGACTATGTTACTTATATGAAATTTCATGTCCAGATGTTGGTCTAAGGTGACCCCCAGGTATTTTATTGTTTCTTTGGTTTGTAGTTCCGCTTCCTTGACTCTTACATGGGATGGTGGAATAAAGTCAGGGTCTCTTGAGATGAACAGTACCTCCGTTTTCTTGTGCTGGATACGGAGGTTTTGTGATTGTAGCCAGTCTGATATTGCATTGAAGCATTCTACAAGTGGTGTAAGGTCCATTTGAACAGTCGAGAAAGGCATATATAAGAGGATGTCATCCGCATATAGCAGACAGCTCACGTTAAATGATCTAATGATATTGCAGATGGGCTGCATATATATATGTTGAACAGTAGAGATGACAATGAGGATATTTGTCACTCTTAGCCCATTACAGATGGCCATGAATGCCGCAGCAAGAGTCCTCTACGGAGCTTCCAGAAGCGACCACGTAACTCCCATTCTTAAACAGCTTCACTGGCTCCCCATCCATGGGAGGATCATCTTTAAAACCCTAGTCCTATCATTCAAGGCAATCAAGGGTATCTCATCCTCCTCACTCACAGATCTGATTCACACTGTACCCCCAACAGATCCAGAAGAGCAACAGCCGTAAACCTACTGACAACCTCGAAGGCGTCGACAAAGTGCAACATGACAACCTCAAATAGAGCCTTCAGTTTCTATGTCCCCAAATGCTGGAACGCTCTACCCTCCGACATAAGGGCCATTACTGACCTACTCCAGTTCAGGAAGGCACTCAAATACCACCTCTTCCTTCAATACTACCCTACCAGCAATTGAACCAGAGGAAGTGACCCACTCATGAACACACCATGCCGTTCTTCATATTATTAAGACTCTATTCTGTTCTATGTAATTATCTCATGTATATAGTTTTCCCCGGTTCTCCAAGTTTGTACTCCTGTTCGATGTAAACCAAACAGCTTGTTGTTATGGTCTTTATGTTATAATGTAAACCGCGCTGATGCCGAATAGTGCGGTATATAAGAACTTGTAATAAATAAATAAATAAATAAATAAATGAATTTGGGGCACACCTTGTGTTTGATGGAATTGTTTTGATTCTTCTGAACTGGATTTAACGTATTGCCACCTACCATCTAGGTATGACTTGCACCAATCAAGCACAGTATTGAGGATTCCCTTTTCTTTCAGCCGTCCGAGGAGAAGCTCATGATGTACCAAGTCAAAGGCCGCAGCAATGTCTAAAAAGATGAGCACAAAGCCTTGTCTGATGTCATCAATGTCTGTGATTATGTTGTTGAATAGGAATGTGAGAAGGGTCTCGACTCCATGATACTCTCTGAACCCGTGTTGGCAGTGATCTAAAGGAGCTGTGGAGTCTATATGATCCTGAATTTGCCTTTGGACCTCTTTCTCAATTATCTTTGCTAGTAGGGGAATACTAGCTATTGGTCTGTAAGAATCAACCCTTTGGGGATCAAGTTTGGGGTTCTTCAATAAGGGCCTGATTGAGGTTTGTTTGAGTGTTGTGGGGAAGGAACCAGTAGTGAAAGAAAGGTTTATTAGCTTTGCAATGAATGGGCTGAGCTCCTTGCGTAACTCCTTAATCCAAAATGCTGGGCAAGGGTCAGTTTGCGCTGTGGAGGTATTGAGAGAGGCTATTGTATCTTCAATGCTTTTTCGGGATGGTGTGGAGAACTTGAGCAAGGGGGTTAAGTCGGTAGGTGTTTGAAATGAGGCTGTTGAGATTTTGTCGGTCTGTATGATCTTTGATTGGAGGTAGTCAGCGAATTTTTGTGGTTGGATATCCACGTGTTGTTCAGGAGATGGCTCCTTTGAAAGGGCTTGGACCAAGTTGAAAAGATCCCGTGGTTTGTTCAGAGATCTCTTCAGAGTGTCAGTGTGGTGTTGTTTCATTTTCAATGAGATTGCTTCTCTGTGCATTGATAGGTGGAGTTGGTAGGTGGTCAAATCTTCTGTGGAGTGCGATCGGTGCCACTTTTTCTCAAGTCTGCGTAGTTGTGTTAGAGAAGCTCTCAGCTCTTGGGAGAACCATGGGGCAGCACTTCTTATTCTCCTGGATCTGTTATTGGACTGTGGACGTTGTGAGATGGCATTGAGGTTGAGGTTCCAGGAGGAGACTAGTTCTTCAGAATCAGAAGTGGTTTTGCTAAGGAGGGAGTGGGTTTGAGAGAGGATTAACTCTTTGTTGAATGTGCAGAAGTTTCTTGTTGAGGTGCGCGTTGTGCTGTTGAACTTTCGGTTGCCAGGCCTCTGGCTATCTCTGGTGGGTATCTGGAAAGTGATAAGTTTATGGTCTGACCAGGGTACGTCAATAACAGACATCATTGGGTTGTGGTCATGCTCGAGGGCTGACAGAGGAGCGAACACCATGTCCAGAGTATTTCCCTTTATATGTGTGGGTTTGTTGATGATCTGTTTAAATCCCAGGCCCTCAAGGGCTTCAAGGAATGCAGTTGCATGGTTTTGATGAAGTGAAGGGAGATTAAAGTCACGCATAATCCAGATTGGTGAGTTAGGGTTGTGGGCATTAGCGGCAAGGTCAATAATTGTGGGTAGGTCCTCAGGAGATGAAGATGGTGTTCTGTAAACTAGATTGATGTTGCATTGCTGGTTTTTGATGGAAAGGGAGTCCAGGTTACTTGTACTAGATGATTCAGTGATATGGAACTGGAGGTCTGATTTGGTGAGTATTAGTACTCCTCCTCCTTTTTTGGTTTCTCTGTGTCTTATATGAATAGAGAAGTTGGGTGGTAGGAGTTGATTGAGGAGGACGTTATCCTCTGAAGATAGCCAGGTTTCTGTGATCATGAGTAGGTCCAGGTCGTAAAGGGATATCATGTCTAGGACCACGGGCCATTTTTTGCATATGGAACGCAAATTTAACATGGCACATTTAAGGTTTTGGCAGTACTTGAGTTTCTCATGGTTGGGTATCTTGGATTGTTGGAGTGTGATGTGTATGAGGTGGGAGCAGCGGGTGTAGGTGTCACTTCCTGGGTGGGGTCCAGACCATCTTTTACCCAAGTTGCTCAAGATGGGGATATGGTTCTGAGATTGAGAGAGTGCATTGGAGGTTCCCAGCCAATGCGTAAGGAGATACAGGCTAATAAAGGCCAGAAAGTGAGAGGCCATATTGCGTGTATGGGAGTGTGTAATTGTGATATGGTGATGGCGCAATTCTCACAAAAATGTACACAGCAATAGTGGGAGGGGGAGTAAAGTACCGATGAGGAGCCTAGTGCGGTGGGTAATGAGGTCATACGATTGCACATGGTTATCAAATCATAAACTAAACATCAACTTCAAGAAAACAGAGTTCCTGTTCCTCACCAGAAATTGATCATTTCTCCCCCAATGATGCTAAAAGTTGAAAAAACTAATCTGAGGTAAGATACCTGGGAGTTACCCTTAACCAGCATCTCACACTCCAGCCACATTTAAACAAAGAAACACAGTGCATTTACAGCAAGCTGCAGTCACACCACTAATTACAACCTCTACTTGAGCCTCATGGTTTCCGTACAGTCTACCAGGCCAATGATACTACCACACCTTGACTTTTGCAACACCATCCTGCAAGGCATCTCAAAAGGCTTCCTACATCTGCTTCAGCTCGCACAACATATAGATGCAAGAATTCTGACACAGCTCGAGCAAACCACATCACGCCTATTCTAAAGGAGTTGCATTGGTTACCTCCCCTGAGTTGCATTAATTATAAAACTCCTAAGAAGAAGTAGTGCATCAAATCTCCTTATTTTACCTCCAACATTAACTAAATGTAATTAGTCGACTCGCTCTAGGGCATTTTCCCTGCATACCTCATGTCTATAGAATGCTTGACCACCATAAATTAGAGACACCCATGACCTTGTAACCTTCCGGAAACTGCTTAAAACACACTTAAAAAGAACATTTTGACAGGATAATATAATCCCCTCTCAACTAGCTACCCCTTAATATATCATTAGATGTAAGCAACTCTCTTAACTCTATATAGTTACTGTTTTGTGTTAAATAAAATGTCTGATGCATGTGTCATTTATAACCATTCTATGTAAATCTGTTTCATGTACAGTATTATTTAGTTATATTTCCTGTAAATCACATTGATCTTCGGAAATGCTGTGTATTAAATAAATAAATGAATAAATAAATAAAATATTTGGCAGGCTTTGCATTTAGCATAAAATAAATATCTTAGAAAACTGTGATGATACTCTCCAAGGGTTATGGAGTAATTTTGAGAACTGTTTCAAAGCCAATCACATAACTGATGTATATTTCAAGCTGTTATAAAATTCAATAACTGAAAGCCATGCACCTCTGGCTTCTGGGTCCTTTTATTGAATCAGGACATTCAGTGACTCACAAAGTTTCTGCCATTTCCATAAAATGTCCTTGAAATTGTAATGCAATGTAATTTTGGTAAATGCAGAGGAAGAGGAAACCTGGAAACAGCACAAGCACTGGCAAGTCAAATGCAAGGCATTGATAAGGCAGGCAAAAGGAGAATTTGAGAATAAGCTTGCTGCAGAAGTAAAAACATGAAATAAAGACTTTTTCAAGTACATTTGTAGCAAAAAACCTGTGAGAGAGTCAGTTGGTCCATTAGATGATAGAGGGGTTAAAGAGGCACTAAGAGGCGACAAGGCAATAGCGGAGAGACTGAACAAATTCTTTGCTTCGGTCTCTACTGAGGAAGATGTAGGGATGTTACCCATGACTGAAGTGGTATTTAAAGGTACGGAAGAATTGAAGGAAATATCGATACATCGGGAAGATGTATTACAACTATTAGATAAACTGAAGAGTAGCAAATCACCTGGGCCAGATGGTATACATCCAAGGATGTTGAAAGAACTGAAATATGAGATTGCAGACCTGCAATTAGTAATCTGTGAATTTTCATTAAAATCATCTGTAATACCTGAAGATTGGAGGATCGCCAATGTAACGCCATTTTTTATAAAGGGTTCCAGGGGTGATCTGGGAAACTACAGACCGGTGAGCCTGACGTCAGTACCAGGAAAAATGGTGGAAACCATCATAAAGAACAAAATTACTCAGCATGTAGATAGTCATGGCCTAATGGGAGACAGCCAACATGGCTTTAGACAAGGAAGATCTCGTCTTACTAATCTGTTACGTCTTTTTAAGGTGTGAATAAACAGGTGGACAAAGGTGAGTTGGTTGATATAGAGTATCTGGACTTTCAGAAAGCCTTTGACAAGGTCCCTCGTCAGAGACTTTTGTCAAAACTAAAGAGTCATGCGATAAGAGGCAGTGTACTACTGTGGATCAGGAACTGGTTAAAAGATAGAAAGCAGAGGGTAGGGCTAAATGGTCAATTTTCCCAATGGAGAAAGGTAAATAGTGCTGTACCCCAGGGATCTGTGCTTGGTCCGCTGCTTTTTGACATATTCATAAATGACCTGGAAAGGGGAATAACGAGTGAAGTTATCAAATTTGCAGATGGCACAAAACTATTTAAAGTTGTTAAAACCCAAGAGGATTGTGGAAAATTGCAAGAGGATCTTGATATATTGGAAGACTGGGCATCAAAATGGTAGATGAAATTTAATGTGGATAAGTGCAAAGTTATGCACCTAGGGAAGAACAACCCAAACTATGGTTACACGATGCAAGGTTCCACATTAGGAACCACCACATTAGGAGTGGAAGAGTAGCCTAGTGGTTGGGCCAAGGTACTTCAGGCTGGAAAGTTGGGGGTTCAAATCCCACTAGAGGACAGCAACCTTGGGCTGGAAGGACTGGGGTTTCTAGTCCCACAGGTGCTCCTTGTGGTCTTGGGCAAGCCACTTAACCCTCCATAGCCCATGTTCCCTGTAAAATAGTTATCTCCAAGTTATAATACCCTGTTCAATGTAATTTCAGTTTGTTCAATGTAAACCGCACTGATGCAGAATAGCACAGTATATAAACGAATGTAAATAAATAAATAAATAAATCACCCAGGAAAACGATTTAGGCATCATTGTGGAAAACATGTTAAAACCATCAACCCAGTGTGCAGCGGTGGCCAAGAGAGCAAATAGAATGCTAGGTATCATAAGGAAAGGAATGGAAAATAAAACAAAGGATATTATAATGCCTCTATATCGTTCCATGGTGAGACCGCACCTTGAATATTGTGTGCAATTCTGGTCGCCGTATCTTAAAAAGGATATAGCGTTACTAGAAAAGGTTGGGAGAAGAGCCACCAAAATGGTAAAGGGGATGGAAGGATACTCCTATGAAGAAAGGCTAAAAAGGTTAGGGCTCTTTAACCTGGAAAAGAGACGGCTGAGGGGAGATATGATACCACACAGGGCAGTCCATTATCACAAAGGCTTCTGTTCCCTTCTTTTGCAGGCAGCGTGGGAGCACTTGTGCTACCTGCTAATGCAGTGAACGTGGGATTGGAATGAAGAAGAAGGGAAAGACAGGTGGCACTAGCTACAAAGTTCTCTCCCTCCCTGTTTGCAGCGGTGGCAGCATCAATGCTGGGTCCTCCCATGGTCCCATCGAGACCGCCAATCCCTCCCAAGGCACACAAACAGCCCTGACATACCTGATGACCCCTAAGCCCCCCACAAGTCCTCCAATCCCCTCCAAGTACACAACCAGCCCCAACATGCCCAATCCTCCTGAACCCCCCTAAGACCTCTGATACTCCCAAGCCCCATCAAAGTTTGATCCTCCAAGGCGCAAACAAACTCCTCAAACACTTGACACTGAATTCATGCCAGGAGTGCAGACCCATGACATGTAGGTGAGGGGTTGCAATGATCGTGTGTGCAGATCTGCTGATCAGACAAAGAGACCAGATATGGGGTATATTTGGCAGTCTCTATCTGCCATGCAGCCCTCCTGCTAATGGGATTCTGGGTTGTCCAGGTGCTGCCCCTAAGTCAGGCATAGAAGATACTCACTCCACATAAACTGGTTTCCAGGACATTAATACCCACTCCTGCTACTAAACAATTGCCTGGGGTTTGGGAGGCTATGTACAGAAATCCCTCTTGAGAGCTCTGAGAGTACACCGTAATATACCCCACCCATCATCATGGAAAAGGGCACCCCCAATCAATCCTCAGTTCAAACACACCTACCTTCAGGAAACTGAGGGCCTTCTCAGCCTTAGGTAGCCTGTGAATATTCCTCAGGTGGGAAGAGCAACTCAACTCCTCAGCAACATTCTGGTGGGAAAGGGGGGGGGGGGGGATGGAGAAAACACTGACTAAGCTCTCCAATTGAACTAGCCCTCTTTCAATGGTTTGCATATAATCAAGGGCACTGAGCCAGTGGGCCACAGATATGTCCACATATGGTCAGGATGAGGAGCCAAGAGCCCCAGGAAGAAAGCCCGTGGCACCAGCATAGTCCCTCAGATACATGTGTGCACTGATATGTGGATCCCCATGTAGGAGTGGTGGTGTTTGGACAGCACAATTATTTGTCAATCCTACAATTCGCCCATAGTTGCAATACCTCATTTGCATATCCTGCTCCCAAATGTGTTCAGCATCTAATACTTCTGGTACAAATTTCTAAAGTAGAGAGCCCCATTCAATCTCCTTATTGAGACCCCCCATCCAATTTAAATATCACTTGAGCATATAATACTTCTGATTCACATATCACTTAACATTATTATATAACTGTGTTCAGCCATTTCCATCCAGGGTTGGGGCTACCATTAGCTAAACTATGTGGTTGCCTAGAGCATCAAACCTCCAAGGACACCATAGTTGCCACTGTTGCCCCTTTCCAGGACTGACAGTGATGGCAATAACTGCAAGCAGCCCCATGGAGCTCACTTTCAAGCTTCGGCACCCAGGGCTGTTTGCTTCTGTCCCTCTCCAACTCATGCTGCTGACTTCCTGTTTGCACGTGAAGTTGGCATCAGGCATTAGAGAGGCACAAGCAAGCAGCCCCAAAGGCCAAAGCTTGAAGGTAAGCTCTGCAGGGCTGTTTGCACTATTGCTGTCACTGTAGGTCCTGGAGAGGGGCGGCAGCGGTAGCAATGGGTGCTATAAGGGGGGAGGGGGGAGGGGGGGGTTGCAAGGATGAGGCACACATTGCATTGCCCCGAATAGTAAGAATGGCTCTGAGCAAGGGTATATAATGTCACAGGACCAGATAGGCAAGGAGTTTGTCTCCTGCGCAGTGAAGGCTGTGTGGGGTATGGATTCCCTGGGTTCCCTATGGCCCCAGTATCCCTAAATCTTTGATCTCTAAAGGTAAAAAGGGGACTGTTGTAGTTGTTGATATGGAAGGACAGACTAGATAGGCCATGTGGTCTTTTCTGTCATCATATTTCTATGTTTCTAGGTTTCTAGGTTCACATAAGACACCTCATCTTCTTCTGCCGGCCTTGTTTCCAACCCTGCCTATTTGGCTCCTCTCTGGTTGTTTCACTGCAGGAGGTTGGAACGCATGATATTCATGTACTAAAGCGCTCGCTCCCAGCTAGCATACTTAGTAAACATGCCCCTACAATTGCTGTGCTGCCACCATCAAGACTGCACATTATTTTTAATTAATCAGTATAGTGACTTAGGTAAAAATCCACTTGTCTAGGATGAAGGGCATAATAGACTAAATACAATATCAAAGCAAAATACATATAAAATAACCATTCATTCCATAAATAAGAATGCAAATATCTAGTTAAGTCATCATTAAAATAAGCATTTAAAAGTGTCCCTTGCCCTTCCACCTCCTACCCCTTCATCATGGACTGTCTTCTCTCTTTCCCACCACCATCTCTGCTCTGGTTTCCTCAGTATAACACTTTAGGAGAGGGTGGGAGCAGAGAAGGGAGTTGTCTTGACATGTTTTTTTGTGTCTTATTTTTTATAAATGTTTATTAAAATGGAACTCAACTATCACAAGAGGTATAAACAATATCTATACAGACACTGAGACAACAACATGAAACATTAGAAAAAAAAAACTCAGGTAAGTCATCATACGCACTGTTCAACTAAAAACATTAAGGCATCATAAATCCCCAAAAGAGGAAGGGAGAAAGAAAAGAAAGAAGGAACAAAGGCATCCCAGATCAACATAAACAAAACACCCCTCATGTTTCTAAATAGGAAGGGGAGAACAACAAAAAAAGAAAGAGTACAAAAACACAGGTAGAGGTACCCGCACCAAAATCGCATCAAGTTCAAAACCAGTCCACTCCCTCACCAACCCCCAACTCCCACCCCTTAGTATTTGGGAGCTAGGACCAGAGTCGGTAAACAGTTCACAGGTACTAAAGGCATGAACCCTGAAGTAAACCCAAGTCTTCAGCCAAATATAGACTTTTGTCACATTTTGCGAAGAGATCTTCACGCAACACCTCTAATCTTATTCATATCCCTCTCCTTTCCATTTCCACTCTCCCTTTCTCTTGTGCCTTGTGGAATGCACACTCCATCTCTAATAAACTTGCTTTTGCTCATGATCTCTTTTTCTCTAATGCTCTCCATCTTCTTGCTCTAACTGAGACCTGGCTCCTCCCTGAAGACACTGCATCTGCTGCTGCTCTGTGTCATGGGAGCTATCAGTTCTCCCACATGCCTTGTCCCACTTACTGTGGTGGTGGTGTTGGGCTTCTACTTTCTCCCTCCTGCCAATTCCAACCCCTCCTGCTATCTTAGTCTCATTTCTTTCCTTCTTTTGAAGTCTATTCCATCCGCATTTTCACTCCACTACCTCTCCGGGTAGCTGTTATTTATCAACCTCCTGACAAATCTATTTCTACCTTTCTCATTGACTTTGACTCATGACTTTCCTTCTTTCTGGATTCCTCTTCCCCCACTCTTATCCTCGGAGATTTTAACATTCATGTTGATAACCCTTATGCTTTAAAGCTCCTCTCCCTTATCTCCTCGTTTGACCTCCAGCTTTGCTCTACTGCCCCCACACACCAGCATGCCACTGCCTTGACCTAGTATTTTTCTCTAGTTGCTTACCCTCAAACTTCTGTAGCTCAGTTCTTCCCTTATTTGACCATCACCTTTTAAGCTTCACTCTTCATCACCTGCTGCCTCAAGCTTGTCCGGTCTCCTCCAATCTATTTAGAAAACTTCATGCTATTGATCCTTTGGTTCTCTCTTCCACTGTTTCTTCATCTCTTTTCTCCACTATGTCATCTAAGTCTGTTGACGAGGCAGTAGCTTCCTATAACACTGTACTCTCCTCTGCTCTAGATGCTCTCATTCTGCCCATGCCACGTCCTGTGAGGTGTTCTGCACCCCAACCCTGGCTTTCATCCACTACCCACTATCTACATTCCAGTGCCCATTCTGCTGAGCGTGCTTGTGTCAAATTCCACCAACTTGTAGACTTTCTACACTTCAAAATCATGCTTGTCTCTTTCTAGTCAGCAATAGCTCTTGTACAACACAAATAAAGTAGTGGTCAAGCTATCACAGAGCTACACATTAGTCAAGAAGAAAAGACTCAACTCTGTACTCAAAACTTGAAAGTAAACAGTATCCTTAGAAGCCAGTGTGTATATGGATCCCACAAACAGATGATTCTTATGTATTCAAGTAAATCAAAGCTAAATCACGACACCCCCACACAGAAGCAACAATAGGTCTCAGACTTCCCGGGCAAAACATAAACCAGTCAGATTATTCTAACACGGCAAAGCCCTGCTAGTATCAACGACCTATGATATATCGTTGCTCTGGGGTGGGCATCAACTGACTCTTTCACTTCAAAAAATGGTAAAGAATTTTAGCTGGAAAACTTCTGCCACAATATACCAAAAGAGTGGTTTAACAGAACTTAGCTTTTATAACAGTGCTTGAATGTCAGTGCTGAGCCAATGCCATGATCCCCAACGCTCTCACTCGCGCTTGTCTTGCGTTTCACCTAAAGAGGTTTCTTCAGGGGGTGGCTAAAGGCACTGTAAAACATAAAACACAACAGACTTTAGTCGATACATACTTTCAAAAAAGATGTTTACTTCTTATATCCAGAAACTGTGTAGAGAGGAACGCAGCCGCACACCTTGGTATTCACTGAATGGAGACATTAGCAAAGTTCACCAACCGATGTAAAACGCCGCGCATGCAGTCTAAGAATTTATAGAGCTGAGGATACAACCCACTTGCTCTTACTGCAGGAAAATCAAATGCAGACATCCCATTCCACACATTCCAGCCCAATGTGTGGATCCAGCGTTGTTCCTGCCGCAAAAGAGTATCACCCCTAGTTCTGCCCAATCGGGAGGAATTAACAAAATCAAGGCAGAAACATTGTAGCTCCTCGAAATTGTGTTGCAGCTGAAGGCAGTGATCCACAATTGGCGCTTCACGGCGCTGGCACTTCAGTTTACTTTTGTGCTCGTTCATACGAACTTTAAACATTCGGATCGTTTTGCCAATGTAGATTATATCACAGGGGCAAAGAATACAGTAAACAACATATACAGAAGTGCAAGACGTGCGATGTTTCAGCCGATAGATCTTATCATGATAACTAAACTCATGTAATTCCTTTGTAATAGGGCATATATTGCATTCACCACATCGTACATGCCCACCGTTAGTAGGAGTCACCGGGGATAGAGGACGCAGCACTGCCGGACTTAGCATCTCTTTGAGATTGGTGTTACGCTGCCAAACACATTGCACATTCTTATTTTCAAGACCAGGAATGCTGTGAAGCACATTCGCATGCCGTTTAACTATACGCTTTAGCTGAGAACTAAAAGGGGAGTATTTAGTAATAAGATTAACACACGAATCCATACTAGATGGCAATGCTGAACGTTGACGGGAGCAAAGCATTAGATCCCCATTAGAATAGAGTGCTCTTTTATATGCTTTATTCACTACAGGCCGGGGATATCCCCGATCTAAAAAATTCTGCTTCAAAAGTCGTGCTTGATCTTTGTAAGCTTGAACGGTGGAACAGTTGCGACAGTAGCGCACAAATTGTGACAGCGGCAAGCTGTCTTTCAATTGTATAGGGTGGGCGCTACTGTAATGGAGAAACGTATTATGATCAGTTGTTTTTCTATGCACAGAGGTAGACCAGCCAGCCATGGTTTTCTGAACAGCCACATCTAAAAATGTAATCTTTTCCTCATGATAATGCAGGGTAAACTTGAGATGCACATCTCTAACATTAACCATCGGTGGATGTTCTGATGGTAAAATAGAGCCTGTGGGCACTGTGAAATGTGTCCACTGATGTTAGAAGTGTCCGGATTTAAGTATAAACATGTGCAGCATCAGCTTCGTACATACACAGATTGTGACTCCACATCTGTGGTGTATGGCTTAAGGTGTCCGTGCGACCTCTGGTATATCGGTAAAACATTGCGCCCTTTGAAGATTCGATTATGTGAACATAAAAGTCGTTTGAAATGTGCTAAATTGGAAGCACCAATTGTTGCACACTGCAAGGAGCTTGGGCATACTTTCTGCCAATTACAGTGTATAGTGCTTGAACATGTGTGGAGAAGCGCTGGTGGTAGGACAGTTGATGAAACTTTACTGAGAAATGAGCAACGATGGATTTTTCGACTCAATACAGTGTCCCCCTTTGGTTTGAATCAAGAGATTGATTGGGCAGCTTGTTTCTGAAGAGCATGACGGGCTGATTATCGGCAGCCTTTTGAATGGCCAATTGTGCACTAAGAAGCAAGTGGAGTGGGTGTGGATTAGCTGCTCGCGCATTGTTCTTAATGAATCCTTTGTTGTGCAAGCTCACACAATTTAAAATCAGGCGAGTGGTGAGGTATATAAGCCCACCCCTAGCAGACTATCCGCATGCGTGGCGTTTTGGCGAACAGCTGATGGCTGAAACTACTGAGCTTTAAATTATGAGCTATAACGCGGGCGGCATCGGATTCTGTAAGGAGGCTTATGAGGGGTTTTTTAATGTTTTTATTTTTTATTTTTGGTATTGAGAGTTGAGGAGACTTGTCACATTTTACTTTTGTATTTTTCACAGAACTTTTGAGCAGTATTTATCATATGCATTCCCCTGAGGAAACCGATAGCGGTGAAACGCCTTAACGGCGCCCTGTGAGAGCGTCGGGATTGAAACTGAGATTGGAAAGCTTTGAAGAGACAGCGTTGGAGATCTGAAGCTAAGTAATTGGAAAATAAACTATAACGCTTGCTCTACGAACTAATTACTGTTCTGTTTACCCTGGTAAAGCACTGCACTATAGATTTCCGACATTAAGGTCGTTGATGCTACATGAGCATTCCTTGGCTAGGCTTGCCGGCCGGTCTGCTGTTAATGAGTCTGAGACCTTGGAAATCAATAGTTTGTAGTTGTATTTTGTGAAGTCCACAGAATGAATGATTAAGGAAATTACCAATTATGCTGTTGTGATTGAACGCATCTTTCAACTTAATAGTTTCACGTTCAGTAAGAGACCTTACAGCAGAAAAAAGGAGGTGATAATACCTCTGTATAAGTCTTTGGTGCGACCTCATTTGGAGTATGGTGTGCAATTCTGGAGACCGCACCTTCAAAAGGATGTGAACAGGATGGAGTCGGTGCAGAGGGTTGCTACTAAAATGATTAATGGGCTTCATTATAAAGCATATGAGGACAGACTTAAGGATCTTAATATGTACACCTTAGAGGAAAGGCGGGATAGAGGTGATATGATTGAGATGTTTAAATACCTCCGTGGCATAAATGTTCAGGGAGAGAGCCTCTTTCAATTGAAAGCAAGTTCTGCTACGAGGGGACATGGGATGAGGGTGAAGGGAGATAGATTCAGGAGTGATATGCGGAAATATTTCTTTATGGAAAGAGTAGTGGATCCGTGGAATAGTCTCCCAGTGGAGGTGGTAGAGATGAGGACAGTAACTGAATTCAAAAAAGCATGGGACCAACACAGAGGATCTCTAAAGGTAGAAAGTGTACTGTTGTAGTTGTTGTTATGGAAGGACAGACTAGATGGGCCTTGTGGTCTTTTTCTGTCATCATGTTTCTATGTTTCTATGTTGTATTTGTTAGTCTTTCATGTGGACGGCATGCGCTACTGGAATAGATGGAAGACAGTTTCCATTGTTCAAAAGCACAGCCTTCAGACTCAGTTTCGAAGAGTCTATAAATAATCTCCAGTCTTGTGGATCATGAGTGATTTTTAAGGCATTCACGAGGCTTTCAATATCAGAACAGAATACCAGATTACTTTCCTTTCTGAAGAAAGGCTCCAACTGCTGGTGGTGCTTTCGATATGAAGTAATGTTGACATCTTCTAGAAGATTCCATTGTTGGAGTCTTGATCCTAGCAATTCTGCTTTTTTCTTGGATAAGTCCAAATCACGAACCAGGTCATTTAGTTCTTCATGTGTTATTCTGTGTGGAGTTGATAATGCATCTCAGTGAAAATCTGTGTCACTGCATGCTGACGGACCAGGAGAAGAACAGGTCGGCTCACCCTTGTCTGCATCAGATGAATCAAGAGAATATTCTGATGGAGCTTCTGGAATAGGAAGTCCCTCACCATGTGGAACTGGTCTCAATGCAGATGGAATGTTTGGGTAGACTATGCTTGACTTCTTTTGCTTCGTTATTCCGCTGGAAAAAGGAAGAACCAAGCAGAAGTAACAGTCATTTATGTGGTTGCTTGGCTCTTTCCACACCATGGGGACTGCAAACGGCATTGATGGTCTTTTGCAATTCAACCACTGTGAAAGCTGTGTTGTACATGTAGCGCAGCATATATGTGGGGCCCAAGGCTTGTCTTGGTCACCAATCTTGCATCCGAAGTAAAGATGATATGCCTTCTTCAGTTGAGAAGTGATACTTTTCTTCTGGTTGGCAAATGTCACTTCCCCACAAATGTAGCAGAAATTGTCAATGGTATTAACGCACTTTTGCGGCATTACTGTTCTGTATTGTACCTAAATGGCTAAAATTATGTGATTAATAAAAGTTACATGTAACAGTAGCTTAAACAGTCTCGCACACAGTCTGAAATATTTTAAATGCTTAACCTTTCCGATGGCGTATAGTACACTGCTGACATCAGATGGCTTCAGCAGCCATCTGGCAGTAGTATTGCATTGCATCATAAAATGATACAATCAACTCTGGATGATGTGTGCATGCTGGTATTATGCAATGTGATGCACTATTACATCATTCAAGGCTTATTTGGGATGTTGCTGATGTCCTACTGGATAAATTTACATGGTGAAATGTCAAAAATGAACTACATGCAATATCTTCAAAACGAGAGCCAATAACATTTTTTAATGTTATATTCGTGATCAGCTCACCAAGATACTACAGATTAGGGCCTTTTAAAGTCAGTAACGATTTCAATGTTGACCAGTGCTATACCAGAGATAAATAATACCTCAGTAGAATCTTAAAATGCATCATAACTAGATTAAGCGACATGGACACTGTTAGTATACTGATAAATATCAGTTCAATATGTATTGTCTTTTTGCCCGAGAACCCTCTCCCAAGCTCTCCAGTCCTGCAGAGGACATCTGTGCTTTATCAACATCAGTGCCTTATACAGCCTCGCAATAAGATGCTTATTCCCCTTGGTCACATACAGAACCTGCTCAACTGCAAGGGGACACCTACAAAATAGCAGTTACAAGAAGCCAGATACAAAATGTCAGATTTGGAAGTACTGAGGTTGGGAATAGTCATATCCAACTTCTTCTCCAAACAGGCCTTAGAAAGGAAACAACGCTATCTCAAATAAATCATAGAAGTGTATCACCTTCCTCTCTACTGTTCCCCCCCCCCCAAACCCTACCCATATCCCTGATGAAGCCTTGCACTGTTAGAGGTATGAAGGGGTATATAAAGAGGAGAACCCCGCTAGCTTATATAGTTGAACCCAACACTTCTGTAATGTCCTCAGAAACAGGTAATTAAGGACGCAGACAGGAGAATCTGAAGTTGCCATATAAAGGTAAGCTACCAACAATATTGGTTTCACCCAGTCAACTTCAAGAGCAACCCAGGCTGGACCATCCTCAGGATTGATCCAGTACCATACTGTTTGCAAGCATGCACTAAATAATAAACCAAAATGTTGGGACGCTTTTCCTGCTTACCAGCTGTATTTTCCTGTCATTGGTTCTCTATACCCATGTGGTCAAGTATGTTGATGCAGACATTATTGGGGAGGGCTTTAAGAGCTAGCCCCGCCATGGGGCATGGACGCATACCTGTGGGCACGTGCTCCAAAGGGGTAGGTGCTGCCCCTTTTGGAGCCCCTTCACAGCGTGAGGAGACAGAGTTGGATATTGTGCTCCTATAGGGAAATGTAATAAGTGAATAGTTTCTATCTCAATAGACAAAGCAATTCAAGTGGTTGGCCCGATGGATTCCCATGTTAAGGTCTTGCTTCCTGTATCTGAGGATCAATTACTGCAGCATGATTCTGCCTCTCCATCAGTGAGGAGATTTTTCTTCTTCTCCTTTTGATCATAGCCCCGCCCAGTCAGAGTGTTCAGCTTGTTGGTGGGGATGCTACTCTGGTTGGGGTGAGAAGTGCCCCCCTTGACTTTCAGAAAGCTCTGGTCTCTTCAGCATCTAGCGACGATCCCTTGTGGAGACTGACCCGCCCTTTACCTACTCCAATTGATTATATTGTGACTTTGCCGGACAAACCTGTTCCCTCTAAAGAAGTTTCTTTACAAGATATTTGGGAAACTGTTACTTGTACAGAACTATATCTTAAGTCTTCCTTAATTAAGGTTTATGATTTTTAAAGGAGGTGGTTGTGAAGCTTGCTGAGCATAACACTAAATTGGGTATTGCTGATGAGCATTTTCAGCAATTTGAATCTTTGTTGGGTGCTCTGCAGAATTCACTGTCTCCATCTGCTCAGGATTACTTACTATTACAATGTAAGTTAGAAGCTTTAGAAAATGTTTCACAATGTAAAAGCTTAGGGGTATGTTTATTAAAGTGTGGTAAAGTCACCAGCAGTAAGGGCAGCATTAAGGTAAGCCATATAAGGCAATGGGCGGGTAGGGAGCGTGCCAGCATTAGGGTACCTTGGGCCATTTAACTTGAGTTAACAGGACCAAGAGCAGTAAGGTGACAAGATGTTCTAAGGAGAGACAAGGTGTCTTAGAATGTGATAAGGTGCCTTATCTCCATTAATGCGCCTTAGCACATCTTAACAGGAGACAAGGTACCTCAAGGTGCCTTAAGATGTGGTAAGGTGCCCTAACAGGAGATAAGGTGTCCTAAGGAGAGACAAAGTGCCCTAAGGTAAAAAGCATGCACCTTAAAGCAGGACCACAGCTGTAAGCCCAATACATAGCGTATTCAAGGAAATGATTCAGGAGGAGTGATGGCGCACCTATACCCGTTGCAGGAACCGGATAAGGATCTGTTTAAGTCGCCTAAGGTTGATGAAGCAGTTTTGGAGGTTACAAAGAAAACCACAATTCCAGTGGAAGGGAGTGCCGCTCTTAAGGATACTCAGGATAGGAGATTAGATACCTTGCAAAAGCAGGTTTTTGAGGTTAATGCGCTATCCATGCAGGCTTCAATTTGTGGAGCATGGGTGGCAAGGGCATGCCTTCGATGGTCCCAGGGAATCAAGGGGTCACAGGAGGAGGCAGTCGAAGAAGCGGCCCACTTGGAGTCGGGGGCGGCGTACTTAGCAGATATTCAATATGATCTTATCCGAGGCCTTTCAAACAGTATGGCATCCATGGTGGCGGCACGGAGGTACCTCTGGCTGCACAATTGGGTGGCGGATGGGGCCTCTAAGGCTAGGTTAGGTAAGCTTCCATTTAGAGGCAAGTTACTCTTTGGAGAAGATTTGGATAAGTTGGTCAAGGACCTAGAAGAATCTAAAGGAGGGAGATTATTGGAAGACAAGCAGAATCAGAGTCCGCTGGCAGCACCTTCCAGGAATCAGCAAAGGGAGTTTCGGAGATTTCATCAGTCGCAATTGGCTCAGTTTCAGAGAGGGCGGTCGCAATATAGATCGCAGGGGTTTCGGGGGTTTAGAGGAGCAGGCAGAGGCTTTGGAACCTCCTCTTCCCCGAATATCAAGAAATCGCAATGAAGCGAGGGGAGCCCAGGCAGGGTTTGTGCCCGTAGGCAGGCGTTTAAGAGAATTTTTCCCTGCCTGGGTCCAAATTACCTCGGATTGGTGGGTATTGGAAGTCATACAGAAAGGTTATGCGCTCGAATTCCAAAGGCCGGTGGCCGACTCTTTCGTGCAATCTCCCTGCAGGATGAAGTCAAGGTTGGTGGCAGTTTGCGAGACTGTGGAAAGGCTGCTAGTGCTAAAGGCAGTGGTGCTGGTACCAGCAGGCCAACGAGGATGCGGTCGGTACTCTATATATTTTGTGGTGCCTAAAAAGGAGGGAACCCTGAGACCAATTCTGGACCTAAAGAGGGTGAACAGATGTCTCAGGGTGTCGCATTTTCGTATGGAAACACTCCACTCGGTCATCGTGGCAGTCCGGCAAGGAGAATTCCTCACGTCACTAGATATTTCGGAAGCATACCTTCACATACCCATTTGATTGGAACATCAAAGGTTTCTGTGGTTTGCGGTGCCCATGGGGCATTTTCAATTGCAGGCGATGCCGTTCAGTTTGATAACAGCTCCCAGAACTTTCACCAAACTAATGGTGTTAGTGGCTGTGGCTTTGCACAAGGAAGGGCTGTTGGTTTATCCATACCTGGACGATTGGTTAATTCGGGCAAAGTCGAGGAGTGAAAACGAACAGGCCACCCTGGTGCAGGTTCTGCAGACCCTCGGGTGGGTGGTCAATCTGACAAAGAGAAAGTTGGTCTCATCACAGGAATTGGAGTATTTGGGGACTCACTTCAACACAAGCTGCAGGAGAGTGTTTCTGTCCAGCCTCAGGGCACAGAAACTGAGGCAACAGATACAGGCCTTTTTGAAAAAACGAGCTCCGTCGGCATGACACTACTTACAGCTACTGTGGACAATGGTGGCTATGATAGAGTTGGTGCCATGGGCCAGAGCGCACATGAGACCGCTGCAGAGGGCACTTCTCAGAAGATGGTCCCATCAGTCAGATCGGTTGTCCCAGAAGCTAATCTGTCCTCAGGAGATACGACAATCTCTGCAGTGGTGGCTTGTGCAGGGCTGTCTAGAGAAGGGAATGCCCCTCGAATCCTCGGAATGGAGACCGTTGATGACGGATGCCAGTCTGTTCAGCTGGGGGGGGCCCACTTTGAGATGCAGTATGTCCAAGGTCAGTGGACGGACTAGGAGAGGTCTTGGTCAATAAACAGGTTGGAATTGAGAGCAGTTACTCTGGCACTGAAGACCTTTCAGCAACTCCTGCAAGGCAAAGCGATTCGGGTGCTGTCAGACAACGCCACGACGGTGGCATGCATCAACCGGCAAGGCGGCACCAGCAGTGTGGCCCTCGAGGAGGAAGCGTAGGAACTTCTGAGCTGGGCCGAGTTAAATTTGGAAGCATTATCAGCAGCACATGTAGCAGGAGTGGACAATGTGATGGCAGATTTCTTGAGTCGAGTCAAAGTAGATCCAGGAGAGTGGAGTCTCAATCAGGAGGTGTTTGACTTGCTGGTGAATCGCTGGGGCAATCCGGTGATGGACCTCATGGTGTCATTCGCATCCATGAAGGTCAGCAGGTTTTACAGCAGACAAAGAGAACGTATGTCCGAAGGCCTAGATGCACTGATACAAAGATGGCCGGAGGAAAAGCTCCTGTATGTATTCCCACCATGGGCCTTAATAGGTTGAGTTCTGCAGAGAATAGAACGGCACAAAGGTCCGGTGATCCTAATCGTGCCAGATTGGCCAAGGAGGCCATGGTATGCAGACCTGATGCGTATTCTAGAAGAGGAACCGTGGCGCTTGCCAGTCAGGAGGGACCTGTTAGTGCAGGGGCCATTAAGTATGCCTCAGGTGGATCAGTTCTCACTTACGGCTTTGGCTCTTGAGAGGGCAAGGTTGAGGTCCAAGGGATACTCATTGGCGGTGATTTCTACTGAAGTCCAGATGAAGATCTACATCGGTGGCGTATATCAGGGTCTGGCAGTTGTTTGAGTCGTGGTGTGCGACAAAGCAGGTGAAGGCGTTGAGCAACTTCATTCCGCAGATTTTGTCCTTTCTGCAGGGTGGCTTTGATAAAGGACTGGCGGCGGCGTCTCTGAGAGTGCAGTTGGTGGCACTTTTCTGCTTTAGGGGGAAGGTGCAGGGGATGATGCTGGTGGAGCATCCGGATGTTAAGAGATTTTTACGGGCGGCGACTTTGATTAGACCACCCATCAGGGCCTCGGTACTGGTCTGGGACCTTAACCTGATGCTGGAGGTTTTGGTGAGAGAGCCATTCGAGCCAGTAGCAAAGGAGACATTGAAGGATTTGACTCTTAAGGTGGTGTTTTTGGTGGCTATATCGTCGGCGAGGCGCATTTCGGAGTTGCAGGCTTTATCATGTAGAGAGCCTTTTTTGACCTTTGATAGCAAGAAGGTGGTTTTGAGGACGGTGCCTTCCTTTTTGCCTAAGGTAGTCTCAGCGTTTCATGTGAACCAGGTGGTCTCTTTGCCAGTGTTTGAATGTGCGAGCAAGGATACGTCGAGCAGAAGGCTTCATCGGTTGGATGTTGGCAGAGCTCTGAAGAATTATTTGCAGAGAACGTTGTTGATCCACAAGACAGATTGTTTGTGTTATTTGGGGGTCCAAAGCAAGGTGAGCCGGCATCAAAGTCATCCATTGCCTGGTGGATTAAGGAAGCGATTGCGGCGGCATATATTTTGAAGAACAAGATAGTTCCGAAAGATTTAAAAGTGCATTCGACTAGAGGTCAGGCGGCTTCCTTGGCAGAGTTTAGCTTAGTGCCAGCAGTGGAAATTTGCAGGGCGGTGACGTGGTCATCCTTGCATACCTTTGTGAACCATTATAGGATTGACATTCAGGCGGAAGGTGATTCTAGGTTTGGATCAGTGGTGCTACAGGCTGGAATGGCTGGGCCCTCCCGTTGAAGTGATAACTGCTCTGTTACATCCCTAGAGGTTCGGGACTAGACTGGAGGGATGATAAGAAAGATGAAATTAGACTTACCTGCTAATTATGGTTCCTTGAGGAACTCCAGTCTAGTCCCGCTTCCCCTCACCCAGATGAGGTGGACCAGACCGCAGCCTGAAGCATGGTAAGAATTGTCAATGGAACGATCAGAAGGTTTGTTGGACAGCGGTGCCTTGGGGGGAGCGGGGATGAGTGCAGCTTGTTCGTTTAGTACTCTAGGCTTTCCGAGAGGCTTGGGGAGAAGGAGTTAGCGGGCCTAGGCACTGATTTACAGGGGAGTTAACAGCACAGGTCATGTTAGTTCTTTAAATTGTTTGCTTGAGTTAGGTTTACAAAGGTTTAAAGTTTAAGGATGTTTACAGATGTACTTACTTATTGCTCTGGTGAGTATGCTTTGTCAATAGATTACTGGAGCTGTGGGGGCGGACCCTGGACTAGATATACGGTGTCACCAAATGTGTGACATGCTCAATCTCCAATGCTGCGGGAGGAGGTGCAAAACCCTAGAGGTTTGGGACTAGACTGGAGTTCCTCAAGGAACCACAATTAGCAGGTAAGTCTAATTTCATCTTATATCTCAGTAAATAGGGGTGACCTACACGGAAAGGTGGGTACACCCCTAAACTAAGGCATGAGGAGGGGTGAGTTGCATGGAGCGGCAGGTGCACTTACTCTTGCCGTCTTGCTGGGCAGACTAGATGGACCATACTGGTCTTTATCTGCTGTCATATACTATGTTACTATGTTGTCACTAGCTTTGGAATACAGTTTCAGGTGGAACTTCAACAAATTCAAGATCGATTACGTTTTCAAAAAAAGTTAAAATGCTCAATTTTTCAGGCAAGCATTTAGTGGGGGATGAGGTGATTGAGGTTGATATGGGGGTGATTATAGTAATTTATCAGAAATTGTATGGGGTAGGATTATCAATATCATCAGATTAATGATTGTTCTGTATAGTTTCTATAGGTAGTAAGTGTGGATTTGTTTAGTTGATTATTTTTTCCAGATTTTATTATTGCTACCTCAGATAGTACTCAGTGAGATGTGTCATCAAATCCAATTACACAAATAAATAAATAATTTTGATGGGCTTACTCAGATCTGCTTTTTGCTGATAGTAGTTTTAAATTCTATTGGACGGACTAGACTATAAGTTCAAGATGCAATGGGGCAAAACTAAATCTTGATCAGCCTGCTAATGGAGACTGAAAACGATGAAGATGCATAGATCCTCCATTTTTCTGGTAAATATTAATATGTTGGCATTTTAGTATGTCTGCTATTTAAGGTCAGACTGGAAAGTGCCTGGGTTTCTGTCATTGGTTGATGCTTTATCTTACATTTAAGCACATTTGCCCCGGCAGGTTTTTCAAGCTGAAGCCCATCATGGCTAAACTAATGCCATCAATGATGGGTTTACGCAGCCATACCATATGGATTAAGTACTGAATGAATCCCACCATAAAATAACTCAGAGAAAACAAATCATTTTAAGAGATTTTAAAGTGAATACTGTAATAAAATAGCTTCCAGTCATATTAGCAGAAGTCGTACTGATTAGTAGGTTAATTTAAAAGAGCAGACTAGCAGATTAGGATGAAGGGATATCAAAAAGTTCATTATGTTAAATACTGCTCCATTTTTATTTTATTTATTTATTTATTTGCTTTTAATATACCACGCTTTTTGCAATCAGTGCGGTTTACATATAACATAAACAAACAAACATTTCACATAGAACCGGAGATAACAAGAACAAAGACAGTGGAACAGTTACATGGAACAGATTAACTTTAACACTGGGCTTCCTAATTAAAGGCATGTCAAAATTATATTGTAGATCACTGCCAAGATTCTTCGGGCTGTTGAAAAAAAAAACACCATTCTGCACGGTAATTCGGATTAACCATTTTTCCTTATGGATGATGCTCTATGAAGCACTGCAAACCCCATGAAATTGATTGGTGTAATTTAGGACTGGCAAATATTATCTGAACACTCATAAATCATGGCAGATGCCTAGAAGGAGGACAGATATACTTAATATTCAGTAGGTCAGCTTCTTAGAAATTGGTAACCATGTTTGGCTATGTGCTGGTTGGCCCTTTTACTGATCTGCTGCCAGACATGCAAAAAGTGCACATTTTCTCTCAGTTCCCAACTCTCACTGCCTCAGATAAGTAACATGATTAAGAAGAGAAGTCCTGATGTTTACTTTCATTTTTAGAAGCCTTTGCCACACAGTGTGATAGTAATGCAAGTTATTGCTCACATACACAAAACTACAATGACAGTCATGTGATCTTTTTTGGAAGCAATATTACCTGCCTGGCAGGCTTTCTATTAGAGGAAATGGACTGCCTGGTAAGTTGATAACATTTTAACTTGTTTGGGGCCATTGATCTGTCTGATCTCTCTCAGTCGGAAATGCAGGCTATTTTTTATTTGTGTTCCCCTTCAGGCTGTGCCTGCTGCTGCTGAATGAAGATGTAGACTGCAGCAAAGTATGCAAGTACAGTGTGGCTTTATGAGAGGAGATGGGAAAAAGCAACTTGAGGCATGTAAAGAAATGTTATTTGCAACTAATTATGGATTAAGTTACTTTAATGTTTCAGATTTTCCAGCCATCGTTGCACATCTTGTACCACAGTTGAAGATAAATGAAACTTGAAAAGTGAGCATGACTGGCAAAGCATAGTAAGGGACAGAGTTGCGGATCAAATGCTCATGACCCCATTTCTAAAAGAGCTTTGCTGTAAATACACCGGAAAACATTGAAAAAACACATTGCTGACTGTAGTACTATTGTTTTCAATATTTTTGATGTTGTTCTATGGCCTTATTCAATATAGATTTTTTTCCCCCCATATCACAGACTGGAAGAAATTCTGATCAACATTTAAGTACCACATTAGGTTCAAAACTACGGGAACTGAAGAAGGACCTGAGAAAGCAAGAACGTAAATGGAGAAAGCTCAAAACCGAGGAATGCAAAAAGACTTACCTCAACCTCCTATCAACTTATAAAAATGAAGTCAACCAGGCAAAGAAAACGCACCACACAACCACACTCAATAAAGCCCTCTACAGGCCCAGGGAGCTTTTCGCACTCGTCAAATCACTCACCAAAGCTCCGCAGGACAGCAATCCTAGCGGCTCCATAACGGCCCAGCGGCTAGCAGATCACTACGCCAGCAAGCTTAATCCCACAGCACCTGCCCTCCTCGCTCTAAAGCTGGACACAGACAACTCCCTACCAAAAATCAACACCTGGGGAAGAACTGAGCAGGGTGGAAAATGGTCAACCTTCCGGAGAGTGGATTACCAACAGATAAAAGGCATCATCACAAACCTAAAAACCACTACCTCCCCTCTTGACCCCTGTCCAGCCTCCTGGATCAAGGCAACCAAAGAGGAAATAGCACAGCACATCTCCCACATAGTGAACCTCTCACTACTGCAAGGTCTCATGCCATCACTTCTCAAGAAGTCTCTCATACGCCCCATTTTGAAAAACAAAGCACTCAACAAAGATGACCCTACCTCTTACCGCCCAGTTTCAAGCATATCCTTCCTCGCCAAGATCATCGAAAAGGCAGTGCAACAGCAGCTACAGGACCACATTGATGACACAAATGCCCTTGATGTGCATCAATACGGATTTTGACAACATCACGGCGTAGAAACCCTCCTGTTAGCCCTAATGGACAACCTACTCAAGGGTCTGGAAAACAAGAGCAAGATGTACATGCTTATATTCATCAATATCTCTGCAGCTTTCGACTCGGTGCATCACCCAACACTGCTAGAACGACTCGAGTCCATAGGCATTTCAGGAACCCCACTAAAATGGTTCTCCTCCTATATAACAAACAGAATGCAGCAGGTCAATTTCTACAATGTCAAAGCAACCCCCTTCCCTCAAATCCAAGGCATTCCACAAGGCTCCGCCCTCTCCTCCCTCCTATTCAACTTATACCTACAGCCAGTATGCAAGATCTTCCAGGGCCATGACATCAACTACCATATCTACGCAGATGACCTAATGCTCTATACGCAACTAGACATAAATAACCCAAACCTCAGCAAACTTGAAAAATGCCTACACGAGCTTCAACTCTGGCTCCAACACAATAATATGTTCATTAACCACAAGAAAACAGAAGTAATGTGTATCTCCAGGAAACCGTGATTCGAGCCCCCTGCAACTGTCACCATGAACAATAATAATTACAACATCAAGACAGAGATAAAATACCTAGGAGTGATGCTTGACAGCAACCTAAATATGGACAGGCACCTTCGAAATACCAATCGGGCTATTTTCCACAGATTAAAAGTCCTTCAGCCCTTACGTAGCATCCTCGATCATTCTGACTTTAGATCTGTCGCTCAAGCCCTCATCATTCCACACCTAGACTACTGCAATGCCATACTGCAAGGCCTGCCAAGGAAAGCTACAAATATTCTGCAAATGGCACAAAACGTTGCTGCCAGAATCATTATGCAAAAAAGACTCTCTGACCACATTACACCCACCCTAATTGAGCTTCATTGGCTCCCCATCACGGCCCGCATTCAATACAAAATTTTAGTCACTACTTTCAAACTCATCCATAATGTAGCGCCCTCTCATCTCAACAGCTTGATATCCAATCTACCCAACAACAGAAGTAGAAGAACAGCGAACCTCAATACCCTCTGCCTCCCGAAGTCCTTCACAAAGGTTAATGCATATACCAGTAACAGAGCTTTCTCATTTATAGCTCCTGCACTCTGGAACCGGTTGCCAAGTGAACTGCGTGAAATCTGTGATCTGAAAGATTTCAGAAAAAAATCTTAAAACACACCTCTTCCAATCACACTACAACTTAACCTCGTGAATTTCACTCAGCTGTGTGTAAATATGTATATAAGGATCCTGTGTAAAGTCCTAACAATTCAGTCACTTGTAAATATGTATATAAGTACACTGTGTGAACCCTTAACATAAATCAACTGTAACCTTGTAACCCCATGTTTTTGCTGTGCTCTACCTCCCCTCCCTAATCATTGTATGCATCCATAATTCTGGCCGGTACAGCCAACCTTACCATGTGTAACAACCGCTGCTGATCACTGGAAGCAGCGGGATACAAATGTACGCTAAATAAATAAATAAATAAAACAACTTTACCCAAATATCAAAGGTTTTATTTGATTGAATTATAGATGATTAAACATAGAAACATGATGGCAGAAAAAGACCACATGGCCTATCTAGTCTGCCGTTCCATATCAATTACTATCATCTCTTTTTTTCCTTAAGAAATCTTCTGTGGTTGTCCCACGCTTTTTTGAATTCGGATACTGTCCTCTTTCCTACTAACTCCACTGGGAGACTTTTGCACGCATCTACCACTGTTTCTGTAAAGAAATATTTCCACATATTACTCCCGAATCTATCACCTTTCACCCTCATCCTATATCCCCTTGTAGCAGAGTTTGCTTTCAATCAAAAGAGGCTTTCCTCTTGTGCATTTATGCCATGGAGGTATTTAAATGTCTTTATCATATCTCCTCTATCCTGTCTTCCCTCTGACATGTACAGTACATATTAAGATCTTTAAGTCTGTCCTCATATGCTTTATAACAAATACCACTAACCATTTCAGTAGCCACCCTCTGCACTGACTCCATCCTGTTTATATCCTTTTGAAGGTGCAGTCTCCAGAATTGCAAACAAGACAAATGAGGTCGCGCTTCAGCTCTGCCTCTATTAAAGAATCCTTAACTATTCAGTATAAGTTGGAATCATTGGAGAACAGTGCTAGGGCACTGAATCTCCGTTTTTTGAATTTTCCTATGTCATCGTTGCTTTCTCCTCAGATTTTGCTTGATAAGTATTTTAATGAAGTTTTGCTATTTACAGATAAAATTGCTGTGCAATCCTGTTACTATATTCCAGCAGGGAAACGCCGGGTTGATAAAGCTGAAGGTGGGTTGGATGTTATTTCTATTGATATTGATAAGGACTTAACTAATTTTTTGGAAGGTTCATCTGATAGGATTGAAAAAAGGGCCATTTTGTTGGTTTCTTTTCTTTCTTCTGCAAATAAAATTTGGGTTTTGAAAGCCTATTTTAAAAATAAAGTGAAGTTGTTTTCTGGTTCTAAACTTTACGTATTTTCTGATGTTTCTAAGCCTATCCGGGTCCTGAGGAAAGGTTTTCTTTCACTAAAGTGCAGAGTAATTGGGCTGGGTGCTACATTTTTCTTAAGATTTCCATGTAAATGCATTATTGTTTTTCAGAATTGTACCTATGTATTTTCTGATACTGCTCAATTAGAAAGCTTTTTGTCTGATAGGAAGGGATGAAGCTGATACGCTCTGTTTTGTGTGAGTCTGTTAATTTTGGAGGTGTATTACCTCTTAATTTCTTAGTTTTTCTTTGTTTCTATTTGTAATTAATTAGGGCATCACCATTATGTGGGCTACTGCTGTTCATTAATGTATTATTTGGTAAATGTATTTCTGATTTTTTTATATGTGTTTCCTTTGAGAATGGCATTACTTGTTCTGTTTATGTATGGATTTTTTTTATATTAAGGGGCATGTTTACTAAACTCCGAAATTGTGCGGGGCCCCATTAGTGTGCCTGTGCCATATAAGGAGTGGGCGGTTCAGGCAGAAAAAAAAAAAAAAAACGGGAGAAAGCGACCGTACTTGTGCGCGTCGCGCAACTGTGCGGGGTCCGCATTAGCGCGTGGGAAGGCTAAGCATCGCGCTGCTGGGCACACAAATGATCAGAGCCGTAGTACAACGGTGAAGACACTGAGCAATGGTGCAGGGGCCACAGGTTCAAACCCCCACTGGGCGCAATGAACAAGGCTGGCTCAGGCAGTACCTATTATGGGGAGGATTGTTTTAGGAGGAAGCCTAATTTTGTGCAGCAGAAGGCAGCGCACCGATGTGCCACAGCACAATGGTTACGACACTGACCAATGGTGCAGGGGCCATGGGTTCAATCCCCCAAGGTGCCCAATGAAGAAGGCTCACAGAGGCATTATGTATTATGGGGATGAGTGCTGTAGGGGGCAGGTTAATTTTTTTATCTCAGTTAACACTACTAGCAAACACACTCACAAAACATGTTAACATAAGGCGGCCCATAAGGCACATGTTAACGTTCACTGTCCGGCAAGGCACCCTAGAATGTCCCCTATAGGGCCCCATATATGTTGCGGTACAGGGTAATGTATAGTGCACCTTATATGGACGGCAACCATAAGGTGCCCTATAGGGCGCCCTATAAAGCACCCTCAGAGGCACCTTATGGGTACAGTATGCTGAGGGTGTTGTTGCTGGCAACAACATATGTACATGACAGTTAAAAAAAACATTGGACAACCCTCTAAAAGAACCCCACTGTGGGTTTGAACCCATGACCTCTGGCTTCACAGGCAGTGACATAACTATTGGGCTACAGCTGCCAGCAAGCCCCTGGCTGGCTGCAGAGAGCCGTCACGTCACCACACAGACAGTCTTCTGTGGGAACCAGGATAGGGTTAGGCCACCCGTACCCATGATGCACTGCACATGCAAATCAGCTGACCACAGATGAACACAAGATGGGGAATGCACCCCAACAGCTCCCCGACCTGGTAGGGGGAAGTGTCCGTGTGCACCCACACAGCACCTCGGCCTGGTAGGGGGGTACTGACCGGGTGTGTTACTGGCACAGAGTAGCTACACACCGTCACATCGTGCGGGTACAGTGCTCACCCTGAGGGTGCGGTGATGCACCCAGGACCAGGTCCACAACACCTGCCATGGCTGACAGAGGCCATGCCGGAGCTCCAAAGCAGTAGTAATCTGAGAGATAGGTAGTTCCTGCAGAAACACCCTGGATTACTCTGTCTGTGTCAGTCAGTGGAACCCCTTATGGACCCCTAGGTGGGCTATGTACCACCAGTCCCTCCTTCCCCCCCCCCCCAGGCTGCAGGTGAAAAACAGGGTCCCCTATCAACAGCCACATTCTACCACCCTGCAATGGTGGCAGTAGAGTGGACCATCAACCCCTGTCCTGCTGGGGAACAGACACCCTACAGAGCATCCAAAGCAGCCCTATACACATCCATAACACAATATCAGACAGACATTAGGCCAGGATATGCTAAGCTGCACCCCACCACTATCTGATATTCTCCTGCAGCAGGCCTTCAGCCGCTGCACCCTGCAAGGCGCTCCATCAAGACATATACCAGCTGAAAACAGTCTGCTAGCTAGTCCTGGTGGAAATGCATGCACCCAGAACTGGGATGGCAGCACACACAAGCAGATAAATCAGTGACTGGGCCCCACAAAGAAACCCATACACATCACATAAGAGAAATACTATATAGCACTATGGGGGTGCCTAGCCATGCTGGCATCACTGCACAGTCAGGGTGGAGTGTGCCCCCAGCAGCACATACAGAGGTCACCCTGTCTGTGTAGGTGGTGTCCGGCCACTACAATGTCCCTGCCAGTGCCCTATGCCCTGTGCAGATGCATCCTGGCCAGCACACCCTGTCTGAGCTATACCCATGGTACTTTGCTGCTCATTATGCACATTGTCAGGCCAATACTGGCAATAGTGCTGGCAGTGTGGGCTGTGGAAGGTATTTGCAGCCAACACACACTGTATAGACAGACACAGACTCCCACACGTATGCCAGCATTGTGCCACTATAGAGGGGTTTATCAGCCTTGCCCACCACACCAGTCCTGGGCACAATACAGGCATGGATATGCTACGCAGTACTGTTGGGGGTCACTCCCCAGGGTGGTAAACACTGTCAGAGACCAGACCTGAAGCACGCACCGCAGACATCAGACAGCTTTTTATGTTGGAGATCAAAGAGCCAAATGTGCTTTAAGTAGGACAGTCTACCTGCCAGTACACATAGCAAACATTTGAGAGCTGTCCACCGCATACCCAGGTGTAGGGTGGCATTGCTAAGGCATGCAGGTGCTAGTATTGGGAGATGCACGCAGGGCCCAATGTCCTGCCTCTCCAGGAGGCATTGGCCAATGGGGCCTGGGGGTGTGGGTATGTTCACCTCTGTTGGATGTTGCTTTACGGCAGAGTTTCCCAACTCCAGTCCTGGTGTGCCTACCACTGTTCGGGTTTCCCTGCTGTCCCTCATGAGTATGCATGAGCTACATCTACATGCCATGGGGGTGGTGCATAGATATGCAGCACAGGCATTTGTATTAGCGGCAGCAAGGAGCCTGAATGGTGTGTGGTCCTCCAGGACTGCATTTGGGAGACTCTGCTCTAGGTAATGCCCCTGTTCATGGTGTCTGTTATCGGTGTGCGAAAAGATAGGCGTAATACCAATGCGTATGTCCCCAGCAATCCTGGTTTGTCCGTACTATCACGGTTTAGTTGTGTTAAAAATATGTGGACAGGATTGGCAGTAGCCCCAGCTGGGCTTTGAACCTGTGACTTTCTGTTGTTGCACACACTGTCTGTGTGCACTGCACCACCGTGTTGCCACAGATTGCCTGGATTCTGTGGGAAGTCCATGACTGTACATCCGACAGGGCCTGTCTGTTGCAGTGGACAGTGCCAGCCTGCACATGGATAGGCCACTGTCTTCGGTGGCTAGCAGCCACTGCCTGCCCACCACCTGTCGCCTTACGCCAACATGCTGGCATGTCCTTATCTTGGTAAAAGCATATGGCCTGATTGAGTTGTGGCACTCCCGGACTGCATTTGGGGTACTTGGCTGTAGGTAATGCCCATTGTCATGGTGTGTGAGCGGTGTAGGGTAAAATATGGGTGTTTGCACCATGCTTCTGTACTCTGCAATATAGGGGTGTCGTTAATATCTCTGTTTAGTGGTGGGTAAAATGTGGGGACTGGGCTGGTAGGTGCCACAGCTGGGATTTGAACCTGTGACTCTCTGGTCCTCTAGGTACTGGCTCTGTCTGCTGCACCACACTGTGGCCACAGAGACAATGCAGTCCCTGGAGATAGGAAACCTGATCAAAAGAGTAGGGAGCCCTGCTCTGCACATTTTTACTGTGGGCTCATTCACCGTGTCTGGCGACAAAAGTGCAAATAAAACCCGCAAATGGCCGCGGAAAATGGGGAAAAAATATAACCAAGCTGGCCAACAGTGATATTAATGGGCACACATAAAAAGACACACCCAGGAAAGCTCCACAGAAAGGAAATGATTTTTGGAAGGGTCTCCGCTCCGTAGACCCTTCCAACATTCATTTCTTTTTTTTGTAGCTTTCCTGGGTGTGTTTTTTATTTTTGCCCATTGCTAGCACTATTGCCCAGCTGAATTATGATTTTTAAACATTTTCGTGGTGGTCATTTTGGGTTTTATTTGCACTTTTGTTCTGTGCACATGTATCACACTGCTCACGTTTTGTGGGTTTCCCCGGTTTTGCTGTACATTGCTGACGTAAATGGTTTCTCTTCCCTTTAAATGCCCTCTACCGCGAGTGTTTCACTCGCGGTATTTTTGCTTTGAAATTCGGCCCCGATAATGTGCGGGGAGCCTCTCCCCTCCCCTTCCCCGCCCATTATCCCCGTCTCTCCGCCCCTCGGGAGCCTTTCTCCGCCCTCCGTTAGCCTTTCCACTCCTCTATCGGACATTTGCGGGCCCGTACTTGTGCGGGGCCCGTTAGTGTGTCGCGCACCTGTGCGGGGGTTCATCGCACGTGTGTGGGGCGCTTAAGAGCACTTAAGTGCTCTTTTTAGTGCGCTATTGTGTGGCGCACAATTGTGCGGTTTTTAGTAAACATGCCCCTAAATCTCTAATAAACATATTGATACATTAAATGGATTTTATCAGTCCTAGTCCTAATACTGAACCACACCATGTGGTGATCACTGGATGTGAGATGATCTCCCACTATTACATCAGAAACACTTTCCCCATTGGAAATCACCAAGTCCAGTATGGCCCCTTCACTTATGGGTTCTGTTACCAGTTGCCTGAATAGTTCTCCCTGTAGAGATTCTAGTATCTCCTTACTTCTAGATGATACTGCAGCAAGGATGTAACAATCAATATCTGGCATATTTAAATCAGCTATCAGTAGCACGTCTCCTTTCATGGCAATATGAGTACGTATGTCTTCTATTAAATCTCCGTCCACTTCTTCTCCCTGTGAGAGGGATCTGTATGTCCCTCCAATGCTAATGGATTTCCTTTTCCCTCTTTCTAGTTTAACCCACAATGCCTCCTGGCTCCCTTTTAAGTTCTGTAATTCTATAGCTTTAATATTATTTTTTTACATATATTGCCACTCCTCCTCCCCTTCTTCCTACCCTGCCCTTCCTGAATAAATCATAGCCCTGTGTAATTACATCCCAGTCATGGTTGTCCATGAACCATGTCTCTGTAACCAACACTATCAGTCTCTTCCATTAAAACCTCAACTTCTGGGATCTTATTTCCCATGTGACGGGCATTTATATACCACTTTCCAGATGTTGCCCCTTTTACCTATTTCTATAAATGTATTTTTTATTTCACTTATCTAGGGGCTTTCACTTACCTGGGGGTTTTCTTCACCCATACTCTATGAATCTTGTTTAAAGCCCTCTTCAATAGTTTAGCCAGTCTGCTACTGAAGACATGTCAACCCTTCTTGGACAGATGGATGCCATCTCTGCTCTGCAGCCCTTGTAATATCATCCCATGGTCCAGGAAACTAAAACGCTCTTGATGGCACCATTCACACAGCCATGCATCAATCCCCAGGATGCGAGCTTCTCTGCCTCGGTTTTTACCCTCAACAGGGAGGATTGAAGAGGACACCGCCTGTGCACCTATTTGCTTCACCCTCTGTCCCAGAACCATGAAGTCACTTTTGATATGCTTGGAGGAATACTTAATAGTACCATTTGTGCTGACATGGATGAGCAACATCAGTTCCTTGTAAACCACCCCTGATTCCTGGAAGGGGTGGTATAGAAATGTAACAAATAAATTAAATAAATAAATAATAGTACGCTTGATGAATTTTGGCAAACTCTCTGTAACATCTCGGATTTCGGCACCTGGCAGATAGCATACCTCTCTTGACATCAAGTCTGGTTGGCAGAAGAATGCCTCAGTACCCCTCAGAAGAAAGTCAACAACCATCATTACCCTTCGCTTTCTTGTGGTCACTGATTCTGCAACTTTGGGGTGCTTAAGCTCTGGTTCTTCTCTTTCCTGGGATGCTTTCACCTCCTCCACTTCAATTCAAGGGCTGGAGGAGTTATTTCACAACCAGTTCATTAAACAAATTGACGTAATGATGTGCCATATTAGCAAGTTTTTTTTTATCTGTAAAAGAAGTGAATCATGCAAGCAGGGCCAGATTTACCTATACGCCACCTATGCCATGGCGTAGGGCCCACAGCTGACAAGGGCCCACAAAAAAAGCCGCCTTAAAATTAAATTTAAAAAAAAAAAACGCTGGCTGCCGCCGCGGCAGCATGAACTGTTCCTGTGGGGCCCCCTCTGCTGCCTCGGCAGCATGGACTGACCCGCGGGGCCCCCTCTGCCCAGCTGAATCATCCGTCCGTCCCTCCCTCCCTCCGTGCCGGCTTTGAGAGGCGCGAAGGGAGAGTGTCTCCCTCGTGTCTCTGTTAAACCCGCAGTCAGTGTATTACCATTGTGCTACACTTCTGTTTCTATGTTTGGATGTCTGTGCGCCTACTTAAGATTACCGTGCGGTAACGCGCTTTGCCTGATAATGTGCACAGCAGCGTGTGTTATCACGCGTTAATCCCGTTTTGCTACTTTAGACTGACATGCCCACTCCTTATATGGCATCCTGCACACTAACGCCGTGCGCACATTAAGAAGGTTTAGTAAAAAGGGACATGTTTACTAAACCTTCTTAATGTGCGCTCTGTGATGTTATCGCGCACTAAGGTACCTTAGCGCGTGATAATGGTGCTTTAGCAGTGCTCAGGTACCTTAACGCGCGTTAACGTGCGCAGCGGCGCAAATGAGCGCTAAAGGCGGGGAAAGGCTCACGGAGGGCGGAGGAAGGCTCCCTAGGGGCAGAGAGAAGGGGTCAATGGGTGGAGAGTGGGAGGGGAGAGGCTCCCCGCACACTAACACTGTGAAATCTGAGGCTCAAAACTAACGCCAGTGAAACCCTGGCGTTAGAGCTGATTTAAAGAGAAGAGAAACCATTTCTGTCAGCAATGTACAGCAAAACCAGGGAAAAATACAAAAAAGTGATAAGTGTGATACATGTGCACAGAACAAAAGGGCAAATAAACAGTGAAAATGACCACAACAAAATAGGAAACAAACATAACCAAGCTGGGCAATAGTGATAGTAATGGAAAACATCAAGAAAACCTCCCGAGAAAGCTCCCCAAAAAAGATCTGAGGTCCGGAAGGGTCTATGCTTCGTCCCCATACAAGGTGAAGGATCCCACAGAAATAGCACTGATCAGGGTTTCCCTTTGCATTGGACAGGTGCCCTATGGCGTGAACATGTCCCGCAACAGCAGGGCGGGCATGTCGGAATGGGCAACTGGACAGATGCTGGAAAAGGGGACACAGAGGGCTGCAGGCGGCACATGCTGTGTTGCAGCTGGGCCACAGTGCAGACTAGGGTGATGCCTAGGTGGTCCATAGGAATGATGAAACTGTACAGCAGCCAGACAGCAACTGGTGAGTGCTCAACATGGGCATGAGTGTGTTTCCCACAGTGTCACTGGGGATAGTACCCAGCAGGTACCCCCAAGGGCACAAAACATTGGCAGACGGTGCTGGGGGGATGCGTGGACAGCTATGCAGGCACTCCCACCCTGAACCCGCACCATAGGCAGCTGCCTACCTGCACACTGGATGGCCCGAGATGGCGCAGCACCAACTCCACCAGCAGAAGGGCATGTCAGCATGGTGATGGAGCGGTACTGGTGGTGGAGGGGGCAGTGGCTGCTGGCCACAGCAGACAGTGGCCTAGCCATGTCCAAGTGGGTGCCGTGCACTGCAAGACAGGCCCTGTCGGATGTACAGTCATGGACTCCCCAGGGAATGTACCATATCTGTGGCAACACGGTGGCGCAGTGCACACAGACAGTGTGTCCAAAAGCAGAAGGTCACAGTTTCAAATCCCAGCTGTGGCTCCTGCCAACCCAGTCCCCATAATTTTCCCACTAAGAAAACATGGTAGTAAAGACTCAACCTTTATTGCTGAGAACATAAGCATGGGTCAAACGCTTATATTTTAGCCTACACAGCACACACACCATAAACATGTGCATTACCTACAGCAGAGTCCCCCAAATGCAGTCCTGGAGGGCCACAAATCCTTCAGGTCGTATGCTTTTTCTAAAAAATATGTGTGTGTTGCATTTCCATGCGCCGCCAACATGGTATGCAGATGTATCTCATGCATATTCATTAGGGACAGCATTAAAACATGAACAGTGTTTGGCCCACAAGGACTGGAGTTGGGAATCTCTGCCCTAGAGCAGTGGCCGACAGGAGCAGAAACAACCGCACCCACAGGCTCCATTATCCAAAGCCTCATGGAGAGGCAGGATATCCGGCCCTGTGTGCATCCCCCAATACTAGTACATGCATACCTTAGCAATGCCACCCTAAACCTGGGACCACGGTACACATATATCAAAAGGTTGCTATGATTACTGGCAGATAGCAATCCGTACGTTAAGCAAAATATGCTCATAGAGCTGTATCATACCAATGTCTCTGATGTCTGTGGAGTGTGTTTCAGGTCTGGTGTCTGACAGTGTACACTACCCTGGGGAGTGACCCCAACAGTACTGCATACCATAGCCATTCCTACGCTGTGCCCAGGACTGGTGAGGTGGTCAGGGCTGCCAAAAGCCTCTATATTTGCACAATGCTGGCATAGGTGTGGGAGTGTGTGTCCGTCCATCCAGTGTGTGGTGGTTGCCAACACCTTACTCAGCCCACACTGTTTCCACTGTGTCCACTGTGAGCTTGCCAATGTGCATAATGAGGAGCAAGGTACTGTGGGTATAGCTCGGACAGGGTGGCCTGGGCAGGATGCATGAGCACAGGCCATAGGGCAATGGCTGGGACATTGTGGTGGCTGGCCACGACCTGCACGGACAGGGTAGCCACAGCATGTCATGCTGGGAGGTCACTCTCACCCTGACTGTGCAGTGACCATGGCATGGCTAGGTCCCCATAGTGCTATATAATCCTTCTATCAAGTGATTTATATGGGTTCTTTTTTCTGGGGCCCAATCACTGACCTATCTGCTTGGTGGGTGTGCTCACATCCCAGTTATGGGTGCACACATTTTCTCCAGTAATGTGCACTATGGACTAGTTGGCAGACTGCAGTTAGTATGTGTATGGCTGGAGCACTTTGCGGGGTGCAGCGGCTGCAGATCCACTGTGCTCACTGCTGTAGAATGTCAGATAGTGGTGAGAGGTAGCTAAGCATTTCCAAGCTGCCTGACTGTTCATATTACCTTATGTATGTGTACAGAACTGCATAGACTGCCCTCTATGTTGTCTGTTCCCCCAGCTGGACTGAGGTTGATGGTGTCCGCCCCTGCCACCATTGCAGTCATGTAGAATGTGGTTCTGTTGGTGGGAGATCCTGAGCTCCAGAGGGCCGTTTGGTTGGTACTACATAACCTGCCTATGGGTCAAAACAGGACCATCCCCCGGCCCCTCCCCCGTGGCCATGGCACCCACACAGGATATGCACTATTGTGGGTTCATCATGGTCCTCAAGGGCAAAACTTGACAGGGAAATAGAGATGGCCACAGGTGTATTCCTAAGTGTATCTGCAAGATCTACCTATCACACACTTGCACTGATGGGGACCTGCAGCATAGCCTATCTCAGCTAAGCCAGGTGCTGTGGACATGGTGCTGTGCAGCCCACCTCACCCTCAGGGTGAGCACAGGACCCGCACAGTGTGATGGTCAGTAGCTACTCTGTGCCAGTAACACACACATGGTCAGTACCCCCTTCCAGGCTGAGGTGCTGTGGGGGTGCATACCCCATCCTGTGGCTATCTGTAGACTTCTGATTTGCATGTGCATCATGAGTATTTGTGGTGAACCCTATCCTGGTAACCAAAGCAGACAGTTTGTGTGTCCCACTGTAGCCAGCCAGGAGCTAGCCAGCAGCTATGGAGATGTAGCACACTGGTGACTTCACTGTCTCTGGAGGCAGAGGTCATGGGTTTGATACCACAGTGGGGATATTTAGGAATGCTGTCTGAGGCTTTTCCTTTTTATTTCAATCAGTGCTGCCGGCACCCTGTAAGGTCGCCCCTATAGGGCAGCCTTATAGGGTGCCTTGGCGAGCCAGGGCAACTTTATAAGTGTGACCTATGGGGCGCCTTATGGATGGGCACCTTAGGGGCTTACGGCACTGTAAGGGTGTTTTTTTGCTGGCAGCACTGATTTAAATGAAAAAGAAAATGCCTCAGAAAGCCTGTTTAGGATTACACCACTGCAGTATTCAAACCTATGGACCTCTGTCTCCACAGTCCAACTGCAGTAACTAGTGGGCTACATCGACTATAGCTTCTAACAATGCGCTTGGTATTGTACTTAGGTTAACGGCATGTTAACGTGCCAAGGCGCCCCACTACTTGCAGCGATACAGATTCCCTTGCTACCTTAGGAAAATGGAAACCGCCCACGCCTTTTATGGCATTCTTCACATTATCTTTGCAACTAGCGCTGGTAACATTAAGACGGTTTGAGTAATACATACCCCTAAGTATCTTACCGTTATCTAAAACCTATTTTCTAAAGTCTACAAAATACTGTTATTTGCAAAATAGTTAGCTATTACAGCATTATAAGCTACTTACTATTTTTGTGATCTTTTTATGTTGAGCCGCCAGTACGGTCAACAATCAGCAAAACTTGGAATACCTATTAAACTAACATAGGGGGCATGTTTACTAAAACGTCTTAATGTGCGACTCTGACCCACGTTTATTTTGCACGATAAGGCGCCTTATCGCGTGATAATGGTGCTTAACCGTGCGATAAGGCACCTTGGTCGCGTGACTAACGTGTGCAGCAGCGCTCAGCCCGAGTGCTCAGCGGGCGCAAACGAGCGCTGAAGGTGGAAAGTTAAAGGTAAAAGGCTCCCGGAGGGCCAGGAGGAAGGCTCCCCAGGGGCAGAGAGAAGGGGGGTCAATGGGTGGGAGAGTGGGAGGGGAGAGGCTTCCACCGCAACACTAACGCGGATGTGAAATTCCGAGGCTTCAAAAAAACTAAACGCCAGTGAAACCCCTGGCGTTAGAGGGCTGATTTAAAGGGAAGAGAAACCATTTCTGTCAGCAATGTAACAGCCAAAACCAGGGAAACCTACAAAAAAAGTGATAAGTGTGATCACATGTGCCACAGGAACAAAAGGGCAAATAAACAGTGGAAAACGACCCCCGACAAAAATAGGAAAACAAACATAACCAAGCTGGGCAATAGTGATAGTAATGGGAAAACATCACAAGGTAAACCTCCCAAGAAAGCTCCCCAAAAAAGATCTGAGGTCCGGAATGGTCTATGCTCCATCCCCATACAAGGTAAAGGATCCCACAGAAATAGCACTGATCAGGGTTTCCCTCTGCATTGGACAGGTGCCCTATGGCGTGAACATGTCCCGCAACAGCAGGGCGGGCATGTCGGAATGGGCAACTGGACAGATGCTAGAAAAGGGGACACAGAGGGCTGCAGGCGGCACATGCTGTGTTGCAGCTGGGCCACAGTGTGGACTAGGGTGATGCCTAGGTGGTCCATAGGAATGCTGAAACTGTACAGCAGCCAGACAGCAACTGATGAGGGCTCAACATGGGCATGAGTGTGTTTCCCACAATGTCACTGGGGATAGTACCCAGCAGGTACCCCCAAGGGCACAAAACATTGGCAGATGGTGCTGGGGGGATGTGTGGACAGCTATGCAGGCACCCCCACCCTTGAACCCGCACCATAGGCAGCCGCCTACCCACACACTGGATGGCCGAGATGGCGCAGCACCAACTCCACCAGCAGAAGGGCATGTCAGCATGGTGGTGGAGCGGTACTGGTGGTGGAGGGGGCAGTGGCTGCTGGCCACAGCAGACAGTGGCCTAGCCCTGTCCATGTGGGGTGCCGTGCACTGCAACAGACAGGCCCTGTTGGATGTACAGTCATGGACTCCCCAGGGAATGCACCATATCTGTGGCAACAAGGTGGTGCAGTGCACACAGACAGTGTGTCCCAGAGCAGAAAGTCACAGGTTCAAATCCCAGGAGCTGCCAACCCAGTCCCCATAATTTTCCCACTAAGAAAACATGGTAGTAAAGACTCAACCTTTATTGCTGAGAACATAAGCATGGGTCAAACGCTTATACTTTAGCCTACACAGCACACACACCAGAAACATGCGCATTACCTACAGCAGAGTCCCCCAAA